>OX453241.1:18572870-19788704 GCA_949709985.1 Luffia ferchaultella | reverse complement strand
ACCGTGGCTTTTCCACCAAGGTGAGCGCTCTTGCCCCGATACCACATCGAAATTTATATCGTGCGAGATTATGTTCTCGTCGTTCGACAATAATTGTTAAGGTGATGTGAACTTGGCTCGAGGCCAGTTCACGACTCAGTGTAACGGAAATAACTCTTAAAAAAAAACGAAACACTAATTCTCATTATCGCGCCAATAATAACGTGTTGATTAAACGAGATTTTTTGAAATCACTTGTACACTCTACAATTTCACACTCTGTTACTCTCAATTTGGGAATAAAAATACACATGAGGCTACGGCGACGGTGTCGGAAGTTAGATCGAGACGTCGGACGTTCCAACACTGCGCTCGATTTTGTTTCCTATAGACACTGCATTAAATTTGCAGGAAGTAATTACTAGCTGCAACTCGACGCCTTTATTTCACATTAATTTTAGCCGTATTCTACGTCTTACAGCCAGAGAGCTGCCGACTTGACGGAAATAATTGGACGACCAAGTCTGGAAACTTGTAGGCTCGTTTGCTCCGATTTAATCAAAACCACGCGGATGCTTGTCGTAACTCCGTTGAGAATACTCTGGCAAGGGTAGGTACGCCAAACTGATTAGGGCTGCAATTAGTACGACGTAAATTTAGAGCAGATATTGTTAACGAGCTTAAATGCTTGTACAACTACAACTTTGTAATAACCTGAGATCTCGTACCCGACTTATTGTATGGTTTTATTTCTTTCCAATGTTTAAAATAACGCTTAAAATTTCACGTAGGAAAGGCAAACTGAGTTAAAGTGTCGACAAACATATGCGCGGGCCGTGTACGGCGTGCGCATGGGCCGCCGTCGCGCCACAAAAATGATAACTCATAAAAACAACGTCACGGAAAACGATCGGAATATCAATTCATGTCGTAAAATATTTATTGCTTATAAATCCTTGGAACTTTACGAACGGTTCGCGTCATAAAAAGATTATTTATGTTTCACAATGTAACATTTTTCCAAATTATTCCAAAAGTGGCTGAGGTTTTATAAATATCGTCGATTATTTACGACATGGGCAGTAAGTACGTCGAGAGTAGCCTCTGCTGCGCACTCGGCCACGCTCTATACTCTTTCAGCTCTTGTAGGCTGTATATAATCATGTTAGACACGATGCTTAAAGATCCATATATTTTTTTTTAATTTGCTTAAACATTTGAGACATATTATCCGATGACCGCATTTCCGTCACAGTGCATTACAATTTACAGTTTCTGGAATAATTTTAACCAAGTATGTAAACCAGTAGGAAACTGCCGGCAGATTGTATTTATTCGTCACTTATTTGCCATAACTAGAATCAGCCGATTCACCAGACATTCGTATCTTGAAAGATAAAACTGGAACCCTTATGGTGAGACATAAACATCCCTCCGTTCGTTTATCATGACTATTCTGCACAAAAAAATCACTACGTATAAAGCGAACATGACCACGGCTAGGTATGGGCCAAATTTAATATTCCATCTTAGCCCATTATGCTCCACTGCAGGGGCTTTGACCTACCTACGGAATTAAGGTGCTTGGAGCTTAATCCACCACGCTGTTCCAGTGCGAGTTAAGAATTTTGAAAACTGCGATCTGATGCTGACAATTTCATATAATAAAAATCGATTGACCCTGCAGGCCATCCCTGAAACTTCCCGCTATTTTCGAGATCAAAGCGCTCGAAAATATCCTATTAGAATGCTATTGAACTTGAAAGCTATTGCTCAAGCTCAAAATATCGATGTTCATGGTTTTTTGAGCCTATACATTTGGAGATCTTCGAGCTCAAAAACCAGGAACATATTCAAAGAAAACGTTATTTTGGAAATTTTTGAACTGCGATATCTTTTGAACGCTTCGTTCGATTTTCATTTTTGTGACGGCATTCAACGCATTTTATGCACAAAAAAAAACATAAACAAAATTTCAAGTAGATGGTTGGAAAATTAAAATTTTTTGATTTGATTTTATTTTTTGACATTAAAAAATTTTTTTGTTTGATTTTTATTTTTTGAATATTTTTGAAACAGCTCGACCGATTGACTTCAAAATCTAATCTAATCTAAGTCTCGATAAACCATTTCGAACGCCGTATCGTGGGTCTTAATCGGTTGATCCGTTCTCAAGAAATCGTACGACAAAAAAAAGTTACATACACACACATACGGACGTCCAGTCGGAAATAGTCAAAATAGCTTCCCAGGACCTCAAAACGTGGAGGTCTGTTGAAAACTTGATTTTCGAAAATCGGACCATAACAAATAACTTCCCTTGGATAACGGGAAATTAAAAAAAAAACAAATAAAGACATAAAGACTGTTAAGACTATAAGGAGCTATGTGACGCTTCGTCACAACGTGTTACGATTCAAAAAACTTTTTCTTAGTAATTTTTAGTGTGATTTTTATTTTAAATTAAAGAAAAATTTCGTATTTCAATTCGTACTTTGCATTCATATGAAAAGTTACGAAATCGCTACATCCACTTTTCACTAGTAGGTACCTACCTACTTAAAATCGTTAACCATTACTTTTCCTCAACATCTTGATCTCCTATTTCAAATTGTTTGAAGGATCCTTTATCGAACACTAATATTTTATAATATCATTAGTATTTGTTGCGCCTAACTCTTAATATTAATTTATTATTATATATTAATCTTAATATTATAACCAATTTGTGATATTATTGTGGCTGAGATGTTGATTTTGTTTATATATGTAACTCTGGATTGGATTGGTAGCATAAATTTTTTTTTAGTTTTCATTTGTCGTGTCGAGCACTGTTTATACTGCCAATATCATTTGTTTCCTTTTTGCCTGACTCGTAATTAAAACCAATTTGTGATAGGTATTGATTCAGCTGAAATGTTGACATCTTTCTCTGTACCTACATCTCTGGCATAGATTGATAGCTGGGTTTACCTGTTTGATTCGCCTCGTAAAGAACTATTTACTTTGTTACATCACCTATCAAAATAGATTTTGTCTAACCCCAATTATTTTAACTATTACTTTTCGCTTGTGGTTTTTAAATACAATTGGTTAGAAAATTACTGGTTATGTTCAATATTTACGAGTATGGCGTATGCGAGAATTCCTCTAATCGGATGAATCGTTTGGTCGCTAAAATGTTCATAAGCATGTTACAAGATACCAAATCACCCAAAATTTGGTGTTCGTAAAGTGGCTTCCGTCGCAGTTCAAAGACGTTAGAAAGATAAGCTTGTGTTTGAAGCATACAGCCTAAGCACAGACCCATACTGTCGTACATTACCGCTATTATTGTACGAATGCATCACGGAACCGAAGGTGAAATTTCGTGTCGCTAACTTCCTATATAGATGTGATGTGTAAGACTTTGTCGTTAAAAAATTTAGAATTAAGTAATGGTGATAAAATATCGAAAATTTAGGAAAACTATATAGAACTTAGGTAGCAGTTTTGGAGCCATTTAAACATGTATACATATAGTCGTACATAATATTTCGCATTTTAGTCGTAAATGGTTATTTATGATTCGACCCGACCTAGAACGCCATCGACTACTTTCGTAAAAGTCGAAAACCGGCGAACTTGATAAGGTACGATAAACGTTAGTAGTGTACCTATACAATCGATAGGGATCATCCATTAATTACGTCACACAAATTTCATGATTTTTTGACCCCTCCCTCCCCCCTTGTCACACTTCATCACAATTAACTACACCCTCCCCCCTTAGTGTGACGTCACATTTAGATTTTTAGTTTAGGAAGGTAAAAATTACAACATCACTTTGAAACTAACTTTTTATTAGGATTGCTTAAAATGATTTATAAAATTAACGAAGAGAAAATCAACAATAATAAAAAAAATATTAAAAACATATTCTTCCTCCGTCCAAGGATTTTGGATCCATTCTTTCATGTTCTGGATGACTGGCATATCAGAGACGTTTGTCACACTTTCGACAGATTCTAGTACATTATTCGAGTCCACGTCTCCTTCGTCGTACCACAATGCGACATTGTTAATTATACAGAGCAATTCCCTGGCACGTCTAGCCGCAACTCTTTCCAGCCGGATCTTCGGAACAGGGATAACTTCTTGTTTTTTATGTAGCTTCTTCGTGTGTATGTTCGCTGCTTTGTATGATACAAGATACAATCCAAAAATGTCACAAGACCGTTTGAACAGGTACGCTTGAACACTGGGGCAATATGTATCGTATGGAACCTGCTTGAAAAGTGATGACGCTCGTAGATCCAAAGACAACGGCAATATCAGTGGGGCGAATTTAGCATCGTTGTCATTGGTTCCTACGTAAAAACCCTTGTTTTAATAACCGCCTCAAGCTTGACCGTCTCACACCGCAACACGCTGCAACGTCGCATTTCACTATCTGTATAAATACATTTGCTATTTCGAAAACAATAAATCGTTAAACTCGGCCAGAAAAATTGTATCAAATTGATAGGGAACGAAAGTATTCAAACAAATCCAGGTATGTAGAAAATAATTTCAATTGTTGTATACAACAATTGAAATTATTTTTTTAAAAACTTAGATTTTGTAAAAAAAAATTGAATGTGAGGATTGTGAGGTCACAAACATGGAACTCCTCCCTCCCCCCTGTCACGATAAGTCACATTTTGTGGACCCCCTCCCCCCCCTTGAGGTGTGATGTAATTAATGGATCATCCCATAGCTGCCTCGTAGGTATATCTAAGACACAAACATCAAAACTCATAATAATGCGACGCTGTCCGACTTTTTTGGACTACGAAAATAATCGATGGCGTTCTAAGTTGCGTTGATTATATCTGGTTAAGTATTATTATTCATCTTCGAGGACGCCCCGGCCAGCGCAAGCGTGCGATCAGTTCTCTCAAATGTGGAATGTTTCACCCAATTCCCCATTTTGTGAATCCCTTCATGGGTTAAGTACCTACTAGCTATTCAGCGTCGTCTCGAACCTTCTTGTTGCCTTGCAGAAGTCTATCAGTAACCCAATATTGACGCCTGCAAGCTGCTTCATCTATCTTGTCCGTTCCTAGAATTTCCCATCTGAGTTGAGTGGTAAGGGCATTCTACTACTAGGTGTCATTAGTACAAGAAGAAGAAAGCTTCTTCTTCTCCATGTCATCAGTACTTCTGTGATGTGAAAAACCGAGCAAGTGCGTGTCGGCCATGCATTACTTACGGTTCCGTCGCATACAAGCAATCAGTTTATAATCACCAAGTAGATACACAAAGATGTTGTTGGAAATTGAACATTAAATACATGCCTACCTCAAAAATTTAACTCATACTTTTTAAACCAATCATTCCTTAACGTAAATAGAAATCAGACATTAAACAAAAAACATTTCATTTATCAACCCGCATAACTATAAGTCACGTAGGTACGATAATTTTGTTTCACAATACCTAGTTGGTTTTTAAACTAGGTAGGTAAGTACTTAGTATCAAATTTAGCAAATTTATTTTACGAAATCAACATCCGACATTTTTAATGCCGCATCTCTATGATGGCTTCACAGTTTCACAAACTTCGTCTACCCACACAAAATTTGAGGATCTATTTGATGTTTCATAGGAATTAATTGTATTTTATTTAATATTATCTAGGTACATTAATACCAAAAAAATTTATTTAACTGCTGTCAAATTAATTTACACTATGGTTTTAATGATGAACAATTCTGCTGCCCTCAAACTATCTTGTGTTAATGGGATATTGATTGACGTTCAATAGTGGATTTAAGCTCACACCCGAGACTCAAGCTTGGGGCGTCATTTGAAGGGCGGGATTTTTTTAATATATTTATTTAAAATAAAAGAAAGAAGTATTACTTTCATATTTTTGTTGTTTTATATTTAAACATGCAATGAACGAAAAAAAACGCGATACTAGTAATGCGCCCAGAGTACAATGTTACTCAATCCGCTGTTGCTCTTCGCAAAGGGCGATTTTACCATGGAGACATGGAGTTCTACTGTCTGTCATTTAAATGAATCTGAATGCCCGCCATGAAAACCTATATCAGTTGATAGCTAGCATCAATGTAAACACAATCAAGATTTATTTGTATCATATAATCTAAACACTGCACTGAAACCAAAATTGCGAGGAATGGGGTTTGAACCCTAGTTATTCTGGGTGTGTACTACCTCTGATACGGCTTTGAACACTAAACAATAATAATAATGAATACTTTTAATCCTTAAGAAAATAAAACTATATAGTATGAAACACGAATTATAGAGAGAAATATAAAAGAAAAATGTGAAAATAATAAAATCTCGTAGCGTATCACGTTTCTGAGTCATTGTGGGGAAATACATTTGTACTCTTGAAACAATTTTTTATATATATATAAATCATAATAAACTATTCTTCTTCATTTTTCCAATGAAAATATTTGTTTGTCGACTTAATTTCTGTAGTAAATATATCAAAGCCTGGAATGACGTTTTAGGCTGAGATTAAACTCGTTTTGCTCCAAACTGGTTGTCGACAAATTGTTTTTAACAATACCTATGTAGTTGTGGTTATCTCAAAAAATGGTTTGCTAAGCTATAGTTATGACTATAGTATACCTACTATAGCATCAGTTATAACATATGACATAAAGTTTTAAGCGGTGTCATTCCAGTCTATTCGTTTTTACTTCGTTTTTTCAAAGATAAATCGTTAAAGGATGTAATAATTTGCTACACTGAATTGTGAAAACTCCAATAATTCGAGTTTTCACAATTCAATTGTAAATTATTTCATGCATTCAATAGAGGTAAATAAATATCGAAAACAGGTCATATGTGCAAATTTTTTTTAAATTTGTTATTTATTTTTAATTTAATAATTAGATAGTTTAGGTATCAAAAAGTCATTAAAAAGATATATTTGAATACTAGATAGATGACGCTGTGCTCCATTTCATTATAATTAATTAATAGATGTATAGATACGAGACACCTATACATTCTAATGAATTAATTTTATCGTTATTATACAATTTCTCCAATACATAATTTATGAAATATGTTTATGAATTTTCAAGTCGCTTGACTAGAGATGACGTTAAAAAACTATATTATTACATGTATTATGTAGTAAGAGTTCTGATCGAAATGCCTCATATTAATGTGACAAATATTTTGGTAATTTTTTATTTTATGTTACCTAACAATGATTTGGATGTTTTATATTTTTCTTTAGTGTTTCTTTCCAAGTAAGTGGAAGAAGGGCGCGAGATTTAATATAATAAATCGACTTTTTTATATTTCCATGCCCCCGATCGACGGCCCCTAAGTATACTTGACCTAGCCGATTTTCTTTAGATTTTACTTTTATTTCTTTATTTGTGAGTTGTTTGGATTGATCAATCTACTCACGGATTTTTTTTTAGATACTTAACTAAAGATATTTAAAAATAGGCTCAATATACTTAGGAACTGTCGTGGTGTATGCGTGGTTGTATGCGTGCATTGCTTGTGTTAACGTGTGTGTGTTTGTGGTTCCAGAGCAGTGGCGGCGGCTGTCCTTGCCGCCGACGAGCGCGTCCTCCGCACGCCACTGCTTTGGACCTCTGGAACGCCTTCGTCTACCCGGTATGAGTGAGCGACGCGTGAGCGTGGACTCTGCTTTCATTTGACTTAATTCCAACGCTTAACGTTGTCTCGCATCGATTGTTTTTTTAGAATGGATTATCCGAAATCAAATACTATCCAAATCGAAACTATATTGAATTACTTTCATTTATAGCCGTCTCCATACCCGGCCTTACATTTCATGAACATTACAATTCTTATGGTTTTAATAATGTAGTAATCAAATTTTACACAACATAAGTCACAAATGCTCTGTTCTACGGCCTTAAATGGTCATTTTTTTTCATATTTGCTTTTGTCATAAAAACGTTGGTTTTTATTTTTCATAAGAATATAATTTTCAAGACGTTGACAAGCAGATTTAAATAAAAAACGTCATATTTACAACCAAATACCTACTATATAATTAATAGCTCAAAATACTTCCAATTAAAATTTTATTGATAGTAACATTAAAACTATGAATTGTCGAAATGGATGCTATTTGATTTCATCTACACCAAAACAAAATGTATTAAAGTATTGGGAGTAACGTCCCATTTATCTTTTTAAAAAAACATTATCAATTATCACATATTGCGAGTTTAAAATATAATACAAATAAATTGTCATTCATTAGGGGAACATGAAGCAGCACATGCTGACACATAAGATCCGTGACATGCCGCCGACGTTCGACAAAAGTGCTACGGGCAGCGGCGGCATCGGCACCGGTTCCAGTGGACCGGGGTCAGAAGAGACAAGGGACGGTAGTCCTGAGCGACGCGCGTCTCCAGACAAACCCGAGCTGAAACGATCACCGCCCGCACCGCCACCGCTCGCGCATCCGCCACAGCTCGATATGCCGCCGCTACCTAAGAGACCCACAGGTAAAATAGAAAATCATAATATTTGGAAAGTTATCGGAATCGTGAACAATAAATAAAATCACCAACACCATGATAATATTTATTACAAAAACAAATCATATAATCATCATTTTATAACTCAAAACTCGAGTGAAATTGATACGATTTTCTGATAAGTTAACAATGAGTGTATCTCTTTTTTTTTAATAGAAATGTATTGATTACCAAAAACTGATTAAAGAATAAAGATATACCATCCAGCGTGGCTTTCCGACCCTGAACGGTTTTCTTCGGTGAAATAATACTATTGGGATTTTCAAAAATGGTAAAGTTACTAATTTTTAAAGTTAATGACGCCTTGACGTCATTCGATAAAAGTCCGCGCGCGGCAGGCACCTGTGGCGTAGCTTGGTGGGTCATTTCTTTGTAGCCCGTAACGTGTGACGTCACACGCGAGTCCTAATTATACAAACTCTGATTTCTCACATCTCGGTAGGAATTAGTACTTTCTCAAAATTTTAATACAGTATCAGTAATACTTTAACCTGTTATTACAATTTTGTAGAATTAGACGCGCTCAGCATTGTCTGATAACTAATTCAAAATTCTCGGACGCCAGAAGAGAGAGAAGTTTCAGTATAAAAAATAATGAAATAACAGCTGCGGGACATTTAAAATATTACATCGTATGCGGTTGTACATGGCCAATGCATGGACTCATAGATATTATTTCAATAATGAAGTGATACTTATAAGATTGCGCTTATTTGTATCAGTGGCAAGCACCCCATCACATCAACCGCCGCCGGTGTCGTCTAAGCACCTTTGTGGTGTTTGCCGCAAGAACTTTTCTTCTTCATCAGCGCTGCAGATTCATATGCGCACCCACACCGGGGACAAACCTTTCCGCTGCGCAGTCTGTCAGAAGGCGTTCACCACAAAAGGCAATCTTAAGGTAGGCTCACGTTTTACGTTCAGTAGTAACACGTTCTATTGAGTTTTCTTGTTTTTCTCCTAACACGTATACCTTTTTACTTTTTTATATTATCTTCGTCTAATACTAAAACAATCAACTAGAAGTGGAACTACTATTTACGAAGTAGCGTTTATTTATGATGTTGTATATCAGGTCCATATGGGCACGCATATGTGGTCTGGCGGGGCGTCACGGCGCGGACGACGCATGTCGCTGGAGCTGCCGCCCCGGCCGCTGCACGAACCACACGAGCTGCTGCGTCGCCCGGACCTCTTCTACCCCTATCTGCCCGCGCCTTTTATCAACGGCATGCAGCAAAAGGTATGAACAAATAATCTGAATATAACTAACTCACTACATTAATCAGTACATTAGTCTAAATAAGTGTTTTTATATATTTTTTGTATTGTACTTATTATACGTTAATTTGGATGTTTTACAGCTGAATGAGATCTCGGTGATCCAGCAAAGTGCGGGCCAGAACGGCATAGCGAGCAAATTCCCCGGACTGCTTGGGTTCGGCGCATTCGGCGGCGTGCGGCCTGGCGCCGCGTCCCCGTTGGAGCGACCACCATCGCTGGACAGCTCCGGCGGCGACGAGCGGCAAGCAGCGCTGCGAGAACTGGCCGAGCGCAGTCGGCTGCGCGACGATGACGTGTACCGCACGCCCTCCATGCCCGCGCATGCGCCCCCCGCTTCGCAAGCTTCGCCACCTACACACGCACCACACCACCCACATCCCCTGGCACCGCTCGCGCCGCCCGCGCGGACAGAGGGCCTCACCGTGTAAAACCATGGACCTAATCATTTTATACAGTGGAAAAATTTAACGTAACGACTGGACATTATTATAAGTGTTAATATGTACAAAGAACTGATGTAATCGAGTCATGCCTACGACTAATGTAAAATTGAAAGTGATCGGCCAGTGTCAGTGTAAGGCGGGCGCTGTCGGGCACTCGCCATAGTATAATTTATTAGCGGTGTAGTGTCACGTAACCGAACGGTTATTATTCCGCGTCTTAAATAGCATAGTACGTCGTAAGTAATTTATATGCATGTGTATGGGCGTGGGGCAATCTGGGCGCGTCCGCGCGCCCTCTTGATGTCATTCATTACTCTGTGATAGCGATAATCTGCGCACGAGGCTGTATCGACTCAGAGATCAGCAACTGGGGCCACGGCGGGCAGTATCCCAACGAAGAGTACAGTCGAGTGTGCATTTGTACACATTTTATGGAAAATCGATAACAAATTATCCCAAAAATTAATTAAATTCTTAAAATATATCTTTGCAGTGTATATACGATGTATCATAGTAAACTATAAATATATTTAGCAACTATTATATCTTTATATTGAGACTAAGAGTTATCGAATCTGGAAAAGATTGAAGTGCAATATGCATGAATTTGACTTGAAACCACATTCCAAATTGTAATGTAACTTTTTTTTTCCAATTAATACCCCAACTCTCAACTTGGTCATACCTACATGAGCACGTATTCTAAAATTTTTACATGAATTAACTATCAATTGAGAGAAACGTGATATACGGGTTAAGAAATTGTCAGTGGAGGTAGAAAGGACATTCATATCATACTCGTATATTTTAAAAGTATTTGCATTTTGAGGTCTATATAGATATAAGTTATTAGAGTCAAGCTATTTATTGTTATCGCTTTAGGATAGATCGACATATCTTTGTAAAGTCTCGAACTGCACCGGTTCGAATGTACCTTGCATTATTCAATGTATGTAGTATAGACACTCAGTATAGGAATACAGAAGGCAGACTGATGTATAGCAAATATATTTCGCTGATAATGCATATTGAACATTTTGTCTCTAGCCATGCATTTTTCGTTATTATAATAATTAGAGACAAAACAAAAAAGTCAATCGTCCATTATGTTTCCAGCACTCGACACAGCCAGGTATAAATGTCCAGTGAATAAAGTATAAGTGAGGCATGCACTGTTAGCGTCACGGCGCTTGCGCGGCGTTAGGCCGCCATCGACATTAGATGTACTAGAATAAACTATTCATAGCACATATGGAAATAACCTTCAAGTTGCAGATAGAAATTAGAAGTCCTAAGTAGAATTTAGAATGATTGTCATCATGAAATTTCATGTCATGTCAGTATAAATAATCATCTGTACATTATTAAATGTTTATGTAAATGTCCAAAAAGTATTCAAATTATTTAAAAAATAATTATATTAATAGTTCTTTTCTTTTTTGTTTTCTTCCCTTTCCTCGATCCCATTTTTTTTTCTCAATGTCAATTTTATGTTCTTAGTTTTAGCAATATCAGTATAGTTATCTAAAGCATGAGCAAAGTTTCAAAATCATTAATATTCTATACTTGTCTTTATTTACTAAACTATTAACTTTTTTGTAAAGTTAAACAATTTAAAGAGTTGTAAAATAATAAAATCCTAAATTCTCGAGCATTAATCCACTAAAAGCCAATGTGCAACTTATTGGCTTCAATTTTTATTTTATTTTCGCCATCAATGAAATCTGGCTTATATTTCTATTTGCATAGGGTCCATGCTTTCGATTCCAAGAAAAAAAACCACAAATAGGCATCGCCAAATGCAAATTTTCTTTGTTAGGAGACATCATATCGGAAACTTTTTATATTAGTAGTTAAATTGAAAAATAAAGGTATGATTCACATTATTTCGTTATGTTATAATTGACGAGACCATCTGTAGTTTTCATATTGGAAAGAAACTAACTCTTTATTTCTTGTCATCCGTACAAGACCATAGAATTCGTTCTCCTAATTCTCTTTCATCTTCATTCTAGTACAGATGACAAGAATGTAGAAGAAAGAATAAGATGGATAGCTGTAACCTAACTATGATAAATGAGAAATGAGTTGATTGATCGCTGGTAGTCCCTTTATATGAAAACATAAATAAAAAGTTTACCATGTGATGACTTTCAGTTGACATGGTGTCCCTATAGTCCTTAAATTTTCAAAGCAACTACATGTCAGCTCTGAACACCAGATGAATGCGATTTACGGTGGTACGATAGCACGCCCGCTGACACCTAAAATTTGCTACTGCGTTCGGGCAAAAGCTGCACTTCTTTTCACTACAAAATCATATACATCGTGCGTACACGCGGAACTATATGAAATCGCTGCGCGTTAGTTGTTAATACTTTGTGTCGTTTCTCGTCCCAGCCTGCGCCGCGAGCTTGAGCCCTAGGGTTATTAGCTACAGAAAATAAAGTACAAAACATAGTTTATAATATGAACGAACGGACAAACACACATAGAGTATTAATTATATTATTGTGAAGTGGAGGTAAATAACAGGGCGGTCTTGAGCATGCGTGCGGTACAAACATAGCAGAACTATGCTTGTGTCGGTCGTCTCGTCGAGACAGATAATTCACCCCGTAGGAAAATATGAATTCCTAACTAACTTGGCGTTCGTGTGTGCTAAACGTACCTTTGCGGACATTTGTCATTATTAAAATCAATTAGATTAAAGAACGCCAATTAAAACAATCACGATTTATTAATAATTTTAAGCATTAGCGCAGCGGGTGACCTTGAACGAGCGACGCAGGCTTACCAGGAGAACATACATTCGGTTGCATACTCCCCTTCTTTCATGAAGAAACGTTTTATAATTTAAACTTAATAGGTTGTCTATGCATTCATTACATTAAATTACATTGGATATTTTTGCTCTCCAAAGCAAATCAACAAATTCAATATTCAATAAATGTAAACATAGAATATGCTGCCAAGAATCACATGAACTTACATTCATCATCAGCCCATTTTACCACCTGCAGGGGCTTAGGCCTCCCCCAGGGTGAGGAGGGGGGGGGACTTACATTGATAAGTTTTAATTTTAATTTGCTATTAATGAATTACATATTACACTAGCATTCGCCCACTACTTCGTCCGCGTGTTATAGATGGTTTTTACGTCATGATCATGAATGAGTTACGTTGAAAAAAAATGGTAATAATATAGCTTTGGATTATTTAAAAAGACTCGAAACTTTCATTTCACCTCTTAAGGGGCCTCACTGTAAGGCCCTGAAATGCGCGACTAACGTGAACGCATGCTGTTTCGTCTAACGTCATCGTTCGGTATATATAATATGTACGAGTTAACATGACACCCAGCTTAGCTGACGTTTGTGTAATGTATAGTGTGCAAAAAAAAATAGATTTTTTTAGTAATTTATGGATTTAATTTTGGTACCTAAATAAGTCCATATGATATCATATGTTAAATAAATTGAACAATTAATTTCTGATGAAAATAAAACAAAAACAAATAATTTGTAGAGAAAAACTCAACAGTTTCAACAAAAATGTTCAAACGTGGTTATTAAAATTAAAAGGCAGAAGGTTCTAGAATAACCTCTCAAAAAAAATATTGATGAATTTCCCAGATGTTTTTGAAAATACATCTGATCTGACAATAAAATTGTCCCTGTGAAGGCGGTTTATCTTATTGCGCTGCTTAGCACAGTAAAAAATCGAAGTTACAACTAAACAAAAAGTATGGAGGTAAAGTGAAATCCTCAAGAACCAATGAAAATATTATGAATTTGCTCTAAAATAATGCTATTGTAGTTATAAATCATTTAATTGTGTAAACTATTTTTTGTATGTTCTATATGTATGTTTTATTTCATGCTCTATTTAGCACTGTTTGATTCCTGAATAAATAAATAAATTAGTAGTCATCTGTCCAGTTGACGTCACAAGGACATTTTATTAATATTTTTTTCTTTTGGATAAGACTTCTTTTTTTAATTTTGAGGGGAAGGTATAAATTGAGCCATATTTTCGGGAAAAATATTAAAAGTATGTGTTAAATTTTTTTTATGAAAAGTATATATTTTTATGAAAGTTGTCACCCGTCTAAGCAAGATACATCAACCATTCAATTGCATCAAATAACAGCCACAAATAACACTTTTGTCTGTTTTATCGCTATAATCGTTCACGTGTGGCGATTTAACTATCAGTGTCATGCGTTTCAGATGCTTCTTTTTCGGCGTTAATTGCGTTTATAACAGCTAAAATTTTTGCATTTCACACGGTATTTTGACATTTAATATTTAATACGGTTCCAGATGCAATTTATGTGTCAGTAGCTTTGTTAGTAAATTAATCGTATACAATAATAACACTATACAATAATAATAGAAACAATAATAATATATTATAATGTACGGGGGAATTATTTCTTTTTTATAGGACTAAAGAAAAGTCTGTGATGACATATTTCTAATTTTTATGGATATTTTAATACTTCAACGTGTCATATGACACAATTTTTTTAAACATTATTATGTTTAAAAAAATGGTGATTCGAAAGCAATTTATACGGATACAGTATTAATCCTGATCAAATTAAATACGTTATTTACCTTCAACATTTCATGTACATTATAAATGCCTTTACACCATTAAATTTAAATTAATATCTTCGAAAATATCGCGAAATAAAAACCATAGCGCCACAAGTGGCAAGCGTCCGAGCCGGGCCGGGCGTCGGATGGGCCGGGCCGGGGGATGGGCGCCCTATACCCCGACGTGATTCGCGTGATGTAAAATTCGGCCGAAATTATCAATGTTGTAAACACAGAAATACTGTAGTTTGTTTTTATTTATTCATTCTTTACTTTATCAAATATTTATAGAATTGGAAATAAAATACAATAAAAACACTCAAAGTAAGATGAACTTAAACATAATTAAATCTAATCCACATGTTCAACGCAACAAGCTGATAGGTCTATACGACATAAAAACACTACGGCTTATATGCTCTGCTACCCGTGCGAAGCCGACGCGGATCGCTAGTGTAAGCTAAGTAAAAGATTGTCTGTTTTTAATAAATAAAATAAATAAATAAACGGTTGTTATGCTATCGCTACTCGCAAGACGACAGCGGGGTCGGCACGAGGAAGCGGGAGGAAGATCGAGTTTCGAGCTGGGTGTCATCTTATCGCGTACGTATTGTAGGTAAGCTGCGATAGACATAACAGGACTGAAAATTCCTATCGCCAAATCAAACGAAACGGCTTTCAGGAGTTCCACGATTGTGAAGAGTATTTAGTATAACAACTTGCAGTGAATTTATTTTGAATATACGTTAAATTATTATATTATATAGCCAAAATTATAAAGTTATTGTAAGCTTTCAATAAGATAGTCACACCTGAAGTTGCGTATCAAATCGAAAAGTTTCTGAGACCAATAACTATTAGATAAAATTGATTTCTGTAAAAATTTCGGGCCATTACACGTATTATGATAAACGAGATTAACGGTGCTTGTTTAAAATTTAAAACAACTAATAGTTACTGCGTAATCGTGGAATTAGGATTCTATGGCTTTAGGCTGACTAGTAATAGACTATAAGCCCGTGGAAAAAATTAACATGTGAAATGAACCACCGTGAATAACGCTTAGAAGGCTGTTACTATATCAGAAAATAACTCTGAGCAATCTCGAAGTAAAATTTCAAGTTTCAAGACAGCAGTTTGGGATGTGCGTTGTGGTTTGAGCTGTGCGTTGTTACACGAATTTTACCTTTTAAATTTGGTATTGTAAAACCTATGCTTGGTGAATGTTAAATTGTAATAAAAATAATTCTGCTCAAAATTTTCAGTTTATAGACATTGTGGTTTGGAATGAGCATTAATTTGAAATTTTCCGCTTTTTTCATCTCTATGGCGATCAAATTTTAAAAATTGGTAAAAATCGTGTTTAATAATTTGTTTAGTAGACTGTTTGTTCAAAATCTCAAGATCATTGAATTTGTCTATACAAATTTTAATACTAGACCTAGTGGTTTGGGCTGTGTCATTAGGTTGATGTCAAACCAAACATGTTCTGGTATGTATACCTTGGATTGGCTATTAAGCTGTAGCTCGGATTATTTGTGTAAAGTCTCGAGTTGATACATGGGTTATTCATATTTTTTTCATTAACTTTTGGCACCCTTTCGCTTTCCTAGAGGGCAAATTTTGATAATCGGTAAGAACGTGTTTAATCGTTCATTTAGTAAATTATTTGTATCGATACACGTATTATTCATAGTAATTCCATACAAATTTTAATACTTTTCACCAATAATGACCACCAAGATGATTCGTGGACGAAATACCCTTCCCAATTTCGTATATTGAAACTGCTAATGGATTTACTGAAATGATATATAAGCTTATCTTTTGAGGGATAATGAATTCTTTCTTAATACCAAATTTTATTGAAATTGGTTCAACCATTGGTGAGTTTATAAAAAGGCATCCAAACAATCCAACAGACAGACAAACAGGAAAAAATCTTTGGAACAGTGAATAGAGAATAAGTGCATTGTGATACAGATGTATGTCACAAAACTTTGCTAAAAAATCATATGTATGGACAAAGCCTAGAAACTTGATAGTAAATTCAAAGGTAAAACCATTTCACAACTACGCAGCTAGTTCCATAGGTACAGTACCGCTCTAACATTATAATAAGTGGTTTTTCGAAGCGTCAACTTCAATCCGATATTAAAAAAAATTAAACTGGGTCCAAAAAATGTGTATAGTGTATTTAATTATGCACAATTTATTTATACGAATACATGAACACTGCATACTAAGAGGTACTTATTTAAATATAGTGAATTCAGAAGTTAATAACACTGGCCAACTTCTTGACTCTGTTCAAAAGTAAGTCACCCTCACGTATGGTCGCCTGATAGAGTTGTGAACGATCTGCGTCGGCGCCACGGCCCGCGCCCGTCACGACGCACCCGCCAACTGCATCGATGCGGCATTGCAGACGTCCAGCCGCCGTGAATCTGACCATAAACGGGACAAATGTTAAGATGTTTTCAATACACATGATGGCAAAACAATTTTAGCCGCGCTAAGTTCGCAGCGCGAAAGCTGTCGGTACATTTAATGTGAACACATAGGTTGTTAATTCATGATACTACGTTTGGTTTTTTTTCTAAGATCATAATGGTATGACGCGCCTGATTGTTCCCCATATGTTATTAGTGGCAAAGTTTTTCTGTAATGTTTCAAAAAAAGAAGAACACGAAGGTTGTGACGGTCGTTTCACTACGTTACGCGATGCTAGATGTAATGCTAGAAGCGAAGCAAAGCAGATCGACGAACCACCCAGAAGCCATTTAAATACATTGGAATATTATAATATATATTGTATATTCCAATTTTAATGAGGTTTTTAATAGCTCAAAATGAAAGTACATTTCCTCATTAGTATATTTTCACTACCATTTACATTAATTTTTTTGCACATTGAAATTGCAACAATTCACAAGCTATGTAATATAAAAATATAAAGAAAAATTTAAATTGTAATATAAAAATATGGAACGTCACGCACCGTTTTTCAACCAATAAGAATCCTAAATGTGAGCCAGATATACTGTATTCTCGTTCATAAACAGATTTGATCATAAAGCAACTGTAGAAGACATTTAATTCCAATACAAAATAATTATTTATGGCCCTTATCTCAGTTATCTACACTTTTCAAGATAAGTAATAATAACATATTAAAATTAAAAAAATAAAAAGTTAGCCGTCGCGGACCATTTTTACAATAGCTAATAACAATGAACCATAGATTTTGTATCAATTCAAAATATCCACAAAATTTTATTTCTTATATTCAATTCTAGACAGTTTTTGATCGCTCCTCATACTCCACACTATTGGTTCACACAAACGCAAAGCTAAGTTCTTTCTGTAAGATTGTAGTATCGGTAAATCAACGGGTTTTCATTTTTCTGTACATAATCTAATTTTAGTACTACATCATTTAGTAAGTATTAATATAATTAGGGCTCACTTTAAATTATACATGAACAGTTTCATGTCGATTTAAGCAGCTTTATAGTGTGAGAGCACATAATATAATAGTGAAATGCAATCATATGATTGAAAAGCTTTAGTGACACAACAATGGACTCACTTAGATATTTCTTCTTCGACAAATTCCCGAGTGACTCCGAAGGTATCAGCAATGTTGTCAAGGCTTAGTGAGCGATAGGCGCGCAGTAGTTGAACGTACGCCTTGATGCGCGCCTCACGCACGTAATGTTGATAATGCGGGCGGAACACTGGGTCCACGCAGATTTGTGTCTCCACCTGTTTTATGCTTGTAATTTTAGTTCTCATTTTGTGTATATACATACTAGATAGTTTAAGAACAATTTCTTCCATTGCGTGCTATAACAAAAACGCGCTATATTAATGTAGTTTAACACAATAACTTGCTGGTGTCTATGCATCCCTATAATTGCTGTATGGTCTCTTAATGTTGGCCTTAAGAAGCTTAGAATCAACAACAAGCTATTGACATGGCTACGCTTGTCTCTCTGCGAGTTTGAATTTTATTTTATTTTTTTATAACACACACAATCACAACAACGCCTAGGTCCCAAACTAAGCATTAGCTTGTATTTTGGGTACCAAGCGAAGACAACACATACATATTTTGATTTGAAATTTGAAAAGACGTTTGCAGGACTAGAGTGAATGACATCACAGTGTTTGCACGTTGAAGTGGCAATGGGTACACCACAGTCAAGCTCAACTAACCCAAGCCAAACTCTTCATGAAATCTGCATAACGGCACTCATGTAGTGATTCGACGAGCTCACGCAACTCGGGGAAACGTGACCGCAGAGCCTGCACGGCCGCACCTTGTCGCCTCAGAGCTGCCTGTAGCGCATGGCGCTCCAAAGCCAACGCGCACGCCAGAACGCAGTATTGAATTATTGTACCTGAAAATGTACAATACATCACTCATGAGTCATTTGGAGATATTCTATTTCAATGGCAAGTTTAATGAAGAACACCCACAGTTTACCATTTTTATGTTAGGTAGCTATTTAAAATAAAAATAAAATATAAATATCGTCTCGGCAACTCTTTTAATATTGTCTATAACAGTGACTGCGACTAGGAATTGTTTAGATCTAAGACTTTTTACGTGAAGAAAATCTTTACGTGGAATTTATTCGACCTCACGTCCGACGACGGCACAAATAATTCGTGGTTGTGATTTGTGTTAACTTGGCTTTTTTGTCATTCATATCAGTTTCTAGATGCGAATACTTATTAATAGTTATGTTTATGTCAATTTTTTTGTATTAATAAATGTATAAATGCTGCTGGTATTCCAAATAAAATAAAATTAAATTAAAAATAAAATAAAGTAAGATTTCCCAAAATAGCTGTGACAAAACATATAAGCCGCATAGGTATTTAAATAGATGGATATTATATATCTATATTGTTATATATCAACTAGCATCTGCCCGCGACTTCGTTCGCATAAGTAGATTTTATGACATCGTAGCGACCAGCCCGTAACTTCGCTCGCGCGGTATTCGTTTCTCATAGGATTCCCTTTTAATTTGTCTTATCTCAGTCCCGCTCTTGCCTATTTAGTTTCCGTTCCCGTCACATAAAATGATAACTGGTTGGCCGAGTGGTGAGAGACCCTTACTGAGGAGCCAAGAGTCACGGGTTCGATTCCCACCCGGGACAAATATCTGTCTGCATGTACATGTCTATTGGTTCCCTGTCTGGGGATAAAAAAAAAATATCTACATATATAAATATTATAAAGATAATTTAAATATTTATATCAGTTGTCTGGTATCTATAGTACAAGCTTTGCTTAATTTGGAACTAGATGGCGCTGTGTGGGATGTCCGAGGTATTATTATTATTAAATATTCGCCCGAAGTGGAGGGAGAGGAGAGCAGGCGAAATTATTCTTGTTGTTACTATTGTTTCCATTCCTGGCCCCACTTCCTTCATGTCCTATTTTCGTTTCGGACATGCACTTGGCTGGTTTTCATAGAATATGTTACAACATGCATTGATAGTTAATGTACATCAAATACAAGTAAATGTTTGTAAATATTGTTATATAGTTTTACTTACCGAAATCAACCAATTCATAAGACTCAAATGTAGATACACAGTCTATGAAGAGATCAGCTGCATGACTATAGTCCCTAACTGCCAAGCAATAGATAGCTTCGTAAGCTTTCAGTTTATTTCTTGAACGCCAGTCACCACCTTTATCGACAAGTTCATGAGCCTGAAAATATTATTCAAAAAACTTTATTCGTGTTCATATTATTGATTGCACTAATATCAAATGACAATTTAAAATTTAATATGATAATGGAGGTTATCGATTTACACAAGAGTTCTGAGTTCTTTCATAAAAATGAAATAGAGTTAAAAATTAAAGGGGGTCCCCATACACGGAACGGTTCTTTTTCGAAGTTTTTGATGATTCATGGTGGGGAGATCATTGCTTACACTTGAAATTTTCATGAAGTGTGTACTAATATGATTGGCCAATATAAAAACAAATAAATGAAACAAAAAACAAATGAAAATAAAATAAAGTAAAGGGGGTCCCATCATGCAATAAACTTGTTTTTTTTTTTTTTAATATTGTATGGTGGTATGGAACTCATGGTGTGTGAATCTGACTTGAACTTAACCAATTTGTTTTATAAAGAACATAGCATAATAAAATATTACTAATGAAATAAAATGTTAGAATTTAAGGAATTCCTGAACGTTTCATGAGCTAATAAAACCAAAAGTAGCAATCTAAATTCAAATCACTTTTCTTCACTGAATGAACAAAATTTAATTTTGCTCAGTTAGCATTGTAAGCGAAATTCACTTTTGCTCATTGGTTTTAAGAAACAAACACCTCTTTTTTAAATTAGTGAGGTGAAAAAGAAATATTCATGCTGGGTCATAGAAAAGCCATCAATACAAAACTGTTTTGTTGACTGCTCATGAAGAAAAGCATGGCCTTTGTCAACATTGTAATCAAAGTATGTCCTTACACTACACTATCATATAAAATTCTTTGAATACATGTTTGTGCAGATAACTTAAAGGGTCTTTGACAGATTGCAGGAAAACTTATTTCCAAATGTTTCTTAGGATTTGAGACAGCTTTAATCTATGTTTTACGGTTATTATCCACCAGGGGTCGCTGTATAGATGCGTTTTACCAAAACAGTTCAGCTGACGTCGTTGCATATTTTTAAATAAATAGGTATCACATCAGAGTAGGTTCTAAGAAAAGTTTCACGAATGTAGGCCACTAGGAGGTGCTGTAGTGTATATGTTTTTTTAAAAAAGCGGAGCTAAATTAGATGCGACTTTTTGCATTACATGGGTATCATCTAAGAGCAGATTCTAAGATTTGTTTATAATTATAAGCCGCCAGGGAATATTACAGTGGATATATTTATTCGCAACAACTTTTTCATTTTCATCTATACTAATATTATAAAGCTGAATAGTTTGTTTGTTTGTTTGTTTATTTGTTTGAACGCGCTAATCTCAGGAACTACCCATTCAAATTGAAAAATTCTTTTTGTGTTAGATAGTCTATTTATCGAGGAAGGCTATAGGCTATTATTACATCACGCTACGGCCAATAGGAGCAGAGCATCAATGAAAAATATTGCAAAAACGGGAAAAATTATTCTTTTTGAGAGCTTTCGTTACGTACGCTGCGTAAACAGATGATGTTAAGCATAAATCATGTATTACGGAATTTTTCCCCTTTAAAAGTCCTAACCAAAAATCCGCGACAGCATATGTGTATCTTTTAAGGTTGACTTAACTTTTTTTATGGCAATCAAATTTGTTGCTAGACGCGCTAGAGAATCTATTTGTTTGGATGGTGACGATGATACCATAGTGTAATGATACTATATGGTTGGAATAGCGATCCACCCCGACTTCAAACGGGTCCAATCTACTAATGCGTGGAACGGGGAGAGGAACATTTCCGTAGTCCACCTGGGCGAAGCCGGGTACGATCGCTAGTTAGTTTATAAACATGCCACTCTTGGGCACAGGTGAACTAATCTTTAAAAAAAAATAAGCAAAAATATTGTAAAAAGTACTCTCTTAAAAAGAGCGAAGTAATGAATGAATGTATTTATTTGCAACATATCTTTAATAAAATGTAATCTTTTGATTAGACAATTTTTACTTATGTAATACATAAGTTTTAATTATCTTGTAGCCACTTAATTAATCAAAATCTTAAATTTTGTTTTAAATTATCAGGTAGAATATACCTAGTTATTTAATTATTTCACTGTTTAAAGGACCAACTTTTTAATATTTTTATGCTTCACTTTTTTTTGTAATAAAGTTTTCATTTTTTTTGGATTCTAAAAAGTTTAAGGATTTACAAGAACATTCCAGAATGTCCTGGAATGTAACATGACCAGTTCAATACAAGATGCAGACAAAAAGCTAGTATAACAGTTCAATAACATAACAGTTTATCTTAAGTATTTTAACCTATTGAACACCACAGATTTAAAATTACATTTTTACCGGCTGTCTTACCAGCATCAGAGCCAAATTTTTTTCTATTCAGTATTGCTTTTGTGATAACTGAATAAATTCTACTGTCTTTTAATTAAGGTTGTTTTTATGTTTTCCCCAGCATTCCTTATTTCCTTCTTTCTTTTAATAACATTATTTTTTACATAAGTCAGTATAGTGGTCAAATAACTAAAATTTGCTGCTCAACAGGGACTCGGGGTAGCAGTGTCAGTGTCAATATGGTGTAAAGTCAGTGGGTGTTTGATAGTTTAATAACTAGGTATTATATTTAGTAACCTAGCCTTTTTAATAAACTGTAATAGGTAGGTTGTTATCATTAAAGAAACTGCTGAGATTTTTAAATAAAAACTGAATGCCAAAATTTTTAATAAAAGTTTTTATACAAAAGACCCAACAAAAAATGTATGCTGGTAGTGGTCAATATCGAATAAAGGGTTTAACATTGAAACTTATAATATAAAAAAGATATATACCTTATTAATTGCCTTTGCCATGTCTTTAACATTACAGCCATGGAAATAAGCGATACGAAACAATGCAAATATTGCCTCCAGCCTTCTATTAGTTGTCAATGTAGCGTCCTCATACTTTGTGGTGGCAAGTAATGTTGCAACTTCTTTATCTCCAATGGAACAAAGATATTCTAGCCTAGAATATAAATACCAAATATATGTAAATGAATGCAGAAGCATCAATAATTTATTTATCGAACTAACAAAACATGAGCTACCATAGATTAATTATGAATAAATAAATATCAACTATTATTTAAACAGTTACCAAAATATTAGTTTTGGTTAGTTGTAAAATGTTTGTTAAAAATATGTCATGAGAAATGTTTTTGGGTTAATATGCACAAAAATCATAATTTTAATTGATCTGTACTGGGTTCTGGCTTCTGGGTAACTCTTCGCTCTTCTTCACTCGTTACAGTGACATCAACAAACCCAACCCATCAATTTAGAAATATTGGACCCATAATCTATCTTGGCCAAATTTCAAACTGATCAAAAGTTTTCTGTGCTCTTACTAGATGCATAATACAAATCAGGTAGGTTTGGAAAGCCGATCTGATGTAAATTTAAGCCTGCACCTTTAATGCAAAGGTTTGACAATTTATTTGTTTTTGATGAGGATTAATTGTGGAACTGTGGTAGTTTAGAATTCTAATTTACTTGCCAACAAACCAAATATTAAATAATCAATTTTTATTACTCTTCTCAGAACTTTAACTTATTGTCACAATACATTTATGTAAGATCAACAAGAGTGTTGGCTTTCCAAGGCTGTCTGGTACAAATGGTGTTCATACCAATTAATAATTTTAAATTTGACCTAGATAGGTAGATGGTCCCGCATTTCAAAATGGGTTAGGTTAGTTTAGATTCAGTATGTGTCAAAGGGAGAGGAGAGGAGCAAAGTGAAGCAGAATAACAAGCAATTAAGAACTCTATATTTTTTGCATTTCTGTTAAAAACTATTTACTGCGGGAGGTTTCTATAACCCTTTTCTTTAACTTTTCGTCAGGCAACTTTACAAAGCGCTACCCAACAATAAAATGCTCTTGGCCACATCTTGGCCACCCATCATAGCATAGGGTTTTTTTTGTCAATATGTGGTTAGTCATTCTATTGAGAAAAATTACCTGTCTTGCCAAACGGGTGTTTCAGAATCGTCTTCCTGAAATTTCGCTAAACGTTCTTGATTTTCTTTTACCATATCATCGTAAAGTTTTTGATCTAATGGCCAGCTTAAATCGTTGCATACTTCTTTATAATATGGAGCCATATTACCAGCCTTAATACCGCGCAACAATTGTTCTTTCAGTTGAGGATCATCTTTAAATTGTGGCAAACTCAATTTAAATTTTATTCCAGCCAATGCCATATATTCGGGAGTTTTTCCTTCTGCTGAAAGCTCCATGGTATAGTGCCGTCAAAACGTTGCTTAAATTTCACTCGCTTGGTACCTATTACAATAATTTAAACTCCTTTAAAATTTATATAAGTACAAATACTTATAAATTTTATTCTCAAGTCAAATTAATTTTTATTTTTGCAACGAAGTCGTAGGAAAAATCTTTTGCACACTACTTTTCTGACTTTTGATGTTTTGTCAAATTGTGTCAAATCATTGTCATGACATGATGATGTCTAAATGTATCATGGCTTGTGATCATGGCCACACTTCACGCTCGCCGAGCGAAGGCGAATAGAGGCGAGCGCGAGCGTGTAGGGGAGCACTCGTGTCATCGTTTCGACTTGTATGCACTCGCCTTGGCTCGTCGCCGCACGCTTTCTTGTCGGTATTTTGGGAGAAGATCAAAGTAGCGAGTGGCGAGCGCGAGCGGTCTTTCCACACGCTCGACTCCGCTCGGCAGGCGTGAAGTGCCTAGTAATAGAAAGCGAATAACAATCCTCCAACTGCTCATTCATATGACCCTTTAAGTATTTATAAGGAAATAGCTGTATGTATTGTCCTGTCACCTAGTCTAGCCATAAATATTGATACAAAAAATATATTTTTTTTAAATTGCAATTAACATTTATAAATTTTACAGTGTGTTAGTTTAATACATTAATAAAAAACATACAGTCGTTTAAAAGTTGAGGCCAGCCATCAATAAAAGCACGCACTCTTTTCATGGGAAAATTCTTCACTGCCAATTGTATGGATTGTTTTAGGGACTCCAAATTATCATGGCGTTTAGAGCAAGCCGTACTCTCTAAAACTGACCATAAATTATAATCCAGCGGATTAAGATCGGGACTAGACGATGGCCAGTCTTTAGCTCTGATGAAGTCAGGAACGTTCATTTCCAACCACGATTGCGTGGACCGAGCTTTATGACCCGGCGCCGAGTCTTGCTGGAAGGTCCATAAATGGTTATTGAACATGGTGTTGTTAAGGGGCTTAACTACCTTCTCAAAAATGATATCTTGATACACTTGTGTCAATGTTTTGATACATTTTTCACAACAGTATGGCTCAGTCACTCTTTCATAGCTAACACCCCACCAAACCATCACTGATGTCGGATAATGCCCACGTTGCACTCTGTCGACTGATTGGGAAATTTCCTTAGAGCTTTGAGCATAAATGCGGTCATTTTTTTTTGTTAAAATGTTGCTCAATTGTAATAAATTTCTCATCCGTAAACAAAATTTTTCTGTGACCTCCTTTTGCGTACCGCTTCAGTAGTCGTTTCGATTTTACCTCCCTATTCTTTTTTAAATTATCAGTTAAGAAATGACCAGTGCGCTTCTTATAGGCTGCAAGTCCTAAGTCATCTTTTAAAATACGTGACGTGGTTCTAGGTGCTATCTTCATCTCTCGAGATAAAATCTTTTGCTTTCGGACAGGATTTCTTCGAATTCTTTCCCTTACTGCTTTCACCACCTTTTTTGTACGAACACTACGTGGGCGGCCAGATCTTTTTCTGTCACAAACAGAGGAGGTTTCATTGTACCTATTAGTAGCCCGGTACACAAACATTCGACTAATACCAAGCGTATGGAGAGTTTTAAAAATTGTGTTTGGCTCCATACCTACTTTGTGTAATGCAATCACAGCGATTCGGTTCTCTTTATCACCCCACTCCATTTTAATATCGCAAAATATTGTACAATGTATTGGCACCAAAATGAGAAAACACAATGAACAATTGTATAAAAATGCCAGATTCCCCATTCAAATGTAATATTTTTTTATTTTTAATCGTAACAGTAATTATGGCCAGACTAGGTATTGTGCCAAATCGTTTTTTTTTATATACAGGATAAGATTTTAGTTACCAGCCAAAATTTTCTAGATGTTAGGTATCACCAATAGACTTCATTACGTAAATAAAAATATAGACCAAATATTCATAATCAATAATTATATCCTAAATATTTTTTAACAAAATTTGGCTACGTTCCACTTACATAGAGCGAAAGGGCGGGGCATAGGGCATGTGGGCGAGGCGCGTGCTCGTGCACTGGCGTCCTCGTGAACGGTGACTAGTATTTTGGGTAGTTTTGGGAAATGTTTACGTAGTCTTAACTGAATATTTTCCTATTGACGATAATAAAAAGGAACAAGACGGTCAACGGATTTTGTATCAAATGTTTTTTTCAAAGATTTTTATCAATATTAAAATATCGCTGGTCATTAAAACCTCAACCTGTTTATACTACAAAATAAAAAGATGTTATGCTATTGTTTTTGTCATATTTCTTTTGGCTATGTCGGTCATTTTGACAGTATTTGTTATTATATTTAAAAATTGTACCTAATAATTGTAATTATATTTGTAAAACTATTATAAAAACACCAACATAGCTGTTGCAGCAGCCACTTTTTTCTTATCTATTGCATCTTCGACGCTTTAGCGGCAACTGACCTACCATACCCGAGCGTGTGGAGAGGTGCCGCTCGCCTCGGCATCACTTGCCGATTGCCACGTGCCACGCCCGAGCGTGAGGTGCTTGATCGAGGTAGACTGTACACTTTTCAATTCTCTGTCTCTTTTTGTTGGGGTTGCATTTCGGTCGGATTAGCTCATTGGCTTGCTTACTCTACTCTATTATCTATAAGTCCATCATGGTCATCACATGGTGATGGTGTCCCATGGAACTATTATGTACTACGTACAACTGGAAGGAGCTCTCTCTAACATCAGCGTGGTCATACGTAAACTGGTGATTAAAAAAAAAAAGTGCGAAAGGGAAGTAACCGGGTGCCTAACTATCTCTTTCTACACCACTTCTGTGTGGCTAGCATAAAATATACCACTACACTGGGAAAAGTACTATGGTGAATTTAGATTTTATTATGAGGGAACCGAGGAATAAAAAAGTATGCGTCATGATAATTACGATACAGGATCTATAATTTCCGCTGATGCATTATGTTTTCCTCTTCATATTTCTCGTTTTTTATTATGGGGGTCATCCATTTCTCGACTATTGATGAACACTTTTTTTTAGGGTAGGTAATTCACTAATTAGGCCACTGCCTATAAAGTTTACATAATAGCATTGCGAAGCAATGCCATGATTGCTCACATCGCGTTCTAATATCACTTTTTAAAATATTTTGACTTAATTCAATAGGACTTTATACACGTTTGGCCGTTAATATTTCTGAAAGTTCTGAATCGATTTTGATAATTTTTGTGTTTAGTCACTATGTTATAACTTAAGGTAGATACTGTGAAAGAATTATCGAAATCAGTTCTTTTAATTTAAAGCTGTAGCAAATCAAAAAAGTCGATTCTTTGTTTTTGCGGAGTTTTTACTAAACAACTTTATTTCTGTTTTCTTTTGCAGTTTTATTTCTATCTATTTTCTTTTCTTTTTAAACATTATTTAGGTACCGTAATTTAGCTTTATTTGGGTATCCGTTAACGCAAAGTTATAGTAGCCCTTGACTAAGCAAGAATTAATAATAAATGAAAAAGAAACGTACCTAAAAAGCATCAACGCAGGATGACAAGCTATTAGCAAAATATTAATATAACACAGGTCTACAAAATTTTTCTTTTCGAATTTTGATTTGATAATATCATCTACTGTTAATGTTTTTTAGTGTGTTGAATTGAAACCGAAAATGAGGTCAATTTTTCTCCATAACGTAGGTACAGATTTTGTTCAATCTCGAGTAAGTACAGTAATTATTACAATAAAAGATAACAAAATCGGCTGGTAACTTTGATTTATTTTCATCTTGTTCACAATATCAAATACATAAATACATATTACATACATATTACATACATATTACATAAACATATAGTACATATTTCCGCTTGTCAGAATAAACGATGACGCATACTTAATCATTATTTTTATAAAAACTTTTTGTAACAATGAATATGTTTATTAGATCGTTTTCGTGTAGGAGTGTAATAAATTTGCCTATATTTCCAATATTTATCATGATAGACAAAAGACAGTGATGGCGAAAAAATCAAGAGCTTTCGGAGCATTGTAAGATACTAAATTTTCTAAAATCGGTTCGTAACTTTATCGGAAAATCGAAAACAGTGAAAAAGTCGAAATTTCCCTATTTTTCGGACAAAAAGTTGATTGTTTCAAAAACGGAAGAATTAATATCGAAAAAATAAAAAACCTTCCGAGACTGGTAGATTGTCTACAAGTTTGAAAAATAAAATTTAAAAAACGGTCGAAAACCCTGACTTGAGCATGTGCCCTTTTCATTTAATGATTATCAGATTAGCTACCCTAGAAAGTAAGATTCGGCTTATTTCAAAAAGTTATAAAGGTAGACGAAAACACTAGCGTCAAAAAATGCAAGAGCTTGCGTGGCTAAGTATGGTAGCACATCGAAAATTGGTCCATAACTTTCTTTGAAATTTTTTTGTCGTACAATTTTGTTCAATTTCCTCCGATAATTGCGAGAAGAGCGAAATCTGTAGATTTTTTTTCTAGGAAACTTATTTTTTTTAGACCTAAATTATTAATATATATTTATAGAAATAGATAGTAATACACTATTTTACACTCTATTTTTTGTGACTTCTCGTTTTTAATATATCTTGGTATGCGGACGATAATAGTATTTTTAAAGCTTGTTATGGTATATTTCATATTTGCTAAAATTTTTATTAATATTTAAAACGAAAGTCTTAATTTATGGTTTTATGCTGGCAACTGAAACGAGAATTTGGGGAATTTCGACATTTGTCAAAGTTGAAGTTTTTGACGTCATAATACTAAGGTGTCCATAATGTTTAGATTAGTTAATAATAATACTTTGGTAGTTGCCTTTTGCCCTCTTTTGCCTATGATGTGGCCGTAATAATAGATTGCCAGATATTTCAATGAATATGAAAGATGGAAACCTATGTATTGTTTTAAAGAGAAACGTTTTTCGTTAAAGTAGGAAAATAATTTAGTTACAGATCTGACGTCATTCTAGTTACAGACCTGACAACATACAGGTAATGAATTTGACGTCATATATGCATTTGAGAGACTTGTGTGTGTGATTTCGATGGGGTATTGAATCTGTCCGTATCTCTGGTGCCAATCGAAAGGAAGGAGGCCATCATATTAATATTTGAGATCCTTAGGTCTCGCACCAGCGTTGAATTTTGAGACATTTCCGCCCTAGAAATAATGTTTCGGTACCTAGAGTCTTTTAAATCCATTTTTATCCGCCGAATGATTGGGAATTTTTGAGATTGTTGGGTTTTTTCAGAAAAGAAAGGAGCTTGGTTGCCTGTACGAACTTATGTTTTCAAGTTCCGCTCAAGGCGGTGAAGTGCGACAATATATATGAGAAATATATTTCAAACATATATATCTACAGAATCCTTGACCTTTTTAATGACGTTCTTAGGCACATTGGGATCGTTTTAACGAGATATTTCTTAAGTGATGGTTCTAAGGGCTTCGGCGTGCAAAAGTACCTACGAAACTTGTCGCGCTTGGAGCTTTACTTGTGTGGGATTTAACTATTTTGTAAATAAAGGCGGTCAGCCATCCAATTATGAATCACATTCTAGGTAGCTTTATTTCTGTTATCAATAGGAGATTTGTATTCAAAAGGATATTATACATAAAGGGAGCATGCAGCTAATTTACTAAGGTGGTTGAGATATCGATATTTGAAGCTTTGATTTTTAGAGTTACTAACTGATCCACAATTTATTTTGGAGGTGAGAAGTCTCCGTCGATTGATCATATTTTCTGCGGGTTGCCCGCTTTTAGTGACTAGCTCTCTTGAACTTCTGTTTGTTTGCTTATACTTTTCTATCGAGGTGGATAGGAGTCGGGCTACTGCCGTGTATTTTTTGTAAATTTGATGATTTAACAGTATTTAGTACAAATCCAACCAGTATTTTTGATGCTATCGCAAGTTGTACTACGCGGTGGCCACGCGAGACCTCATTTTCAGTGCTTACGTTCGTGTTTTATGATCCCTTATAAATATTAAAATTATTTGTTAATAATGAATGTAAATTGATTCCCATCATTCATGTATGTTTTTTTACTCCATAATTATACTGATGTATGTTTGTAGCATTTTAATTTGAAATCTGCTAAACCAATTTTGACAAATGTTCGAATTAAAGGTTCTAATTTACTAAATTACGAATAGGTTATTTACACGGACATACAGAAATCTTTATACTCATGTAAAAAAAATTTACTTCAGTGTCACGGGTTAAGATAGGCTTAGAAAGTTTTGTTCGATGTTAGTGGAAAATTAAAAAGTTCCTGTTATGGTCTTATTTATCCTACGTAACTTTGTCACCCTAATCAGAATGAGACAATATGGCACCCACTAACGTCCTTGTTACTTTTATCTTTTTAATTCGTTTTCAAGGTCAAATTTCTAGGACCTCGAAATTTCTTCGTAGAGCTCATTCCAGTTGTACGTAGTACATATTAGTTCCATGTGGTGTCCATAAAACTTCCTTTGACTTCCTTCATCAGTCAATATGCAGTCAATCGGAGTCAATCAATTGCTGACGGTTGACTGCGTTGACGTCCGTCAATGTCATGTCTAGCTGCCCATTCATAGCAATTTTTTTTGGCTTTTTGTGATTTCGTATATTTTTGCCAAATTACCAGCATGTTCACGAGACTAATTTGTGTTACAAACTTATCGCAAATACTTCCTCTCAATCTTGACACTAACTTATGCACAAACACAGTTCACAAGTAATAGACAAGAAGGTGAAAACTGGAAGCTAAGTAATTAGAGCACGTCGTCAAACGATCGCACCTTCTAAGAACTGATCGTTGACTAAATTGTTGCATTTGAAGAGAAGCAAAAGAACAATTATTTGTTTTACCATGAATTTAAATTCACTTGTAAGTGAAAATCAGTCCATCAAAATTGTCCCTCCTATTGAAGATTCGTTGCGGAATATCGGATTTAACGTTGATTTGAATGACAATACCGAAGCTTGGTTAAATCATTTAAAAAATACCTGGAAAACATGGAAAAATAGTACAACACTCGAAAGCCACATCGAAAGCTTTTTCCAGTCTGCAGACGAACCTTATCACACAGCACTAGCTATTGTCATAAAATGTAACGAGTTCAAAGACAGCAAGCCGAAATCATTACCATTTTTTATCATAGAAATGTTAGAAAAGTGGTCTGATAAAAATGGAATAACACCCAACAATGATGTAAAATTACCAGCTTTCCATATTGCTAGCCTACAAAGAAACCAACATTTTCAATCATTAGTTATAAGAACATACAAAGTTTCTACGATAAAAAATGAAATATTACCTATGATCAAGGATATGATAGCAAATGGTAATCATAAGCAAGCTTCTAATATTGTAATTGCAACTGAATTATTTGATGAAGTTCCTGTGGAAGATTTACTGTTTCCTTTAGTCTTACAAGACAAAGCTAATATGGTTGATGATTATTTAGTTCAGTGTCCTAGCCATGTAGTACCCTTTCTTATGTTTTTAGATAAGTTACTTGATAAACATTTTAACATTCATGAGTGTGTACAAGCCTATTTAGAGCAGCATAAAATTACTGATGTGAAATATGATAAATTACATTATAAACCACTAGGGAAATTAGTTGCGAGATTGTGTAATAAGTTTAAAATACCTATCAGTGCATGTAAGAATTTAAGTAAGAATCGTACTACTGGAGGTTTGAGATATTTAATACATCAGAAATATCAAGAACACAATGTCAGCTTAGCAGTTTGGGATGATCGTGTGAAAGATGCTCTCAAAGAGAATAGTGAGTCTGCAGTTGAATTTATAGATACTCTTGCTGATTATGATAAAAAAGAAGCATTGAAATGGGCTAAATATTTGAATTTGCCTGAAGCTTCATATCCAGCCATTTTGAAAGAAGCTTCCCCAGATAACTCGGATACCAATGAAAATTGGGATGCAGAACTGAATGCTGGCCAACAATTTTACAAACTACCATTAAAAAGAAATAAAATAATAATAATTGACTCTACAGAAAAATTTTATGATATGATTACATCTAATTTACTTGGTTGTAGTGTTGTTGGAATTGATTGTGAATGGAAACCAACCTTTGGTACGACTCAATCACAGGTTGCTCTAATCCAAATATCAACAACAAACGCTGTGTACTTAATTGATACATTGATTTTAAACAAGAAAGAATTCTCAAGTTTTTGGTATATGTTTAATAAGTCATTATTAGATAATGCAGAAATTATAAAGATTGGCTTTGGATTAGAACAAGACCTTAAGGAAATGAAAGCTTCTATATCTGGTTTACATAATATTAAAGTGAAAGGTGAAGGCTTACTAGATTTATCTTTGTTATGGAAAAGCCTTTTAAATGTTGGCCTCGTTTTACCATGTAAAAGTGATTCGGCAGGGGTTAGCCTCAGTGCAGTTGTGCAGTCATGTTTTGGATTGCCTCTGACCAAATCTGAACAGTGTTCTAATTGGGAATTACGCCCATTGAGAGAAACACAGATAGAATATGCTGCGCTTGATGCTTATGTTTTAATGGAAATATATCTTCATCTTCAAAAAATATGTCAAACACAGGGTATCAACTTTGATGACATCTGTAATGATGTTATGGTAGAAGGTAAGCAAAGAAACCCGAAAAAGGTTAAAGTGGCTGAGAGACTGAAGTCATCATTTCAGGCTGATACAAAACAGTTTAAACAAGTGCACAAAGTAAAATTCCTAGTAGACCCACCATTATCAAATCTGTTGGTGTATTTGAGATATATCGGAATTGATGCTGAATTGATCAAGTGCAAAATGTTATGGCATGATGTAATAAATTTAGCTATATCAGATGATAGATTTATTTTACTGAAAAAATTGAAACTTACTCCTATGACTAGTTATCCTCAGCATTCTATTTTAGAAGTTAAAGAAGATGATATTAAAGATCAATTGTTTAAGATTTTTTCTCATTTCCACATTGAGATGAAACAAGAAAAATTGTACAACTCCTTCAATCGTTGTATGTATTGTAATGAAACTGACTTAAGAATATTAAGTAAGGATGACATTACTGCTCTAAATAGAGTCACTGACACGAGTGACAAGGATGTTACACACAAATTTGACCATTATAATGAGGATGATGATTATTATGATAATTTTCTTAGTGATTCTGATTGTGATAATGACATTCTTCAACCAAAACAGGCAACTATAAACAGATCTATGCCTAAGTATTTTACAAAGAAAGGAGTTCCTATTGCTATTCAGGACATTCAATACATTACTGATAGTGGAGAAAATGCATTGTTATGTGATTCATGTGGTAAATTGTATTGTAATATTGAAGAATTAAGGAAAACAATTTGTGATATGTTTCAAAAAGTTTCATTAATTTGAACAGATCAAGCAAGACTCATTTGGCAAATAAGTTTAAATCCTTTTAAGAATGTTATTGTTTATTATACACAATAGTTATAAGTGTTGCATCATTGTGCATTTTTGCAGGCCTGTTTATATTTCTTGTAATAAATTAGTGCTTACCCACTAGGCACGAAAGACATCGGAATATTTCAAATTAAAAATGTACTATTAATTTGCCAAGAATAAAAGAATTGTAATTTGAATATCTTATATGTGTATGCTGTAATTTTATATAATGTCACACCATACCAGTTACACATCAGCATTTTAAGGGTTTCAGGCTTGTTATTGTTCAATACTCGAACATTTGCTTCTTGTACATTATATACTCTTTGAAATAGTGGAATTCTTCACAGGCCCTCCTTCATTAGAAAGGGAATACTCGTGATCGCTATATCTTATACAATCAACATAGTTTTTCCACATAAACACCCGAAAATAAGTATTTTGTCACCAATGTCTGTCATAATTCCACTTTTCGATCTTGTATTAGTGAAACAAGTCTTCCTTAGTCCTAAATTGATTTAGAATGTTTAATTAAATGAGTTCATAATCAGTTTGTTAATTTGGTCTTATAAATTTTTTCATGAAAGCTGCAAATAGGTAGTAATGCTAAAAACCAAAATGTTCTTATTCCCGCAACAATATAATTTCAGAGCAATCATGAGTCAGTTCAAGCATAATTCCTAAATTCGCAATAAATCGGAATAATACTATGTAGGTATATGAAAACTGCCATTTAGTACTTACATGCACTTATGGCGCTTTTATGTCATTACAAGTTACAATCACAAATATTCATTACTATGTGTAGATTGGTTGTCACCTATAGCTTGACATGGGCCTTCCATTCAAACAAAAAGAAAGAAAGACAAAAGACTATTGTATCTGTGTTGTGATAATCCGTCACAAGAACTAGTGGATTGTGTGCAAAAATCCATGTACTTAATATATTTGTGGTTAGAACAGATTTGAACTAGTTAAGGTGTGTTAGTTTTAACCATTTATCACCATGCTTCTTTATGGCATTACAGAAGATTTTTTGCATTAGTACTTTTTGCAAACTACCTTATTGACTGATGAAGAATGCAACCATATCTAAACCCCGAAAAACAGCCCCATACATGCGACCTTTTGGTATGAGCGTATTGAACAGTATACTTATTACGTTCAGATTTAAAAAAAAGATTTTGCCTCACTAGAAGTACATAATAATCTACACAATTATAACACTGTAATGGGCTGACATCTATATATAATACGCGCCATCGATGTAAAAGGCCGCGGGCTGTACACGCTACGCGGGTGCCTTCTCTTTTACCCGCATAGCGCTGGCCTCTGGCGCTCACCTCCATTCGGTGAGTGTGTACAGCCAGCGGCCTTTTGCATCGGTGGCGCGTATTGTACATAGATTTAAAAAATTTAAACCGATTGGAATCGACTAATTACACGTTCTTGAACTCAAGGAAACGGCCAAGTACAAGTCGAAGTCGCGCCCTAAGGGTTCTGTGCGTTATATGCGTTATATTTTACGAGTAATGTATTATAGCTATTCACCGCCACTTGACGCGAAAATGAATGCCAATTTAAAAATACTCTAAAAATCCACTTAGAAATAGAGATTGGTAACTTCCAGGAATTTTTACTTGTACTATGTGAGACATTTGTTCAGGCCAAATTTCAAGATTCTAGATCAACGGGAAGTACTGTAGGTAGTTAGTATGTGCCATTATGTTTTATGGCATTGAAAAGTAATCACTTAGAAAGTTGATTATTTTATGAGACTAAGGCAATCCTCATCTAGATATCTTCCCAATCTTAAGAAATAGGGTACTGACATATAGACAATAAAGTGATCCTACAAGATTTTCATATTTTTATCTTTTAACATACAAAACCCTAAAATAAATTTTCATTTTTTTTATCTGTATGTCTCAAGAACGATGTTCATAAAAACGTTCACTATGAATATGAAATTGATAAAATTGTTAAGTATAAGGTATCACAATGCTATTTTTAGGAGTAGAATGAAAAGAAAAAATTTTAATTTTATATTGTAGGAAAAGAAAAATTATATAATAATAATATCTGGGACATCCCACACAACGCCATCTAGTCCCAAAGTAAGCAAGTATTATGCTTGTGTTGTGGGGTACCAGACAACTGATATGCATACTTAAATATTTTTTTTATATACCTATATATAGCCTATATATACAGTTTTACACCCAGACATGGAACAAATAGACCTGTTCATGCACACAAATATTTGTCCCGGGCGGGAATCGAACCCACGACCCTCGGCTTCGCAGTTAGGGTCTCTAACCACTCGGCCAACCGTTCAGTCGCATATATCTTTACAGTGATGTTTATGTAACTTTTCGGCACAAGATAACTGGGGTCCCTATCCTATGACCATGATAGAGGACTATTTTCTTAAAACAAACAAAAGGAGTAAGTAGACAAGCAAAGTAATGTATTTATTCAATTTCTTTTCTTTTTTAACTTTTAACGATGCTATTAAATGAATGGGTAATTCAAATAATTCAATTACAATATAATCTGGCAAATTAACTGTTTTAGCATTCAATAACCACTAAATCTATGTTGATTGAAGAGGTACTCATCTAGATTTGACTTAAACAAAATTGTCGTCCACTGCTTCTTTAAGGCTCAGCCCAAAGCTACAGAAATTTCGTGTTTCCGTCCCACTTCCCCGCAACGTTTACGCTTGGCGACGCATGCCAGATAGGGCGGCGCGGGCGGCGCTCGGCACGGCCGCTTCGTTCTAACGCATATACGGGCGTACGCCATCTCTTGAGTAGTCTGTAAATCATGTCCCAACAAATCCCAAATAATATTTTTATTGCTTTTAGTCTTTGTATGATATATGGTTGTTTCTATTTTATGATTATTTATATGAAAACGATTAATTAATAATAAAAAAAGGTAAAAAAGATAAACTTTTATCTACGCCACTGGGAATAGAACCTAGGCCCCCACCATTCGCCCGTAACTGCGGTGCAACGATATCACCATACCTAAAACCAGGGCATCTTGGCATTCGACTAGTAATAGTATATGCAAAATATTCAGCTAAATCTTCAAATAAACTGAATTCCGTTTTTTATGTAAAGGTGAAAAGGTACTCATATGGTGCGCAGAACGGAAAAAGAGGCATGCTTGACATTCAACATGTAATCTAATCTTACTAATGTAAGAAAGTTTGGATGGATGAATGGATGTTTGTTATTCAATCACGCCTGAACGGCTGAACGAATCTAGATGAACTTCAGCACAGATTGATTATAGCCTGGAATAGCGCATAGTCTACTTTTTCTCGGGATTCGGGGGGAGAGGGAAGGGTTACTATGCGTGAAAGTACTCAATACTTTATTTGTTTATGGCACTTGGAGCACTTAACAATGTCATTATTTACAATAATATATGTTGTCTACATTTACATTTTAATGGTAAAAAGTCCGTCCGTCATCAAACTAAATAACGATTTTATAAGAGCCATTAAAATGAAAAAATGCCAGTCACGACGATGATGCAAGTTGGAAGTTAAAATGTTTTTTGAGGATGAAACTTTTTTATGTTCATTTGTCTCAGATTTCATATATTAAATATACTGTTTTAGGTCCTGTAGTTTTTTTATGAAATAAAAAATATCTACAATTCTTCTTTCTTCTCCTCCTTCCACTGCTTCGTTTTGGACGGCATCAGACCTAGACATAAAACGAATGAAATAACAGATTTATAACAAACTTCGGTTATGTTACCAAAACTTAGGTACTGCTTGGATACATTATTTTACTTTTTGACTACTAAAATGTCTAATTGTGGATTTCATTTTTGTAGGCTGCTTAGAGAAATTTAGTACCTTTACAGGGAATATAAAGATTCAAATAAAAACGTTTACGAAAGCTACTCCATAAAATGTGGATCCGTACCCAAGATTACCTAATATTACAAAATAGAACAAATAAGTTAAAATACTAAAGTGCAGGTACAATATAAGATCAAAAAATAAAGTGGCAAATCCCAAAACCATTCCGCACTAAAACTTACCATACATTATCTTTTTTCGGCTTTTGCTTCCTTTTTATATGTTTCTTTATAATTTTTTTCTTGTTTATGTACATACGTCTTGGTAAATTTACATCTAGTGCCCTGAAAAGTGTTTATTCTTATGTTCACACAGAATCAATTGACGACAACATTTACAGTTCAGCTCACTACGGTTCACAAGTAAATTTATAATAAATAAATAAATGAATCTTTCATTGTTTACGTAAAAAATTTATGAATTTTAAATTTATAAATGTATATTTTTAGATTTAAGTATATTTATGAAAAATACCTTTGAGCACTATCCTCTGTCGAAGTAGATGGTAAAACATTTTGTAGTTCAGCAAAGACGGGTCTGAAATAGATTTAATAAAATAAACCAGAATATCGAATTTGAACAAACCTATTTTAAAAAACTGACCAAATGCGAGTTGGACTCCGCACACTGTGGGTTCCGTGAATTAAAAACTATTTTTGTGTTGTTGATTATTATTTTTACAAATATTTTACGTACGTACGTAAAGCATTAGCCGCCGGCAGCTGCAGATAATATATATTTTTAACTGATATTTTTATGATTTATTGAACGAACAGGGTTCGGAGAAATTAGCAATCACGCTAACCGTTGTAGTCGTTTCGCCACTGAGTCAAGCTATCACAATAGTACCTATTTATTGCAAATGTACTAGTCAGCAAAGAACGTTCGCTTTTTTGGATACATAGAATACATTTTGTTTTTGGTTTTTTTTAGTAAAGTTCACTCTGATATTCAGTTCTCCGAATGCGCATTTCCTGTTTTCCGGTTTTTTTTTTTTGAAACCTGGCTATTGAAATTGTGAAGATTTATCTCAATTACCTACTTATACTGTACCTAGCTAACCGTAAGGCCTCCGACAGAGCTCCGCTGGCGATTAGCAGCGCGTTTCGTATGCAGTTCTCTACGACGCCGACGTACCTACCTACACGACAGACATCAGCGTCGCTCTGTTGTAAGTCTAAAAACAAAGTTGCGAACGCACGCCACATCGCATGATATCTACGATGCGATATCTACCTACCTAGTACTACAAACACTCGATTAGGAAGAGACCGTTTGAATGATTTTTGTGTGCTTTGCCTTATAACTAATTAGGTAGCTACCTATGTCTATTACTCACCTATCGACAATATTCATGATATTATTATTCTCTTCATTATTCTCTTGATGCAAGTTCGTGTCAGGGATCATCGTGATACACAGATCCGCTTCACCTGTAGATACTTTTCTAGATCTGAAAATGGTAGGTAGTTAGGTACTTGGTAAGACTTTTACTTAGCGACGTGCGATCGTTTGTTTTGTGGTAGCCCCTATAGGTACTACCTATTGCTTGTTTATAAGTAATTTGTTGCTAGGTATCTCGTTTCATTGGCTGAAATACTTTATTTATAAATATTAGGTATTTTCCAAAAGTAATATAAAAAACAAAGCGAAATACGAATCTGTGAACCCTACATTATACGATTTATCTCGTTTCTCTGATTTTAGTTTATTTATAGATAGGTAGGTATATAGTTCAATAAAAAATACAATAAAAATAAAACGCTAGGAATCGAACCTGCGTACCTCACTGACATGATTTATCTTGTTTTGCTGGCCTTCTTTATTCACATACTTCAACAGACATCAAACTTCATATTATATATCAACAAAAAAAAAAAGCATGCGAGGGTTCGAACCGGCCAACCTCAGAACGGTTTCTTGAATTTGTGTTCGCGCTATGAGTACTAATTCCAGCAAGACGAAATTAGCAATACTATTGAAATCACAAACTTGAAAAAAACACTGAATAAAATTTATAAAAATACACTTAGAAATTTTACTAGCTTACCTTATTACGTTCATCAACTGTTTTTGTCTATTTCGATTCATCTTAATTTTAGATTTTCGGAATAGTTTTTGTTTATTCCCCATATTTCCGAAGCACAATATACCCCTATAACACAATCACAGCAATAAACGAAAACCAACGCTTGAAAAAAATAATGAAATTATTCGATGGTAATTTGTCTGCTCTCCAAAACAAGTAGTACGTGTACACGTTCTCACTTTGAGAGGCCGACTGAGGCACGGGCCGCTTGAGCGGGGCAGGTGAATACGCTGCCCGTGGTATAAGCAGATGAGAACTATAGCGAACTCGCACAGACTGAATTAAATGTAGCGTCACGACCTCAAAAATATTTAAAAAAAATATTATAGACATATTACAAACAATACAGCCTAAACGCTTCTATGAATGGATGAAGAAAAATAGAGAAAATAATAGTGTAAAGTTTCACAGCACTAAGATGGATAAGAACTTAGCCAGATGAAATTTTTGTTATTTTTGAGCGCTTACTTTGCGATTTTTTTTTATCGAGAAAATTTTATGTAATCATGTTTTGAAGTCTATGAATGGATGCTTTAAGCTTTTAAAATCATGTATGTATTTTCTTTTTATTGTAAAAACTGCTACCTTCCATAAAAACTCAACAAGAAAAGAGTGCTCCTCGGTGCTCCTACAAAAAGGCGCAGCCTTAAGCTCATCATATATAGACTATAGACATTATACATCATATATAGACTATAGACATTAGCGAGAAACTAGTAAATTTTGCAATGCGATTTCAACATTTGGAAATCTGTCTTCAATTATTGTAATTTTCAATTAATATTTGAAAATTTGCCCAGGAAAGGATTTGTGGAAAACTGCACAGACATAAATTAGGCAAAGTGCTGCGTTAATGCTGTCAAGGACGAGCCTAATTCACAAGACAAGCATCAGTCGTTTTGTCCCTTTACAATATTTATTGTTAACATCTGTTGGTGATCTGGCCCAACGGTGTTGAAAAATGGTGTTGGAAATTGTTCTGAAAAATGTTGTGTATGAATTTTGATTACCTTTAGTGCATTACAACGAACGACAAGTTACAAAAGTATTGTCACGGTCAGCATCGCATGTCCTAGAGGGAATTCAGTCGACAGATATTAGACTTTTGTGTCAAAGCCGTGCGTTTGGGATAAGGACCTCACGAATCTGTGCGTTCGGCTGGTGGGAATGAAACTACTTTTAATGAGCTTAACCTTTAGCATTTACTTCTCTTAAATAACAGACATATACATTTACAAAAAAGAGCAGGTTCGCCGCTGCACGCCCGGGGCACCGTCATGGAACGGGATAAAACTACGGGATCTTAAAGTTCTTATTATTTATGCTTGCTCTGCACTCATGCCAATCGAAATGGTCGTGTTTGGTATACTATGACGTTCCCGTAATGAAAAACCACTGAATTTTTTCACTATTATTTTGGGTTAAGCGGGCGGGCCTTGTAGAGAAAAATCGTACCGTTTAGGGTTGGGCGCGGTGCGCTGGCGTGACTAGAGTCTACAGCCAGCGAGGAAACTCGCCAGTTCTGCGTCACGTAGATGAAGCAATCGTATCGCCGAAGGATTACTGGGATCGCCTCATCCTTAGAATCGCGCGCCGGGAAAAATGGCGGCGGGTGGCGGCGCCGAACGTGTATGATATCCGGAGCGCGGTAAATCGGCCACTGTGTAGAGCACACACTTGAACTTTTCGACGACGACGTACGCGAGTATAGGATCCTTGGCTCGTCTAATGGAAAAGAGGGGTTTGGAAATATACATTTTATAAGTTTGAGGCGTCAATTGTCTTATGTAATAATATTTAGCAATTTTCGTTTTAGGAATATCATCATCATCAGCCCATTTTTACCCCACTGCAGGGGCTTAGGCCTCCCCCAGGGTGAGGAGGGGGGCTTGGAGCTTAAGTCCACCACGCTGCTCCACTGCGGGTTGGGAACTGTAACGACCGCCATCTATTGACAGCGTCCGGGACCGACTGCTTAACGTGCCTTCCGAAGCACGGTGTCAGTGATATTGTGTACTTAAGTCAGAAAAACTCATTGGTACACGCCCGGATTCGAACCATGGCCCAATGGGGCCTTATAAATTTGAGACAGGTTCGTTGCGCTCTGGGCTATCACGACATCTAGAAATATAGTATAGGAACTTATTTAATAGCTATTTATAGTCTATAGACTACAAGCCCGCGGAAAAAATTTACATGTGAAATATCTTAAATTTATATGAATTAAATAACGGCACTTTCTAATTATCATATTATTTTTATTTACTTGAACAAACACAAACAATACACTTCCATCTTTTTCGCAGTGGAACCAAAAGAACATCGGATATTCCAATAAACAAAAGACAAGTCTACATTCTATAGTAAACCATAGATGGGTACCTGGATACATTTCTTTTAAACATAACATTCTAACAAAATAAACCACCGTGAATAACGCTTAGAAGGCTGTTACTATATTAGAAAATAACTCTGAGCACTATGCCGTCATTTCTGAGCGGTACAGGTGAGTACGTGAGTGAATGGAATTTCTCAGGTACAAACACCGACTTAAAGGTTATCACTAGACTGTAAGTGTCACAAAATGAAACTGCATATGAAACTTAGTCCAACCGTGGTGCGGGGACTAAAGACAAAATAGTCGCTTGTAGACCTTGTGTCAGTTTAGTTGGTTTAGTCGATTATAATCAATTTGTATCTTCCACGTATCACATAAAATTATACAAAGAAAATGCCGAGCTGTGTTTTCAAACAGTGCAAAAACAATATCCGGAACTCCAAAAAGGCAGATGGGATCACTTATCACACGTAATCTTATAATATTTTATTAATTTCGTTTTTAATAATTTAATTTTTGACAATTACAATTTGACAGTTGCACATAAATTTAATTATTCGGTAAGCACAACGATGACAGTCTTTTCATCTCTTTTCAATCTATTAGATAGCTATACACCTTCCGCATCACCTTTCTCTTTCGCAATTTTGTTCAACGGTTTTGACACACATTTTGAAAGATCAGGGACCAGGGCCGCATTTGAAACAATTAATTAATCATAAAAATAAATGAGGATATAAAATATTGTTTTGAATTAGTTATCCACTTTAGGTACGTTTGGGTGAAATTATTTGTTTTGAAATGATATATGGCAATGATAAAAAATCGTCTAAAATTACAAAAAAAATAAAATAGAAATGGTAAACAATGGCAGGAAAATCTTGTTATTAGTAGAAATGGTAAAAAATATCAGAAAATAGACATGTAGGAATGGTACGCAATAAAATTATAAAATTGCCATGGCAGGTACTCATTTTGTAGGTTTTTGGAAATGCTAATTTCAAAACTAACATCATTTACCAACTTCACTTAACTTTTTATCGTTCTACTTGTATAAATTTATTTCGCGTACCTCTGAAACAGCTCGGAAAAAATACCGAGCTAAATAATATAACGTTAACAAAGCATATGTAAAATTATAAAAATAACTAGCGGCCCGTCCCGGCTTTGCACGGGTGGTATTCGTTCATCATAAGATTCACGTTTTTATCTTAGTCTTATCTCATTTCCGTTCTTCCTTTCCCGTTTTCGTTCCCATCGCATAAATATTTTATCGTTTCCGTTCCTGGCTCTAGTCTCATTTCCTTTTCGTTTCCATTCTCATCAAGAATAACTTTTTTATCTCAGTCTTAACTCATTCCCGTTCATTCCTTTCCTGTTTTCGTTCTCGCGACACAAATATTTTATCGTTTCAATTTCTGTCAGTCTTAATTAAATAAATTACACTTTCGCGAAGTAAATATTTATATAAGAAATTAATAAATTACTAATATTGCTATTAAAAAAATAGGGGTTGGTGGTGGAAAAGTAAAAATTCAGAGTGTATTTTTTTTTATTGCCACATTATAAAAAAATAAGACATAAAAATTTTGCTAAAAAAAGATTTTTAGGGTTGGACCACCCTTATCACTTAGGGGTATAAAAAATTAATAAAAGCCTATTCACAGACCTACCAAATGCACATTGCACATATAAAATTTCAACCAAATCGGTCAAGCCGTTTCGGAGGAATATAAACACTAAAACTGTGACGCGAGATTATTATACAGGCTGTGTTTGCATCATTCTGCCACATTATTACGTATATAAATATAGTAATAGAATAAACGATTGACCATATTTTAAATTTCTTTAAATGAAAAATATATTTTTTATTGATTGGGTTGAAAGTCCAGATTTTCTATTTCATTATGTGCACCGCACAGATCGTGCACCGCGTCATATCGACGCTATCGTACAGCTGAGCGGCGAGCCGGGCACGTGCCGGGCGGCGGCGCACGGTTATGACCGTGACGTGACCGCAACGAAACATTTAGGCATATACTGAAGTAAATGTGTTTGATACGAATACGAATTTTCCTTCATACTTTGTTTGGGCTTAGGACCAACAAAAATATTCATCTTCATATTTAACAAATTTAGAAGTATTTGTAGGTATGTACCTATTTGCAGTTGTGTATTTTTGGCGTATTTAAAAATGGGTATTCGCTAACACGTAACATAATCAGTAACAAGTAAAAAGTTGATAGGTACTTAATAATTATTATTATTTATAACAATAATCAATGAAGATAATAATCAATAATAATAAAACTTAATAATACGTAATCAGTGTTTTCTTTAAAAGACGCCATACAATCGTATGATTTCGTCAGCAAGAAAAGTGTTTCGTGATGGATGTCTTCTATTAGGAAACATTTCACGATATCGCCTTTCGGCCTCTCGAGTGTTATCATTACACAAAGCGTACATACGCACCATGTCAGTTAATTCCGAGTTAGTAAACATGGCTACTTATACAGTTTCCGAAATTATAAGCGCGGGCGACACTCTGACACGATTTAAGTAACAGATTCGCGGTGTCACGGTTCACAGAACAAATAAATGCACAACAACCTGATTTGGGTCCGCGTCGCGTTGAACTGGGACCGAATTGCGTCTCGCGCCAATACAGGGCAACCGCGCCCCTCCAAGTTGCGTAATTACAAATGTCACTTCGATTGTGTACTGTAATTGCCTACTATTTAATCTACATAAACTTATGAAATTAACGAAAAAATAATTATCGTACCGCACCGCTCAATGTCGCCTCATTACAAAATACTTCATAAAGTCGCCACTGCGTTGCATGGATTAAGATTTTGATTATCCGGTTTTGTTTTGATTTTAACGGTTGTTCAATACGATCTAAAAAAGGTTTTGTAAATGCGCGGCCTCTATACGACGGTCGGTCGATGTCCTTGAATACGCGGGCTATAAATAGGTCACTCTCGCACAGCTGTCAGCTGACGGTGACAATACTCTACTAATGAAAACATTATATTTGCATTTTAATTGATAAAAAAAATATATTTTTTTTATATTTTATTTGGGCTTAGAAGCTGATACTTAGTAACCCACTTCAAGCTGGCAGAAGGGTGACACAACAGCCTGTATATTAGATTAAAAAAATAGGGGTTGGTGAAAGAAGGGTGAAAATTTAGGGTCGCATGTATTTTTTAATGGCACATCATAAAAAAATAGAAATTAAAAATTTTGTCTAAAAAATAAAAAATAAAAATTTAGGGGTGGACTACCCTAAATGTTTTAGGGGGATGAAAAATAGATGTTGGCCGATTCTCATAGATACCGGATAAGCACAAAAAATTTCATCGAAATCGGTCAAGCCGTTTCGGAGGAGTATGGCAACGAAAACTGTGACACGAGAATTTTATATATTAGATAGAACAAATATATGATGCTATTTGACATTTAAAGAAAGTAGCTCAACATATTTAAAACTAATTCACCATTTAAAGAAAAAGTAGCTATAATTATACATTTAATATTAATAAACATTTATTGACATAGATTACATGTAACATTAAAAACTAAACAAAAAGAAACAATAGCATTTCCGTTTATTCCTCAACGTGGTCAGTTTACAAGGCGCACTGGTAAGGCAACTTTACTGATACTTTATCATAAAACAAGTGCATTTCTATGGTCAAAGCACTAACATTTTTAATTAGATTATGTGTCATCGCCATAAAAAATAACAAATAGGTACTTTATAGTTATTGTGTTTTAACCTTATAGTTAATTATTTCAATAAAAGACCACCGTTCCGTATACTTGTTTATTCGCGACTGACTACCCGCATATACAAATATTACATTCCTTTCGCATTAAATTGGAAACCTGCAACAATAATAAGTATAATAAGACAACCAGTATACAACAATTAACACACAATACAACAGATGACAATATTTATAACACAATCTACTATACAATTAATATTTATAATTATGCTTAATCAATCTACTAGGTCGCAGTGAGCGAGGGGGATGCGCTGTATTAGCTGAGCTCGGTGGTACTACTGTACTCGGTTCTACTATTGCCCTAGTGGCATCATTCGCGACACTGTCTGACACAGACGTTGTTGCCGCGGCTGTTTTTTGCTCGCTCTCCACCTCACTCGCTTTAACACTCAGCGCGCAACTTCCTTGCGACCCCTCCGTCATCGCCCCGGCGGCAACGCCGCCGGCGTCGCCATCGTCGTCCTGACCTGCCCCGATTCGTGGCGACGACGGAGCCGGCGGCAGAGTGCTCGGTCCGGATCCGGACGACGACGACGTCGCTACGACGTCGTCGGACCCGACTACAGAAAATTTGGTCTGAAACTCACGCCCCCCACTCCCTGTGGCGTGACCGCCCGTATAACGCTGCAACTGATCTATATGGCGCCTACACGACTCCCCATATTGCGGCACATTGACTATATACATTCTGTTCCCGATTTTCTCCATAACCTCTCCTAAAACCCAAATAGATTTCCTTGCTACGAACCAAAGTAACCATACCTTATCTCCCCTGTTAAATGAACGACAACATTTTATTTTGTCGGTATTACCTTCATTTGGTTCATTCGGTTTCAGTTTTTTATTTTGGAGTCGTGGAGGCAACAATATATCCAGTTTGTCGCGCAACCGGCGACCGTACATTAACATTGCGGGCGACACACCAGTGGTGCAATGCGGGGTGTTTCTATATATAAATAAATAATTTAACAACTTCTCATCCATGTTTAAAAAAGAAGAACATGTGTCATATATACACTTTAACATCTTTTTGCATGTCTTAACAGAATTTTCAGCCTGTCCATTGCTCGCGGGATGATAAATTGGCGTTGTTAAGTGTGTAATGCCATTTAGTTCACAAAATTTAATAAACTCGGCAGACTTAATTTTTACGTCATTATCGGACACTATTGTCTTGGGCAATCCGTTACGAGAAAATAAATATTTAAGTTTAACAATAAGAGCATTTGAGGACGTTCCACTGCTCATGTGGAGGCACTCGAGCCACTTGCTGTAAGCATCGACAACAACCAAATACATCCGCTGTCCGAGCGACAGATAATCAATGTGTATGCGCTCCCAGGGTGCGGCGGGACGGGGCCACGGGGCGGGAAACGCACGCGGCGGTGCCGGCCGCGTGACGCGGCAGGCACCGCATGCGCCTACCTTGCGCTCGATATCCGTATCTATACCCGGCCACCACACGCGGCCGCGCGCTACGCTCTTTGTCTTCACAATGCCTAGATGACCGACATGGAGTTCCTCCAACACTCGTTCTCTGTATATAGACGGAATAACTAACCTATGTCCTCTAAATAAATAACCGTCTTCTGTGTCTAAGTCCGTCTTGCAATGGAAAAAAGGACGTATTTTATTACATTTTACATTCCTCGCAGTCACTGTCACTCGAACACGGTTGTTCAGTAATTTTATGAAATTTCGAGTTATTTTTAACTCCACACACCTTTTTTAGATGTCCTTTTTTTCCACAATTTTTACACGTATATTTTTTATAACGACACTGCTCTGCCCAATGACTTTTTAAACCACACACTGTACACGATGGAGTGGGACCGCCGCTCGCGCCGGCGCCGCTCGCACCGGCAGCGCTCGTAGCGCCCGCGCGCGCACCGTAAGAGGCCATGGGCCGTGCTCGTAACTTAAACACGGGCTCCGGTTTTATGACAGCACCGCTCGTAGCCATGTCCGGACCTGCTCCGCCGACTCCCGCTGATCGTGCCGACCTGGCTGCCTCCGCCGCTTGTGCCACTTCGAGTGCCTTCGCAAAAGTCAGCGTAGCCTTGTCCTGTTCAAATAGTTTGTCGCGCTCGTGTCCGGCAGAGAGCCCCAGCACGAACCGATCGCGAAGCAGCATGTCCAGCGCCGTACCGAATTCACAGTAAACAGCAAGACCTCTTAGCCGCGCTGCCCACTCCTGTAGCTTCTCGCCCGGCGCCCGCGTTGCTTCGTAAAATTTGGCTCTGTCCGCGAACGTGGATCGCTTTGGAGTGAAGTGTCTATTTAATATGCTTACGAGTTCATCGTAGGGTAGCGTCTGAAGGTTGTTCGGATGCACAAGATCCCGTGCCAAACGATACGAGTCATCGCTTAAGTGCGTTAGTAACACGGCACACTGATTTTCCAATGTTATTTTGTTCACTTTTATGAACTGTTCGAGTCGCCCGAAAAAGAATTCCCACTCCTGACTTTTATAATCAAATGGAGATAAATTTCCTATATACGTTGCCATTATCCTCGTCGCCAGATATTGTGTTTTAACCTTATAGTTAATTATTTCAATAAAAGACCACCGTTCCGTATACTTGTTTATTCGCGACTGACTACCCGCATATACAAATATTACATTAGTCCGACAAGTTTAAGCTGGCGAGTCCAATGTTGATACGAGGACCGAGAGGGGTTACTGTCGACCAATGGGCTTGTTTTCTATTAACAGATGACTAATTAAAAACGTTAAGATTGGCCAAGAATAACCCCCCTGTTCTCGCAATGATACAGTAGTCGAGTTGTTTAACTATTATAGAATGTCACCATCTACAGTAATGTAATGTAAGTTTAGGTTTTTTTTTTAATATTTGTCAAATTTTGACTATTAATTTCTTAATTTTCTTAGTTAAAATCTATTTGATTTTTAAAAAATGTAATGTTATTAATTGTTTTTAATATGATTGTAATGTTTGCAAAGTGCTACATGTAATTATTTAAGTGTAGGTAGGACCCTTGTATTTGTCATTTGATTATTCTTATTCTTAATAAATAATTTTATACTAACAGTGATTGTACTTTTCTTGTAACTTAAAAAAGAATTGATATTGCAATAATAAATTATTTTACTCCCTAACAAAAAAAGAAACATTAATTTAAATGACTGAAACAATACGGCCCTGGCGAACAGTAACAACAGTGCAATCGACTATCTTCGGACCCGTTCGGACATTCTCGTTTACCTTCCGTCCGCCGTACATTGCAAGGGATCTTCAAGTCTAGTACCCTAGAGGGTACATATAAGTCGATGGGTACAAATTACGACAAATTATTAATGTAAGGCTTTGTTTTAGTGTATAGATGATTAAAAATAAATGTCGAAAAACCTAGTGCCGTAACCGTAGACAACCTAGGTAGGAACGCAAAAAAAAAATTATGTAGGTAGGGCATACACCATTGTAAATTTTTGTTCATGCCTTTAAAGCATGCCTATATGCAACAATTACAATATCAATAAATTTGTTAGATTTCAGCCTTAATAGTAAGTACAAAATATTACAGATGAACAGACAACGAAATTATATAACCATTCAAGTATGTATATCAGTTGTCTTGTACCCATAATACAAGCTTTGCCTTAGTTCGAGACTGTATGGTACTGTGTGGGATGCCTCAGGTATTATTATTATTCCTCGTCGGACTACGCAACTCTAAAACTTGATATGAAGGAGGGCTGCCTTCTGGTAGGATGTAAATTTATGTCTTTTATCTGTTTTTTTGTAACCGTACGCCTTCTTGTTTTCCTCTTGAGTTCTCCCTTTAATAGGTTATTCCATCTCACTAATACTTAAAACTGATGCTTAAAGCTGAGGGTTGATGTGTGCGGAGAGAGGTCACCTGTATCCGCGGTATCGATGGGCGTCCCACAGGGTTCAATTCTTGGTCCATTTCTATTTTCGTTTATGAATATTTTAAAGAGCAATGTATACGCTCTTTTGCAATAAGATCCCGGTTGACATCCAAGATCTACCCCTTAACAAGATTAAAACTACAAGAAAAGGAAAGCTTTATGCAAAAGCTTACTATAAAATATCAGACTAATTAGATGATAAAAATCCATGGGTATAAGCCGCTAATATCAGTTTGTTTCAATAATATTAATCTTCAAGCACTTATTGTTAAAAAATTGTTTATAATTTTATTAAAAAAGAGCATCTCTGAGATAAACCAGCACTTTTTGAATGCACCTTTGAGAAGACGTTCTTCCACAAAGTAATAAGTTCACTCTTGTGACGTATTTCAAGATTATGTTACATAACTACGAAATAAAGATATTTGATTTAATGTAATTTCTACAAGAATTTTCAACCCCATGTTGTTTTCAGATGAACTGCTTAATAATAATTTTAGTTTATATATTTATTATATTTATTTAAAATAAAAGAGCAGATCCTTTAATATGTGTACAACAATATATTTTCAAATTATAAAATTAAAATAAAACATTATAATCATATTTCTTCTTGAAATCGTCCAAATCTTCAGTAGTTATATCATTTCCCTTCAAATTTAATTCTCTCAATTTCAACTTAGGAAACATATTGAGTCGTGTAATATTGTTGTTTTCCAAATTCAGAACCTGAAAAAAAGTTTTATTATTTAGGTAAGTACATATTTTATTAATTTTTTTTTTAATTTTATTTAGGGATGAATAAATAATGTGTTCATTTCGATTTCTCAAGCATTAAAAACTATATAAATTACTGAAGTTCTAACCTGACAGTGGTATAATTTTACCAGCGAAGGTAACATTTGTGATGTTAAACTTTGATTACTTAGGTCCACATTTTGACAGTAGCTTAAATATTGCATATGAGGTAAACATGTTATTTGTGAATAATTTAAATGCAATAGTTTAAATGCAAGACTGTCCTGGTCGTAATTATGCGATATAAAATGTTCTATACACCATTTTGATGATAAATCATTGTAATATCCCAAACGTATTTTATCAATTTCCTTTAAAGTCTTTAAATTATTTATAGCTTCCTTATGATAAATATTAGAGTCAATACAATGAAGAAATACTGTGGTGGTCAGAAGCGTCCCTGAAACAGAAAACATTTTAATAAGTTCGATTACTTCCGCTTTGTCTTTTTGGATGATTTTAGTTAGTACCCATGTGGTACAGAATTTCAAATTGAGTGCATTTCTCAAAATGTTTTTGTAACATATGAAAACTCGTTTTGCTTATTTGAAACTGTAATTTTGGTAAATAATTCTATTGTTAACGTCATAATTTAATTCAATGTAAATAAATAAAGATAAACAAACTAAATTATGTATATGAAGGGAGGCTGATAAGTAATCTAGTTTTAATATACATAATGCAAAAATAGTACTGGCCACTACAGTGTCATATTCTCTATTTACCTATTTCTTTTTTTAAATACCAAATGTCATTTGTTTCTCTTGCATAGTTTTGCAGAAGCACTTCCACTGGGCACTTCTTGCCGCCAACATGCCAACATGTTGCAAGATAAAAGTAAAATAATGAAGATTGGGCATCGGGTAGTGATAAAATTTCTAACGAGAAAAATACGCTATCGCAGATCAGACAACACACCATATGTGTTCGATGATTCGTGCCCCTCTGATTTCGTAATAAAAAAGATGACGATTCCCGTAGTTGACAACCCGCCTCGGCGATAATTTATAAAAATGTAGCTAAAGTGAAGCTATGGAATTAGTAAAGAAAGAGTGAACGAAACAATTCATGAATATTTGGGCATGTCCAAGGCCAGTGCTTGCTGGGTTCCTAAAATGTTGACTCCATTCAACAGGCAACGACGTGTGGAAAGTTGTGAGTCGTTTTTTTAAATAAGTCAAGGTAAAGAGAAAAAATTTATCTCTACAGTAGTTACTTACCTGTGATGAGACCTAGATTTGACAATGGGATCAGAAAAATAAACAGGAATCATTATAGTAGATAATTAAGGGCGAAAAGCTTCCTCGGAAATGTAAGGTCGGTCTGTCGACAAGCAAACTGATAGTAATAATTTTTTGGAATGTCGAGAGGGTATTGTTAATAGATTACTTGCCTAAAAAAATACAATGACAGCCAAATATATTAATTTGTTGAATCATCTCTACCAGTATATAAAAGAAAAAAGAAGAGGCAAACTTAGAAAAGAGATTTTGATTTTGCACGGTAATGTATCTTTGCATCCTGCTCTGAAAACGAAGCTGGCTATGACCAAATAGGGCTTCAATAAAATCGACCACCTACCGCGTAGCCCAGATTGAGCACCCTGCGATTATTTTCTGTTCAGAATTTTAAAGAAATATTTAAGGGGTGAAGATTTTGAACTGATGATGAGATGAACTCCGCGGTGAGAAAGTATTTTGACGACAAACCGAATTTTTTTTTATGATGGGCTGATTTCGGTGTACAAAAAATGTCACAAGTGCTTTTCCCTTTCAAGGGATTACATTGAAAAAACAAAATAGCCATGCTCGTCTTTTATTTCATGGTTGGGTAGATTATTTCTCAGGCTCCCGTCATAAAAATAAAAACGTTTAGATTTTTCCATAGAGTAAATAAAGACAGCAGCGTTTGGTTTTAATAGAGACAGAAATGTCTCTTCACAGTATCGAAACTGTCAATCGCAATTTCGCGGGGGTTAAAGCCAGCGCGTGGGGCCTCGTGGACTGAAACTCATATGTACATATATTACAAGCCATGTGGCTTGTATTATATGTGTTTAAATTTTACCTATACCTTTGACTATATTGTTCTAGTAGTGTTTATACAATTTGTGTGACTATGGTTTGAATAATACCTTTTTCTATTAATCTGTGTTGTTTTAATGAGAGTTACCAAAAACACTAGGTTTTCTGTATTTATTCATGCATGAAGCTAGTGCACCCTGGCAAGCGAGTCCAGTAGAACGTAGTTCCTTAATGTCATAAATAAAAACAAAGCTTAAAGTACTCATTATTTGTAAACATACATTTATTATTTGGTTCCAGTTCAAGCAGTTGGCGGCATGAAACAAGCTGTTTCTTCAATTCTTCAATTACTGGTTTTGAATATTGCTTTTGAAAGTTGATCTTCCCCTTGCCCACATAAAACTCTGGTCCAATTTTTTTACATTCAATAACTTGTCTGTCTGAATTTTGGCGATCAAAAATAATCTGAAACAATGTTTTTTTTTTATAATACATACATATTTTTGTAAATTAATGAGATTTATAGACAACACCTGGATAGGTGATGAAGGAGTAATGACGATTCCGGTTCAGAAGGGAAGTATTCCCTGAAGTGACTAAATGTAATTATTATAATAATACATTTTAATTCAAAATTAAGTTGCAGTAAATAAATAGAAGTTATGGAGTTAGTGAGTGAATGCACGTCAAAAACCTGGAGCACGGAACTCGGAGCAACTCCACGTGCCCCACACGTGGCTAACTGTCGACTGCGCGCCTCCCGCTGCACAGGAATTTTAGTGCGGTTATGTGAGTTTAACTCACGAAATGGGAAGCGCGATCGGCTCGTAAAGGTGTGAGCTGCCATAGAGCACACCAGGGTGCAGAAAACACAGAAAGGACTACGAAGCGCGAAATGCGCATAGGCTGGAGCTGGAATGCCGGAACGACGCCACGAAGGCTAACTGCCGCTGCGCGACAACATCTACGACAAACACTACACACACAGGCATCTACTAAGTTGTCACTGGGATCTCGGCAACAGGCCGCTTCACATGGGCCACGCGGGGCGGAAAGGCGTTCGGCGGACCGAACACGACTGATCGCGGCAGACCAGGAACCGAAATGGTGATCGCAGTATATAGTTTCACAGAGAGATGCTGCAGCCCATTTTCTGCTAACCTGAGGGAGTCGCCTCTTACGACACGCTTCCCGGTGGCGGTGAGGAATTGCATTCTTTGCCGTCCCCACACGGACTCGTATAAGTAAAATGTAGCAAAGAGTATCAATGTCTTCATAGCTTTCGTACTCACGTCATAGTACAAGCCAAAAATCTAGATCTTGGGATAAAATTCCAGTTGTAGAATTTTATCGGCCGATATTTCAATGAGTTCATTGTAAGTCTCACTGGTAATACGCCAGCTGCAACAATATTTTCATCAAAAGGATTGAGAACTCATCTTTTGGAGAAATCGTTGGTATAATCTGGCAAATATTTCAGTGACTGCATCTTCAATTCGCCTAAATGCATTTTCATGCTCTCTAACAGGCGGACAATAACAGAATTTTTTAACTATGCAACAAAATTTTGTTTTTCACTGTGTGCAATCCAAATATGCACCTTCTTGATAAAGGCATTGACTTTGTCTATCATAACTACATGTTTTTATTATGGCCTTGTAATCTAATATTCAAACCATTAAAATGTGAACATACATCACTCAATTCAACAGTAATAAAGATTCTATATCTTGTAAAAATTCTGAAAATGAAATTTATTCTATCTATAAAAAGGATTTTCAATTCATGCAATTCAAAAAACATTGTTGGACCTTTTTCGTGCGAAAACCATCTTACTTCAGTATGGAAAGGCAGTTAACTTTTTTTTTGACACCCATTCCTTCAGAGAGTGTACAAAGCAATTTGGTTTGCAACGGTCGGCTTTTATTAAAATTAACAATTTGAACAGCTTGTGATAGAACATTTTGTAAATTATCCAGCACCTTTTTTGTGGTGAGTGCATATATGTGAAGAAAGTAGTGCATCCATTCAATGATACATTTGGCAAAATGTCTTTAAATTTTACTATAAAGGCACTGATCTTCCCCATTCGCTTTCACGCCGTCAGCACTTATACACCGAAACGCATTTATTCCAGTCCAAGTTTTCGTTTTGTATTGCTTCAGTAAATACGTTAAGAAGTTCTTCGCCAATTGCTTGACCAGGATTTGATTTACCGAAAAGCATATGTTCTTTAATAATATCTGTCTTTAATAACCTTTTTCTATTGACTCATGAAACAGAATGACAAAAGAAAAAAGTTAATTTCACCTTTCCAATTATTTGATAGTGAATATTGATGGCCATTTCATTAATACGTCTCGACATTGTATCATTTGAAAAAGGTGTGCTTTTTAATTTGATAGCTTCCTGATTTATAACATTGATCATTACAATGGCAGTGGGTAAAATGTGTCTTTCCGCAATAGTATGAGTCATAGATTCCCTCGCGACTCGCAGTTCTATTAAGTACAATGCAATGAAGTAGTGCTGTACTCTCATTACAACTGGATTTTTTGACAGCACATTTTTGATTTTTCAGATGAAGCGACTTACATTTGAAGAATTCTAACGGTTTGCTTTGAAAACTGGGTGTCTTGTTTCCAGATGCCGGAACAATTTTGAATGTTTTGTGCTTTCTGCAGATAAAACTTGAAAACAAACAACACATTGTGACTTGATATCCAATGCAATAAATCCATATTTTAAATGTGTCATTGTACAATCTGGTTTTCTTCTTCACCATTTACGCAAACGTCGACGGCACATTTCGTTTTGTCACAAATTTGTCCATTTCAACTATTCTGTTGTTGTCAATTTATTAAAATTAATTTATACACTGGGTGAGATAAGACAGTTGCTGTATGTACTTATAGTAAGTACTTATTTCCTTGTGTTACTTCCCTAAAAATGTAATTGAGAATTGAACCGTGTCTCGCGTCCTTTTGTTTTTATAACAGAGGCATTTAACGTGTACGAAGCTATCTAAGTAGCGCACGTGACACGGGATGCGCGGGCGGCTTATTTGACAATTTCGTGCAAGTACAGCGCAGGTTAAAACGTCGCCTAGACGGCCATGATTATACATTACGCATGTGATCTTACATCCTGCTACTGCAATAAAAACGAGCCTGCCTGGGGGAGCCTTGAAAGTTTACACTTATAAAAAACCCATTAATTAAAATTTTATGGTGAAGGGGTCGCAAGGCTTTTTTTTATTTAACTTTTTGGCTTTTTCAAGGGTTGCGACAGTAAAGATGGTTGAGAAACAATGCATTATACAAACAAACAATTGTTAGTAGCTTTAAAGGCTCCACACTAATTATGAATATTTATTGAGATATAATATATAGAATAGCCCAACTAAACTTTCGTATTTTCGTATTTCAAAAAATATTCACATAACTTATGTGTGACGGAGACAGCGACAGTGGCGTCGGCCCACATGCTGCGACAGCCCGCCGCAGAACTAAAATTTACTCTCAAGCGAGGTGGCCGTAGATAACAACAGTCGTACCACTGGCTTCGGCCGAGGCCCCCGCTCATCTCATTGTCAGCACAACAATGCATTTACCTGCACGCCGTCGTTAACGATACAGTGAAACGTAAAAAAAAACGTTAGACGCGATATCACGCTTACCGTATATTGAAAAGCAATCGCTCAAGCTCAAGACATTGGTGGTGTGAATAATACCACCCCGTGCATCCAGAACTATCTGTGAGGATATTACCAAGGGAATCCGCATAGAACCAACTCAATACGCAGCTGCGGCCATTACCACAAGTCAGCTCAACCAAGTTACCCAGGTAAATCCCTTTAGCATAGTCTACACCGTATTTCAGCTCCCGTTCTTGACGTGAGTTTAGCGTTCACAACAAACATGGCAAGTTTTTAAGGACAACTAAATTTATAGGGAAATTAACAAACAAGAATATTAATGCATGGTGAAAAGTACCTTCATGTCAATATCACCACTGATAACATTGGTATGTTCATAAATCCATAGATTATCATATAAATTTCCAGTACACGAATTCCACTGGCCATCGACGTTGACATTGTTAATTAATACTTGGATGTTGCTGGTCAGCAATGATTTTGAAACATTTTTATCAAAGGCCACTGTGGTTTTCAAGGGCGTTATAGCACCAACTACTACTTGTGTAGTCTCCTTTACAGCACCTGTAAAAATATTAAAATAATGTAATGTTTTGGAAAAGTTATAAGATTTATATTTAAGGCTGGTATTGGGTCACAAGGTCTACTTGAGATCTGTCAAATGGGTTTTTCTGTCTTATCTATGCCATTACAGCATGTCACAAATGTTGCTATCTTATAATTGTATATATTTGTACAAGTCTTTTTAAAATAATTCAAATGATATTATTTAAAAAAAGTATGTAATCACCTGCATTGTAGAGACATATTATATCGCCATTCACAATGAAGGGATGAAGGGAAGGGACTTAGTTTATAAATTTTGTCGCACAACTCAAAATTTCGTATTTTCAAAGTTGGTAAGTTAAATGTGAATTGTATTAAAATCACAGACCAGTCAACCTATAGACCACGCTTTAATAAACGTCAGTACGAAAACGAAATCGCCAAAAAGTGGCGGGGTGCGGGGAGAGGTCGGCTAGTTTTCATTGGCTAGTTCAAAATTGACAATTTAATGGCTTCCGACGTGCTTCCAACTGACCGCTCACAAGAGACGTAGTTATGTAGTGTCACTACATAGCCTTGGCGAATGCTACTCCCTGTCAAAGCGTGGTCTATAAGGTTGACTTGTCTGTGATTAAAATTAAGAACGTTTCATCTACACAAAAACGTATTGTGTTTTTATTTTTTCCTAAGTTTTAAATATGGACGCAAAAAAAGGATCAGGTCGCGGTAATACAGGGAAGATTCGAGTTTAGAAGATAGAAAATAAGCGGTTGTCTTCACACGGTTGTGACGCCAGCCGTAATTAATGCCGTAAAGGCGCAAATTCTGAAAAATCTCGTGAGCAAGCAGAAACTGTTGACTCTTACAGATGGAAATAAGGAAAACTACGGCGAAAAAAGTGTTGAATGAAGACCTAGGAGTACGGGCGTATCGAAAAAAATCTGCACATTTTCTAGATGCACGGCTAGAGAAATCCCGCGCATTCTTGAATTAGTACGCGAGAAAACAGCACCGCGAACCTTTTTTCGGATGAAAAAAAATTTACAGTTAAGGAGAACTACAATAAACAAAATGATAAAGCGGATGCTCGCAACAGTTAAGTAGCAAAAAAACATATTCTCTTCTCCATGTCCAGACAAGACATCATTCTTCGTCGTTTATAGTTTGGCTGGGAGTTAGGTATTCGAACATAACTGAGGTGTATTTTTGTGAAAAAGATGTGAAAACAAATGCCGTTGTGCATCAAAATACAGTCCTAATAAAACTTTGTGGAACCTCTTTCTCACACGATGTTCAAAAACAGGCACTGAGTATTGCAGCAGGGTTCTGCACCAGCTCATAGAGCGAAAACCATGCAAAATTGGCTAAACGCCTATAAAACTGACTTTATTAGGCGCAAAGACTGGCCTTCTGCTAGTGCAAACTTGAATCCGTTAGACAATAAAATATGATATTTGAAGGAGAGGATGTGCTAAGCTGTTCCTAAGCCTCATCGTAATTTAGAGTCACATAAGGAATAGCTGATTAAAGCAGCAGCTGATATTAGGTCTTAACCAATGAAGTTGCCATTCTTCACTACTGGCCATTTCAAACAAATAAAGATTTTGATTGGCTGTGATTTATAAATTGAAATTAATTTTGTTTTAAAAACATGAAATTCTTTTTACAAAGTCAGTCTTTTGTTTATTGTTTGGCATTGTGTTTTCATTACATTTGAACATTTTTCGTCATAATAGACACTTACAACGTTTACGGAGAGAACTTAACAAACGAACGCACAACCCGTTATTGGTTTGCGTGCTTCCGTTCTGGAAATTATGACTTGAATAATGAACCTCGTGGTCGTCCAGACACTTTGGTCAACAATGATGAATTGAAGGTGATTGTGGAAGCTGATTTGATATCAGCATCAAAACAATATTAGACCGTTTGCGACAAATTGACAAAGTAAAAAAGCTTGATAGATGGGTACCCCACGAACTTAACGATCGCCAGCGCAACGTAGGCGTCGAGACCTGCCTCGCGTTGCTCAATTTGACTGAATCCGTTGACCGGATTGTTCCCTGTGATGAAAAATGGATTCTGTATGACAATTGAAAGCGCTCAGCAAGTTGGTTAGATCCTGTTTCAGCACCAAAGCAATGTGTTAAATGAAAAATAACCCCTAAAAAGGTGACGGTCACTGTATGGTGGTCTAGTGCCGATGTAATTTATCACAGCTATTTAGAAAATGGCATGAGCATTACTGCAGATGTGTACTGTGAAGAACTGAAGACAATGATGGGGAAGCTCGCATGTCTGCGACCAGCTTTGGTCAATCGGTCGTCCACGCTGCTCTTTCACGACAACGCGCGACCCATACTGCACAAAAAACAGTCTCCCAGCTGCTAGAGTTGGGGTTGGAAGTGCTTCCTCATCCGCCATACTCACCAGACCTTGCACTTACCGATTATTACTTTTTTCAAAATTTGGACAACTTTTTTACGGGAAAAAAATTCAATTCTCGAGAGACAGTACAAAACGCCTTTGAAAAGTTTGTTGCCTCCCGTCCAGTTGATTTTTAAAAGAAAGGCATCAATAAACTGCCACTGCATTGGTAAAGATGCATCAATTGCAAGGGTGATTACTTTGAATAACAAAAATAAAGATGTTTGAAAAAAAAATACTTTAACTTATTTCATACAAAACGGCAACTTCATATGTTAAGACCTAATATTAACATGGATGTCATGTGTACTGATGATTGGCCACGCAGATTGAAGGCTTGTGTTGAAAATCTGCAAGGTAATTCTGAATAACTTTACCGAAAATTTAATCTTTGTTTTAATACATTTTGTTGCATATATACTCAATACTTTATTTATTTTTGGCACACTTGGAGCACTTAACATTGTCATTACTTAACAATATTATACATTATCTACATAATTATAAACATCAACAGCAACAATATGTTAATGAAGTACAACAACCATTTTACAATAGCAGGCAGAATCTTAGAACACCATTTGCAGGAGCACGTATCTATGAAACTGTGAGGATGAAAAACAGCCCAGACGCGACAAAGCATTATCAACAAAAGATTAACCTAAACTTAATTTACGATAATAGCTGCTGTAAAGAGGCATTGTCAACAAATATAAATGGAAAATAATTAAACTAATATAAATCAATGTATTATTAAATTTCAACTTTCTAATGCAGCTGTAAAGAGGCTTTGTCAAAATTAATACAAAATCACAAGATATCTAGGCAATGTCAAATGATTCACCATAAAAGGGCTTCGTCAACTTATAGACTATTAATAACATTTCGTATTGTTAATAATTGTAACAGATTGTATGCATAAATTAATTCGTGAAAAAAAAACGGCATATGACCCAACCAAATATAAGTGAATTGAAACCCCATTGTCAACAGCTTTTTTGGGTTTCAAGATTATGTAGTTCACAGAATTGAAATACATAACGATAAACAGTGTGGTTTGTGGGACTATCGACAGAACTAAAACTTCATAGAAAATCTATCGTTTTCCAAGAAAAGTATATTTCGAGGGTGTATGTTTCATTTAAGTTAAGATGTGTTGTGGGTGAAAATTTTATAGTCATTTTAGTAAGTAATTATATGATTTAGACAACCTCTATAGATAACCTTGTTCCTAACATTAAAATTAGTATTAAAGTTGAAATTGCTATACCAATGTATTCTACATAGCAATGTTTCACCTATGTCCTAACAGACATTCTCCATTGCACATGCAAACGTATTTATCTCATGCAAACCACAAAAACAATTTTACCTAAAAGCCATCTTTGATAAAACCAAGCACTAGTGTCATCAGGATCAGTGAAAGCAGCATTTAGAACTAACTCTAGTTCTTGTTTGTGTTGCTTGTCTTCAATTGGTCTTCCACCTGAAACATAGAACATACCAATGACTTTTAAAAAAAATTAGTTTAGTTGTAAATATATTTGTAGAATTCTTATTTAATTTATACACAAAAAAAAGATTAAAGCTGAGTTCTGAAACGCTGGTCACATTGTGGATTTGTAAACCACATATATTATAGTTTTAAATTTAAATCCAAAATTACGTCGTTCCATTGCCCTGTTACGACGTGAACAGCAGACAAACGAGCGAATTGACTATCGCATTTTTATAATGTTAAAATGCACAAATTTCCCTCTTGCTGTTTCAAATACTTTTTTAAATGTATGTTCTAGTCTTAGATAACAGAATTATCAAGATATCGCGTCTCATATATCGAAAACCTCGAGCGATTATCAGACTCATAGATCAGACATAGACAGACCATATGTCATAATTGTAATTTATTATTACACTAGCGATCCGCTCCGGCTTCGCACGGGTAGCAGAGCATATAATCCGTAGTGTTTTTTCTGTCGTAGTGTCGTATCAGCTTGTTGCGTCAAACATGTGGATTGGATTTAATTAGATTTAAATGTAACGTAAATTCATCCTACTTGGAGTATTTTTAATGTATTTTATTTCCAATTCCATAAATATTTGAATATGTAAAGAATAAATACATAAAACATACTACAATATTTCTATGTATACAACAATAATAACTTCTGCCTAATTTTACATCGCGCGAGTCGCGTCGGTGTAGGGCCCAGGCGGCCGCCGGCCCGGCCGCTTGCCGCGCTATAGTTTTTATTTCTCGATAACTCCAAAGATATTAATTTAAATTGTATGGTTTAAAGGGCAATTATAATGTGCATCAAATTCTGAAGGTAAAAAACGTATTTAATTAGATAAGGATTAATACCGGTTCCGTATAAATTGCTTTTCAATCACTTCATCATATGAGACCATTTTTTTAAACATAATAATAGGTATAGTAAGCTATCCATAAAAGATACACATATGCCATCGCGGACTTTTCTTTGGTCTTATGAAAGAGGAACAATTTCTCCATACATTATTTTGTTAAATTATTATATCAAAAGGATTAGGCAGCGTTTTCGTTGAAAGCTCCCAGCCGGCTTGATTTTTTTCCGACTTCTTCAACAATAATCGCCATATTTTAACAAATTTGCACAAAACATTAATAAATTATACACGTAAACCTTCCTCTTGAATCACTCCGTCCATTAGTGCCAATAATAAGCCTACCCGTTCAGTAGTTTTTGTGTTTATCGCGTTCAGACAGACAGACAGACGCGGCGGGGGACTTTATTTTATAATTTAATTTGATAAGGATTAATACTGTATCCGTTTACATTGCTTTCCAATCACCTCATCATATGACACGTTGAAGTATAGTAAGCTATCCATAAAAGACAGACATATGCCATCGCGGACTTTTCTTTAATCTTATAAAAAAAAACAATTCCTCCATACATTATTTTGGTTCATACATTTCTTAAAGTGATTAGGCAGCGTTTTCAATGACAGCTCCCAGTTGGCTAAATTTTTTCAGCCGTTATCAACAATAATCGTCATATTTCAACTAATGTGCACAAAACATTAAATTATACACATAAACCTTCCTATAGAATCACTCCACCCATTGGTGTCAACTATATGCCAATCCGTGTGGTAGTTTTTTAGTTTATCGCGTTCAGACAGACAGACGCGGCGGGAGACTTATTTTATAATATGTAGTGATTTTATTAAATTACCTACACACTAAAAACTTCACATTGCTATGTCAAAGTATAAAGTAGCATACTTTTTTGTTTGGTTTACACTCACATTTTTCTGGTTACGTGGCATATAACGATGTAATTATATCTATGGTTCTAGTTTGGGGGGTATGGGTCTAGTTTAATATTTTATGGGTATCATAAATACAAATAATTAAAGTACCTTCTAAATCAGGATACAAATCAACCAACAATTTACTTCTATAATGCCAAGCAGAATAATTGGAGAAATTTTCATGTATTTTTTCAGTAGTAAAATCAAATTCTTCTCTGAGAGATGGTTTGCACTGTGAAACTATGAACTTTCTGTAATCCCATGTGTGGACTGTAAATAAGAAATAAAACTGTTAATATTTCTCAACAATAATATCAGCACTAGCTATAAACGTTTCTTGCAGTTTGTTTAATTTGCAAAAATTTAGTTCCGAAAGTAAATAAAATAGTTGGTGATTCAAGTGTTGAATAATATACAAATATGTTATATTAAACTAATCATCTCAAAAAAAAAAAACTGTCTATAAATACTATACTAGAAATAATTTTTGATAACAATGAAATCAATAACAAAGGTTTCAGTGAAAATAACAGTACTATTTTGATTAGTGTTAATGAACATTGAGCAAGTAGTAATATTCATTTGTCACTTACAATTACGTTCATCTAAACTCAAATACTTGTTGCATAAACTTAATTCTTTTGTCCAATCAGGATCTGTTCGTGTTATCAGCACCCAATTTCTCTGATGCCATGTACAGTATGACTTAGGATTAGCCTTCAAACAATGTTCAGTCAAATACAGTTCTGAATCATACAGTTTACTCATTTCAATCTCATTTTCACGTTTTCTTTAAAATAAAAAAAAACATTGTTAAAAAAATGTTTTACTGCAATTCTATACATTTCAAACATAATTAAAATATTCCACCTTAAATTGTTTAATGTTTCACACCTCAGGTTCCATAAGGTGTAAATATCAGGATTTAGGGTTAATATGCAACTTATAAACTCTAATAATTCACGGTCCAACTCGCCAGACTTTTTCTATAAAATAAAATATTATTTGATTTAGAGTCAACTCACACTTAACATCAGAAATTTTAATTGTAACATGTTATTATAATTATTAATATACCAAGTAATGAATCGGATATCGATAAGAATTGGATTTCGATCGGTTAATACCAAAAACCGAATCAACGATCTTTGTATTATGCGCTGTGTCTGTTGACAGAGGATCCTATGTGCAAGGAACACTTTGTTCTGAGGATCAGTGTCGCAATACAGCGCGGCAACGCGGCAAGCATCCTTGGTACCCTGAACCCATCGTCTCTTTAAAATTTTGTCATTTATCATAATTTACTTAGTATTTTTTAATTTGTAAATACTTTTAGTTTTTAATTAGTTTTTATTTTATAGATCATAATTATTCATCTTGTCGAAAATTAACTTCATTTAATACAATTTGTTTTCATACAACTGTAATGTTTATATATATATATGAACAATTTTATTCAATCAATATCCCAAACTGTTCAAACATTACGCAACGAAATTAAAAAGTATATTTTCGTATTCTCGTATATCACAGGTAATATTGTACTAAAAGGAAATTACTATTAATTTAAAATTATATTAATAACTATTTTGGGTGCAATGATAAATTTCATATTTTTTGAGAAAATAAAAAAAAGAAGGATGATGATTTTTTCAGTTTTTTTTTGGACTGTTTGTATCTACGTAAAATTACAAAAATATTTTAAAGTATTATTATTAAGTATTATATATTATTTAGCATCATGAGCTCTCCTACTAGAAGGTTTCGCCACAATGTATATTTTTAAGCTAACTTGACATTTCAGAAGTGTCAAAATTCAGTTTACAAGAAGTACCAAATGGAATTGTGATGTCTTCCATGGGTTCTTTTTCCTTCATTTGCTAAGGTCATGTCACCAAGTATTTCCAGTATGAGATGTACAATATATATAACTACCTTTCGGCCCACGGCTTTGCCGGGATGCAATGTTCCAAAATATTGTGGAACTTTCTAAAAATTCTAAACCTTTAGAGAATACCGTTATAACTTTTTATTTAATGTCTATAATGTCTAACAAAATACGCTATTGTAACACCCTCTAACAGCTTATAAGTGCAAATTAATCTAAGAATCTGCTTTGAGATGAAATTTATGTAATGTGAAAACCTAGATCTAAATCAAAGTACTCATTAAAAAAAAACATATACCTATTGTAACACCCTTTGGTAGCCTACAATGGTAACCTCCTGCTATGTAAAGAACTGCATCAAAATTTGGCCCAGGTATTTCAAAGAAACAGATCTTGCGCAGTACACCTTGCTAGCCCATAAATACAATATTCGTCTAGGAACCAGCTCTGAGATCATCAAACAACTGGTTCAAAATGAACTAAGTTGTTTTAGAGAAACACATATCAACAAATTTAGTAAGACACAAATGGTATGTGCTTTCTTAACAAAAAATTTTATGTAATAATCTTTATGCACAGTATATACCTACATATATTTTTCTATATTATGACATAATTATTAGTTTAGGATGACTTCAAACACTAACCTTTGCAAAGATTTTCAACATCAATTCTTTATAAACTTTTAATTTAACTTGACGTTCCTTTTCTTTCCGTGCTTTTTCTTCTTCAGAGGTACGAACTTTCACTCTCCCATGCTGAAAGTAACATCATAAGAAGGTAAATACAATTTATATAATGTTTTACTTAGCGCGACAAGGTTCTTCCAAGATTATGTTTTAGGTAGGCATCTAAATATGTGTGATAGCTTAATAAATTCTACTAATATTATAAACGCGAAAGTTTGTATGTATGGATGTTTGTTGCTCTTTCATGAACGTTTTTGAATGGATTTTAATGAAACTTTACAATAATATAGCTTACACACTAGAATAACACATAGGCGATAATTTATAAACATACTAGCTTTCTGCCTGCGGCTGTGCTCGCGTGGACTACACGGTTGTACACTGATTTTAAAAATTCTTTCACCTATAAAAAGCTACCTTGTCAGCGAGAAACTAAAAAACTTCAGTTCGATGCTAAATTGTCACCGTTCTTCTCATTCACTGAAAATGGTTTCGTTTATCGATAAATATAATAAAATAAGGGTGTCCGTTTTTGGGTCTAAAACCATACTGTGCAATTTTAGTGTATGTCTTGAGCTGAATTATATCTATTTAATAATATTTTTTTGGAACGGAAACAGTTATATTAGAAAAACAGATTTGAAAAAAATCACTTAAGTTAATCCTTAAAACCTGAGTTAAATTAAAAAAATATATATAATAAAAACCGAATATATGGACACTCCGATTTTATTGCTCCAATTCACTAGAAACATAAAAAGCAGTGACCGCCAAGCGCCACACAAATCGAATATTCACCCGTTACTAAAGTTAGGTTGGGAAATTTGCAATTTCTTCTAATTTGAATTACGGTATGTAAACAGTGTTTTCAATATTAAGTTTTTGGTGTGATGTGTTATCATGGTATTATAATGTTCTTTTTACGTATTAGCACCGTTTTAAGTTATTGTTTGTGTTTATAATTGATTTTAAATATCTAATAATTTGATTTTCTTTTGCTATTTGTCTTTCTTTTTCTTTTGCTAATTTAAACAGTGTCTCTCAGCATATTTTACTGTTTAGTTTCTTATAATGTTGAAGTCCCAATTCCTCTTTGTAAAGCTATTGGTCTATTTTTTTTAAATCATTAGGTTAGGTTTGTTTATGTCAATGCAAGTGGTGAAGCGGAGCAGAGCGAAGAGCCATTCAGAAGATTATTGATCAATTTCGAATTAGGTTAATTTAGGTAAATGGTCAATTTCTTTCAAATCATTAGGTTAGGTTAGGTTTGTGTATGTCAGGAGGGGAGGGGTTCCTAGAGGGGGGAAGGTACTGTATGTGATAATTATCATCCCCCTCGCTCCTCCGACCCTTTCCTTGTCGGTTATTGATAGAAGCTATATAAAATTCCAACCTTAAAAAATACAACTGAAAAATCAGAAGTGGAAATCAGTGAATTGAAATAAATAATCTGAAATTGTATAAGAATATTGAATCTTTAAGTAATAACAATGAATTTCATATTTTACTTTACAACTTTTGTCTTTTAATTTTTGAGCCGTTCCAGACTTTTTTGATGAAATTATGAATTTGTTTAATAAAACATATAGGTATAATAGAGATTTTTAAATAATTGATAAACGGTAGCGCTTTCCAATATAACCTCCTGAAAAGTTACAAAATAGTTAATCACGCTTATGGGGGCGGGGTGTAGGAACCTTATGCAGTAAATATTTATTTAAGGAAATGAAAAAAAAAAATTATAAGGCTCATTAGTGGCTCGTCGCACCGCTCCGCTTCTCGCATTATCACAAGGAAACCATAACCTAATCTATTTTTTTTTAATGATGGACCATCAACCTATCTTAGCTAAATTTCAAATTGATCATTTTTATGAACACAATTTTCATCAGGCAACAATGGAAAGCCGATCGAAATATTGCAAACATAACATTTTAATAGTACTAATCCATTTTAAAATATTTTACCTATACAAAACTTTTCTGTTGACGCTTCCGACATATTAATGTTTCACTTAGTGTAACAAAATTCTTTCCTATTCTTAATTGACTCGCATATTGACTTAAGGTAGTGGAAACTCAAAAAAAAAGTGGTTCAACCATCGATTTAGGTCATACATACCATTTTGTTTTGTAATTATGAAAATACAGCCAGATAATTACACAATTTATGTTTATGCACAATTTCAAATTAAAATCTTCGGAACAAGAAAAACCTAATCAGTAAGTATAATAATGTTTAAAACGGTATGTAACCACGTAACTTTATAAAACTGTGATTTTCATTTTAAATTTACTTTGTCTACAATCCTACAATTCCTTCAAGCACTGCCATCTATAGTTTACAAGCCATGCTACTGAAATCTGGCAACGTTGCGTGTAATCCGAGCCTTAGTATCAATCAAGTCATTAATTCGCGTTTTCTTCCATTTAAACTTTATGTAAACAGAGATATTGATTTAAAATAATAAATCAGTGTTAAAAATTACGTTTTGCATCGTGTTTATTCGTAATTAGTAAGGTAAGTTGTTATTTTCACCATAATCGTCTTTCGTTTCACGTCACGTTTGGGTGGAAATTACAGTAAATTTTTATTATTTTTCGAATAGGTTCGAAGATATGGAATTTGGAAGATCTCGGGGAACTATACTTATACCTTTAATGGTCACTTTAACCGCATGCTAGCCACCAGCAGGTCCGGCGAGATTGATTACGTAGAACCCAGGAAGAGGAATAAACTGCAAGGGAACGGTACATTCCCGTAGAACATTATACAATAAAACTCATTTTTAAGATATAGCCTGTGATAAACGCACAAAATCCTAGTAACACTAACAGAAATGAGATATAATAACCATTCTTTTTATTCTATTGATGATTCTATTCTATTCGTCAAATCCACTTATGACACGCAAACGAAGTCGCGGGCGGGTGCTAATATAATTTAATAGATACTTCTATTTCTATTTTCTGTTAAATGCTACCGATAATTTCATATTTAGTTATTTAAATCCCATATTTTCAATTATTAAATCATGACATCTTGTCAGCTGACGAAATAAATCAGACTACAAGTGACAGTTAATGCGACGTTGCCAAATGTAATAGCATGGCTTGTAACTATAGAAGGCAGTGCTTCAAGGCATGACATGCTGTCAGCTGTGACATGCAATGACATGACAATCAGCGGTGGATAATATAGCATAAAGCATTATATAAAATACGTTATTTAAGCCCAACAGATTTAGCATATTATATTGGTTGACTCTTGGTGCTATTAAATAGCACGACACGATCCCGCAGTCCCGCCTTACGTCTTAGCGATAGAGCAATACGATCAGCACAACGAAACACGTCCTACAAAGAACGCGCTTGCGCGCTGACGGATTAGCAAATTTAGCAATTTAGCATTACCATGGCATTAGCGCAGCTGTCGGTCGACAGCATGTGATTGCCACCCAATGCAAAGAACGATTCTTGCGCTAAGCTTTCCCGCGTGTTATGCGAAAGCATAGCATATTAATAAACATGCTAAAATAATATAGTTTATAGTCTGAAGCATGTTTTTAAAATATAGCAGATTTTTACACCACTGATGACAATCACAGTAGACATATTTAATCTGAATTCACTGATGTGAATGAATTCATTTATTCAGAGTCACAATAACGAACTAATTCACCTTAAGAATATTCCCTTAATATTCACTTGCTCAAGTTCAGAACATCAAGTTTTAGCACCAACACGATATGTCTGCGATTGATAGGTTCGAAAATACAAGCTTTTAAAAATTTAGTCACGTGGTCTCATAGATCTCGTCAAAACATCAAGCTTGAGTATCAACACAATAGGTCTGCGATTGATAGTTTCGAAAATATAAGCTTTTAAAAATTTGGTAACGTGGTCACATAGATCTCGTCAAAACATCAAGTTTGAGTACCAACACGATAGCTGTGCGATTGATGCTTTCGAAAAATAAACATTTAAAAATGTGGTCACACGGTCACATAGATTTCGTCAAAACATCAAGTTTGAGTACCAACATGATAGGTCTGAGATTGATGGTTTTCGAAAATATAAGCTTTTAAAAGTTTGGTCACGCGGTCACATAGATTTTGCCAAAACATCAAGTTTGAGTACCAACACGATAGGTCTGCAATTGATAGTTTCAAAAATACAAGCTTTTAAAAATTATGTCACATGGTTGCATAGATCTCGCCAAAACATCAAGTTTGAGTACTAACACGATAGGTCTGGGATTGATATTTTCTAAAATATTTGCATTTAAATATTTGGTTACGTGGTCACATAGGTGTCTATAAAGGTGTCTGCAAAGTTTCATTGAAATCGGTTTAGTCATTTCGGAGATTAGCCAAAACAGACAGACAGACGGACTGAAAGACAAAAAGTTGCCTATGTCACCCCCGGTAATGGCCTTGTGTATGTCTGCAAAGTTTCATTGAAATCGGTTCAGCCGTTTCAGAGATTAGTCGGAACAAACAGACAGACACTTAAATTTTATTAATATAGAGCTTTAAAAGCAAAGCAATGTAATTGCGAGAATATCTAAACAAAAAATAAAATAAAATAGGTACCTAACCTTTCTAACCTATTAGGCAAATGATACCTAATATTTTACTATGTATTTCTATTTTTACTTTTTATTTATAATTTATTTTTAATTTTACTATCTATTTGAGTAAAATGGTCCCAAATAGGATTAAGTTTCTTTCTTTGGTTCATTTTCACTTATTTTATATATAAATAATAAAACTGTTAATTATCTCACAAAAAGGTAGCTGATAGCGAAACTTAAAACTAAATATTTACTAATTACACTAATAGACTTCACATTTAAACGATATTAAAAAAAAGTTTCTACTAACTATCAAAAACCATTAAATATTTTAACTTAACGTCATGCGCGAGCAAGCCGTAGTTAGGTACTTGAATTTGTACAAGCACAAGCGTAATGTATCGACTCAGCCGATCGACTGGTGAGTGGTGAAATATTGTCTACTATTACTAATTATTCACTCGCTCGCTTCGCAACGAGCGAACCAAAGACGTCTTTAAGGTATTACAACAGAAGTGATATTAGGATGGATTATTAGCGACACCTAGTCGTGGCTACTTGGCTATTGTAATATCACTTCTATTGCATTCGCAATAAATGTTTATTTTGTTCACTCGTAAATCGTTCTCTGATGAAAAATAATGAACAGCCGCACCGCAGGTCAGCTGCCGGTGGCATCGGCATAGATGACTGTAGGTGACGGACGATCGACAAGAACTGCGAGCTAGCCGACGCGACGCGACATTGAACTAATGATTCGTGAGTTTCTAGGTTTTGGAGTGAATAATTATCGGAATTATTCAGTTATGTGATTTACTTCATTTAGTTCGCTCAGAATAAGACTACGCAAGCCTAAATCACGGACTATGTCCTAAATTATCAAAATTTTAAATAAATTGATGCAAACGTCAGTTTGACGTTTGTCAGACTAGTCAGACTAATGTCACTAAGAAAGTGGTACAAGCAGGTTGAAGCAAACCGCATATATATACTTACATCTTCTTCACTCGTATTGAAATTCACCATGTGGAAAACATGTGAAAAATGAAACAAATGTATGTAAATACAAGACTGCCTTCTTCACTTCAGTAATTGTTCTGAAATATAGAACATACAGAAAATAGTTTTCGTCATGTGGTTATTCGGTCATGTGGCCATGGTTTTAATCGGGCGGGTACCAATGAGTTTTTTCTAACCTATGTTAACTATCACCACAGACAAGTCAACCTTATAGACCACGCTTTGACAGGGAGTAGCATTCGCCAAGGCTATGTAGTGACACTACATAACTATGTCACTAGTGAGCCGTCAGTTGTAAGCTGGTAGGAAGCCATTAAATTGTCAATTTTGAACGAGCCAATGAAAACTAGCCGACTTCTCCCCGCACCCCGCCACTTTTTGGCGATTTCGTTTTCATACTGACGTTTATTAAAGCGTGGTCTATAGGTTGACTGGTCTGTGACTATCACTGACTCCGTGATGCTTTGCTACCCGTGCGAAGCCGGGGTGGGTCGCTAGTGATACAATGATTCAATAAAGATCTTGATTGACGTCGAGTCGATTGACATTACTTTACTTTATCAATCCACACCAATCCACACACTAAAGAAGTGTACGCGATGTTCTATATGTTGTGAATTGTAAATTAATCGCTAATTTTACAGTAGCAAATAAATAAGTTTACAAAAAATTTGTTAAATAAAATGAATGTTAATAACGCGCCTCAATTTTCCTTACGTTGGAATAATTACGTCAATCATGTTACTGATGCATTTAATATTCTTAGATTAGAAAATGATTTAGTAGATGTTACTTTGTGTTGTGATGGTGGCAAAATAAAAGCTCACAAAGTACTTTTGTCAGTTTGCAGTACATATTTCAGACAAGTATTTAAAGAGACTCCTTGTCAACATCCTGTCATTGTATTCAAGAATGTTAGGTTTGATGACCTTAATGCTATAGTTAATTTTATGTATCATGGGGAAGTCAATATTTTTCAAGAGCAGTTAGAATCTTTCTTAATAACTGCTGAACTTCTTGAAGTGAAAGGTTTAACGGACAGCATGGAAGATGAAAATTCTCGGAGCTACATTCGAGTCAATGATGAATCATATCTGGACTTAAGCTCAAAAACGGGAAGAGTGACAAAAGATAATGGAAACAATAATGTGCCTGAAGAACCTATTAATCTTGCGACAATGCAAGTAAATAGGGATGTACATTCACCATTAACCATTCCAAAAATTATTTCTGAACGAGAAAATAATTTATTGAGTGGTAGTATACAGGTTGATAATGCTAAAATAACACTTGACAATACTAGAATTGATGAAACTTCATCAACAAGCAAACAATCTATATCAACTGTTCAGATCCTAGATGAATCAATGCAAGTTGATAATCAAACTACATCTGCGGAAGATTTATCAGATAAAAATACAGGTATTTTCTTTTATTTTTATGGTTAACACTTTAAGATGTACCTGCTATGGTAAAGGAATAAAAACACATTCAAGTTCTACTATATCACTAAAAATATTCTTACAACTAATAATACTATATTGTGGGTCACTATTTACTTTTATTTTAGACACTTTTATTTTATAAGTTTAGTAAAAATATAAGTTTTGAGACATGCAAAAAATAAGCATATAGTTTGATAATTTATATTATATCAAAATATTCTCCATTTGAAAATTTCCATCATTCCAATCTTCCTCAGATAGATTCAGAATAGTTGATTGGCTTTCTATGGTACATATATATTATTTATTATTTTTATTTTATCATCGACAATTGGGTGTGAAAAGAAATCACTGGAAACCAAGTCAGGGCTGTAAGGTGCAAGAGGCAGGCTTTCAATACTAGATGCTTGAATAAATTCCTTCGTTCCAAGGGAAGTGTGTGAAGACTCATTGTCTTGGTGGAGCAGCATAGTTCTTCTAAGCCCGGTCTTTGATCATTTCTCCTAGTGCAACTGTTTTGTACCATTTTGAGTTGGGTAACTGATCTACAATTGTACGGCATTGATGTCGCAGTGGCTAATTCAAAATTTTTGTCGCAAGTACATTTACAATCAAACTTTATGGCGGCTCCGAACATAGGTACAAATCGCGTCGCAGTGACCAGTTTTAGGTGTAGCGGGACACAGTGGAGCGAGGGGTGCATGACGGTACCTGCGCAAACACGCTTAAAGCGTTGTAAACTGTTCGCGTGGGTAAACTGTATTGGAGATATTTGTTTTGGTACCAGTCAAAGGCGCGAGTGGAACTTTTATGATTAAGAATTTAGAATCAAGGGTTCCATCAAATCAGAACGTCAATAATTATTTGTAAAATACGTTCTTGGAGTTTGCACAAAATAGTTAATAATTAGCACACACACAACACAAACAATCAAAAACAAAACATACAAATCAGTTAGGTAGGGTGTTACACACAGGACCTGTTTTTAAAATTAATGTAATGTAATGTAATGTAATAATGCTTTTTTTTTATTACACAGTAATTTATTGTTTTTAATGGCTAGTTATAATAACAAGATAAATAATTCCTGTATATCCATCAAAGCGCTTCCATATAGGTATCATAAGCTTGGTTGGTTTATGAGTTTTGATTAAAAAAGCTATTTCCTTTCATTTTTCATATGACATTTTTTTCCAAGACTTCATCCTCATTAGCAACAATATAAATTAGTGTAATAATACAGGATATTTATTTTTCCAAAATCAAGTGGTTTAATTCCATATTAAAATAACAGATTTTTCAAAAATGTGAATATGCACTTTTTGTTTTCTCAAAAATAAAACTCATGAGTCCTTTGAACATTTTATGTTATTTCACATAGTTTAGGATTTGGGTATACACTCCCATCTCGAAAACTCACCTTATAGGGATGAAAAGGGTACTTTTTGAAATTCTTTTTGTCTGTTTGTTCAGGCATCACGAAAAAATCAATAAAGAGCTCTCTTGAAAAATGAGGATTATGTGGCTGGATTCTTATATTTTGCACCTGTCGTCAATTTAGCATACTTTTTACAGCAGAATGTCTCATTCCCACAGGAAAATACCAAAACTGGTTCCAGCAAAAAGTACGCAGAAACCGACTCAAATGTTAGTGTTAGTACTTTTAACAGGAATGTGTAGTTTACGCAAACGAAACCGCGGACGACCACTAGTCCTCAATATAATTAATTATCTGTAATTTAAAAAAAAAAAACTAATTTTTAGAATATTTGTATAAATTTGTACTAATATAAACATTCGATTTATTACTATAAATATTAGTTTTTACTGATTGTTCATATGATTATTTTTTAATAATAATAATAATGACTTATACATCACAATAACGTCTAGGCTCCAAACTAAGCATTAGCTTGTATTTTGGGTACCAAGCGAAGACACCACATACATATAACAACTAAAACCCGATACCAGTACAAATATTAATCATATAAATACTGACCCGACCTGGGATTCGAACCCGGGACCTCCAGCTTTGTAGGCATTAAGATAAGTGGTCATCATTTTGTTCCATATATTAATAAAAAAATTTGATATCTAAAGGACTAAGAAACCTTCGCATAGTATAAGTTCATCTCATTCTTAATCAGTGCTATGTATTTATTTAGTAATTTTTTTAAGGAACCTTTATTCATTAACTGTTAATGTTTTATGATTATTAATGGACTGCACACATTGTGAATGGTATTTTTTTATGATTTTTTTTGTATTCTTGTTTCAGATTCTGATTTAGCTAAGTTTAGATGCCAACTTTGTCCCAAAGGGTTTAAACATCCGACTTCACTGACTTTACATAAAGATTCACATGCTGGTAAAACTCAGTGTCCAGTCTGCCATCGTTCATTTTCACGTTCCTATGACATGAGAAGCCATTTACAAAGAATACATCAAGGCAAACAGCTAACTATCAAAGAGATAAGATACAAATCACCGAATGACATCATTCCTCCGAAACAATTTACCCATAATATCTAGTTGTAACTTACGGTAACATTGAGTTACCTTTCCAGCCAAATTATGGCCTATATATAGCACAAAGTGCAATTTTTAAGGGAACACTGTTTAAGTGTCTTAAAAAGTTAATTGTGATTATTATATTTAAAAATATTTTGTGAAAAAGTAAAACTTTATTTATTATTTCAATGATATGGAAATTTCAGTTTTTTCAAGGCTTGACTTGCCATATGCAAGTAGCGGTTAAATACTTTGCCTAATCTAATGTGATATAAATTTCAAACAGAATCATTATCTATTAATCACTGCCATAGTTCTATCGCATAATTTTATTGTATTGCGTTTTGTAAAATGTATTCTTTAGATTTTTAGATGTTTATATAATATAGAAGTTTAAATGACAACAACTGAATCCCATTTAATTTGCCGATGGAACTCTCATGGCTTTAAATTTGTGAGTTTTGAGGTGAACCGGAATTTTCAATGCCCTACAGATATGAGGACCCAGTGCCAGCCCTAACTCTTGATCAGGGTGGAGCCACATTGTCTTTCGGCGCCCTTTAGTCGACGCTTTCACTTCACGTAAATTCTACTTCGGTTTTATGTGAATTAATAATTTTAAAATTTTTAAATACCACTTTTATCTCACATATTAACAGTTATTAAATTTAAATTAAATTAAGTAGCTCTAATAAATATGTACCTGCTTCTTTAACCTAATGAAAGTTTTACTGCTATATAATTACATTAGTATTTGGTGTTCATTTCAATCAGTTTTGTGCATATTTATAAATTTCACAAGTTGTTTTTCGTATTTGATTTTTTGGGGCCCTTGCCATCTGGTGCCTACAGCGACCGCTTTTCTTGCTCTACCTCAGGGCCGGTGCTGTGAGGACCAATCAAAAACTATCTGTCATGCGATATTTTTAATTTATAATTTGAACATAAGTCAATTGTTTTTCTGTTTTTTTTTTTTGTTTCTTTTTGGGGTTCATGCTGTTCATTAGGACATTCCAGTTGTTTCCTGTGTTATAGACTATTTTTTTCTAGTAAGTTCATGTTCTGAGCCTGATATGGATAAAACTGAAATACATTTATATATAGTGATAAAACACTGAGTTTAAAAAATATCTACTAAAGACATTTTTAGTGAGAATTCAAACTATTTTAAGAGATGATGCTCCGCAGGCCCGGCGAGAGTCAGATCGGACCCGGGTCTAAAACATTGTGGGGCCCACCCCATCTTACATTGAAAAAAAATCAATTAACCACTAAAAAGGTTGTTTTGATAACTAGTTGATGCTGAGTAAGCTGTCTAACGAGAACTTATTTTGAATCCAGAGTAAGCGTAGAATTGTAGAGTAGGTAGAATCCTGAGCGTACCCAGGATTCAAAATTTCGAGATGTGTCATGTGAAATATTAAATGTTCCGCCTAATACCAAGAAAAAGCTCGTGTTTTTAGTGAAGTCATCAATCCTTGAATAGGCGTTTGCGAGACGCTTTTTCTCTAACCAGACGGGGTTAAATTGCTGAATATTGGATAATTCAAACATTTTCACTCTTTTAGGTGTAAGTTTAATATTTTTCGCGTATATAATCGTAGTTTTGTTTGTCTATTCCAGCTGAACCGACAAAACTGCTGAACCGCTTCTAATCAAACTTCACATGCATGAAAGGGAATATATTCAGGAATGACATAGACTACTTTTTGTCTGTATGTTCGAGCTAATCTCCAAAATGGCTGAACAAATTTTAATGTAACTTCACAGATAAGAAAAAGAATGAAATATAAAAAGGAAGTGGTCAAAAGTGACAAACATTACTTTTTGTCTGTTTTTCTGTAGGTATGTCTTTTTATAACTTAAGAACGGCCTGACCGATTTTAATAAAAATTGGTATGTATTGAACATGACATGTGATTACGCACATGATAGACCATATATGACTAAGGGGGTGATAGAGGAGGAGCGTAATATGAAAGTCTTTGCTGTTTGAAGTTAGAAAGTTGAAAATATGAAGTAGGTACAGCTACCGAGCAAAATAAATAATGACGTGTTTCAGGGTTTTTGGATTTCCACGTTTAAAGGGGGGAAATGAGAGGTAAAAATTTGAATAAAAGTACTTATGTAATTTTTTAAAGGCAAAAACTTGAAAATTGGATTCTCAGCTACTAATCATAAATAAATAATGAAAAGCTCTAGATTTTTTGATTTTCACATTTAAGGGGGAAAACGGGCGTTAAAGTTTGGATATACAAGAGCATAGGTTTTTTTTATGGTAGGAACTTGAGAATTAGAATTGTAGATACAATTTATAAATAAGTTATGACATACCTATTCAGAATTTTTGGATTTCTACATTTCAAGCATGGGAAACAGGGTTGAAAAGTATGGGAGCATCGGTTTTTTTAAAGGTAGAAACTTGTAAATTGGAATTATAGCTACTCATCATAAATAAATAGGTACTGACGAGTTTCAGGGTGTTTGAATTTTTACATTTACTGTACATGTACTATCTCTTTTTTCGAAAGTACCTATTGTATTTTTCAGTTGGAAATACTGTTATTTTATTTTCGCGACCAGCATGGCTACGAAAATGACATCTATCACTTCTCAATCAATTATGATGTGACAATTTTTATTTGATAGGATTATTTACGAATGACATCAATATGACAATTTGGCGCTGGCCGGGCCCCTTTTTCTTAGCCCGGGCCCCTTTTTCCTTAGCCCGGGCCCTGGTGGTACTATCACCCTTGCACCCCCCCTATCGCCGGCCCTGATGCTCCGTCCTATTCTATGATTTATATTTGGAGTTCTAAAAATAACATGTAAAAGTGACCTGACGACAACAACTCTATGATGATGACGATCACTATGGGAAGCCTATTTGTTGCAACAGTTAAATAGAAAATAATAAAAAAAAGAGTTATTAAGTAATTTGTTGTCATGCAACAACAATGTTATATAAATTACGTTAACATATATAAATAGTCATGGAAATATACGTGCTAACGTGCTGTTCCATCAGGGCGACGCTTCCGCACGCGTCTAATATCGCACTCGCTGCTATCAAGAATATAGGGTTTCAGTTGATGGAACACCACCCACCACATTCGCCATCGCTTCCAGTGATTTCTGTTTCCCATATTAAATAAACACATTCGAAGAACTCAAAATAAAAATTACGACGAAGGCATTAATCTTTTAGCAGTTTTTTGAGATCCATAAAAAATATATATATATATAAGGATTAAAAAAAAAATTTAAATTGGTATATAATTGAGATATAAATATTAAAATAAATTGACATCATGTTGATAAATTAAATATTACTGATTGTGCAATATATGTGCGATGTACATGCCCTATTACACAGGTGCACCATACTTTCCGCAGCAACGCTTAAATGAAATCATGTTGCTGCAACATGAAATGTTACTGCAACTTTTTTTTTGTAACTAACTTCAGATTCAACCATACGGCATGTAGGTACTTACAGACAGTACTTTCCATGTTTCTTAAACCATTACTGTGAACAATTTGATTGGCCCTCACATATATCACTTCTCACTTGTCAAAGACAAGAACAACTATTTAATGGTGCACGAGGAGAAACTAGTAACTTATGAACTTTACACCTTCTTAGGTTCGTGACGAATTGATTCCCAATAACTTAAGGTAAAATTTATTTGTTTCTGTGAGCATAAAGTAAAACTTACAAAATGCAATTTTTCAATCTTTTATTGGTGTAAAAGAGATCTGAAATAAAACTTACCAAAATATGAATGGTGCATTTTTTAATCCTTAAAGCTATTTGTTTTAAATGACTACCTAATTAAAAGAATATGGTGATTCACTTTGCCAGCAAGTTAGTTTCGGCTGCTGGACACAACATATAAACTATCCTATAAATTTTAATTTAAACTGTACCATTAGTTTTTATCTGCCCAGTATTAGGCCTTCCTTCCCTTCCTTTCGCCATGTGTGCTACAAGTGCTGCCATGTCTCCACTCCCATACTTTGTATATTTCGATAAAGGAATTTGAGCTGTGTACTGTTGGAAATTATGATTTATTTATCTTTAGTATTGGCACTACAACAGAGAAAAAAAGTCAGAGGCGTGAACATGTAGGTAGTAATAGCATTTCCAAATTTATTGAAATTTATTGAACATTGTGAAACAATGTATTGGTTATAAATATATATTAAAGACAGTGTATATTTTGCTAGCATAAAAATAAATTAAATAAGAAAATGTACTGATTAAAATATTGAAAAATGTGGTCTCAAAGTCACAATTTGCTCAGTGTTCTAATTCTTTATTTTATACTAGTCTTATAACTATTAGAAATATTAAATGCATAATAATATATTTACGCTTGTTTTATTTAATGAAGTTTCTCTAATTATTTATTGCAAAATAACAGCTAGTAATGTTTCCTCCTGGCTGTGTTAGTGACTTCTCACTTTCCTAAAACTGGCTGGTAGCAGTTCACAAGGACAATATATAGTTAGATGTATACCCTCGCCGGTTTTTTGTGGGTAGATTATCGATAACTAGGTACCTGTATACCTACTATAAGCATATACATTATTTTATGTTTCATTAATTATTTTTCGCAGCGCACGCCAAATAATGATTTCTATGGGCAAATTTTTGACACCTTGGGTAATATTATTGTAAATTTCGTAAGGACATCTAATTAAAAAAAAAAAAAAATATTACCCATGTTACTCACTGATAATGTAGCTTTCTAAAGGTGAAAGACCTTTTAAAAACAAAAAAACAGTTTTTGAGTTTATCCGTTACAAACATACCTACAAAAATTCAATTATTTTTCCTATATAATATTCAAATTAGTTAATAAAGTGCCTACCTAGCGAACGCATGCGGCTTCGCTGGCATGGGTTAGACTTGTGTGTGTGTGTGTTAGCATTTATTAAGTAAGGGTTATTTTATAAATACACTGAAACCTCAATCTTTTAGCGTTGGTACCAATTACCAATTTAAACTAGTTTTTCCATTTAAGGGTTAAACAATAAATGCTGAAACAGGTGTTTCTGATTTCTAACCATAAAGTCAAATAATACATTTCATTGTTTTAACTTTAAGAATGAGGGAAGTCTCATACCTAGGGTAGATGCCCCTAATGGCAGCCATGCTCCTAATCGCAGCCTCTTCACTGTTTTCCTTGATATTAAAGTTTCTACTGGCAATCAATTAGTGATGTGAACTAAAAAAAACTTAGTATCCGGCAGAAAGTACGTGTCAAATATGGCATATATACGTCAATTTCAATATTAAATTGAAGCATGCAGATATCGAATGCCGGCCGGGATGTGTCTGTTGTATTTCAATTGAATACGAATAATATAATAATGCATGAATTTTAGAATAAACATAGATGTTTTAACTTTTTTAGGAAATGGTGTGGCTGCAATTAGATACAGGAAATGTATGGAGGACTTAATGCCAGCCGGGGTAGACTGAGATTTGGTTCAATGTGGTACCTACTTAATCACAGCCATATCCTAAGAATCAGGGCTGTCATAAGACAGAAATTGGAATCGATTTGATTTTATAGTGAGTTGTAGGTACATGTTTTAATCCAAACCAGAATCATTATATTTGATGTTTTGAAAATATGCCTACTTATACTAATAGCGTTTTATCTATGCGTTTTATATTATCTGTGAATGTATATTTGAGTAACCAATAAATATGCTAATTAAATACAGGCTCTAAATAACGAATATATGTCAAAAAACGAAAAAAATATTCGACGGCACATATAAATTGGGGCCGCCGACTCATATTTGTTTGGAAGGTAGATTATTATTTTTTTTTTAACCATTATTCTTTATTCGTAAGTAGGTACATACATTCACGCATACATTATGAGTGTTAGGGATATGTACATAAATTTATTTAAGTGTAAGTTAGGTACTTATATTATTTAAGGGTAAGTTAAATTTGTTTTTATGTATTTATTCTTTACTTTTTCAAATATTTTAGGAATTGGTAATAAAATACATCAAAAAATACTCCAAGTAAGATGAATTTACTTCACATTTAAATTTAATTAAATCCAATCCATATGTTTGACACAACAAGCTGGTAGGACACTACGACAGAAAAAGAAACACTACGGCTTATATGCTCTGCTACCCGTGCGAAGCTGGGGCGGGTCGCTAGTTATAAATTTAACAAATTTTTACAGTTGCCCATTTACAATGTAGAAAAACATAAAAACAAAACATTTAAATTAATAATTATAGTACATGGGACAACCCATAAGCGCCATCTAGTCCCAAAGTAAGCAAGTATTATGGTTGTGTTATAGTGTACTAGACTACTGATATATGTACTTAAATATTCAGAATATTTAACACAGGATCATCATCAAATCCTCGTAAAATACTAAAATAAAATATACCTAGATGACATTAAAGTGACAATCTAAGAAATCCTGTAAACACGAGCAGAATATTTGCAGTAATTTTAATAAGACTTTAAATAAATAATTTGTACAAATGCCAAAAAATGAAATAAAATAACTGATTAAATTTCACTAACTAGTTTTATTTAAATGGAAGATAAAAAAAGACTATAAAGCATGACCCTAGACTAGGCTATCACTCGGTGCACAAAAGGATGGCTTTAGGTAGGTACAGCGCGGCTGAGATTAGATACTTACATGAGGTCATTTTCTTGTTTGTTGTCTATTTTGAAATATTAAGTTAAATTTATGATTGATCAGTATATTAATAATAGAATCCAAATAAGTAACCTACCGATCTGTAAAAACACTACCTAACTAGTTTTAATCCATAGTTCAAATAGAACAATTTTGATGAATACAAAGATGAAATTGATACTAAAAGGCTGAGATTAGGGGCATCTACCAAACACAAAAAATTATGCTTTTGGGTATAACAAAGTAACTTTTAACGCCACACACACAACCGTCGAAGTTAAATGATACCTACGTTTTGTACCTAAGCACCATATAGGTAGATACCTAAGTAGGTTCTGTAACAGTTGGTCAAAGGTAATGGTGAGGTCTAATAGGTATTTTAACCTTTGGAAATGACCTTTGGGTTCTAAATACCTAGTCGATGACCATTAAGTCCGCAGGAGGTTTTAACCGGAGTTGGTCCTTCCTTTGTAACCATTTTTGTAACAGTTTAAAATCCCGTTCCATAAATTTTTTTAAATTTCTTTCTCATTTCGATCAATGAACAAGTTAACTACAGATTTTTAACTAAATTTAAATAGCGACATCTATCAAATTTGTCTGAAAAGTAATTCCCACAACGCATTTTCAAAATATATATGATATGAAGGACCTATATCGGTAATTCACCGACAGATGGCGTGAACAATATTATCACCTCCGAACAATTACTACCTATTATGACCAAGCAACAGGTTAAGAATAATGACGATTGCAGTTTTTGTTTTTACATAAGTACCACAGATCAGTTTTTACCTTTACGCCTTTAGTAGGTACGGCCTACGCGTTCGTATGTGACAGCGAATCTCTGCGGAACTACTGCGGTAGCGAAATATCTGCAGAACGTTAGTACCTACGCCGCAGTTTTTTCGCAAAGAAGCGTCATGGTACCTAATTTTCGTGAACTACGGGATGTCATTTCAGAATGTCGTCTGAGTCTTCCCAGTCATCGCTTTCAGATTCTGAAGAGGAAGAATTGTTGTTTCTGGCGTCAGGATTAAAGAGAAAGCGAAGAATATGGGTGCACGAAATTCTTGAACTTTCCTCTGTGCTACCTCCTTTTTGTACGTATTTTTATAATCTGCGTGACCAACTGCATATGATTCGGGATAATTTCGAATTGCATTCAAAAAAATTCAATATTTTCGGCTTCCATGGTGTGAAAATCTGCCATCACCAACAGAACACGGGACACCTTGCGATGCGAAATACAACTAGCGAAACGTCTGCGTCTGTGTAACGACGATTTCGCAGTTCCCTGCGAAACAATATCCACAAGGACGCTAACTATTTCATGTAGCTATAGTGCTAGAGTGCACATTTTAGGGCATATTTTCGCACCATGGAAGCCGAAAATATTGAAATATTTTTAAATTCAATTCGAAATTATCCCGAATTATATGCAGTTGATCACGCAGGTTATAAAAATACGTACAAAAAATAGGTAGCATGGAGGAAAGTTCAAGAATTTCGTGCACCCATATTTTTCACTTTCTCTTTAATACAGACGCTAGTAACAACAATTCTTCCTCGAATCTGAAAGCGATGACTGGGACGACGCAGACGACATTCTGAAATGACGTCTGCACCCGCAGTTCACGAAAATTACAATGACGTTTCTTTGCGAAAAAACTGCAGTGTAGGTACTAACGTTCCGCAGATATTTCGCTACCGCAGTAGTTCCGCTAATTCGCTGCCGCATACGAACGCGTAGGTGTACTAAAGGCGTAAGCCTTACTCAATGCCTTACTCGCTCTCAGTCTATGCTCATATGCTCAGTTCCTACCATTAATTAATTTTTATCTCTACACATTAAACCGACTACCTATCACAATATGACAATCATACGAAATTTCGCGAGAGCCACGTTTTAGGTATATTGAAATACCCTGTTTACTTCAAATAACTATAAAATCAGTTAGTCAGTGTTTGCATAGTTAGATTTGCTCTTATTTTTAGGTGATACTTATGTAACGCAAAAAACCGCGTAAAGTCCTCCCAGCCATTTTAGAGACACATATCTATTACAGAGCCCCCTGGTGGCGCATAATTGCACAACTTATTTAATTATGGACTCGTAAGTAATACAAAATGCAATGTATGTATGTAATGTAATGTATGTAATCTATGTAATGCAAAAAACCGTATCAAAATCAGTCCAGGTGTTTCGAAGATACACATCTACTGCAGCATCCCCTGGTGGTTAACATCGTAAAACTTGTTTAGAAACCAGTTTTGAGATGATGCTTATCTAAATACAAATCATCCAAATCGTTAGAGCCATTTCCAAGATAGCCGAAATATATATATACATACAGTATAGATACAAGAATTGCTCATATTATAGTATAAGATGTGACGTCATTGGTTAAGAAGTTAATATTGTTGTAAAATCGCTTTGCCAGGTACATTTGGTTAAAATGTCTTTTTTAAAATTGAAAAGGCAATTCAATTTCTTTTCAAGTGGGCCGGGGCGGCAGGTGAAGGGGTCGGCCCCAATAATTATTTCATTTATGATAATTTTTTTTAAAGGTTTAACCTACAGTTCTAATCAAGCTTTATGACGGATCCCCTTCGCTCCACTGCGTCCCGATACACCTAAAACTGGTTACTGCGACGCGACTTGTGCCTATGATCACATCCGCCATAATGTTTGATTGGAACTGAGAGACCTATTCATGTATTAATTTCATAATTACTTTGTACAGTGCATCAGCTCCATATGACGTGATCATAGTAGGATGTGGGGTATCAGGCGTGGCCGCGCTTTCCACTCTAGCCCGTGCAGGCAAAAGGGTCCTGGGTCTCGAAGCAGCCAACAGGGTAGAAGGAAGAGTCAACACGGTGGAATTTGGCAGAGGTGTTGTCGAATCAAGAGCGGAATGGTTAGTTTTTTTTTAATCATATTTTACAGTAGCTTTTGCATCTTCAAACTTAATTCGTTTTAATGAGACCTTTAGACCAGGATACATACTATCCTTTTAAGTCTACGTGCAAACATCGCGTCCTTTCTTTGATTCATTCTGAAAAAAGGGCAAAAGAATAAATGTTTGCATTTATGTATAAACGTAAGATTTGTCCATTTTCTAATTTCCAAACAGTTGTTTTAAATAACTTACATGTCATTACAGTCAACGATATCCGAAGGAGAGCTGATATAGGTGAGCTCATAACTAACCAGAATAACTAAATATCTAAGTAAAAGTGTATTATAAATAATGATTTAAATTTGAATTAACTAAAAACAAAAGAATACATTAAAATAAAATCTGATTAATAACTAAAACTACCTACTTATAAAAAATATGTATTTAGTTTTCGAGATTTAGCACTTTTAAATTTTAAAAATGCTAAAATATTAATATTTTGAGAAAATCTACTACTCATATTAGTTTTCCACAATAATTGATACTTACTCTCAGTTTATTTCAGCAATTTTGAAATCATATCAAAAGCTGTACCTTTTTTTTTAACAACACATGGCAAATGTTTATACTATTTTAAACTACAGTAAATGACCAATGTTTTAAAATAACTTCCTATATTAGTGCCGTACATTTTTTTACAGTATAAATACTCAAAATTAGCCAATAAAGTAACAGCATCCCACGAATCAGAACAAAATTGTTTTTTTCTCTCTCTCTCTGGTTTTGAACTCTCCGATTCTGTCAAAAGATTTTCTCATCATCATCATCATCATCATCATCATCATCATCATCATCATCATCATCATCATCAGCCCATTTTTACCCCACTGCAGGGGCTTAGGCCTCCCCCAGGGTGTGGAGGGGGGCTTGGAGCTTAAGTCCACTACGCTGCTCCACTGCGGGTTGGGAACTGTAACGACCGCCATCTATTGACAGCGTCCGGGACCGACTGCTTAAAGTGCCCTCCGAAGCACGGTGTCAGTGATATTGTGTACTTAAGTCAGAAAAACTCATTGGTACACGCCCGGATTCGAACCATGGCCCTATGGGGCCTTATAAATTTGAGACAGGTTCGTTGCGCTCTGGGCTATCACGACACGACACGACGAAAAGATTTTCTCAGACTGTCATTAATAGCATAGTTATTCAAGTCAAGCTCGATAAGTTATTATTAATTCCTTCTTGCTTCTTCCTACTGATGAGATAACCATAACTCAAAATCTGCTAGAATAGAATAGAAACAAACTTAAAATCATTTTTTTTGCATTTTGTTCGCACCTTTCTTGCTATCCCAACTGCATCCCCACTGTTTTAAACGTCAAATTATGTGAGTTTGTTAAGGTGCCTTACGCTCAGCAATTGAAACTGGTAGTAATTGTTTGCACCGTATTGGCTCTTGACCGTTTTTTTTTTTCAGGATTCAATATACATATATCAAACAATCCCTAAATGTAGCCATGAAAAGGAGTGATGGGAGTGGAGTTAATCAAACACTAAGCGACGAGTTGGACCAGTAGTGCAAAGACCTTATAGATAGTACACCTGAAGATGCTGAATCAATTACTGATACTGCTCGTACATCACTAGAAAGTGAGTTTAGTCATTTAGCTCGTCATCATCATCATCATCTCAATCGCCAGACGTCTACTGGTAAGCATAAGCCTCTCTCCACAAGACCAGTTCTTGTGCTACCTGTAACCAACGAATCCACAGCAAATATAACGTCTGCTTTATCCTTGTTTATTGGTTTTTCCTCAGAATTTTTAAAATTGACATTTGTATTAGCTGAGGTTGCGTCGCAGCTGCTAAAACGTATAACGGTTTCGAAGTATTGTACCTACTTACACGTTCATATGGTTAGCATTTATTTACAATATTATTAAACATAATCAATTATTATCTATTCACAATATCATATTATATTTCAGAAAAAAAAATCTCTTTAGGTAGATAGAAGAGGGTTGACCTAAATTACGCCTTTTGTGTTGGAATAACATTATTAACTCGCGTATTTGTTTAGTAACAGTATTAAGTCAGCTATCTATTATTTTGCATTATATTATTTTCTTTTTAAATAAGTTAATTTCGTTACTTTGCAATATTAATTTAAAGTACGTATTTAATTATAAAAATCACATAAAGGACAAATTTCGCACATAGACAGAAAAATATTTATCATTTCTATATGTTTATGTTCGCATCCATATCATATCAGCCTATTATACATCACTGCAGAGGATTAAGTCGCCCTTCGGGAGGAGGGTGTTTGGAGCTGAATCCACCACGCTGCTCCAGTGCAGGTTGGTAGATTATAACGACTGCCATTTGGTAACGGCAACCTAGACTGACGGCTTAACGTTATCTCCAAGGCACGGAGTGAGTAATAATTATGTACTCAATAAACTCATTAGTAGGTACATGCAAGGTTCTGGGATTCAAACCACGGCCTTCTAAACAAGAAGCGGGCTCGCCACCATTCGACTATCACGACATATTCGCATGTTTTTAAGCCAATCTCGACGTTCTATGGACCTTCATGACCATAACGGCCACATGAGCTGCTTCAATTAATATACAAGTATTATTGCATGAGCTCTTTTTTTTGTCACGCATTTTCGAGTTCCACAAATATTAATAACTTCAAATCGCTTCAATCTTCTGTATTCTTTTTGAGTTTTCTGTTTAGCTAAATGTGCATCTTCAATTCCGTCCATTAAATTACCAATACCAAGCGCTAACATCCTGTTTAAAAATTCTTTGCTCGAAACAGCTGAGTCAATTCGATAAAACACGTTTTCTCTGGTTAAAACTGGTTTTGACTGATATAAATTTTTGGGCAGCCGTAAATTGTTGTTGTAACAAAGGCATTTAGTAAAAATTAGTTTTAACTAGAGAAAACGCATTTCAACTAAAAACGGGTTTTAATTGTAACTTTTACGTAGACAAAGTTTTGAAATCGGTTTCGATTTTCTTTGTAAAAATTTATTTGTAAATTTTTTGGTGATAAGTAATTGCAGCTTATTTCTATTAAGTATGGGTAGACCTTCTAAACGCGCTGCTCAAATAAGATAAGCCGTTTGCGGACACCTATAGCTACGGAAGGGACGTTCATTTAAAAAAATATAGGGATGAGAATACAATAATTTGCGGATCGTGTGCTTCGCCGCAGCTATGAATCAATGGAAGCGGAGCAGTAGCAAATTCAAATGACGGCTCCATAGAAATGCATACTCTCTTCCTTACTGCTCCCGCGTCACTTCTACTTCCAATGTGTTCGTGGCCGCGGCCTCCTCGATGACAGTCAAAACACAGATGGAAGTCCACGTCAAAATGAATCATAAGAGCTTAAATACGAGGTAGCTACTCTACCCTTTGAAGAGATCCTCTCGACTGCCTGCCACTTCCATCATCAGATCAGGTCTAGGTCAATATAATATTTAATTTTATAAATTAATAAATAAATTTTCTATGGAACTATACCTATGTGCCAACTTATAATAAAATTATTTATGTTGACGTGGGTGAAATTCAAATAAACGAGATTCATCCCTTGATTTTATACACTTACGTGGAATATTTTCTTCAAATTGAAATTTTATTAAAAAAGGCATTGCTTCACAAACGGTGAAGATATCGCGTAACATATTATATATACACACAGACACACAGAGTTACAGTCGAATTGAGAACCTCCTCCATTTGAAACCGGTTAAAAAGTAAGCTCATCTCTATCATACAGCTGTGGTCAAATGAAAATCCGCTGGTGTTTGACGGATCCGGAGAAGACCACCACGTGACCTGTGACTTGACCCTACAATCTTTTTGTCACACCTGCAACAAATCTGCAAATTAATCCATTGACATTTTATTTAATATCCGAATATATTGTTTGGTTTAGTAGACTCTACGAGACGAAGCAAAGAAGCATTTCGATCCAGGGGCATCTACAGAATTCGTCATTTGGTTTTCGCCACAGTCGGGTGAACCATCAGAGGGTAGAGAAATAGTGCAATGAAGCTAAGCAGGGGTTAGAAAAGCTCGGCTCGGCGGTGCCTGGTTACTGGTGTGGGGTGTAGCGGGCGGGGGCCGCGCTCGATACGCGCGCGCGCCACGCGACGCCGCCGCGCCGGCCGCCAGTCGCGCTCTGGCACTCCACATGGTTGTCGTGTATGCCATCGTCCCAAGTCGCGCTTGTCAAATATCGACAGAATTCTCTATTTTTTCATAAAGTACGTATTATTCAACTTAACTTAAACGTGATTGGTCAGGTCTATTTAAAACACATAGCATTATCCAAAGCGCAACGAAGTAAACGTGGACAATAATCATTGTTTACATCGTTTAAATAATGTCATTGTACGAAAACGGGGCATGTAAATATTTTAGGATAAAACAACAGTGATTATTAGTGAATAGTGCAAACGGATCTCATGCTGCTGAAGTTTCAGCAGAATTGATCATGAAAAACTTGCGTTAACCTTTCGTGGGAGGTCGTGTCGTTCAGTATTATTATCTCACATGGACACTGTGTAATGGTTTAATGCACTGCATCTTTTATCCATATTATTCTGTGAAATGGCTTCCTGAATATTTCATGGATTCGTGTGAAAAGACGTGAATAGAGCCGAGTTTGTGCCGTATTGTGCGCGCGGCGGCGCGACGAGTGTATTGATCGGTGTAGGGTAGGTGGGGGCGACGGCCGCACGAGACGGAGACGCCGGCGTCAGGCGTCGTACCCGCTCGCCGCCGTCGCCACCGTTGACGCCGCCGCCTAAATAAAGCTTTCACGTGTGTGCGCCGCCCGCCCAACGCTTCTGCTTAGCGCCATAGTGTCCAACTATTTATTACCTTATAAATCATGCAGTTTGTTGAAACTAATGTTTATATGCGATCATTGTTTTAAAGACCACTTACTATGTTTGTGTAACATGTACATTGATCCTTAATTTTAGTATTCCAGTACAGTGATCGCAATAACAAACAAAAAAATTTTTTTTAATTTCAGTAATATCGTCATGTCATTGTCCGAGTACTTATTGAACTCGTCCTCATCCTATAATCGAAGTTCAATTCAAATTCAGCTGTCTGTAAAAGGAGATGTTTATTGTTAAAAATTAAGTAGGTACCGATCACTTAGGATTCTGTTACGACCTCTCATGATACACGAAAAGAATCTAACCTCCGATAGGTTAGATTCTTTTCGTTAGGTTGCAAGTATGATGAAATTATAAAATACTAGGCAAAGAAGAGCCATACTTGTGTGGTAGGGTTTCCCTACAGTATGTAATAAATACCCTATCATCTACATATTTCTCATAATTTATTAAAGGCTATTTTAGTCAAAGAACCTAAAGGAAAATGATGACCCTAATTTCGGCGTTCAGCTATAAAAATATTGGCTATTTTAAAAAACAGTAATAATGATGATATTGTCTTTTGTATTTTAAATTGTGGAGCTTTTGGATAATTGGGCGCACATTTTTGAATAGGTATAATTACTCAAAGTATTATTGGTAATTGTTATCGTCTGGCTTAAAGCTTTGTTACGATACAAAATAATCACTATTTTATTCACGACTTACTTCACGACGACAGACCGGTTGGCCGAGTGGTAAAAGACCCTAACTGCGGAGCTGAGAGTCGTGTTCGATCCCCACCTGGAACAAATATTTGTGTGCATGAACATGTCTATTTGTTCCGTGTTTGGGTGTCTGTCTATATACGTATATATTATTAAAATAATAATAATAATATTTAAGTATATATATCAGTTATCTAGTACCCCATAATACAGCCAGAATACTTGCTTACTTTGGGACTAGATGACGCTGTGTGGGATGTCCCAGATATTATTATTCACAAAGTTACATTTACATGTACATACTAGTACATATTCTAAAACGTGCATATTGTACCAAAACATTAACTTGTTCCCATAGATAGCATAATATTAATAATAATCATGATAGAGTGCCTCATAGTTCGTAATGATGTGAGCAAAACGTCAGACTCAGTAATTAGACAGCCCATACGCTTATCATTCAGACCAGATAGAACAAACATTTTGTTAAATTACACATGAAATGTAATTTCTAATCGGTGTATATTTAGTATACGGCGTAGGTGTATTTTTTGCTCACATTTATGTCAACTCTATGAGCATCCAAGCTTGTACTCATACCAAACATGATGAATTCATTTTTCGTTCGGAAGTCAACGAAGAGACACCTGGAATGTAATTTTTGTCCGTATTTTTTACATTTACATAATAATAAATAAAAATAGGTTAAAATTAAAACTGTTTAATTTTTAATAATAATTTACTAACCAGTATGTTACACATATTCTGTGTTTAAAACTAAAAAAATAAAATATGACTATCATCCATTATCACAAACGAGACTAGAATTGGTATTTTCTTACTTCTTAATAACCCCATGATGTTTATGTTGGTGTTTTTTGTAACATAGTACATTTTCAATAAAAGGGATAAACTAGTAACCATAAATTAATAAGTGTGTTAATCTAGAATATTAATATTTATACCATTATTCAAAACATTTCTTATTTACAAATAGATACGGACTTTAACTTGAATCGAATCAGATTTTTATGCACACACTTTTAATTTTCATTACGATACTTTTTAGTCTTCCACTGAGATCGTTTGTGTTTTATTTAAAGGGTCTGGTGATATTGATTCTTGTGAAAGTGATACCCAAAGAGGATATATGTAGCCAAAAAAGACGCTCATATTTCGTGCTCTGAAGTTGTGACCCGGTTACATTGACCAAATTTGTAAATTTTTCTAATATGCAAAATCTGAGTTTTCATTGAACACGTATTGAATTCCACATGTGCAAAACTGTGAAAAATGTTAAGAAAACTATCGCGCGTACAACCAATGAGGATGTAAACGTTAATAATTTTATTTTGATTAACTGTAGTTATATCACAACGTAAGTAGTTATGTAAATACTGCTGAAAGTCGAGTATACGTAGAAATCCCAATCCTGTAAGGGTTAAAGGGTTATAAAAATAACAGAAGTCAATCGTTCTTGTCCAATGGAATAATTAGTCAGTTGTACTTTTGATCCTGCTTCATTGTTTATTTAGAATTTAGTACTTAATGATATATAATTAAATATATAATAAATGTATACATTTACGTGACAGTCCAAAATGTACCAGTATCAATATTCATCAAATAAATACTGACCCGACCTGGGACTCGAACCCGAGAACGAACGAACGCTTCAAAACCAGGGTCGCTACTCACTAGGCTAAGCGGTCGTCAAAGATCGCCAAAGACATCTTGAAAGATTTTCTCTTTATGTGTTATGGTAATTATGAAAAATCAAATGAAAAATTTGAGTTTTAGTAATTTAATTTGTTGTAATTTCAGGTAAGAAATGATTCGTGAAGGGAGAATAAAATTTTAAGAAGATGTTGCGCGTTGCGCTTCTGTGCGCTGCCGCCCTGGCGCTGGCGCCCTGGGCGGACGCCATCACACTGCTGCCGCATGATGTCCGCCCTGGTCACGCTGTACGTCGGTTTGTCGGCAACCACTCGCGATACACGCTTCTCAATCCGGATTACTCAACGTACTTTGCGATGCTAGATGACGGCTTGTTGATGACCACTGCAGATCTTTCGCCTCTGCTCGACCGGCCGTTACGAATGGCAGTGATAGAACAGACACCGCGCAGCAGCGCCGCGCATACGTTAAGCCTACTTGTTATGGACCGCCGCCGTTTGCTTCATTTTCCTGTCTCTGAAGGCCTGCGCGGAAAAATACCTGAAAATGCGCAATCCGGTACGCCCGTCGACCTCGCGCCCGTACGGGCTACGGCTCTGCTCGACGTCGGACCGCTGGCTTATAAGATCATACAAGGAAACGAAAATTCGACTTTCGCTCTTCGAGATAAAGCCAGCGGGACCAGAATCCCATCAGTTAACTCGGTCATCACAGATGGCGACGTGGAAGTGATCGCAACTAGGTCACTCGATGCTGAGGAACGGAAAGCGTACTCGCTCGTAATACAGGCCACCGACATGCATGGCGCCAACAAGGCAAACTTACCAGTCCGAGTCGAGGTGATCAACGAAAACGACCATTCTCCTGAATTCGAACAGGATATTTATTATTTTGCGGTGAATGGTACCCCAGACGAAAATGGGCCAAACGGAACGACACGATGGCCCCGATTCTCCAGCATTGGGAAAGTACATGCGACCGACGCTGACGGTGACCGCCTCTACTACTCGTTGGCGATGCCGAGCAACCTGGTAGTGATCGTTCCTCAGACGGGCGAGCTCCTGCTCGCCGGGGATCCGGACTCTCACGAGGCGCACCTACACGTACTGGCTCACGATGCGGGCACGCCGCCGCGTGCTTCCCGTCCTGCGCACGTACGGCTGGAGTTTGTGGTGCGCGAAGTGGACGCACCGCCTACGCTGCGTCGCGACAAGCGCCGCGTCACTCGCGCCGTACGTCCTACCAAACGTATTGAGTTTACCGAGGCCGATGGCGAAGTGGAGGGTCGCGCCGTGTTCAATCTCGAAAAGGAGACCGACCGTGAAACTTTTAAGATTCGGGACGAAAATCCTTGGGTCACTGTGGAACCAAGTGGTGTTGTGAAAGTTAAAAAGAAGTGGGACTATGAGGAACTAGGACCAGAAAAAACTATCGATTTCTGGGTGACCATCACTAACGCTGGAAATGGAGGTAAGCTAACTACTAAATTTTATTACCTACTAGTCTGATGAAACATAAAAACAAAAACACGATATAGATGAAAAGACGAAATCTAAGCTTTGCGTTTATGTGAATGCACATCGACAATGAAGAACGTCAAATCGGCTCGAGTCGTTCTCAATTTTTTTGTACATTTGGCTGAACCAGGGTGAGGCCCTTTCTTTTTTCCCTGCATCACGACATCTCTACTTTCGGTGTCTTTCTTATTTTTACGTAGTTTTTTCATACAACAGGTACCTCGTGTATCTTTTATGTAATGCATTAAGAAATCTGCACAATCTAAAATTTTGTTCAAATGTTCATTGCTGTCTACGAGCAATCGTTTATAGGTACCGTCTGATTATCTTATTTTATATTTTATTAAAAACAATCCAAAAAGCAAGTCAAGTACGTGTCGAATCATGCATTAAGTAGGGTTCCGAAGTAAAGCCAACAAATAAAACATGATGAACCAAAATCTTTGGTTTGTTCAAAGTTGACGCAGGATCAACTACGCGTTATTTTAATAGGCTATAATCGTGAACTAATTAACCCACAGTCGTCATAATTTTCGTAGTAAGTTCGTACTATGCGATAGTGTTACTTTTTGAATATTTTGGAACCCCGAGAGTTAGAAAGAAGATGCATGTAATTCACGTAAAGTTTTAGTAGACATACATTATTAGCCATTTTAGTAGAGCCGAATATTTTGAAAATGGATAGACGGGCGGACGAACGGAGAGTTATAAAGATATAAAGAAAACAGAAAATTTATTTATCCGACTACAGGGCCCTAAAAATGGTTCTGTGTGATCGCATCGGAAATAATTATTTTTCCCAAGAAACATCTAGATAAACAAACGATATTTTAATCTACGGAACTAACTTAATTTATTTCTACCTCCGAAATAAATATACCCATTTCACCTGCTTCACATAAGGCAAAAAAAAAACGATGAAATTACACGGTTCAACGGTGAAACAAATCGTACGTCATATTTTTTATCGAGCTTTAAGGTATTCAGTTTTTTGTGCGGCCGCGAGGTGTACCCAATCATAATCTCTAACGTCTCTATCAAGGGTGAATTTGGAATATTGACAGCAGGAGAATAGGGAGCTATGAGAGTACGTATTGTTCCCGATGAGTTGTTTACGCACGTGCGCACGAATTTATTTTATTATGGACCCTTGCTTTTACATAAGTTTTAAATGAAATTATTATGTCTCACCATCATAGTACAACTATGTGTACTACAAACAAATGAGTCAAATTTTAGTTATAAAAAAAAAAGAATAAGTGTAGGTACTTTAAGGTGTAATGGATTATGCGACATAACATGTTTTTAAATAGAATTTATTCTATTACTGATTAAAAATATCGCGTTTTCATAATGGCTGAAATGCAACACAATTATACAATTTAGACATTTGTGTGTCACTCCACATATTTTCGTAGGCCCACCTAGACGATGTCTTCATCAAGTTTAAGTGGATGCGTCAGAACAACCCTTCCGCTAGCCCTCACGCGATGCTTACGTTTTTTATTTTCACTATAAAATGCCGGCGTTAAAGCTATTAAAACTGGTTTTTTTCTTAAGATTACAATTACTTCATCGGTTGTGACGTAGATCAAAAATACATCAAAATAATGGAATACTTAGTAAGCAAATACTTTAAAAATACTTTCAGTAAACATAACTGAAGGTTTCACAGTCGATTTAGTGAGTTGTATTTTGTTTGTACGTTTAGTCATAGATATGAAACTACTTTAAAAAATGAATTGCTTGTGCTTTCATTTATAATTAATTACAAGTTAAGTTATATGATAGAATGATTGATCTAAAATTGTTTTCGCTGTTCTCCACTAGGTACGAATACACAGAAAAAAAAAGAATTGGACCAATTCAAATTTGTATTGATTTAAGAATTCTTTTTCTTCTGTGTACACATAAATAAAAATAATTCTTATATCAATGCAATTTTGAATTGGTCCAAGAATGTGCGATATTTGTAGATATTGAAGACTATATTTTTGTGATGCCAGAATTCTTTTTTTCTGTGTAGGTACCGCGTACGTAAACGAAAAATGTGTCAAGTTAAAATGCGAAGTTTGGTACCAAATTGGTGTAGTTTTACGTTTTATCTGTTAGTAGGTAGCTTTAGATAATAAATTTTTTCACATACCAGTATATACAAACTTTTACACTTCCTAGCTCACCCAGTTTGTCAGAAGATACCAAATTCTGTTATCTAATATTTCTTCCAAATGAGGTATTTATCCAGTTGACTATACCTACTAATACCTACTTATATTTCAGAGGTTTGAGCTACGTAGTTAAAATGATGAACCTATATGATTGAAACGCTTTTTCTGATTGTCAGCCATCCAGATTGATTCATATTATTTGTTACATAACACGAGGTTTTGATCAAAAGGCCTGTCAAATACTTCATTTGAGCGATTACACTGTAGAAGTTATCCTAAATGTTGGTAGAGAGAGCCGTAATAAAATTAAGTAGTAGATGTATATAACTTACATTTACATTTCAAGTAAAATCATACAATAGTACGGTATATATGTAGGTATTTGAAATTATAAGAATCTCACAAAGTATATTTTGTTCTGAGTTTTGTAACTTAAAATTTATTGAATAAAAACTTAAACTCATGGCGAGCCATCGTAGTTCGTTTGTTTTTCTGTCTGTGACACACCGAAAAATTCCAAACTGTTTTACAGCTTAGGAACGTAAAATTTGGGATATAGCAGAAGTTTGATAATCTGCAAAGACAACATATAGTTTTTTGTTAATCATTTAAAAATTTATCACCAAGTGTACTATCGATTTTTTTTTATATTCCTGTTGTAACTACAGATGTCGGGCAAAAAGTTCCGTTAACCATACTTAAGACGCATTCTTCACGATACCAACGACGCATAAGTCCAAAACGAATTTGGCTCGCTTTTAGAATTCCTTATCTCAAAAGGAGAAATTTAACCCTATAGGATCACTTCATTATCTGTCTGTCTTTATCTGTCAAGAAAAACCCTTTGTCTCAGGAGCGCATAGAGGTATCAAGTTAAAATTAATATCAAATACTTAGGTCTACGGTCTCTTGGAGTGGCACAAAAATGAAGCTTTTAAGTCACCACAATTAACAAATTGGACCATTTTTATGCCGCATATTTTGACATTCGCAAGTAAATCAAAACCTATAGAGTATATAGGTACTTCCCGTTGACCTAATAATAAAGAAGCGAAGTCTCACAGCACAAGTAAAGAAAAAAATCCGAAAATAGTTAAATTGTTCTTATATCAGTAATAATTAATATTTTTTGTGTTTACAAACTTAAATTTTTTTTGTAAATATAATAACACGAACGTATTGTGTGGTGATATAGAACTCTCGGTGCACTAGTCCTAATATCGCACTTTGCCGCTTTTTTATAGTTAATGAGGTTAGTTTAGTAGGATAGTGCACCTGCGACCAGAACGAATTTTGTAACTATCGTGAGCTCCGACAGCTCACGAGGCTCACGACACGGCGAATCGCGTCTCATCACGACTACACCGTTATGGGTATGCAACTAACCCTTACTAGACTAACACGGTTCGAGTGACTATCTAAAAGTTTTAGTGTCACGGTAATTGGACGCTGAACATCGGATTCCATTTATAAAGCTAAAAAAAATCCTGCAATTCTACGTAGGTCTGCATAAGTCTTTATATGGTATTCGAGATTTCGGCCATTGTGAAAATTTATAGGCGCTAATTCAAAATTTGTGAAAATTCTGGCAAGAATCTAAAATGTAACTCAAAACCATCGCAGACGCCACATAGAGTAGCATTATAAATGAATCCGTCATATTATATTATCAAATGTCGTTATAACCTGATTTTCATGAACCAAAACAAATTGTGTATTGTTATTATAGGGTTAGATCAATTAGTTTTTCAAGCTCCCGATTTGTATGTTATTGGAAAAATTTATATTTCTCAGAAAATGGTTCTTTATTTTCGTACTTTTTTTATCACTTATTTTTGTTTCATTTTGTTGATGCCAATAACATAAAAAAGGAAATTCTAATTTTTATTAGAAATCTCTGTAAAGCTCGCCCCAAACTTCTAGTTCGCTTTGAAGTCGACGCGGGTGCATGCGTTGTACGCAAGTGCAGGGCCAGCTTTCGACCCCGCTTAATCTAGTGTATCATATGCACTAGATTTAGAACTCAATTGAAAATGCTCACTTTTCGTGTTGATTTGTTGAATAGTGAAGAAGCAAACAATTTCAACTATGTTATAATATTGTAAATTATTTACTTGGTTTGCACTGGCTACACACCAGCACCTGAATCAGTGAATAGAATATCTATATAGAATTTAATAATTATCATCTTCACTTCATCAGCCTATCTTTTTACCCCACTGCAGGGGCTTAGGTTTCCCCCGGGTGAGGGGGGGGGGCTTGGAGCTTAAATCCACCATGCTGCTCCACTGCGGGTTTTGGATTGTAACGACCGCCATCTATTGACAGCGTCCGGGACCGATTGCTTAACGTGCTCTCCGAGGCACGGAGTCAGTGATAGTTATGTACTTAAGTCAGAAAAACTCATTGGTACACGCCCGGATTCGAACCATGGCCCTATGGCCTTATAAATTTGAGACAGGTTCGTTGCGCTTTGGGCTATCATGACTCTTTATCATCGCTAGGTTTTATCCCCATTTTTGCGCATATTACGTTTTCTTTTCTAATCGAAACGTCTATGTAGCAATGATGCATCGAAAAATCGATATCATATATCGAAATTATTTTCTAAAGTGAAAATATTATATGGATTCCCAATTTTTACTTCATAAACTTGTGTAACGATGAAACACAAATCTCATAAGTCACAAGAAAATATCAAATGCACTCCTCTATCACCAGTCATCATCCCTACTACGTTGTACACGACTAATGTTTAAATTGATATGCGAATAATAAATAACATTGTGAAAAAATGTTTTTGTTATTTTAAAAACGTTCTCACACGTAAAATCGCCCGATCGCGCATCTCTGTTATACTTCGCAGACTAGACGGACAGGCGCGCAGACGGAATGTATTGACGTATGTGATATTAGTTTATTTGTACTTGTATGAGGGTATGCGTTTTTTGATTAATTTTTGATATTTATCACATATACTGTTTTCAAGGGCATCCTTCAAAGACGCGCGACATTGTGGCACCCGCTTCGTAAATAACAATCGTTTGAGATAACATTCTGACGTTTCCCAGTAAAAAGCGTAAAAAGCTCCTTCTTCTTGGGAATGAAAATTTCCAGCTGTGACGTCCAATATATTCATATTACTCTATGATAAAGTTCGGTTACACTTGATTTCAAGAATGTCTAAAACTGGTAAAGTTTTGATGAAATTAACAGATTATTTAAAAATTTAATTCATTAAAATACTTCTCAAAGCAATATTATGTGTCGTCACAGTAAAAAGCGTAAGAGCGGAAATTCGTATAGAACTAAAGACTTTAGCGAGCGCAATAATTTTTTCATGAATTTCAAATTTGTTCGTTCGTGTATAGTTCGCCTCAAACTTTATGGCGGATTGGAATACAACGCTTTAAGCGTGCTTGCGCAGGTACGGTCATATACCCCTCGCTCCACTGCGTCCCGCTACACCTAGAATTGGTTACTGCGACGCAACTTGTGCCTATATTCGGATACGCCATAAAGGTTGATTGGAACTGTACCTATATGTAATATGACACAAAATTTTAACAAGTCACGATTGTTGTTATGGTACGATAGTAGTACGTATTTTTAGGATACAATTAATTTACAGATCCTCAATTGCAGATACGTACGTACAAAAGCTAAAAATTTGAAAAGCTTATACAGTTTATTCTACTTCTACTTTATTTATTCTTGAAAAGTACCTATCCCAATGAAAGCTAATTTTGATTACATTCTTATAACATACAATTTATACGAGTATGATTCGTTTCAAATACCTAGTTAATTGTTGGTATATAATTTCATACGTACATTGATTTGTATTTCTCTTGTACATATTACGTCACACTTATTTTATTTATTAGCAGTTGATACATCAATAATATTTATACCTAATTAATTTGAAATCAATATTTATCAACTTACATAGTCTATGTAGTTAATTTTTTTTATATTAGACACACGTTTAAATTAGGAATATCTATTTGTTTACAAATATTATATTTAATTACAAAAACTGCGAACATGTGTTTGTATAGTAATAGTTACTATTCGTATTGCGACCACAAATACGGGCGACTCGTGTGGAATTTCCATTAGTTGCATACAATCGATGGCCGCGGCGAAACGGCAGGTTGGCCACGCGGTAGCCACAATGCGTTGATAATTGGAGACCTGTCGCACGACACCATCGCCGCGCCTTCTCTCGCCTCGTGCTCCCGATTTCACAGACCTACGGTAAGGAAATAAATAAAAAAGTAAACTTATCATCAATATTTATCGGTTTTATTCTCAGCGTTTTCGCTTTTCACCGAGTGGACGATATTATTATGAAAATATTGTACCCATGTAATCTGTAATTCTTGAATAAAATTTGTATGTCTAAATAAACCTAATCTTAATCGAATTAAGCTGTGATTGCATAATCAAGTAGTGGAAAAATTTGTACTTGAACGATTAGACATTTCAAACAGCCGATCAATAAAGCTTTAAAAGCTTTCCGACGTAAAAGTTCTAAATAAAGTTCATTTATGTTGGAAATGTTTTATTCATCGAGGCAGGTGGCTTCGCTTTCTAATGACAATTTTTTCGTTACCTATTTGCGGTTTCTACTTCACGCTCGCTTATTTGTTGACCGTTAACTATTTATTTCGATTAACGAAGATCATGCGTTTCACTTAGCTTGATATTACAAATATTAAATTATTAGTGTAAACATATTTACGTATATCTGTTATCAAAACAAATAGTAACACAAAAACAAAAATCCGTTGAATGAAACATTAAATAAAATTATAAAATGAAATACAATTCATAAAATTAAATATCTTACATTAATTCAGAAGTATACGGACGTATTTCATTTATATTTATAATGTATAGAAGAAGATATTTCATTATTATCAAAATTTCTTCTAGGTATTAGGTAGGTATTATCTCAATATTTTCATTTCAAAGAAAGGTAGGTATTAATTTTAAAATATTTTTCCCGAAAAAATTATTGATAATTGATCGATAACAGCGTATGGCATAACAGCGTATCGATAACAGAGACCGCCAATGGACGCAATCGACAGTTGTGCGCGTCCCCATGGTTATACGATGACTTTGTAATGCTATTTTTTATATATTACCTGTATTATTAATAATATTTTACTACAGAGTGATACTACAAGAAAAAAAACTTATTTTCACCGACATATGTATAAACATTTGGAAAGAGAGTAATAAATCACTCCGTATAAGTACAACATACATTCTGGGGCACAAAGTAAAGTAATGCACGCTGTAACTGTTGCACAGTCGCGATCCAGTTGGTCAGCGTAGCTATCGGGACTTATCAAAATAAATCAAGAGGTGTGTTGTTTAATTACAAGACGCACGAGTAGAGCGCGGCTGGCGAGGCGTACGCACTGGGTGGCCGCCGCGGGCGCCGGCTCCACCCGCCTCCCCCCGCTCAACCCTCAATATTCGATCCTCACATGATCCTTCAAATTATATAACAACAATAACAACTTTTAATAGAGACCGGTCGGCATGTTGAAATGAAGATGAGACGAATTATCGTATTTGAGTGAGCGCACAGTCATCTATTTTCGCTCTGAAAGGAAAAATAATGATTCAATTATGAAATTCTAAGTTAAATACTTGGTATATTATATGCATATGTTATAGGCAATGTGTACAATCCAGCATTGTATAGAATGCCTAGGCATTATATACATTGCCTAAAGCGTTCAGGCAATGTATATAATACAATTCATTTCATACATTGCCTAGGTATTGTATAAAATGCCCGAAGCCCATCAGGCACTGTGTATAATGAACGACCACGGGAAGGAGACGCGTGTGTGGCGTGCGGGACTACTCCGTAAACAAGTTGCAACTCAACAAGCCAAGAAAATGCTCATAACTTCAGGAATTTTTTTTTATCCTGTAATACATGGTACTACGGTTAGGATTCCTGTTCCAGAAGTTGACAGAGGGCGTGGTGACGCCGGTAATATACTTGCAATTGTCTTGAAAAAGACAGAAGATGAACTTTATCAACTTAGCACAAAGCAAAGTATCATAAAAACACTGTTTTCTAGACAACAATTTACTGTTGTCAAAAGAAATTAATAAGCGTAGAAGATGTCGCTAATCAGGATACTACAGTGTGTTCCGTTGCTACTTTGCAATTGACTGGAACCGGTCAGGGCTTTTTTTTGGTATGTTGTAAATGTAAACGCTTATCCGAAGGGAACTGCTATGTGAGAAACGCTCTCGACGCAAAAACTCGTAGGTACTTAGGCATACCAACCAATAGAACACATTTCTTATCAGCGCTGTCCGCTGGTGGAATTTGAAATTAGGATTAGCTCTCAAAAGATCTGTGCCTATCTAACTAAATCATAGAGAAGAAAAATCAATTACATACATTACCTATGCTTCAACCGGCATTCTATACAATGTCTAGGTATTCTATACATTTCCTAGGTAAAGTGTAAAATAGTTTAAACATTGAGCATCATTTCATACATTGCCTGAACGACCCCGGCATTCTATACATTTCCTAGATATTGTATAGAATGCCTGCATTATACACATTGCCTATAACACATACACAAAACAAATTTGAATAAAAGGTGCCAGAATTGTTTTGTGTTCTTTGAAATTCTAGATTAATGCTTAATTTCGCTTTATTATTAAATCCAATCAATGTTGGTAAACTTTAGTACATTGTGTAGGTATGAATGAGCGCGAATGATCCTTGGTGCGGAGAGCGAGCGGAGTAGCGGAGATTGGGCCAAGTGGTGTCGCATCCACCGAGGGGAACTCGTCAAAGACTCGCTTTTGTCTCGGCTCAAAGTGCCGCCCGCTATTCGTGATTTAATTCCGAATAATGTTCAACTACCTACGCTAGACGCTATCGCTCGATCTTCTTTGAGGTCGCTTACCACTTTGAAGCTGTTTTGGGTACGTTCATTATTAAGGTTTCCGCCTTGCCGTGCCGCATTCATTAAGCGCTAAAGAGCGACATCGAAGATTTTCTTAGATTTGAAATCACTATTTCTGAGACGACTTTCTTAACAAGTTTCATAGTCACTTAAACTTTTTTAAACGAATCTCATATAGCGTTTTATATTATTTTCAAATTTTTTTACTTAATTTCTTTTACAAGTGTTTTGTACCGTTTTATTCGAATTATGACCAGATCACATTTTTTTACTTGTTAAAAGTTTTACGCTCGAAGTTACGTCAGAATGAGTACTTTTTATTGACTCGCCGGCTATTAGCACTTTTTTTTGTGGTAACCGTGGCATATCGTCGAAAGGCCCAGTAACGGTCACTCACTTCGCTGTTCGCTTGATTTATCATGAAATATTACCCAGTGTGCTGTTTGCTCATTGCACTTTTCCTGCCTTTCATTATTTCATAGTTTCGAAGAGATCGGAACATTTTAGACTTTATAATATGCCAGAGAAATTTAATTTGGGAAACATTTTTAGTTAGAAACTGTGTACTGTTCCCGTTTTTTCGTGAAAGTGACGACGTGTATCACGACGTTAGGTGTTCCGTAGCATATATGTATACGATTTTTATCTTCACCCTGTAAGCCAAGTAAAGACTTATTAGTTTTTTTGTAATCTACGATAAAAAAAAAACTCCTTAAATTTCGTTTGAATTGGATGATATATTGAATGAAATGTGAAGTCAATCACAACCTTAACATTTTGTTTGAGTTATTTTGTAATTGAATATATATACGTTTCATTCATTTATGTCTTTGCTGTATACGCTTGTTATAAAAATATGTTATTGTCGTCCGTAGCGGTCACTCGATCGGATACAATTATTGTATTAGCCCATCCAGTTCAATTTATTCTATAAAATTGTTCCGGTCGAAACAACGAGAGAATCATTCAATTCAAATCAAGTTGTAGTTCATGGAATGGAAGCAGTGAAATACATAACTAGTGTCTGACACATTAATAGAATTGTACCGCTGAACGTTACCGTGACGCGTCAGTATCCAAATTGATATTTCCTGCCTACACTTACCATCGCCACTAGGTCAGGATCATGTTTCCTTAGGAAACAAACTCATAAGTTGCAAATGACATAATATATCGTTCCTATTTTATGAACATTCGATGTTTACCGACATAAACAAATCGTATTTATTATTTGTATTCATCCTTTGTAAATATTAAATTAGTTATTATTTAAATTTAAATATTATATTGAATATAAAATTGAATAGAATGTCATTGATACTGAGATCGATGGCCGATCCAGGAAGTGTGGCGTTTTCAATACCACACTGTTCTCCCGTTGAACGCATTGCGTTGCATTATGGTCAGTTAGCATTGGCCTGTTGAATTGACACGACTGTGTGGCGGGGCGCGACCGCACAACAATTGGCGCTCTGGCTGGCCAATTTGCCTCATTGTGTTCAACAATTACCAGGGTACGCTTCCCAATGAACAGTAACATCTGTTTGTCTCATCTTTCAGGGCTCACTTAATTAGTTTTTTTTTAGTTATTTTTCACCCTGCCGCTAATTAGGATGCTGTCCATTTAATTAAGATTGATTAAAGAGTGAATATATTAACCTATGGTTCGGTAGTCAAACCAGAAATTTAAATAATATCCTTCGCATATTTTTTTTTTGGTTATTATCAATAAATAGATTTATTTCAAAAAAAATTATCATTTATTATAAATGTTTGTCATAGGTATCTCAAACAGTACGTGGCAAAATATCCATTTATGTAAAGATGAGGTGTAATTTCATCATCACACAGCACGTCATGTGCTTAGGTATCATTGTATAGGTATTTTTAAATAGAAATAATATTTCTGGACCTGCCATTAATTTACGTTTAAGCTTAAGTTTTAGATTTTAATTTTGTGAAATGTTTTGCATATTCAAATACACGTCGCTTACCTGGTAGGTATTATGTAAGTACTGCAGTATTAAAAATAAATTAAACTTAAGTGGATACATTTTGTTCCTAGATCATAAAATAAAGTGCCATTATTTTTATAGTTCTTGTTTATTTATAAATATTCATGCATATCAAAAACTTTATTATTTCACAATAAATATTCATTTGGAACTTTATATTTAATTGAACGATTTGTAGGTAGTGATAATGAAAAAGAATCATATTATGAAACCAAAGTCCCAGGGTTGTTAAACAAATTTGTTCAAACGTATTCTGCAATTTGGCGATATAATAAATAAACTAAAATAAATGTCGTTGAAAATTGCCTAGCGGTCTCGTATTGGTCACGACCACTACAACCAATACATTCCCCTAGCAATATTTCTTAATAAAAGTACGTCTCAATTGGATTTCGTTGGAGCCTTGATTGTTCTTGGGGTTTGCTATTGCAATGAAGCTGACTCATTCGGGGTCGGTTGGGGTATTGAGCCGTATTGTTAAAAGCGTTGGGGGCTAGAGGAACGAGCCGTCCGTTAAATAATGAGCATGTTGTACGAGGGAATCATTATTAAATAACGAAATAAATAATTATATTATAGGTTCAGGAGGTCGAAAGTCGATAGATTAATATAATTTGTTTTAATGTTTCTTAGCGAATAGGTGCTAAAAATTTAATTGTTTTCTTAATTTTTCGGATTGTCGTGTAAATGTGTGAGCTAAATGAACTTATCTAATAATATATTGAACTGCCACGTTAAAATAATTTGAGTTATTTCTTTACTTCATTTTGATAAGTTAACTAAGGTTTATAATATGTATGTAGGTATCTAATAATATTCGATAACATCCATGCATGTTGATAAGCGATGTGTATGTACTATTAGGATGTTATTCATAGTGTAAATGAAAATAAGATAATGATTAAATTTATATTAATTAATTAAATAATTAATATTTCAGCTAAAATACTTTACGTTATATACGGTAGCTTAATTTTCATTATATATACCGATTTATATTTATAAAGTAAACTTTGAAAAAAAATAATTGTAACATCACGAGTAAGATTTATCGTACTTTAAATGTTGTACGCAGATACGTGCTGAGTTTGTTTGATCTTCAATATATCACGCCGAAAAATCTAAACCCGCAGGCACGATAGTAGCTTTTTTTACAAGGACATGGAAAAGCGAGTGACACATTCACACGCATAAATCCTGCCGCGTTTATAAACGATTTCCTTTTAAGATTTCGTTTTGGAAATGTAAACTTGTTTACGTGAGTTACCTGCCAAGTGTGCACCTTCAACATCATCACCGATTTTCGAGACGAGATTCGATACAATTCATCCCATTATAACAGATTTAGAAAATAATTTACAAAAAGAAGAGCCAGCTCAGTATTCAGGTGTGGTTTATAATTACAAGTGATCCATTGTAAACATTTGGGAGTGCACGCCGAGTGGCCGGTGCGGGTATCGCGGCCGCCTATTTGGAAAGCTTTCACTCTGATTGTGATTTGATTGCGGTCATTTGCTCGTCTTCGTAAACGGCTTGCGACTCTTCCACGCTCGTGTGTGAGATCACGCTTTATGTGCCGTGTAATAAATGGCCGGCCGTTTGATGTACTTACACTGTGCACACGATTTGTTTTCGTTACGCGGCGCGAGAGCTTTTTATATTTTAATTGCAAAGCTGATAAGCAATATTGGAAACGCTCTCAAAACAAAACATAACACTTTGTTTCAATCAGGACGTAGTACTGCAATAAACTTTCAACTTATGCGATATATCTGAAGTATATTTCTAAACGCTGTATTAATAGCTTTGGTAGTTTTATTTATTGTTTTTCCAATTAAGGATTACTTATAATGTTTCTTAGGAAGAGTAAAGTAATTGATATGTTTGATTTTATATTCGAAGAATAATTTGTTAGACCGACGCGCCGTGTGATAACGCTTTCGTAAGCGGCGCGTGTGAGAGCCATTATTAAAGCAATTGGCCGGGGCCGCGGGTCGATCGTTGCGTCCATCAATAGGTGTGTCGTGTGAAACCAGCTACGTACGTACGGACACTTAATCACGGCGACGAGCCGCAATGAGCGACATCACTCACATGGCGTACGACTTTTCAACACGCCTGATTCCTCATTCTCGATGGTACTAGAATCAGGTAGATATGTCGCATTCACTCTTTGGCTGTTACGACCGATCATTTTTAAATGTCACCGGATACCCTGGAAACTCGTAAAAGTACTATTTTGGGGATAGGTTTTTGCACACCTGAGTGAGCGTGTGGGAGTGCCCTACTATAACGATTGCGGCTATGCGACAATGTTGCAACCTAAAATCGTACATACAATCCAAGTTAAACGTAAAATCCACATCAATGGAGATATTCTTATAACTAATGATATGAAATTATAAAATTTTTGCATTTCAATTATTTTTTGTAATTAAAAAGGAAAATTGTGACTAAAAAATTATATGTCCGTTCCCTGGGAAAAATATTTAGTATCAATCGAGCAATAGATGACCCCCATAATAAAAAAAGGAAGACGACAAAAATATGCGTCAATGGAAATTATGGTAACTGTAACGTAATTATGATAACGCGTAGTTTTTTTTCCTCGGTTTCCTCGTATTTATGATGATCTCGATCATCAGTTGCTCTACCTATAGTGAAACCTCACAATAAAATCTGTATTCACTATAGTACTTTTCACAGTGTTGGTTTATGTATCAGTGGGTCTTCACGATTCAGAAAAATATAGGTAATGGATTGACATAAATCTTCTCGAATAAGTTTCCATTCATCCTCAGGATGCGCCCTATTGAATGATTTGCTGGGTTTTTGTTTTTATGACTTTAATATAACTATGTGTTCACTGTGTTGGGTGGTTACTCATATGTATAATCTGAATTTATAAAAACCTGAAGAATCTTCAGAACCGCCGCAACCGAAAAATGGAGAATTAAATTCTGCAGTTACCGATCGATGATAGACCTTATTATTATATAATAATTCTATTAAATTTTTGAATATTTCCTTTCAATACGCGTCGCTGGTTATTCTAGATGAAATAATAAGCCAACAAGACGTTAGGATATTGCAGACAGTGTCAACGGTGTCAATCCCATTCTTCCAAAACCACGTCACCTAATATGTTTTATGAGCTAATAAAGTGAACCAATTTCGAGTTTTTGTAACATCGGTGATTAAAAAACAATTCCAGTGTATTAGAAAATACACATATTTGTATAATTAGAGTTAAAGGTCTCGAATATTCAAATATTATAGGGTTGTATTAACGAATATTATGGCCACGAATCCCTTCATTGACTTTATACCGGCGAAAGCGTTCGCCATAAGTTAAAATTTCTTTGTATCCGTTAATCTCTGCTAATTGTTAGTAATATTTGTTTAACAGGCGTAGGGTTTCGACCATGCCTGTGTCGTCGTCGGTGGATATTTCCGTGGGAGCGTTTCAGTCCGGCTTTAGTTACGGCATTGTTTCGAAACGGCCTCTGGCCTCTTCGCAAACTCGCTCAAACTCGATAGTCGTGACGCAGATAAGTCACTTGTTTATAATATTTTTTAAAAATTGAAAATATCAAAACGGTTACGTAATTCGTTACGTTAAAATATTTGTTCTATGGAGTTTAAAACATTTTAATGACCAAAAAAATATTTAATTTTCTTGATCTTTAACCTTCAAGTGAAATAAATATCTAAAGCATTATAACCTGAACGTCTGTTTGTTTCAATATATGAATAATATAATAATAACGTATACATCACACTAACGTCTAGGCCCCAAGCTATGCATTAGCTTGTGTTTTGGGTACCAAATGAAGACACCACACACACATAATAGCTAAGACCCGGTACCAGTATCAATATTCATCATATAAATTCTAACCCGACCTGGGATTCGAACCTGGGACCCCCAGCTTCGTAGGCAGGGTCGCTACCCACTAGGCCGAGTGGTCGGGATCAAATGGGTCGGGTATAGGTCAAATTATCTCGAAAAGCAATTACTCTACACTCCTGTTGAAAATACTATAATGTTAGGTGCATACATGAATCAAATATTCTAAACCAAATCAAATCCTGCTATTTAAGATTGAACAGTCTGTATGAAAGTTGTAAGTTGATTTTTTAGACGAAATCATATTTATGCGAATAGAATATACCTTCAGAATCTGAATGTAAGTGATGATTCCAAGCTTCGAGAGAAAGTAATTAGTTTTGAAACTTAAAAATTCCTTTATATACATACTTTATTATAGAACAAACTTAATTTGTTTTAGGAAATCTATAAAACATGTAAATAAAATAGTTTTTAGTGTAGGTAATAATATAAAAGACACTTAATCGGATATCTAATTAACGTTTTCAATAGACGTGTCTTCGATGTAACATTCTTCCATCGCAAGGTGCAAGGGGTCGACTTACCGTTCTGAGGTCAGCTGGGCCCGGCTTTACGAACCCCATACTTGCAGCCTCTAATTACGACATATGAGCGGACGTGTTGTTGTTTGTTGCTACACTCGGCGATTATATTTCTTCGAACTCAGCGCCTATTTGCGAGCTGGCATCTATTTTTATTGACATTTGATCGTGTAGGTTACTCGGAGAAAGGCGTCACATGGTATACGAACGTTACGAAGCTATGTTCGTTTTTCTTTCGACGAACACTTACTACAGTTAGATTTGTGAAAGTATTTACACTTGTAATAACAAAACGAACGTAAAACATATTAATATATCTTGATATGTAAAAGGGACAACATATTGGCTTGTTTTTCTCGAACAATAACAACATAATAAATGTTCCTTTTCTACCTTAGTTGCGAACGGATATGGGCATTTTGGGACAGTCTAGAATGCCTGTTTCTTGCCCTTCGTCCTATTAGTACCTGCTGGCGAGAGAGCGGAATACGAATAGGGTGAGGGACTCACCTCAGTTTATCGAGATTTATTAGTGTTGGGGCTAGACGCAATTATTACCAAGCCATTAGGTCCCTGGGAAAATATACTAAAGAGAAATTATATATAATAAATATACTACAGCTCCCGTTAAAATGTCTTAATATAATTACATACCATTTATATAAGTAGACGTCTGACTTGTTGTAGTAAACTTATTTCAAATTGTAATGTTTTTGTATAGGTTTTGTCTATAAACACGAACAAATTTTTCAACCTTTTAACAGTCATCAATCATTATCAATCAATTGTCTCTGTTAATTAAATGGGTCGTGACCTTCAATCTGACCAAATATGGTTAATGAGTAGCGAATAGGTTAAATGGTTAATGTGTTACGAAATTTTAAACGGAACATAACAAGGCAAACGAAAGTTAAACGTACGTGGTTAAGTTTATACATTTAGTCTGTTGCTATAATTACGGTTGCAAACTAGAAAAAAACTTAAGCGGGGCGTTAGAAAACTGTTCCTTAGGCTATTTCTGAAAGAATAATTTAAAATTCGTCTCATATAATAGAATAAGTCTTTAGCCATTATGTGTGCTTGACTTTTTTGCTGTTGAAATGACCTTTTGCGAGAAAATGTTTCTAGTTAATAAAACTGGTTCTCTACTTGATTCCAATTGCAATTTTTTAAAAGAAAGACATAGAGATATAACTAGACGTTTCCTTTTTGCACAATAAAAAAAATCTTATATCATTTTTGGTCGTTTTATTTATTTTATAGGTATATTTAGGAATTTGCTTCTTTCGTCCCTGTTGTTCACAAAATGGGTCGGGGAAGAGGTATTAAAACGGAGATAGGGACGCTAATTGGAACCGCGGAGTTTAAATAAAAAATGTTACGAATTTAATTGAGGTTTCCGCTCAAAATGCGTACATTTTTCAACAGTTTACACTGTGAACGTTTACGTATTCATTTCTCAGTACTACTGACATTATTTCGGAATATGTGTATAATGAAAACAAACCCTTATCACTTTTAGTCAAATGTCCGACGCTTTGTAACACAAAACGCGTTTTCTCTTAGGAAATCGAAGGAAAGTGAACGTTTTCTTAAAATAAAACTCTTACTGTTCTTCGTATATTTATCTAAGGTTGCGTGAACATATTTCATAATAACATTTTGCACGTGTAGGGTATACTTCGTATGTATTAGTTTTAACTGTGGCAGAATTTATTATTATTTATTTAAGGTAATGGGTTTGTTTCCTGAATCGGTAAACCTTTGATATTATCCTGCTAATTAATATGACATACGATAAGTACTGTAAAGAATAAGTACAATAAACAGTTATGATTTAAAAGGTTAATATAATGTTACAATAAACTGAATATGGTTTTTAAATGTAAAAATTTACACACCTTTCATTGATGTACTTGTGTAATCGGAAATTAGAGAGAAGACAAAAAATACAATAAATGAAGTCGAACACAGGAAAGTTTGATGCAAGTGTTAATGGAAATGATGTGCATACAATAAATAAAATAGATATTGAAAAAAGCATGCTCCTTTCCAAAATATGTGAGCTAATTACCCCTGGTAGTTTGTGTTAAAACGGCAGCATGAAAATCTTTATATATATTTGAAATTGGTTATTTACTCAAAACTTTTTTATTCCCCTTGTCTTTTTTGATTCGAAGAAGCCATATTTAAATATTGTATGTACCATACCTCACCCCACAACTAAGTTAAAATCTATCAACTTGTTTAGGCAACAAAGCGTGCCCAAGAAATTGACATAAATACACTCGAAAAACATTACCCTCCACAGTCGAGCAAAAAGTAATCCGTCTTCGAAAATATTCACTTGTGAACCATCAAAGTTGGACCTGACAAAAATATAGTTTTTTTTTAATGTCATGGAGGCACGGGACGTTAAAAACAAAAGTATTTCCATACTATAAAGTACGATGCCATTCAACAAATGGTTCCTGTTCTCTCTGTTCGCCATGATAAATCGACGACACCGGACGCGATAGTTCATTCATCAGACTGAATTTTATAGCGCATTTCCCTCGCCATAATTCTCGTTGTTATAATTTTTGCCAGATGAGAACGAAGTCATTAATCGCTGGCGAAAGCCCTTAGGAGCGAGCTGTCATTTGGTGCTGCTGGTATTTAATTAGAGTAATCATTGCGTTAAGGCAATCGTCGGTCAACGTTAGTCGGTATCTTGAGTCGCAAGTGAAACTAATTGTTCTTACACTGATGTCCGTCGTTAGCGAAACATTCGTGTTAGTGAAACGATGGCACGTACGTTTATAACAGTAGCAAAATTTTAGGATAATAGTTTTCATGTTTTGACACGCGAGCATATACCATGTAATATGTCAGTCGCAATGTAGGTTTTAGCTCATATTTTATGTGTAATTAGCAAAGGTTTAGATTTTTTTTGTCATGCGAGAGTTGGCGTGTACTCTCATTATTAAAGCTTTGAATGGATTCAACCTACTTTATTAATAAACTATCTGCTGCCGGCTGCTTCGCTTGCATAAACTGCACGATTTACACTAGTTCTCCGTTCCTACCGTGTTCCGAAAAATCATTGAGAAAATAGTTTTCTATCTAGTGCCTAGGTTACAACGCGTGATAAATTGTATCTTGTGTTTAATATCATCTATAGACGTAACCTATAACAATTATTGTTTTGGAAAAATATAGAATATAGAGTGGTCAACTATGAATAGAGAAATGTGTCCACTATAGATGCTCGAGTCAGAATCTCCAAAACTCTTTGAGGGACACTACTTAAAATTTTTATTATGTTTATTTACTTAATATCACTCTTCCATATTTTAAATTTTTTTTACATTCTAACTTCTGGCTTCGTGTCTGAATTAATTATTAATTAAAAAGATAGAGATTCTTGGGATTTATCTGTTTAAATATTGGCATTAGAAAGGCTCTAGAGAAATTGCATCGGGGTATTCGTTTATTTGTAATACCATTGTTGTATATATTCAAATAGTCATGATGGCCCGAGCCCAGCAAACCTGTTTCAAATTTATAAGGCCATGCGGTCGTGGTTCGAATCCGGGCGTGTACTAATGAGTTTTTCTGACTAAAGTACATAAGCCTACAAGTAAGCCTAAAGTAAGTGCCTAGGAGAACATGTAAAGCAGTCGGTCCCGGTCAATTGATGGCGGTCGTTACAATCCACCAACCCGCATTGGAGCAACGTGGGGGATTAAGCTCAACTCTTCATCCTGGGGGGAGGCCTAAACCCTGCAGTGGAATATAATGGGTTGATGGAATGGAATATAATCAAAACGATAACAAATGTAAAATATTAGTATAAAATGTTGATCATTATTATTTATACAGGTATTTAATAGCCTTTGTTTTATTTTGTTTTAATGTTAGTCAGCTATAGTTTTTTGGCGTGATAGCCCAGAGCGCAACGAACCTGTCTCAAATTTATAAGGCCATGGTTCGAATCCGGGCGTGTACCAATGAGTTTCTGACTTAAGTACACAATATCACTGACACCGTGCTTCGGAGGGCACGTTAAGCAGTCGGTCCCGGACGCTGTCAATAGATGGCGGTCGTTACAGTTCCCAACCCGCAGTGGAGCAGCGTGGTGGACTTAAGCTCCAAGCCCCCCCCTCCTCACCCTGGGGGAGGTCTAAGCCCCTGCAGTGGGGTAAAAATGGGCTGATGATGATAATGTCGTCGTTTTTAGGCGATATTTGACATTTAAAGGGCTAATTTCTTTCGTATAAAATAAATATACGCTATACTCGTAGCGATAGATATCTACGTTCGTACGTTCATAGTAAAAAAGAAAACGGTGATAGGAATCAGAGTGGCGACGCTGTTAACATTTAATGGCAATGAAATAAAAAGCTGGGTTTCGAAGGCCAGAGCAGGGCGGGGGCAGAAAAAATTAAAAATAACCCTATAAATGTTAAAATTTACATTCTAAATATAAATTCATAACTAACAGAATGACGCCATAAGTATATAATTTAATTAGATATTTTTATTGACTTGGTGTCGTAAATTACCTTTTATTCCGACATCGAACGGGCGATTAAAAAAAGATGGTTAATTTTTATAATAGTGAAGTGCCCGCTGCGATACAAATGACCGGTCCGATAGTAGGGCCGCGACCCCCACCGGCACTCCGTATGTGAATCTCGTCCAAACACTGTTTAATATGATAATAGAGTTTGTTTGTATGCGTTTGATCGATTAACCAGAGTCAGATTTATGTGCTGTTGAAAACACGCGAGTAACTCTACGCCACGGGATTTCATGACCAACTCAGTGGTCCATTAAATAAAAATTAATTGCCTTTTTAATATTTTAACATGATTTACATAATGGCTCTGTAATAAGATTACGAGCGTTATAAATGAAATGCGTTTATATTTCACCTTGCTTGTTCATACCTAAATTAAGTAGTTTAAATATATGACGTTAATAATTGTTATTTTTTAGAAATGTCTTGATCGAGAAAATTTTATTTACCTTATTTGAAAAAGCTGTTATTGTTTACTTTATTTGAATTTGTCAACTCATATTAAACGCTGGGAAAATATTTTTAAATTTCATAGTGAAATACGTGTGCCACATTATAAAACCGGTGTGTTTAGTTAGGTGCGGGTACAGTGCTCGTATGATACGTCGAGTAGCAGTCGACTGTGGGAAAATGTTTGGCGCTTACAAGTGGACGGCGTACATTTTCACAGTAAAAACATTTTATTCTATGTGCCCTATTATTATAAACGTTGTACAGTCGGATACGAAAGGATTTTTGTCATACGCTTTTTTTTAGGTACAGTTGCGGTTGATTTTAATATCGCAGTCTGTAGATTTTTTATTAGGATTTTATTCCGAGTCTTATAATTCTGAGAAGATATATTATATTACACCTAACGGGTGTCCTATGCGTTGGCTGTGACCTTTCCTCGTACACAGCGCGTCGCCAGCCGTTCCCTAGAACTGAGCTCGTGTCTATGGTATTTCAAGTTTTGTACTGTTGTAAAACTAATGTATAATATTACGTTTATATGATGAGCATTAAGTATCAGGTTTTTCTGTATAAAAAAAATACAATGAAGTTGCACTACTCAACCCAGAATTATTTTGAAATATGGAAACACATAGAAATCTTCCAATCCATTTATGCAATTTTTATACGCTAGACACTATAACTGCATTTCCTGAGCTGTTATATGGTGTTTGTAGCAGCACAGTATACAGCAACTAGATACCGTGTGATGTGATTGTAGCGCGTCACGTTGCGCCTGAGCAAAAGCATTGACAACTTAGTCAAGAAAAGTCTTACTTGTTTACAGTCTCTACAGTAAATACTTGAGGTTTAGCTGTTGCAAATAATTTTAAATTTCGCCACATATCTTTCCTTTTTGGACTAAAATGCTTGATGTCCCCCAAACAAGTAGAAATACAAATCTTATTGCGTGCGTTGTGGCATCCAAACTCTAATAAGTATAAAGGTTGTCAGTTTATAGATAGATATTTAATTGAATAGCAAAATTAGAATGATGAGGGTGAACACAAAATTAATTTATTCCAAAATCATATTATCCTTAACAAAGTACAATAACAAATTCACTTTACCTACAAGCGCGAAAACGAATTAGTTATTCTAAAACAGTAGCATTGTGTTGTAATTCGTGAATTGGTGCACATCGTCGGTGGTCTGTTTAACGAAAGTTCTGTAGAGAAGTTTCCGATTCATCAACTTTGCGTAGTGTCTCGCTGGGCGTGTAATGGAATTACCTGCAACAGTACTATGTTACTCGTGACCAGAGAGCAGTGAGCACCTTTTCCTCTACACATGCTGCTTTTCTATGCTCTCATGCAATTTTTTGGATGTGAACATTGTATCTCTTGTCAATGGATGAATCTATGACAGATAGCGTTATATTATGGCGCCGACAACGTAAATATCAGTAAACGTTTTGAAATATTGCCCGTTGCTAGAACATTCAATATTCAGTGCGCAAACGGATAAATTTATTTTGTGGTATACGAGCGTGGTGGATTTAAGCTCCAAGACGCATCAGCCTGGGGGGAGGCCTAAGCCCCCGCAGTGGGGTATAATGGGCTGATGGCAGAATCACGTACAATGGTCCAGATCAATGGCTAAGTGTGGAAATCATACCCACTAGATAGATAGATAGATGGGCTGTCATGGCATGGCATGCGAAATTAGGTCCTAAACTTGTAGTACTTAAGAGGAATTATGCTTTCCATTTCATTTATCATTTTTTTGAGAAACAGTAAATTGTTTTTAAAACGTAGATTTACTAAACATGCCAAAAAGCATGCATCAACAATTAGAAAATAAAAAATTTACAGGTAAAAGGTAGTAGCACAAAAATTTATAGATTCTGCTACAATGGCTGACGGAAACAATTATTCATGTCTAATGAAAACTCAATAAACAACTTTTTATGAACTCTTGTCGGCCTGAAATAATATCCTAATCTCAAATAAATTTTCCAATTTATCGTAACAAGCACTTTACTGTGTATTGAATGGCAAACGGACGGAGATGAAAAACTTTTTATAAGTAATTGAATATTACCCGCGGCTCTGTCTTCATAAGCATAATATAACGTCCATAGAGAGGGCCAGGGAAACAGGAGAACATAGTTAATAAACAGTCTAGTCTCTTATAAGTCGGATATCATATTTCACTAAAGCTCCCTTTGTTGCTTTTGCGTGATCCATTGTCAAATGAATAAATAGATCTTCTAGGTGAACAAATTCAACCAACCAACACTTAGCTGAACTGTCTCTTTCAGAACTTTTAAAAGTACATTATTGACTTTATTTGTGATTTAAGTGAAGCCTACATAGCATTCGTGAAGTCATTCATGACACGTTAGGGTCAGTTTATATGACTGTGTACTTTTTTTGTCAGGCTTTTTTATGCCTCATATTCTGGAGTACTTACAGCTTTTACTAAAAATTTAAGGGTTTCTAACTATAAACCATGCTAGTCCAGTGCAAGTTGGAGGCTGTTACCTACAGTCACAGAAGTGACGATATCGGCGGGACTTGTAGTATTTATTTTACTTAAATAAACTAGAATTCATTAAAAATTTGTATCAAAGGTTGGGAAGGTGCTTAGCTACTCGACTACCCTTCGTTTAGTATTGTATTCTTAAAGATAACCTCGTACATCTAATAAAAAAATTGTATTTCTCTACAATCTTAATATAAACAAAGAAATTTATACTATATCAAAAATATTTTAATTATTAGTGTGCGGATAGATAAAGAAATAGAATGAATGCATGTTGTCACTTATTAGCAAGAATGGTGTTCGCCATTGAAGGGATAATAAAACCAAAGATATTTATTAAATGATCTCAAAGGCATATCCATAAATTTAAATTTTTTAGCGTTCACAAAACAGTAATGCACACCGCAACTATACCACAACTCTTCGTACGATTGCATTTTATTTGCGTGTTCTCCCGCCGCCGCGCCGCCGGCCGCCTTCGGTCCGGTCGATACAATGTTCTCACGCCGTCTCCATTATTCTCCGGACGGCTGTACCCGTCGTCGTGACCGATAGATCTTTATCATGATACGCCGACACGGCAATAAGTACCATTTAGAACGTATTGGACGAATGTGTTTCATCTAGGTACATGTCATTATTACTATTAAAATTTTAATCTCACTTGTCTTTTCGTCGAGTCACGCCGCCGTTGTATTTTTATCGTTGGCCATATTCGTAGATGCTGCGTTATGAAAATGATTAGGTTTAGGTGTCTTTTATATTATTATGGTAGTATGGTTTTCTACAGTGCTTCAGGATGCTGTCACAGAATCAGCTCTTATTTGCGATACCTAAAAAATTATTACCATCATACCATACTATCCGCCCATTAATGCCGCGCTGCAGGAGCGTAGGTCTCCCCTTGGGATGAGGGGATTTGGAGGTTAATCCACCACGCTGCCCCAGTGCTGGTTGGTGGATTTTAACGATTGCTGTCTATTGGTGGCAAAAAATACATAGTCATATACAATGATTTTCGACGGTCATCGTGGCAGAACGTTTACATTTTGGCTACAATTACTGACGAGTTACAGATACAAATAAACAATTTTAAATAATGGAAAAAAAGGCTGGTATAAGCTTTTTGACGTGATTTCCAAAGGTATGTAGATATTAAGTCATAAAAAGTGATAAATAATATTAAAAGTATAAACCTATATACAAATGCAGGAACTAATCTATACTAATATTATAAAGCTGAAGAGTTTGTTTGTTTGTTTGAACGCGCAAATCTCAGGAAATACTGGTTCGAATTGAAAAATATATTTTTGTATTGGATAGTCTATTTATTGAGGAAGGCTATAGGCTATATGTATAAAATAATACTATCTGTCTGTCTGTCCATTTGATCAAATCTCCAAAACGGCTAAACTGATTTTGATGAAACTTCACAGATATGGAAAGGAAGTGGTCAAAAGTGACATACACTACTTTTTATATGTCTGTATGTACGTCCATCTGTCTATTCGAGCTAATCTCCAAAACGGTTAAACCGACTTTAATGAAATTTCACGGGTATGAAAAGGAGGTGGTCAAAAGTTACATACGCTACTTTTTGTCCGTCTGTTTGTCTGTACGTCTATGTGTCTATTCAATTCAATTTTATCTATTCGAGCTAATTTCCAATACGGTTGAACATATTTTAATGAAACTTTGCAGACGTGAAAGAAGGTTGTCAAGAGTGACATCGTCTGTCGTTTGTCTTCACTGATCTATCAACGTAGATCATCATCATCATCAGCCCATTTTTACCCCACTGCAGGGGCTTAGGCCTCCCCCAAGGTGAGGAGGGGGGCTCGGTCGTTATAGCTATGTCGTTTATTCGTCGTATATGTCGTGATAGCCCAGAGCGCAACGAACCTGTCTCAAATTTATCAACGTAGATAAAGCCGAAACTACTAAGTCTAGGAAGCCGAAATTTGGAACAGTGATTTATTTTATAACGTATCAATTTTTTATGAAAGGAATATTTGGAAATTTCTAATTTAAGGAGGGAGGGACGGAAGGGCTTTGTATGAGTCTTTGTTCTTTAAAGTTAGAAACATAAAAATTTTGACATAAATAATGTCTTTCAGGGTTTTTGGATTTCCACATTTTAAGGGTGGGAAACGGGAGGCGAAAAGTATTGGAGTATCGGTTTTCCTAAAGGAGTGGGGAGAATGAAGATTGAAAGTTTGAATGGGTGTACCCAATATTAGTTTCAGCAAAAAGTATGTATAAACCATTTCGAAAGTTAATACTACCTAAAACAGGAATGTGTAGTCTACGCAAGCGAAGCTGCGGGCGGTCGCTAGTATAGTATACGTCAAAACAGAGTTCTCCGTATGCGCATTGGAAATAATATACGTGGATAGCGTTTGTAGGTACATTTTGATTGGTGAGAAAGTTTTAAATTAAATATTGTCTTAAAAATGCGGTGTCAAAGCGCAAGTTTAGTGAAAATCAATGCCAAAATTGTTGTAAGTGTCTGCAGCTAGGTATAATGATACATAGTTATAGTAACGTATTATTTTTAATATCTTATTAATTGTCAATTCGTTTTTATTATGCGTAAATTTGAATGTGAAATGTTTTATCTTTTGTTGTATGAAGCCAAAGAAGTCTGATATCTGCCCTTTCACTATTGATCGGCATAAGGAACCACTTTTATTTTCAACGCACACCTGGCCACCTTTTCTCTGGGCAAGCACGGAGGCTGAGTAGAACGGAACGAAAGCGTACGAGACCGTGCATAGAAACGTGTCTAATTGCCGAACTCCGCGACGTGGACCGAGTCGGTCCGGTGTCCGACCGAAACAGAAATACGGGCTTTGCTGATACAGACAAGGATAACGCGATCGCCCTTTGATATCATAATTAAACCGAGATTATCTGCGGGGTGGGTATAAAATGTTTATCTTGAGGCACAAATGAAGACGATTTTTAGTGGTGGCATACGTGGTTATTTAATCAACGTCAGTGAGTTCAGAGATGCGGCTTCAAGATCAATGGTCAGGCATATTGTGTTGACCTGCAGGCAATTATCACTCTTTCGGCCACGAGTATTAAAACTTTTTTTAGACTTGGTCATTAAAAGCAGAGATGAAATGAAGATGACTCGATCTTCATTGTGGAAAGAATGCGTCAATCCAAGGAACCGTTGAATGGATTTTATTTGAGTATAACGATATTTCGTAATTAATTTTTTAGGTAAGTTTAGTTGGATGAATGTACAATTCAATTCAACGCATCAAAGCTACGGATAACTTGATGAAAGTGGCTAAAATATAAAATATAAACCAGTGGAATGCGAGTCGGGTGCCCCGAGTGAACGATAAATTTCTTGATGAAGTAAATTAAACTCCAACGGATCCACTCAAATCAATTTTCTTTATTCAGCCTCATAATCTTTATCGCACACACCTTTTTTCGACAGAGCACAGAACAGTTGACAGTCATTTTTTTTTTCAATCACAGAATATATATCATAGACAGCTTGCTTCTCTAACCATAGAGAAACCTCGCGTTATTACCAGAAATAAACTGTTCATAGATAAAATGCTTACAGTCGGCCATTCTGAATAACACGAGTCCTCTCGTGAATGTGATTTCTATCTAACCATTCGTTAAATCTAATCATCAAACATAAATTTTTCTTGTGAATGATTAAGGATGTGAATCTAAATATTAAAATAACAATTATGTGCTCTTTAAATACTGAAACAATCATAAATATCAAATACCTAATCATCAATAATACTCCTTGCTGTGAAAATAAATAATATACAAAAAAAAAACATTAATTACTTATTATTTCTACTGTTGCTTAATCGAAGATTACACAAAAAGTTAAAAAAAAAATGTATATACCTATATATTATATATCTCCTTGCATGAGGTATATTAACAATTTAGTCCTATATAATAAATTCTTAAACTTCTATGACTTTGTAACATGATAAAGGATAATTATTTTCACATTTTATGGTATTTGGAGATGAGCATCTTAATCTTGAGAATATAAATCTAAATAAACTAATTTTTATTTATTAACATTCTCCGGCCATCTACTAGTTCAAATTGTTCCATCAATTATTTTAAAATATAATATTCTAAATGTCTATTGATAAACAGTATAGTTAAATATCAATTACATATTACAACAATATTATTATTTTAACATGCTTATTTATTTCAATTTTTATTTTTATCTAAATCAGTTAAAAGATTGTTTTATCAGTCTCATGTAGTCTGTAATTAATATAACATTTTACACTCATAATTTGGCTTATCGGCCTCATGTGTAAAATATTGCTTGTAATGAATAACACACTTATCCATTAACTCTTAGATCTCTTGTGCGTTGCCCACTTTGCATCTAATACACTCATAAAATGGCTTATCAGCCTCATGTGTATATGATACAATTTTATTTCTTATCCTATATAATAGTATAGTTAAATATCCGTTTCATAATTATTATAACATACCTATTCTTAGTCTAAATCAGCCTCATGTATCATGTAAATATCATAACATTTCACTCATAATTTGGCTTATCGGCCTCCTGTGTGAAATGTTCCTTCTAATGAATAACACACTCATCCATTGACCTCCGGTCTCCTGTGTGCTATCCTATTTGCATCTAATACACTCATAAGTTGGCTTATCGGCCTCATGTGTATAAGATACAATTTTAATCCTTATCCTTGATCCTTATCCTTATCCTATCCTTATTCTAACATATTTAAAAAAAAAAATACTCCTAATCCTATTCTTATCTCTAATATATTTTTTTACTTTTTACTTTACATACTAATATTTTTACTAGTCAGTTTTTCAATACCAAATTCCGGTTCTATTTGATTTAAACTCATCTCTAAGTCATCATTATTGTTTACTCCACTCACACTAGTTGTATCTACTTTAATTTTTAACACTATTCAAAGCTTTATCTGAGTCACTGTCCTGCTCATCATCTACATCAGAGTCTGCTAAATAATCTTGTGCAAAAGCTAACCAAGGATACATTTTTTCCACTGATACGACTGAAGTATACTTGTGATTATTTTTACGCGTAAGAGGAGTATCTTCAATAACATATCTGTCATTATCTAATACCTTAACTACCCTATATGGGCCTTGTAATTTTGGTAATAATTTTTTTGATTTCCCATGATTTCCCGTTATTTCTCGCTCAATCCTGACAAGGTCTCCCTCCTTATATTTCTTAGCCTCTTTTCTTAGTTTATCGAATCTATCTTTCTGTTTTCCCTGTTCTTTCACTATTTTTGATGTAACTTCTTTTCTGATTTCCATTAATGGTTTCCCTCTAGTAGGGTGGCCGTCATGATCTAGCAGTGATGCGACTAGTCCATCACCTTTTGTCCGTAACTTCATACCAAACAAGACTTCAGCGGGACTCTTCCCTGTAGTCTTGTTAATAGTAGAGTTTAATCCTAATTGAATCTCTTCTAAGTGCGTATCCCAGTCTTTTTCGTGACAATTGTGATTTTTGACGGCGAGTGAAGCCAATATGGTGCGATTATATCGCTCTACCTGCCCGTTTGCTCTGGGTGTGGCAACTGCATTTAGTACGTGACGAATACCCAGTTTTCCTATAAAGTCCTTGAAACTTCTGCTGGTAAATGATGTTCCTCGATCACTTATTAGTCGTATTGGGACCCCAAACAGACTGAAGTAATTATTCAGTATTTTTATAGTAGACTTGGTTTTTGTGTTTTTCACTGCATAAAGATTTATGTATTTCGTAAATGCATCTATTAAAACCAAAATGTAAGTGTTCCTCTTTTTACTAGTTACAAATGGTCCCAGATGGTCTACATGTACTGTATGGAATGGTTCTTCGACCTTGGGAATCGGATGTAGCATCCCTTCCTTTTTACCAGCAGGTGCTTTATGGTATGAACAATCCAGACATGATTGTACATATTTTTTTACAAATTTTCTCATTTTTGAGAACCAGTATGACGATTTTAGCTTATCTAACGTTTTTTCTACTCCGAAATGTCCCAATTCATCGTGATTCTTTTTCAAAAGCTGCCATCGTACACCCTTAGGTACAACCCATTTCAACTGGCCATCCACAACTCTATATACCTTTCCATTCTTTAGTTTGTAGTTTTTGTGAATGTCAATAACATTTGCAGCTTCAGGATCTTCGAGTATTCGTTTGATTTTTAAAATCTCGTCGTCAGTATTTTGCATGGTCGTCAGCCAATCTTCAGACTCAACAGTTAAAATGTCAAACACCGCTTCAGGTTCGTTAGTGGCATCAATAGCATTGCGACTAAGTGCATCGACATGACTCATGCTAGACCCAGGTCTATACTCTATGTTACACTGGTACTCTTGTAATTGAAGCCACCAACGACCAATTCTAGGAACAATGTCCCTTTTCGACAACGTGGTTCTTAGTGCGTTACAATCTGTAACAATTGTAAACTCGATACCTAAAACGTAAACACGGAATCTGTTTAACGATGCAATCACTGCTAACGTTTCTAATTCAAAGGAATGGTACTTTTGTTCCTCATATGTCGTTTGACGACTATAATAAGCCACCACTCGCCATCTGCCGTTTTCATCTTCCTGCATCAAAATTCCTGCTATACCGTTTTTGCACGCGTCAGTATGAATTTGGGTCTTGGCTTTTGGATTATACAATGCAAGGATTGGTCTTTCGATTAGTTGTGCTTTTAAAGTTTCAAATGACTCTGCCTGTTCCTTCCCCCATTGCCAACTGGTATCCTTTTTAAGCAACTTGGTTAATGGGTTAGCTATAATTGCAAAGTTTTTGACAAATTTTCGAAAAAAACTTGCCAATCCCAGAAATTGGCGGACTTCATGTTGATTACATGGAACTTTAAATTTATCTACAGCTTCAGTTTTCCTTATTCCTGGTCGAACTCCATTTTCAGACACTTCAAAACCTAGATAGTCAATAGTCGAAAAAAAGAACTTGCACTTGGTAAGTTTTAAAGTTAGACCTGCGTCTCTTAGTAATATTAACACTGATTCTAAGCGCTCCATACCCATGGTAATGCTATTTGCTGGGATAATGATATCGTCCATGAACGCATAAGCTGTATTATTTCTAGCATCTTTTAACATCTTATTGATTGTTTTCTGAAACACCGAAGGAGCATTAGCCAAGCCAAATGGCATTCTCTTAAACTGATACTGCCCATCAGGCGTTACGAACGCAGTTTTATCCTGAGAGTCAAGAGCAATTGGTATCTGGTAATACCCTGAGGCTAAGTTTAGGGTGATGTAATATTTATGACCTCGTAGACTGTCTATCTGGTCTTCCATTAAGGGTAAAGGATAATGTTCTTTAATTGTTTTTGAATTTAACGCCCTGTAATCGATGCACAACCGTTGGTCCCCAGTCTTTTTTTTCACTAATATAATTGGACTGGCATATGCAGACGTTGATTCTGTGATTATTCCGTGGTCTAACATCTCTTGTATCATTGTTTTGACTTTTTCACGTTCTGAATAAGCGAGTCGATATGGCCTGTAAACTACAGGAGTCATGTCCTTTAATTTTATAGTCATTTCCGTTAAATTTGTTAGTCCTAAATCGGCTAAGCTGAATGAAAAACAATCCTTGTAAGCAATTAAAAGTGATTCTAACCTTTTCTTATCATTTTCATCAACGTTATCACCAACTATAATCTCGTCAGTCCACTCGTGGTTATGGTCTCCAACATTATCTATTTTATTTACGGTCATCAAATCAGTCTCTTCAACGTTGTGTGCCCTAGTCAATAGTTCCCCTTTCCGAATATTTACTTCTGTCATACCTAAATTTATAATCATGATACAACCTTTACCATTACTTACAGAGTATGCTCCGGGTACAACATAATATTTACTGTCTTTTAAACATCTAATAGACCCACATATATATATGTCACGAGATTTATCTGAATTTAAAATAATAGGAACTGCTGCTATAGTCTGTATTAACACATCTTCAGCAACAATTACATTTTCCTTGCTTTTTTTCTTAATTTCAGGTTGTTTATGTAATATGAGATGTTCATCGGTTTTTGTTATAACAATACCAGCCTGCTCGGTGAACGTATGTCCTAATAATATTGAGTATTTAAGCAGCTCATCTGGCACTATTAGAATTTCAACTTGTGCATCAACTCCTTGTACCTGTAAATTCACTGTAGCTTTTCCAATTGGTTCTATCAGACAACTGCCGAAACCTTTTAATGTTGGCATCTTAGTGTTTTCTATTTTTATATTTAAATCATTAAAGTCACTGTTCCTCATTAACGTGCACTGACTACCAAGATCCACATAGCAAGTTTTACTAATCCCATTAACAGAAATAGGAAGTACATATTTGTCATCCATGGCACCGGCAAATTTGACTTCAGCTACAGGTTTTTCATTTATTTTATTCTGTAATCGTTTGCAGGTCGAGCTCTGATGTCCTAATCTTTTATACACACTACAAGACACCAAGGGCTTAGAACACTTGAAACTTGGATGCCCTTGCTCTCCACAATTAAAACAAATGATTGTAGACGAAGGCGATGGTTTAGAATTATTAGTGGTCAGAGGTTCATTTCGTTTTTTAAACATTGGTAATCGTCTATCCTTTGTATCATCAATTTTCACAGATTTTAAGTAAGTTAGCAAGTCTTCAGGTTGCAAATAGTTAGCAGCCTGTGCACCAAGTCGTAGCCCACGATCTTCCAACCCGTAAATAATGCAATCAACTGCCTTTTTTCCGGTAATTTCACAACGATTTAATAAGTTTAATTTGTGGTAAAAATAAGTTTCTAATTGTTCGTTGAATCGCACTTTCCTATCCAACATTTCATGCAGTAATTGTGCGTAATTTTGCACAGTTGGAAAAGTTTTAGTCAATTTTTCTTTCCATTCCAACCATGAAAAATTAACAGATGGTAAGCCCTGGTACCAGACCTTGGCCACCCCTGATAACTTTGGCAAAGCGTAATGTAACAACTGAGTTTCCGACCATTTGTATAATTTGCTACACTCTTCAACTTTACTTATCCAAATATCGATAGTTTGTTGTTTATTCGAGGGGTCAAATTCTGGTACTGTATTACTACTCATAGAAAAATGATTTAAGTTTTGTGAGGTAGAAGTGTAAGATTTAAATAATTCAAAAAGCTCAGCACCGGTAAATGATATTGTTTTTTTATCAATTGTTTTAAGTTTAGGGCTGTCATCGCTGTGACGGCTATGTGACTCACGACTACCTGGTGGGCTGTGTAGTCTGCGGCGCTGTGTCGTCCGTCGATTTCTTGACTGCGATCTTGTTAAAGCCATCGGTGTTCTAGTGGAGCGGGAACGCCGTTGTCGTTGAGACGATCGAGAGCGTGTCCAACGATTTCGTGAGCCCTTTGCAGTTGCAGATCTGCTGCGGCTACGGCTACGGCGTGTCTTGCGCCCTCTCGTACGGCGAACCTCATCTCTGTTCCGAGCCCGCGACTCACGGGTGTCTTCTTTAGGCATCTCACAGTGTTTTCTGTAACTTATAACTTTCCGTGAATCGCTAGCTAGGAGTTAGGTAGATACTACAAAATATAAGATAGTATACTGTCTCATGACAATTTATCGAGTAATTGTCTTAGTATTTTAAATAGGTATCAATCTTGCACAATTTAGTGCTATAGACAGAATGTCTAATTATTGAACAAAATCGATAAAATCATGTGAATATTAAAAGATTATAAACAAATCATTAATATTATTACATATTGACTGAATCATAATGATATTAGTAGCAGCATATTACTAAATTAGTAAACGTCAAATGGATGGTTCTTTTAGTTAAAACTCATAGGTGAAAACCAGTTTTATTTATATTTTAATACCTAATTAGGTAGGTAATTTAATAATGGTATGGTGTAATAAGTAATGGTGGTAGGTAATGTAAAACAATTTTACCTTTAAGCATAATTTTACCTACACAATAATATATTCTTGCATCACATAATTTAGTACCAAAACTAAAACAAAACTCACCAGTAGGTATATTGTAGCTAGAACTTACTCAACCAATGGTGTTTTATCCTTTAAAAACCTCATAAATCCAGTTGCGTCGTAGGAAATTGTTTGACTTTGTAGGCGTAGGATTTCACTATATGTGAATTTTGCCCAATTCTGAACTGAACGATAAATTTCTTGATGAAGTAAATTAAACTCCAACGGATCCACTCAAATCAATTTTCTTTATTCAGCCTCATAATCTTTATCGCACACACCTTTTTTCGACAGAGCACAGAACAGTTGACAGTCATTTTTTTTTTCAATCACAGAATATATATCATAGACAGCTTGCTTCTCTAACCATAGAGAAACCTCGCGTTATTACCAGAAATAAACTGTTCATAGATAAAATGCTTACACGAGGGTATCGTACCACTATACTATTATGTATTTTTGTTATATATTTACAAAAAAATAATTTGTTTTCTTTCATTCAGACCCGAATGTTTAGCGCGAATCCAATTCGCACTTGACCAGTTTTTGTTCTACTTTAGAATTTGCACTATAATCAAACCAAGTTTGACACTCGTATATATTACAGTTGTAATGATAGAGCAAAAACAAAAAACCCTAAAAAAACACATTTCTTGTACGAAAATTCTCTTACTATTTGACACTTAGGTACTCTAAATGCCAATCATAAAAATGGTAGTGAAAGCTAGGGTGAACTTCTATTATAATTGTATAAAAATAGTATTTTTTGTATTAAATACCTACTAACAATCATTGTATATAATGTCGCCCAATGACAATAGCGCGATGTACCTTCGACAGCAATATGCCTAATGAACTTAGATAAGAACTAAATCGATTTGTATGAATAATTCGATTTCTGTCATACCTGCGAATGAATACTTTATTGGTTAGCTTACAGAAAAGCTTTTGAAATGAGTATTAAAAATATTGAAAAAAAAATATGCGATAGCTATGCGTGAAAGGTCATATCGGACTTAAATAAATATTTGTTATTTTGTTCCTAAATCCAATAAAAATCGTTTAGGCGGATGATTTATGAACCGAGTTAAATTACGAGTAGAATTGTAAAATGCGATCGTCTGTGACTGCGGCAACTGAAGTTACGGGAAAACTTAAATCTAAGATATTTTGGCACTTCGCCAATTAAATATTGGTGATGTATATCCATGGATTACAACCTTTATGTATATGAATGGAGTGCAGCCGTTAATGCTGTCTGTATAGAAATTTACAAGTACAAAATCCTCTTAACACTTTCTTATTGGTCAATGTCAATGTAATTGACTGCGGAATTCTAATACGAGATTTGCCACAAACTTGACCAGTTTTATGAATAAAGACGTACTTACTCATCGGCTTCATCTGATAATGGTTCGGTAAGTAACTTTGTTGACTAACTTCGATGAGCCACTTGATGCTTTACGAGCTGATGGGATGTGAGCCGCTGGCACTCATGATCAAGCAGTTAAGGACGGATTACTATATTAGATCTTCCCTAAGTAAAGCTTATTGCGTAGTATTTTTTTTTTTTTTGAGAATCGTTAGGAACTATCCTTATACCATTACCACCATTCACATTGTCATTGGAAATGCCGAAAACATATTTCGCCAGTTATTAGTAGAATAGGACTTTGTGGAACTGAAAATGTTAATTAGAAATAATCGACTTTAATTTACATAAGGTCAAAAATTAATTTTGGCTCCAAGACAAACTTACTAGATAAGCTAATTTTGTTAGCTAAATTTTAAGGTCCAAGTAAGTTTATGTAAAGTCATCGTATTAAATAAACATATGCGTAACATTTAGACGACAGATTATGTGAAGATAATATAGATTTTACAAGTTTTAGTATTACCAAACAGGGATATGGTTCGCGGGAAGCTTCCGTAAGCTGTATTAATCCGGCCTTTCGTGCTTGGATTGGTCCGTAGCGCCCGCACTTGCTAAGTGCTGAGTTATCATCCATTTCGTTAATAACGTAGATAAAGCTAATAATTTTATGGTTTTAAGCTCACTTGAATTATTAGAGTGCTGTGAGAATCTTTTTCAAAAATCGTGCAACATGTATCTGTAGTTTTGTGTATTTTTCGTAATATTTATAAAATTTTTGTCAGTATTGAGAACTCCGACTGGGATATATTTATATGTGGTACTGTGCGTCTGATATTCGAATGTAAGAGGATGCTAGAACGACGCATGTAAGTTTTCGTTTCTTATTTTTATAATTTATTGTTAAGAATGTTAAGATGGAATATTTTATTCTGTAAAATAAATAAACAAATTAAATAAAAACTCGTTGTTTATGATAATTGCTAACATATCATAATCTAATTTAAACTTTTATGGCAAGACAGCAGAAATTGAAAACACTTTCACGAAGCATTGTAAAACGAAGTATTTCACGAAGCACACGGTAGAAAGGAGAACAAGTATTGTATTGAAAAATTCACGTTGGAAATAAATTAAAACAAGCCAAGTGCGAGTCGGACTGGCGGACCGAAGGATCTACGCAATACATTTGTGTTATTTACGAATATTTACAAAAAAACTGTTTTTTTATTAAGTAATTCAGTTCGGAGTCCTTAGCACAAGCTCAACTCACAGTTGACTGGTTTTTATGTTTGTTGATTTAGAGTTTGCATAAGTTCGACGCTTATCACTGTATTTTACGATAGAGCAAAAAAAACCACTTTTCTTGTATTAAAGTTTTTTCAATTTTTTTTTTATTATAATAATTTGTTAGGATATCAGCATTAAATTTGTGAAATTTCAATCAGCTACCTATTAAAGTTCACAATAAACATAAAGGTAGGACAGACGGTCGGTGGTACAAACATTATTGTATACCTAATATAAAATAAAATCTGTTAAAATTATTTAATATATTGTAAAATAAGTTAATATTTTAATACAACTTATTAATATTGTATTTGTTTTCAAAAATATTTCTCAATTTTATGAAGCTATGAAAGAAATTTAACTATTTAAAAATCAAATATTCGTTAGTGCTGTGAAATGACAGGAGCCAAATTTTTTATTAATTTTTCGTCAAGAGAGCATGAATTTTTTTGCAATGAATTCAGATAATTTGGAAGATAATTGTTCTCAGTCCCAGTATGTCATGGAAAGTGCACTATACTGTAGCAGAATAACTGGAGTAGTTATGTAAAACTTTTTTAAAGGATTTTCTCACGAAAACTGTTAAGTTATATATTAGAGTTATCATAGAGTTAGATTGGCCTATTACCTACGAATTTACGAAATCTTGACTCATTCATTATAATTATTATATACGTAATGAGTTACTTATGAGCTCATACAATTATTAACAAAATTATGGACGAATCTGTTTTCGAGTAGCCTAGACGCACCGCACACCTACTGTCCAGTCTATGCAGTAAACACTGGCGATCCTAGTTAGGGTAACCGGTCGGAGCGGGTCAGAGCGCTCATGACCTGAACACGAGGATATGACAGGATGTATCACATGGTTATCGCGGCTTTTACGGTTACCAGCCAGCTTGTAGCACGTATCACTCTACCTTATGGGCAAAATTTAGTCAAATTCTTTGCGAAACTTGCCACGATACGAAGAAACGTAGGTACAATATTTAACTTTCGGATTTGCTTAAGGACACTTAAGTGTGTATGTAAAGTGGCTGGTAACCTAAGCCGGCTTACTAAATTCAATATTATACAATTATTTGTTACACCTAAACATTGACACCTAAAGCATTTTATTTATATTTCATACTAATTAGGTGCAAGTCTGAACCACGGTTGGTGTCTAAAAGCTATCTATCCTATTATAAAAATCATCATAAATGCCTTTCTCAATTGTAACATCACCGCCCACCTATATTGAGCGATCTTGAACCAATTAACCAGAGCGTCTCGTCCAGGAGCTTACGATACTCACGCCATGTTACTTGGGCTTTTAAATAATAAATAACTAGGATGAACAAGCAAGTTTTTGTTCCAAAGTTTTGAAAACGTTGACCTATGCTAACACTGCTACAATACCCTAAATAGTTCAGAAATATATTTGAGTGGCTCATCCTTCCCCATCTGCGGTGGAGCGAATTTGTTCCGAAGAATGGAACATCTAATTCCTATACTTCTACCCGAGTGGAGGGTTCAGTAAAAATAACTTCGCACAGGATGCACGTGTGGACCCGCCTCTTCCACTCATCGATATTTTGCCGCCATATGCGCGCTCTGTGACGTACTAATGCAACTGCTCGATGCGTGTTACTGCAACAACAAAATTGAAATGACGATGAATTTTCAATAGCAATTTGATCTAGAATTTATTAATACTTGTTAACAAAATTTACCTATTTCTGTAGTAGGTAAGAGATACATTTATTAATGTTAATTCAGTTGAAGCAAGGAACATAGGTACTTCAAACCGAATCTGTGTATTTAAACTACAAAGACTTAATTAATTTATGAAGTCAGAGGGGATCTTACAATAGGAATAAATAAAATATGTGATAAATTTAAATATGTTTCTTTGATTTACGATTAAATAGCGTGTTTAAATAGTCATACAACAGCAATCCAATAAAGTAAGATCAAAGTAAGATTTGACTATATTATAAGTACTATAAGATATCGTAAATATTAGCTTTATTTACTATTAAATGAAATATAACTTATAGAACATATATTACAATGAATAAGGGTGAATACACCATTAAGAAAAATGTGTAACGAAATAAAAAAAACAATCAATGCTTTTAGTCGGTCACGTCATAACGGGCATTCTTTGTTCTTTTATAGCTCGCCCTTTTCGAGCTTTGTCGAAATATTTACGCCCTACCATCGTAAGCGCGGGCGCACGGCTCGGAGGCGCATATGTGTGGCTTGCGACCGCACGTGCGTCTTTGTTCAAAGATTAACATACATTCGACATACTTAAATGATATTTATTGAAATTGAAATTTCAAAGTTTTACGTCTGAATGATAATAGTTATGGATGGCATTTCGTTGAACTTAAAATCAAAAAGTATTAAATAATCATAAATGCATTAATCTATTTGTTAATGACGTAGTTATATTATTTAAATAAATAGTAATTGCAATAAATTCACCAAATTATTGGTATTTGTTTGTACTATACTATCATTATAAAGAAAACAATTTTTCACTAAATAAATACATAGATAAAAAATAATTTACTGACTCCATTCTCTAATAGTTCTCGAATTCTAAATTACTATTCAATTTAGTTTGACGGTTCGAACGAATTAATTTGATAAGGATATACTTTAAATATAATTGGCCAATATTTAATAAAAATTTCATAATTTAACAGTTTAAATTAATATACGTATCAATAAACTTTATATTTAATGATGTTGACTATGTGTACTTGTAACCCTTATATACAATTTTTGCTATTATTCACTTTCTTTTTCCTGTTCTGTCAGTTAATAACGTTTGTTTTGTTTTTCTACTCTATGTTTATAAGTGAGAACCTGATAATGGCCTTTTGTAGCTATTACGTGTGTCAATAAGTTAATTTGTGCTGTTGGTTTTCCATACAAATAAAATAAAAAATGAAAATAAAAATGTCATAACGCCACCACAGTCTAGTAATCCCCATATTGCTACTGTCAGATTTATTTACTTTATGCTAACAATACCTATATGATTTAATATTTACTGAACACTAAAACATAAATGACCACTTTAAGTAATTCAATATTGTAATATTTTAATATGCTACATTATACATTATTTATGTAATTATATTATTAGGTATGAAATCGTGTGCCTACTTTAAAAATTTGAGGTTCATTCTTTTTTATGATGTGACAATAAATTCTGTTATTATTTGTACATAAAGTATTAACAAATTTATACTATAATATTATAAATCTGAAGAGTTTGTTTGTTTGAACGCACAAATCTCAGGAACTACTTGTTCGATTTGAGAAATTCTTTTTGTGTTGGATAGTATATTTACTGAGGAAAGCTATAGGCTATATTTTTTGTTTGTATGTTTGAACGCGCTAATCTCAGGAACTACCCATTCGAATTGAAAAATTCTTTTTGTGTTACATACTCCATTTATCAAGGAAGGCTATTATTACATCATGGTACGACCAATAGAAGCGGAGCGTCAATGCAAAATGTTGCAAAAACGGGAAAAAATATTCCTTTTTAAGAGTTTCCGTTACCCGCGCTACGTAAACGGTTAATGTTAAGGAAATACCATGTATTGAACCCGTGATATTTTCAAGTGTCGTGATAGCCCAGAGCGCAACGAACCTGTCTCAAATTTATAAGGCCATAGGGCCATGGTTCGAAACCGGGCGTGTACCAATGAGTTTTTCTGACTTAAGTACATTAACTATCACTGACTCCGTGCCTCGGGAGAGCACGTTAAGCAGTCGGTCCCGGACGCTTTCAATAGATGGCGGTCGTTACAATCCCCAACTCGCAGTAGAGTAGCCTGGTGGATTTAAGCTCCAAACCCCCTCCTCACCCTGAGGGAGGCCTAAGCCCCTGCAGTGGAGTAAAACGGGCTGATGATGATATTTTCAAATTCAAAAAAATACATAAATAATATAGTAATAAATATGGTAAATCAGTATAATTATAATAATTATTGGAACATCTCAATGGACATGTTACCCACACAGTCGTCTTGTGCAAAAACTAGGTAGAGCCTGTGTTGTATGCATCTGTCAACGATATACATCAATATCTTTATATTACATACATTTATAGACATTTTAAACCAGACACGCAACAAATAGACAATGTCATGCATGCAAGTATTTGTCCCGAGCGAGGATCAAACCCGCCACCGTTGGGTTTGCAGTCTGCGTCTCCGCCTAGACTGCTATAATAGACCAATCGGTCCGTAGTCCAATCAATATCCGATTCTAGTATTTTAAGAACAATTTTGCTAATTCCTCAGTTGCACATTTTTAAGATGCGTAAGTTTTTCTTATAAACTACCTTAACTACCATAGGTCAATCCTTTCGCTAAAGTGAAACCCGATCACAAGCGAAACTTTCATCTTTGATATTTAAGCTGTACTCATACGAGTAGTTTCGACTCTCTTACCTTGTTACGTGTCCGTGTCGAGTTCCAAACCTGATCCTATTATTCAGAACTTAAAGAATGCATTAACATTTTCAATGATCCGTGTGTGTATCTCTTACGAACAATGCGGGGCTTGTAATGCGTTATTACGTATTCATTGAGTTAGATTTTTTTTTTCGTCAATCGAGACGAAGATGCGTCGTGGGCGTATAAGAATGAGAATTTGAATCGGAATCGGATTGTCCCATAAATGTAACAACTTAGTTCGATTGTACCTTTCTGTATCTGGTTCACAAGGCTAACCGGTTTCGATTCGTGAAAGGACAAAAAAAGCTCTTTTCCGAAGAGAAATATGCCTATTTAACTATAATATTGACAACGTGAAAACAAATTACAGATAACTAAGTACTTATGTAAGTTAATTTTTTTTTTATTGTATGAAATATGTAAAACGGAACGCGATACGATTTAATGCTGTTAAGGCTATTGTGAAATATTCGACATCTGAATGGTTTTAGTATCAGAAATCCATTTGCGCGCCAGACATAATGGAGTCAGAAAGTCGAGGTGCCTGTTTTGAATTGTTGATATCCCCGTATAAAAGAACGGCGGCGCGGCGCACGAAAAGGTGGCGGGCGGCGACATTGCACGAGGTCGGCAATCGATCGGGGTGAAGGGTACAGGGAACGGGAGCAAGCAAGTCGGTGGCGGGAGATCACATGTCGCGAACAATCGCACCCTGACACAACGAGCAAACAAACGACACCCTTTACTCGCTCAGCTCCCCGCGACGCGACACGCTGCTACAGCTTTAACGAACCCTCGGCACTAGACACACGCTATGACACCGATTTACAACCTGCCATTTTTTTTTACTCAAACCTTCTCCTTTTTTATTATATTCTTAAATATTTTTAAACTAAAAGCTTTGAATCTACGCATAATATTCGTGCTGTGTTTCAGTTACAAATTACTGGACAAATAAAATATAATCCCAATTAAGGTTTACAATACAATTCAAACAATACAATAGATAGTTTCGGTACATCCTCTGCGCCATGCCATCGATCCTCGTGCATCGGATAAGAGGACACCTCTGATCACACCACTCATCGATCTTTTCGATCGTGATAAGTTCTTTTCCAATTCTTTTGTCTCGTGAAGGTTCGTCATACATCATAATTATTATCTTTAGAAGCTGTCATTTAATTACATTCAACTGCACCATATCGTGCGTGATTGCATGCAAATATTTATGTAGCGTTTTGATAGTCGACGGTGCCACGGACAAAGCAGGCGTGGCTCGCTGCCCGCGGTCGACCGGAAGGAAGTGGGACAATTACCGTGACGCTGGATCAGGTGCGGAGCGATCGGCTGGAAACACCGCTCGTAGCCGCGGTCCCATAGAGTACTTACAATAACTAGTACTCTTTGAATGTAATCTGTTGTTATAATTAATTGTTAATGAATGTTGACTTTAGTGGTTGGCGTAGCACTTCGTTCACTTTCAAAGTGACACAAGGAACCGTTTTCACGTGGTTTTAACGGTACAGGAGTTTACATTTGGGAATTCTTCGTCACCTACAGTATTCTTCGGACTTGGTCCATACCGAACTGCCATTTGTTTTTTGCATTTGGCCAACTTTATTCGTGGAAAAAATATAGTTCCCAAGAAGCAATAAAATGGCCACTGTTTAGTTGATGACAGCGGCACACAATCTTTGATTTTTATTTTTTTTCGGGTAGGTAGCGGCAAAATACTATTTTTTTTTACTTTTTTGTTTTTTCCCTTTTTCTTCTTTCTTTACGTTTGGTACCATGTTACGTTAAATGAAAAATTTCCTTGGTTCTTATTCTTATTTATCGTGTTATGTTTCTTTAACTATACATTAAGGTATGAATGGAAGGTTTGACGTAAGACGAAAAGTGACAGATATGTTTCGGCATCACAGTCAATACTATAAACTACATTAATAGCTGTAAATAGCGTGCCAATAATGTAACTTTAAACATAAATAAAACACTGTGTTTTCTTTTGTGAAATAATTTTTTACATGTTTAATTTCTTCCATTTTCATAAAAGTTTCTATATTTGCTAATAGACCTGCTTATTAGCCATTAGATTATTTCAACAGATATTATTATTACAGATGATGACAAATAAATAGCTCGGCATCACTCTTTCTGTATAACACGATTACTTGTTTCTCAAATTATGTGCATTCCAAAAATTTTATTTAAAAAATAAAACTTATTGTCTAATTTATTACTTTAAATTAATTACTAAATTTCGCTGCTGTGACCGATGTCAATTAAATAGTTTCCAATATAGGTTAAAGCTTAAAGAAAAGCGTTATTTAGAAATCAATGAAAAAAAAAAATTGTATAGAATGTGCTGGTTAGTAACGCAAGATACATAATGTATCAATAAAAATACTTAAAATTTCCTTTAAATGTAGTCGTCACTCACGTTTATGGATGGTATGGATATTATACAAAAAAAAAAAATTTGATAGACATAGATAGAAAATGTTATGATGTTCTCAGAGAAATGATTTTAAACCCGATACCGTTGGAGACAAAACGGCTTAGTAGAAATGAATAGACCGGAAATAGGTTTTAAAAACGAAAAAAATGCCCTGCTAGTTAGCTTACCTAAAATTTATTTTATGTATCTATATGATACACAAACACAATATGAATTTGAATATTTTTTAAAAATTCTAAACTTGTTTTTATTTGATACAACGAATGGTTGATTAGCCCAAATATAAAATGTGTACAAATATTAACAAACGAAAAATAAATTTCAGCAAATTACAAGGATATTTTAGGATTTGAAATTTAATAAAATGTTTAATAACAAAATTAATATTTTCATTTTATAAAACAGACGTCGTCAGTAAATAAATGTAAAAAAAAATAGCAAATCTTCGTGATAGCGAATCCTCGATTGAAATCAGTGCGAGATGTGGGACGAACGAAAGAGGAAGAGTCTACAGGTCAACGCGCCTCAAGCCACGCTTCGGCCAACATCAGATTCACGAAACCAGGCCGCGAAACAGACGAAGTTTTGCACATGGAAATTCTACCGGAGGCGATTTTCTGCGCGAGGAAATATATTTGGGAACGTCTCTCGCATCTATATGCAAATTCTTTCATTAGCCGCTTTACGTATTTGAGTTTTTTTCTCGTATTTCTTGTGTTCGAATTTCGGAACGGTTCAGTTTGGTAAATGCTTTTGTTAGTCAGTTGGACTGGTTGGGGAGTAACTTTAAAAGAAAAATCAAATTATCTCAAACAACGTTATAAACATTCGAAGGTATCAAATTTTGTTTTCTTTTTTCATAAAAACGGACTGAAAATTAGCCTAAGATCTAAATGGAGTACGATGGTGATATTATTATTTTTTCAATAAAAATATAAAAGGAGAAATTCCTTAGTAATGACATGTATGTAATAAGTTAAGCAATGAAGGACTGTTCTTTATCCCTTCGTTTTTGTCAGAAGTAATGATAAAATAATACAGATAAAACTAATATGCCACCATGTTATGTATCCTTTTTGTGCATTTAAATTATTTATGTTCGCATTGGAAAAATAATCTTTATTCTACAGGACCAACTCTCAGTAAACAAGTTCGAAAAGTTGATGTAAATTTGAGACTTGGTGGAGATTCATTGGGTTTAGTAGATGAAACTGTGTTCTTGGGCATTACTATCGATGCTAGTTTACAATGGGGTCCTCATGTTATGAGGGTGGCTGGTAAACTGAGTTCTGCTGTTTTTGCAATCAGGCAAATAAGAAGACTAACCGATGTGCCAACAGCGAGACTTGTTTATTTTAGCTGCTTTCATAGCATAATGTCATATGGCATTCTGCTCTGGGGAAAGCCCGCTGACGTTCAAACAATATTTGTTCTGCAGAAAAGGGCTATTCGAGCTATATATAAATTAAAATCTAGAGATAGTGTGAAGGCTCAATTTAGAGAAAGTAACATTTTGACAGACCCTCGTCAGTACATTTATGAAAATATAATTTATGTACATAAAAACTTAAATGCTTTCTCTAGGGTGGGTGATGGCCACAACTTAAAACAAGACATAAGCATATGTTATCGATTCCCAGGTTCCGACTTTCAAAAGTCAATAATTCTTTCATGGGAAATTGTATCCGTTTTTATAATAAAATTCCTAAAAAAATGTTGAACTTAAATTCAAATCAATTTATAAAGCAAGTTAAAGTCCAACTTATGAAAAAAGCTTACTATTGTATTAGCGAGTATTTAAATGATAAGTGCGCATGCACATCATTGTAATAGTTGTAAGCATTTTAAATTAAAAAAAAAAGTGATGAATTATGAGAAACATATATTTAAATAAAATAAACAGGGAGGAGTTTCTTGCCGGTTCTTCTCCTTCTAGTTTTGGAACCGGTACCTAATCAATTTATTTTGATATTCAATAAGTGTGTGTAAAGATCTTATATTGAATAAAAACTTTTTGAATTTGAATTTGAATAAAAAACAATGTAAGTTACGGTACTCGGAAGTGAAACTTCATCGCAAGTTTCCTCTTTTCCAATAAATGAGATTTTCTGACGTTGTAAGTTTTTTTACGTAAATTGTCTTCTCGTTGGGGGTAAATAGTTTTAACAAAATGTGTTACGATTCACACAACTTTTGGAAACGCTTGGGAAAGGAAAAAATATTCCAGGTTCGAGTTCTCGATGTAAAATCGCCTAAAAAAGACACCTTTCACACCTAGCTTCGTACGTTATTTGAAGATATAATTTGGTGACGTGCTTACGTTGACTTGTTAAACATGAAATTTGAATATCAACACTGATAGGTCTGTGATTAATAGTTTCAGAAGCATGAACTTTTAAGCTCTTGATTCCATGGTTATATAAACCTGGCTATAACATGAAGTACTAGAGCCGAAAATCACCTGCTATTTAAATAGCTCTGGAATCAATTTTTTTGTCCTATGAATTTTTATTTATTTAAATAAAAATTTCGAAACTAGCAGACAAACTTCACCGAAATATAACGAAACCACCCGAAGTGTCGAGGAAAATTGCGTTACATTGAATTTAAACTAAATTTGAAATGCACTAGTCCCTAATGGGTAGGTAAATGTATTCATTAAAAAAAAAATTAAGTCATCAGCAGTACAAAAAGAAAAAATTATACGTTTCGATTGTTCCTGACCACAGCAGACCTGATTTTCTGTAGATTTCGTTCTTGATTAATTCTCCTCAGAATATCCTATACTCAATAATTTTATTAGTTTGCGGCTTACTTGAAGCACTTTCTCTTTTCGATGTAGTGACAAAACTATGAAAACAATCCACAATAAAAAAGATTAATAATGTCATAAATTATCACAAGAAAAAATGTTTGCTACATCATAATATATAGCAAACATGGTTAAACTATGCATATAAAAAGTATTAGTTCACTTGTGATAAACATTGATTATATTTTTAAATAAGATCAAAGAAGAAAAGGGACATCGTCAGTAAAAGTAAATGTTAAATAATTACAATTATATCAATAAGTAAGATTGCTAAACCATAGAAGCCCATGTTTAAAAAACAATTTATCATAACTTTTGCCGAAGGTTATCTTCAGAGTAATGTATTGCTGAACTTATTTCTCTTTATGATATTGAAGCACCTGCTTGACCGACTATATATCGCTGATATACAGAGTTCCGACGAGGTCGTGCCTTTCTCGGCAGTATACCTTTTTCAGGTCAACTAAAAACAACGGTATCGTCTGAAAACGTCGCTGTTATGCAAAAAAATATACAAGATTAACGACACGTGACATATGAGCAGATTTGGGCGACTATGGGTACTCGAATGAATGCAATTCAAACTATTTTGCACAGTAGGTTGCATGGGTGCCAGAAAGCTAGTTTCTCCCTGGGTGTCCCATAGATTGCTAGAAAAGCAAAAGGCGGCTTGTGTTAGTTGGTGCCAGCTAACTCTTCTACGCTTCAACGAAGGGAAGTTAAAAAGCTGTTTATAACAGCGTCTCAGAAGAAAACACTAACTACCAGTTTGAGTCTTCGAAGACGAGGTCAAGCCAAGAAAAGTTGTGCGTCACTTGTGGAAGAAAATGGCCGCTTCGTTTTCACGAAAAAAGAATGTGTTGCAAGGATCATCACTGATCGGTATACCACGGTCTGTTTGCAAGAAATGATACCTGAACTCAGTAGATGTAATACGAAACGTCACATAATCCCATATTATGACAATGCGAGGTCCCACATATCCCAACAAACAAACGATTCTTTAAAACGTTGAGTTGATGATCCATCCTCCGTACAGTCCTGACCTGAGGCCTAATGATTTCTTTGCATTTGATAGAGTGAAAGTTTTGTTACGTAGTCAACTGTATGAAGACCTAGAGGCAGCAATAGAATCTTATAATTCTACCGTTTTGTCGACATCAATTTCAGTCTGGAATTACTGTTACAGTGATTGATTTTATCGAATGCAAAAGTGCTTACCGGTTAATTTATAAATAGCATAATATAATCTTCACTACTTTATAACACGTGATTGGTTAACACACTTGACATGGCTTTCATCATTCATCCATCACCCGTCATGCTGTTTTATAATTGTTTAATTTGCGCTAATTGTGTTCGTTGTGGCGCAGCGGGTAACGAACTCGCCTCACATGGGGTGACACATTTAACTTGTGAGGACTCTTTACTGAAACTCTAAGTTTCATAAATATATATTAAAAGTCTTTTGTTAAATTAGTGGGATTTGTGGGCTGTTCGAAACAAATAAGGGTTACTATTGAGTCATGTAGGAAGGAGTTTTTGCGTCTAGTGTCTAGAAACCAGTTTATCTAGATCTCTGACATAAACAAATCTATATACAACCGGAGTTTCGATTTACGCGTAAATGCAGAAGATTAAAGTTGGTATTTTGACTGGTCTATTATTAGTCTTACTACGACTACGGCTGCAGGTGAAGGATTAATCAAGTATTTATATGTGATTCGATATATAATATATACCTACTGAAAAGACTGAATGTGCGCTGATAACAATAAACTTATTGAGATTAAAGTCGAGTGAAAACAAAATACAACGGAAAGAGATTCGTGACTATTCAACCCTATCTTAACCAGGCGAATCATGAGATAGGAAAAAATTTGTAACGAAATTTCTTGTGTTACGGTACTGTGAAAATATAGAAACTGACCAGCGACCAGTTCGTTTGTCACTTCGTCACTCGGACCTCAATAATCTTAAAAATAAAAGAGATTTTGTGAAAGAATTTGCCCTACAATGATTAAGAGAAGATGCAGTGCTAACTGTAAATATGCATCGTCAAATAAATAACGACTTACGGGCTAAATTAATATTACATAACTTAGACGCTAGTTTGATATATACACTATCATTATGTAATATAGTTAATGTGTGAAGTAGTGTATTGCTACCGCCACAACTTAAATGTTTGACAGTATACAGAAATGTTTCTGATTGCCAGCACGTTGTGTAGTTTATATTTCACTCTGTTAGCCACATAACATAATATTACTCCAAAATTCTATAGCGGGCGAGATGACGGCAGCTGTCAAAATGACTGCCTAGGACCGTTTCATGATACTCGTGCGATTACTTTCACACCCGCGGAATCGAGTCGCTCTCGTTTCAAACTTAACACAGGCACCGCACTCTCTATTGTATCATACCTATTACTGCTGGCTTTTATTAATGGCTTTATGGTTCATTTTTGTTACTAGCGTATTTTTTCAAGACGTGTATCACGATCATAATCCACTTTGTTTCTAAGCAGTTTGTTCACACATGTCTCTTAAATTCTAAGAAATATTATTCATAAACAGTGGCAATGTCAGAAGCGAAAATAAACAAGCGCGCCGACGCATGTCACAGAGATGTAGACATGATACACGGCCCTATACAAGTAACAACTTATCATAATAATGGCTCCGATGGAACAGATAGTATTGCTTTCGTTCAACATTTGTTCCCAAACGTCGGGGGTTAAGCGTGTGTGACGAATCACGGCGCTTAGGAGCAGGCTATAAATGGACCGTTTAACGGATCCGGGAAACGAGTCACAATACACGTAATTCCTCAAATATTTCACTTTATCTCGCGTCATGATATTAAAACTGTACCCGGAATAATAAAATTAAGCTGTTGAAAAGGAGCAATTATGATTCTTCTAGAAAATTATATGCTATAGGTACCTACCCATACCTACCTCTTCGATAGTAAACACGGGGATACGCAGAACTTCCGAGGGACGGTTCGGCGCTTCGTAAAAGGAAAGGAAAATGCCGATAGGACTCGTAAACAAAACGAGAAGATTCATTCGTGTCAACGACCGCTGTTTTGTTTTGAAGCGGCCCCTCGTCCGCACGCACACACCCTGCGAGTAAGCGATTTCAAGGGTGGCTTGATACATAATAACATACTATTCATGTTTGATAATATGATCGCTCTATTAAGACACATTTCTCTATTATAAATGTGTAAATATATGTATTACTTATTTTGTTGAAGTCTTTAATAATTTAACGTCTAACAGAACGGTGCAATGAATCAAGATTGATTTGACGTAATGAAATAATATATTTTGAGTCTTACGAAGAACGTTATTAGTTTGAAATACGATGATCCGGTGAAAAAACAGTTCGATGCGAGTCGCAGCTCCACCCCACACGCCCCTCTCGTCCGCCAGAAGGGATCGATCTCGCTGAGCCTACGGTTTCATCTTGCTCCTAAATTACTTTATCGCGCGCCGTCGAAACTTTATCAATATTTGATAAAGCAATAACCGAACGCTTTCCGTTGTAACGTTATGTAACGATAAGTGCAAACTGTAATATGCAATAATTTTGTTCCTTGGCAACCTACGAATATTGATAGCTTGTTCTTAAAATAATTTATCGTTACCTACTGCACTCGGAGATCAAAATAACAATATTGTGAGCCAATACATTGGTTGAATATTCTGTGCGTGTTACATTAATGCGACATGACGCGCATTATTCTGACGGCCGCAATGTGTGCGTCTTTTCTGTTAATTGAATAAAATTCTAGCCGAGTCATCGAAAGCGGGAAATGCGTTATCGAGGGGGTGGCGCGTGATATATCGACGTAGTCCTTGAGAAAAATGTGAAAAGGCACGCAATATAAATGTTTTGTGGACATTGTCGTACCTACGCGACCATTCCGAGCTTTTGCCCCGCCACGCCTCCCGCTGCTAGCTTTATGGTTATTGGGATATTTGTAACAGTTTATGCAGTCACCGAACAAGCAATGAAATATTTTTCTATCCAATATCTATAATATTATTCATTTTATCATTGAAATTACACCAGCGGTGTATACGAAAATAATTCTTTAGGATATAAATAACACTAATATTTGAGGGTAAGAAAAAACCACCAAATCGGATTGCCCTAAGTTACGCTTATAACGTCACAATACTTTAAGTATGAAATATAGTACTGGTTCCGCAACAGTCGTATAGGGTTCGATGATAATCAGTAGCGATTGGGGTGCGGCCAAACCGGATGACAATGATTTAACTCAGTCGCTCGCGTCCAGAAGCTTTCGAGTAGTATCAGTGATGATTCCACACTAAAATCAATATAACGGATGCTACCATTACCTACTCGTTAATCCTAACAGGCAATACAAATTCAATTGACATACATAATTTATTGTGTAAAACTTCGCAACTTTCGCAGCGTCTTGAACAAGTAGAATGGATACTAAAATTAAAAAATCAGTGTAACTAGCAGTTAATTTCTTAATTCTATTGTATTTTTGTACTAACCCATAAATAAAAAAAACCCTATATGACGTATCAAACAAAAAAAAAACGCTATCTTTATGATTCCCTTAATTTTTTGCGTTTTTTTTTTATTTCACTGGATATGGTTGAAAAGGTGCATACTTTACAGCCCTTTAAATGTAGAACAGATGGACAGACGACAGGACAGGCGGTATGAAACCCTGAAAACAATGTGTTTTGAACTAAATTGATCTACAAAATGTAATTCATAAAAAAAACTGGTGTGATGCAAACCTTTGTCAGACGACAAACCCTTATAGTTTCTATAACATCGGAAATCGGGTAGTTTTAAACATAGGTGCTATATATTTTGTAAACGCTACATAAATGTGTACTAAAATCTTGAATTTTTTTCGAAAGGGAGGCAGGTACTTAAAAAAAATGGAATGAAAAAAAATTACATACCGGCTATAATAGGATCACGTGAAATAGAAATTTTTATATTCATTATGAAGTCTTTGATGGTTTTTCAAAATTAGACTTTGTTTACGAAATATTCGGCTCTAACTAAACTAGCTATTTTACATGAGTTGCATCCCTTCCACTATAAATCTTGAACCACTGTTAGATTTAAAAGATTCAAATAAAAAAATAAAATAAATAGTAATACTAGTACATAGTATGAATTAACTAAGAATATTTATCATGACTAGCTAGGGCCAACTAATTCACGAGTTATAGTCTATCAAGAAAAGTCATGATTTTGTTTTGTAAATTGTTGTTTGTATAGTTACAAAACTCTACCGTATCTGTGACCCGACACGCACATGTCCGGTTTTTAAATTAGTTTTTCATTGAGCTCCCATTTCGTTCATATGCGACATGTTCGAAGGTTTTTTTTTAATTTTAAGTTCACACCCAAAAATGACTAAACATAGACTAAATTCATTTGACAGTAGCGTTTGGCGTTAATCGAGTCATAAATATGTCAGTTCACAGTATCGACGTTACATTACGCAATTTTGCAGATTTGAAACGCGGCGCGCGGGGATTTCTCGGGGGTGAAGTGACGCGCGGGGACCTTGCGCACTAAAACTCGGACTGAAACTCGCAATCTTGCACCAGCTAGGTATATTAAGTGTAGTTAGACGGTAAACGCAGGAGAGAGCTTCTAGTCAATTTCTACGTTTATGCTTTAAACTAATTTTTATCTTCGTGTCGTATTTAAATTTCGTACGTCAAATAGTTTAGATGGAAATTGCGTGTTACAGACGGACACTAAGCTGATTCCAATTGCGAATGTTTTATATTTTTCAAAATTTAAGACGGTACACAAATAACAGTCGTCAAAAGTGTAACGATAATAGAAATGGTGTAGTCAAGCGAAATCTGAATTACTTGGTGGAAAGGTTCATTTATTTAACCTCAAGTCCTAGTATTATATGGGTAGTGCGAGTTGCTTACCACTAACGCCCATTCCCTATAACCTATCTATCGACGGTTTACTGCTACTGTGGATAGAAATTTTAGTCGTCGATAGCATATAGCGTCCCAGAATCCTACTGGCCGGTAGAGATTCCTATCGGCGTTTTCTATCTATCGACGGTAGGATCGATCGCTTACTGTGGATAGATTTTTCTATGAACAGAACAACAAATCCATCCCAATAACTTTTTGACAGTTGTCTGTCAGTAAGTTATCTACTGGCAGTAAACGGTAATTGCTATCGGCCATCTTCCTTGGATATCTGCCTATCTTTTTGGATTGCATTGTGCTTAAATTGAAATACAACGTTTTATCGTAGTGTCAAGTAATTGTTTTAAATCTCGAAATGTCGTCCAGTGACAGCGATCTCGAGATGCTTCAACAATTGTCTGATTGGGACACAAGTTTTGACGATGCCGAATTTGTTTATAACCCTAGGACATATAAATATCATTCATTAAATGATTATGAATTTATGTACAGATTTAGATTAAGTAAAGGCGCCGTTAATGATTTACTTTTTGAAATCCAGCCATTTCTCAGCATAACCTCAACCAGGTAAGCATAGTGTATGTATTTATATAGTACCATGATAGTACCTAATAAATCAATACATACGTTTATTTAAATGAAGCGTTTTGTTTATACTTAGTATTGTTACAGAAACCATGGTGGGTCGCCTATGCACCAACTACTACTAACGTTGCGTTTTTATGCATTAGGCACAATGCTAGTATCAGTTGCTGATTTTCAACGAATATTTTCAACGAAGTTACTGCGTAGGATTTTAATTTATTCTATGCTGAACAAAGTTAATAAACTAAACTGTGCTAACACCACAGAGCACAGAGTATGCTAACACATGGCTAACACCACAGAACAAATGAATGACGTGCGACGTTTCGTTTTATCGTTAGTCGTGTAGATATTACTTGAGATATTATAATATATTTACGTATTGAACGAATTCATTTCATTGATCGACAAAGATTATACTTATTTATATTTTATTTTGTTATATTTTAATAGTATTCTAATGATTTGAAGCTATTTGTAATGATTTGGGTAATTACAAAATATTATTTGTATTTGCAATAATGGAACGTATCGGAGGTCGCGGATAGCCGACTATCCGTAGTCATAAGTAGATAGATGTCGCTTACTGATGCTTGAGGGACGCATTCCAAGGATAGATAAATTGTCACCACTTATCTCCGATAGGTATCTACCGTTAACTGTCGGTTAGTTATAGGGAATGGGCGTAAGTGAATAATAGAGGAAACCCATGACCCCGTATCGGTGTTGGAGCTAATAGCTTGTTTGTTGAGCTACATCGCTCGAGTTTTGATTGGCTGCTATTGTCGATCCCTTTAGCTTGTATATTTTACTGATCTTTCGATTATGGTTGCGGCATTGGACTGTTTTTCAATTGGTAAATCAATAGTATTTCTACTCATTTATTTGTTTCGCGAAAAAAAACACCAGACATTTAAGTGGAGGTAAATTTAAAAATATTAAAATAAATCTCTATATTTTAAGGTAACGGACACATATTACATCAAAGTCGTTAAATGTCCATAGTATAGAGGTTGAAGTAAGAAATTACTGTTTGAAATAGAAAAAAAAAACTGGAAATTACTAATAAGTATAAAAATCAAAAACCCCACTGCAAATACAACTTATCTGAAAAGAAAAAAAGTTATTAACTGAGAAGGGAAAAACAAACTATATTCTATAGGATTTGGATTGAAAAACGTTTAATGTAATGAATTTTCCTCAGAGGCTTAATCAGATATTAAAATATACTTTCATATAAATATGAATTGAATGCTATAAGGTTTTGCAGGAGGGGAAAAACAAAAACTACAAAACATATTGTAAAACTCTTTATTATATTAATGTTTTTGTTTTTGTGCCATCTAATCATCAATGCATCTAATAGGGAGATCATAAATGCCTTTCCGATAGAATTCTGGGGGCGGGTTTGAACAAATTCTGTACAGACGATCTTACTGTTCCTCGAGAGCAAATTTTTTTAAGTTTGAGAACACAGTAGTTTTATTTCAAAAAGTCCCAACTCAAAGACTTTTATGATACAGGTTTTTTTTTCATTCAAAGCGGCCAGTCGCTAGAACAGCAATTTAAAACATAAAATGCTGTTTAAATTAATTTTAAAATAATATAGTGAAGTTCTTTGCGAACATGCTGCGGTATCAATTTCGTCGCAATGAAATGTATACACATTTAAATCTAGAGAAATGTTCTAATATCGCGTTATCAAACGATCAATTTGTTTTCAAGTAAATTGAAGTCGTAATAATAACGACAATGAAGTCCGAGCTTGAATTTTCATTACTCGATTGTGTGAATATTATTCAAATGAGCTTTCTTCTCGTAACTGCTCAGTCGTTCGGCTTCATCGGATTTTGTCCAATTAATTGCTGGTGTGATTTGCATTTTAGGTTTTGCCCTCAGTAACGTGATTTCAAATTTCAGTGTTCATAATAGAATATAGTAAAATGTTATCTAACTCAACCCGCTTATCTGAAGTAATAATGATAGCGAATTTGGCTTTGCCCAGGTTAATGTGAGGCTGATAATGTATTTTGTTCTTCTGCTTTACTTATGTCATAACTATTTACAATTATTCGAGGTTATCGCTGCCGCTCTCTTTCTTCACTATCAATCTTCAATGAAATGTGCTTGAGGGGTCATTGGTTTCGGAATTACGTATCAAAATATACAAAAGTTTATAAACCTATGCATGCGCACAAACAATTAAAAATTTAGTTTTTTTTGTAAGGTTAGTTTTTTACAAATAACTCGAAAACTATTTATATTTAAGATACCTTAAAACGAATTTCGTAAAGAAAAAGAGATTCCCAATGAAAAATTTTTGTACTTGGAGCCCTATTTCTAACATTAATAATTTCACTTAAAGTTTACAAAAGACCATCGCGCGGCAAGCGTTTTTTTAAATCGTTACGATGACGCGAAATCGGGCGTACTCGTAAAAAACAAAAAAAGGTATTAATAATTTTGTGACACTTCACGACAACTATACTTTATGAAATTATGTCATTGTGGTGTTGTCATTACAGTCTATTAGTTGGTGATTAGTTATAATTGTTATTAATAATTTTTACTGACAAAAACCTAAAAATTTGAAACCTATCAATATTTATTATCATTACTTACTGTTTTTATATACATAAATACTATCAGATTATATAAATTTTAGGTTTTTAGTGCTATTCATTTAAATAAAACCATTTTATGTTTATAAAGAACATAAAAATACGTTATTCGTAGTATTCACAATTTTAATACTTTTGAATATTAAAATTACAGAGCAAGTGAACGTGTGAACGTGAACAAGGAAAACAGATTGAACTAAACTAAAAATGTATGCTTGTTTATCGAGTAAAGATTAGAGATATCGTTAAATTTTTATATGGTACTTATTACAATTATCTTCTAAGAAGTATTAATTTGTACCATGTTTACCCCAAAACCAAAGAATTTTGTTAGTAGTGGTGTCTCTATATTTATTTGTTTGTTTTCACGGATATTTAGCGTCAGTCGGCACATTATTTTGATATCACTGTTGTTTTGAAAGCTTGCCTTTGTTTTCGTTCGCTTTTCGGCAATAAACTTGCGTTTGTATAGAGTTTTTCTATGAAAGCAGGAGTTCAGCTCGGTCTAGGGCAACGCACCCTCTGCCAACGAAGTGCGGGACTTTTGTTTCCCGAGTCTTTTACGTCATGCGTGAGTTATAAAACTTTGGACAGATTTTTACGTTGTCTCGCGTATGTTTTTTGTTCGTCGAAAACACTTCAATAAATATACCCTCCCAAAGATAATTTACTGAAGACAATTAGCGTTACATAATTAACGCGCTTAGCGCAGTGGTATGAATATTAGCGGTAAGAGTGCTTTTGTATGGTAAATTTAGTCCATTGACATTAGTAATTTAGATACCTACTGTATCAGCAAGTTTTGTATCTGAAACATTCGAAGGACGTCTATGAGTCTCGACACAAAGTTTGTTAGTTCGTGTATTTGTGTCCATCTTTATACAGCCTCCTTGCTCTTGAACAATAGTAAACACAATTGATATTCACACATTAATTTATATATCTAAATTGTATTAAATTTCAATAGAGTGTACTTATAATAAAATCTACTTGTATTGGTACACGTGTTCCTGCGTAAATCGTTTTAGATTGGATCTATCATATTTTTTTGACGTCTGCTTAGTTAAAAGACGCAAGAGGTAGAGTAACCTTTATTATTTCAATTACTGTGTATAAACCTTTAAAATTTCGTTGAAGACTCAAAAGTAGGTACGAAATTCTCCCGAATTGTATAGTTCGCCTCAAACTTTATATCGGATCGGAATACAATGCTATAAGCGTGCTTGCGCAGGTACAGTCATATACCCCTCGCTCCACTGCGTTCCGCTACACCTAAAACTGGTTACTGCGACGCGACTTGTGCCTATGTTCACATCCGCCATAAAGTTTAATTGGAACTGTACTTGTGTGGTTTTCTGTACTGTATATGTAATACAACATTTTGAATCTACCTTATCTGTTTTTTTATCTCTTTTTTGTTGTTGTAGAGTTTATAAACAATTAAGGTTCCGAGGTAATTTGTTATAAATAGTATTTCGAATAAAAGGTAGAGGGCAGGCCGGTCATGTCGTTTTCAGGCAGGAAACTACTTGCCGTTTACGAGGCCGCATCGCTGAATCGAGGTTTATTGCTCAGCGCTTTGTTCTCATGGTTACTCCCCGTACTGCCGCAGTTAAAATCCTTTTTCAGCGAATTGCCAACACACTGTGTCGCTCGTTACGTTTCGGCCAGGCAGCAGCAAGGGTAATGACGTATCATTACATAACCTTGTTTTGCGTGTACCTGCATCTAAAAAGTACTTTATCCTATATAACTCGTAGAATGAAATTGGTTTCTAGATTAAATTTCTAGCCTAAATTAATTTTTGAACAAATTTTTATTAAATGTGCACGTCTTACGAACGCACTATGTGGTTAAATAACAAGTGGCGACATACCGGCGTAAAATAACGCAGTGATTGCTATTTTAAGTTTTAATCAGAGCGGTAGCTCAGTAAATATAAAGTTTTCGGAGAATATGGAATAAACCATTTTAACTTCAACTCACAGTAAAACATACGTAACTAAATACATTAAATGGAATTTTAAATATATTTTTAATTGGGGTGTCTAGGCGTGAAGATCCATGAAAAATAACGTCAAGTAGAAGTAAACCTGAAAAACATGAAACAAATATTAATACTTCGACAATTTTGTTTATTTTGAGTTTTAATCAGGAGTTTTTTGATTTTTTTTGCTTCCTGCGGCAGAAAAAAGTTTTTTTATAGCTTTATTGATATTGTTCCTTGCTCTCACTTTTATTATTATTATTACTTATTCAGTCAGTCATTATTAGATCTCAAACTTACAAAACATAAAAAAAATAAGTCAGTTCAATTCGTTAAATTAATTCTCTTATATAACGTATTGACAATTTAACTAATGCCGTACAAAGCAGGTAAATATGTGGTCAAAGTATCACGAAGGGGTGTAACTCGCTGGGGTAGTTACTCCCCATCGTATCAGTGCTTTTACAGCGACAGTGGATGCCACCCTTTCACCTGCTGAGAGCACACATTGCCTGTCACTCCGTCTGCTTACATTATGTTCTGTAACAATGTAAAAAACCGGTCAATTGCGGGTTGAACTCGCGTACCAAAGGTTTCGTACCGTCACATAATATGTATTGTGTTATGTACTTATAGGTTTTATATTTTAAAAAATGTGTTTTTACCGAACTAGACATCACAGCAAACCATGAAAAAACAGGTATGTTTGTTCTGGTTACAGCTTGCAATGCAACTGAAACGAACGGAAATAAAAAACCGACGAAGTGCGAGTCGAACTCGTACAGGAAGGATTCCGTACTACTATAATATAAAAAAAAAACTAACCTATGTTACTCTCTAATTCATAAATTATATATATATACAAAAAATCACTTCGATCCGTTGCTCCGTTGCTGCGCGAAAGAAGAACAAACCAACAAACACACTTTTGCATTTATAATACTACTATTAATAGAGATGTCTAGATTCACAAAAATATATCACATAGCAAAATATGTTGCTTTGAATTTTTTTTATTTATAGTTTTACTCGTTAGCGATGGAATTATCAGGTAATATTTTGTTGAAATATTGATGTAGACACTAACCTACAAACTGTTAAATTACATTTTAATTACGAGTGTTGGATTAGATATAGGAATAGAACATTTTTTTGTCGCTCCATAGCAATTCATATTGTATTGCTTACTCCTTTTAGGTACATAGGTATACGTGCTACACGAGCTTGTATCAAAAAAAAAACTATACATAAGTAAATCATACCCTCAATATGTACACGCGAAACCGTTATGATCTAGCGTTCATAAAAGTTTCCCTATATGAAAGTTAGTGTAAGCTCGCATAGATCGTGCCCAGAGAGCGTATCCCAGCTGATGAGTTTAAGAGTTGTCGAGTCGTGAGCCGCACACTAAAGCCCCTTCGACGTGCTTACTAGAACTGCTTATGGCTGAATATGACTGTGTTTTAGGTACTAAAAAAAACTATACTATCTAGATATAAATATTTAATATTTATTATTAGTAGAATTAAATGAGTTACGATAAGAAAGTAGTTTATCCACCTAAACTGTAAGTATCCGAAATACGTGTATCTGGATGTAGAATGCAAAATATACGGCAGTGGCGCTTAGCAGAATCACTGACCATACTCAAGATTGCCTATTTCAGCTTAGTTCACTTCTCTAAATGGTATAAAACAAAGTTGTTATCCGCCTCGGTCCTAGTTATTTCTGTTTCTCTGCTTACTTCTTCTAAACCATTGAATAGATTTTGATACGGTTTTCACTGTCATTTACAAAACTTCTTCTGGCACGTTTATAAGTACGTATAATACATGCATATTCATATAAAGTAGAGAAAAATCGATGTTATGAAATCAGTTTAAAAAAAAATAAATTCGGGCACTTACATTGCTAGCACTGGCTAAACCTTATGAGATGTATTAAAATATACAAGGTGAGATTTTATTAACCGGCCAAAATTTTTCTAGGTGTTAGGTATCACCAATAGACATCATTGCGTAAATAAAAAATATGGGTTACATTTTCAAAATAAATTATTTTATCTACAGTTTATTTTATAACGTTTGGTTGCCTTCTTAACGCTATAGTAAACGTACGCGCCCGAGGCCTTTGAAACGGAATGATGCGGCGGGCAAGAATGATAACTAGAGTTTTTGGTTTTTTCGGGAAAGGTTTATGTAGTCATATCTCAATATTTTTCTATAGAACGATACTAAAAAAAAACAAGACGGCTATAGGTTTTCTACCAAAGATCATTGTATTAAAATTTGGCTGGTCATAAAAATCTCACCCTGTATACCTACTGTGGCATTGTATTTTTTTAAAAGGTTTACAGAAAAGTCCGTAATGGTATATGTCTATATCTTAAAAATAAGTCACAGTAATGATTTTACGCAGGAGGTCGTTTGCCTGAAATAAAAGGAAAAATGAAAAAAAGTAATGTTAGTTGTAACTTTGAATTTTAAATTCAGTAAGTTATAACGTCGCGCTTAAATTTCGTATAAGCATTGATTATTTCATTTTAACATGCCAAAAGGACTATGGATTAGCTCAATAATTTATACTTATTTATACTTATAAAGCTGCAGAGAGAACTTTAAGTACCCTGTAATGGTTGTGTCCACGTGAAAAACATAATCTAGGAACATATAAAAAGTAATAAATTACTACAAATGAATAAATAATTTATTCGTTGGATAGACCTGTGTGTACAGAGATAGCTGCCCGATAATATTTAGTGGTCGTGATGTAAAATGTTTCAACTATTCGAATAATGTGGGAAAACTCACAAAAATAGTTTCCTCCATTTCACATACCCGGACGGTGTTGAAGTAGGCACTTTCGTTTTGCGGTTCAATGCAGAAAACAAGACTGCCCCGCTCCCCTACTCGCCCTCAGCCCCCTGGTGGTGTGCACGCGGAAAAGCTTCGAAGGGAGCGAGCCCACGCCGCGGCTTGCACACCAAGTATTGATTCGAGAGTACTGCGCGGCGAGTGTCTAGCAAATAGTCTTCCTCAAAGGCATCTATATAGATGAACGATATAGCTACAATAACGGCACTAAATATGATATTCAGAAGGTAATTCGTAAAATAGTATAAGCGCTAGACCTTTATTTAGCTCTTACAAAATTTAGACCGAGGGCGCGATTCTTCGTTCCTTTAATTTCTTAACAACTCACTCCGGGACAAGAAGAGACATACTATGTTGAAATCTTTTGAGAGTTTGCCTCTCTGGGAAACATGTGTGGGCTTATGTATCTATGCGCTAAGAAAAACATAACGATACCAGCAATTTAAAGTGGCGTATGGGATATTTCCTAAACAATGACACTACATCACCATATTAAATTTTTCAACGGCTTTTAAAGCATATACAACCTTTTACTGAAAAAAAAAAACTGGTGTCTGTTGTTGTTGTCTGTTGGTGTTGTCCCCGACTTTAGCCTATTGAAAGGCTGACACAGGGCGCACTCGTTTAATATTGTGCGCGGTCGTATAATGATTCTTAGCCACTTTTTAACATTGAAAATGTTTATCAGATCGGGAGTGTGATTCGGCTACATTTCCAAAATTTATGATGGTAGACAAAAACCAGAAAGATGTAAAGGATTGTGGAGCATCGTATGATACCAAATTTTCAAAATCGTAACTTTTATCGGAAAATCGGTGAAAAAACAGACGAAAATTCCCGATTTATCGCACAAAAAGTTGATTATTTCGAAAACAGTAATAAACATAAAACAAAATCAAACTCCATAGGCATATAGATTGTCTACCGTTTGGAAGAAGAAATTTCGGAATCGGTCGAAAACTATGGGCTGGGCAAGTGCCCTTTCCATTGAATGATTATCAGATTAGTTACCCCGAAGAGTGAGATTCGGCTATATTTCTGAAAGTTATAAAGGATAGACGATAGGCATCGTATGGTACCAAATTTTCTAAATTTATTGAATGAAAATGTGTTATAAGTTTTTATTTTTGATGTTCATTTTCAACATCCTCCGTTAGTTTCGAGAAGCGTGAAATCTGTAGATTTTTCTTTAGGTATGGCTTTTACGCGTAAAATAAGCATTAAAACAAAAATCTGACCCTCATAAACATATTTTGAGAAATTATTAACATGGTATAATGGACAGGAACGACAATATAGACGGGTCGTGTCGGTCATTATCCATGTAAATAGGCGATTGCCAGTAATTTTGCCGGCATTTTTGGACAAAAGAGCTTCCAATTTTAGATAAAGTCTCCATTAACATCGTTATGTTTCGACGATAAACGAAAAAGTTATGGTTGGAAAAATTAAAAATAAACAGTTTTTTGTCTGCCCTCTAAAATTACGATTTGTACGTAACGTCCACCGACATGTTACATAAGTGAAATACGACAATAATTACATTATGTTCGTTGAAGAATGATCAAATCACTGATTACAATCTTGTGATACAGTAATTAAATTAGAAATGTCAAGTAAAAGGTCAACATAAAACGCGGAAATTTGTGACTTCATAAATATTGTTTTTCAGTAGCATCACCATATTAGGGTACATTTTCGTCTTACTTTGTGTTTCTTTCGCTCTTGTCGCTTTTCCTCTTATTTCGTATTATGCTGAATATTTATTTTTATTTATTTATTTAACAAAATCTACAGCCAAAGTTATCGTGTTATGTACTTTCTAAACCTGTATATAACAGACAATTAAATACGTATTAGTTTTTCCGTATAAAGAGAAGTTTTATATGCCCGTCAGGTGCATTTTCTCTCTAGCCAACCAAGTGTCACTAGTGCGAGCTCAGAGTGTGCAGCGCACCGTGAGTTTCCGTAATGACTTGAATGGCTTCATTAAGTGAGTTAGCACGATACGTGCCTGTGAATTGTAATTAGTTTAAACGGTTGAGCCGTGGAGAGGCTTTCGTGTGAATCTGATACTTTTCCGTTTAATAGGATTAGCTCGCCGTCCGTGTATTTCGTACGATCGTTATTTTAGAAAAGGCCAGTGTATGGGGTGATCGGAAATGCTCGCATTGTTTAGCAGTGCACATGGTGCGTGTGCATCTAATAATAGTATCAAACGTACGTTGAACTGCAGCATGCGAGTTCCCGAACATCACGTTAATGGAAGCGCCTGGTATTCAGTTTTCGCAAAGCGGATTTGACTGTCTATAACTCGACTTTCAATTTCAATTATGTTTTCGGAGGGAATTCGGCGTAAAAAGTGATTGTTTATTTTTAATACTTTTCGATATACGGAGGCTACGTTGTGAGGAAATTCTTTAATCATTTTTTTATGAAATATCCGGCTTCTTCATCGGCCCATGTTTACCCCACTGCAGGGGCTCAAGCCTCGCCCGGGTGAGGGGGGGCTTGAAGCTAAATCCACCACGCTCCTCCACTGCGGGTTGGGGATTGTAACGACCGCCATCTATTGACAGCGTCCGGCACCGATTGCTTAACGTGCTCTCCGAGGCTCGGAGTCAGTGACAGTTATGTAATTAAGTCAGAAAAACTCATTGGTACACGCCCGGATTCGAACCATAGCCCTATGGCCCTATAAATTTCAGACAGGTTCGTTGCGCTTTGGAATATCCGGCTTAATGGGTGGTAAATTAACTTTGACGCTACGTTTATGTTATGGAGTTCCACGTGTAAAGCAATAAATAGAGCAGCTGTTTATTTTTCGGTTGATATATTTTATTAATGAAGTTATAGTACTAAATCATCTATTTAAGAATTGTAAAGTGAGTAGTTAAGTACACAATTAGTAGTTAAGTCACGCGGTCCAATGATTTTAGAAAATAACTCTACAGTAATATAAATGAAAACCAGGTGTGTAGGCTTTTTCTTAAAATAAAACTGCCGACTATAAAATTAGAAAAGGACAAAGTTATCGAATTTGTAGTTTCATGCAATTAGAACTTTATTTCCAATAGGTCTTTTGTCCGGGCGAGCGCTAAAGTTTATAGTCGGAATGAGATACTAGTTTGAAATTATTATTATATTAGTTCTAGATTTTGCATTTTTAATATGCAAGTATTATTATTATAATTTTTGAGATTTTGAGGGTGTGATACCTACTGAAACTCTGACAGGTTTGGAAAACCCGATTAGATAGTTTTCGACATATGTGTTCCAAACGTGTACAACCTAGGGAAGTGAGAACTTGCTGCAGGTCTATTGTAGAGGAACGCATAGTGCTTTTTGCGCTAGATCTTTCGTTCGAAAGAGCTATAACTTTTAATAACGAAATAACTGGTTTTTAAAGAGGTCGTTAAAATAAATCGCAGTTTTGTTAACAGTTAAGCGCGTGTAATAGAGGGACGCAATGCTAGCATTATATTCTATTAAGGTGAGCGCACAGTAGCGGATAATAAACAACTAGTGCTTGTTACTCTGAAGCTTGGGGCGGCGGCGCCGGCGAACGTCCTCTGTCATTACGGTCAGCTAGAGACATCGGCACGTGCTCATACTTGTTGGCTCTCTAATGACATAAACATAATGATGCCTTCTGTTTATCTTGTTTTTAGTTTTAGCGGCGATTTAGGATTTCTATTTAGATCCATCTCACTATTACTAAAATGGTTGATTGAAAAAATTATAGTTTTACAATAAAATTTTGCCATTCCATCAGCCCATTACCCCACTGCAGGGGCTTAGGCGTCCCCTCAAGGTGAGTGTGGTTAGAGTTTAAATCCACTACGCTGTTCCAATGCGGGTTGGCGGATTGTACCGACCGCCAACTATTGACAGCAACCGGGACCGACTGCCTAACGTGCTCTCCGAAGCACGGAGTCAGTGATACTGATGTATTTAAGTCAGAAAAACTCATTAGTACACGCCCGGATTCGAACCATGGCCACATGACCTTATAGATTTGAAACAAGTTCGCTGTGTTTGGATTATCACGACTTCTACAACAGTACAACAATAAAATACCAAGTACTTATTGTTTTTTTTGTTGTTGTTCACATATATTTATAATTACTGAACCGATTTTGACATAAATTTTCTAAGAAAATGCATCATTTCAAATCATTTAAGCAAAAAGCTTTCTGAAGTTTCATTGTGCAGCTAATATGCTTTTAGCGAAAGATGAAATACAATGAGGGGTAAGCTAACAGATGGTTATCAATAAAATTGAACTGAAAGTCATCGCGTCTTGTAATATTTTTTAAATTATTATTCGCTAGATACTAGAGTGTACTTACTTTTTACTTAGGTACTACACAGTGAGTAAGACAGTACTTGCAAAACCAACATAACCACCGTTATATTTTCGAATACATATTTCTATTATTGTAGTAAGTACTTGTATAATGAGGGTGTGTTGGGAGCTCGCGTCGAACAATAAACAGGTGACAACGACCGACCGTTAAGGCTGGTTAAGGCTATCTGCCACCAGCCAGCAATTCTAGACGACAAGTACACACAAACGCTTGTACTGTATCGCCCTTTTCACTGCAAATTGACGTCATTAACCCAATGAAACACATAAATCTTTGTACCTCACGGCCATTGTTTGTGGATTGTGTACATTAGTACGTACAGTTTACTGTTGCGATTAATACGCATCTATATAAATAGCTGTGTTTAATAATGTAACACAGTTATAGTATTTCTCTATTATATCAATATTGAAAACACATACAGATTACATAGTAATACAGGGCGATGCTCGTTGATGGATGCTATATTCAGTTTTTTTTTTCATTATCCATCAGTCCTTTTTTTATACCCCACTGTAGAAGCTTAGGCCTCTCCTCAAGATGAGGGAACTTGGAGCTTAAATCCACTGCGCTGCTTCAATGCGGGTTGGCGGATTGTAACGAACACCATCTATTGACAGCGCCCGGGACCGACTGCTTAACGGGCTCTCCGAGGCACGGAGTTAGTGATATATGTATAATGTACTTAAGTCAGAAAAAACTCATTGGTATGCACCCGGATTCGAACCACGGCCACATGGCCTTATAGGTTGAAACAGGTTCGCTGCGTTCGGGCTATAACGACACATGAGTTTTTTTTTACTTACATGTTACAAAGGCAACAATAACAATAATATTTATATAAAAAAAGTCAAATAAACAACTAGTAAACATTAAGGACCTTTACTTTTTGTCTATTTAATTCAGAAAATATGTCGTTTGTTTTTTAACTGAGTGACATTATATGTCATAGGGAAAACACGATCAAGGATTTCGCGAGAACTTGGACGATGAATATTTCAACAGATTACCTACCTCATTAAAATGAGGTAGGTAATCTGTTGCAATATTGTGATTTGACGCCTCAATAAATTGATTTAGTGAAAAATGTAAATAAATATCATAGAGGTATTTATTGTATGGATTTTAATTTGTTCATGACGGGTAAGAAGAGTAAGAATTTAACAACTCGGTCGTCGCTTGTAAACTTACGATTTAGTTGGACAGACCGTGTCCAAAAATGGTACTCACTCGCGCTCATTTGCAGTCTGGACTCCGCCCGCTTGGTATAGGTTAAGACGTTTCGATGATGTGCGATTATAATTTCATATCACAAACTCGAAATGACGTGTAAATTGAAAATGGTCACCGTTTAAAAAGTGTTCGAATGGCATATGTACCTAGGCACGTCGGTTGTCATCCGTGGTTGTTATGTACGGAAAATTTCGTCTTACCAACTCGAATGTGGTCTCTAAATTGAAAATGGCTTGCACTTTGAAATCTTCACATGGCATTTGAATCTGGATATGTGGAGTGTCATTTTCGGATAGTTTTATATATAAACTCTAAATTGGCATCTAAATTTGTTAAGTTTTGACATCACATTCGAATTTGTGATAATGAATTGCCGAAAAATGGCACTCCCGGCACTCCATATTCATAACCACCACAGAAAATTAAAAGTTCGCGACCATTTTGAATTTCTTACATTAGATTAGAGTTTATGAAACAAAATCTTCTGAAAATTACACTTTCACGCCTAGGTACAAATGCCATTTGAAGATTTATAGCATGCCGGTCATTTTTAATTTATATATCAGATTTGAGTTAGTGAGAAAAATCGCCTGAGAATGACTCCTCACATGCATAGATACCTGATGTTACGGGCTAGCGGTCCACATATTTAGGAGGCACGAAAATACCGAGTTAAATTCTACTTATATTTTATTACGAAACAAAAACCCAAACTGTTATCACACTTGTATCGCACTCGCAGTTATGTTCGCTTTTGACTCTTCCAAGAAAGTGATTTGCTGGCTCCGCGCTGGCATAATAATAATATCTGGGACATCCTACACAGTGCCATCTAGTCCCAAAGTAAGCAAGTATTACGCTTGTGTTATGGGTTACTAGGTAACTTAAATGTTCTTTTTTTAAATAATACATAATATATAGATATTTGTACACCCAGACACAGAACAAATATACATGTTCATGCACACAAATATTTGTTCCGAGCGGCAATCGAATTTGTGACCCTTGGTTCCGCAGTTAGGGTTTCTAACCACTCGACCAACTGGTCAGTCAAAATATGTCATCTTTATATATGCGCCGAAATTCCCACCCCGCAGCATCTTGAAGTTTCCGTCATCGAACATTCCATTTTGAAAATCTAATTACAATTTATCGTTGGAATAATTCGCGGCGCAGACGCTACCCCTTTAAGAGTGCGCGACGCCACGCCGCCTCAAATATATAACTTCGAGCGGCGAAACTTCTTTTGACTCGTGCCGCCTCTGAAATAGATTTTTCACTTATAATTTATTTGTATTTAGAATTTCTAGTTATTTCTGTACTCAGAACTGTGACTGAGAACAGAAATAACTACAAATTCAGTACCTTTAAGCATGCCTGACAAACTACAGACTAATTATTAAAGAGAACTAAGAACTTAACGAAAATCTCGCTTTTAGAAAGTAGTCACCATTTTAATCTATGAGTTGCTGGACTGTATCGCAAATAAATTCAGCGACGGCCGAGTTGCTACCCCCTCTCCCTATGATCAAATTCAAGCCCATACAATCTCAATGATCGTTATCGAATTATGTTCTTATCACACGATTTTTTTAAGTATGATATGGTAATCAGTTTAAATATTCGTTGTCATCCAGGATCATGACGAACCTTTAGTTTCGTCATTTCCCTATGACACACATCTTTACAGTTGTTTCAAGCAATTAGAGACAAAGTTTCCTTGTTTTGCAACCAGTAGGGCAACCCAAATGTACCATGGACGTCGCTTTTATATCTTATTGGTAAATACGAACACAAACTATACCTATAAACAAAAATAATATAAATACACAGTGAAGATCCAGGTCGTGTAAAATCTGTTATCATTTCCTGAAGACTTCTTTGTCGAGCTGTCAATTACGAAATTTCGTTAAGCGCTGCGTCAGTGTCGACGCTCCAATCTTTTCGTATTTACCAACTCCCCAACCAAGAGCTCTTTATAAGGCGCCGCCACCATCTGATTAAATAAAACGATCGAAGTTGCTTAGTTTTATTCAATGTTACAAAATAAACGGAATACACGAAACAAGCTACATAATTATGCATGCCATAAGTTTTACGAGAAATCTGTCTGTATCAACTTATAAATAAACGACTCATCAGTATTACAAACACGTATTCGTTACGTTTTACTCAAGTTTTATTCTTCAATATTTTTTTTCTCTGTTGACAGAAAACTTTAAGAATGTGGTGCGTGTAACTTAAATTAAAATCAAAAACCTAAGTTTTTTTTTAACGCATACATAACAATAACGTCTAGGCCCCAAACTAAGCATTAGCTTGTGTTTTGGGTACCAAGCGAAGACACCACATACATATAACAACCAAGACCCGGTACCAGCATCAATATTCATCATATAAATACTGACCCGACCTGGGATTCGAACCCGGGACCTCCAGCTTCGTAGGCAGGGTCACTACCCACTAGGCTAAGTGGTCGTCGAGTAAAGGTAAGATGGTGAGACGTTCCAGTTTTCCTGTTAAGTATAAAATGATATTACGAGTATGTCTTTATGGCTTATAAAACCAGTCTTGCGAATCCAGAGAAAAGTCGAAAAAAAACCTAGTTTCAGCTAATTTGGTTGGTTATGCAAAACAAAAGAATATATATTGTTACTTGAAAACTATTTTTTTTACAATATGCGTGATCTGACCACAAATAAACAATTATGTTCCCCAAGGGTTTGTTTAACTTGAGGCAAGATTGTGCTAAACTTGCTGAAAATATATCGTACTACGAAATTAAAGTTATAATATAAATTTTATTAGTAATTATGAATTTTATGTATATTGAAATAATAAATTTACGTAAATATATTTAAAGATCTATACCGACATAAAGATTTTATTGTCGCAATATAGGGCTAAATGAGAAAGAAAGAATAAAAAAGAATAGATAAAAAAAATACCGCCCTTAAAAAAAACTCTCTTTTTATATTCAGTAATGTTTGTTTATGAGAAGTAATTTTAACATTGGAAATGTTTGACGGGTAGGTTTTACCAGAAATGTATATTGTATTATGAACTGGATACGCACATTATTATTTCAAATGAAGTGTCACGTGAAAGATGCGTGAAAGTCACGTCAAATTTCGTCACGTGCACCACTTTCACGTTAATCACTACCTTAATTTTCTATAAGTTCAAACAGACAGCTACTTGCCCCAATGCTACGACCTGGACGATTCATTTATACTTTGTTGGATACCCAGACGTTTCTACTATGTTTCGCAGAGTTTGTCTTTAGTTTTATGTAAATAAATTAAGATTATTTTTAAAGGTATGTGGTTAACATTAAACATTCTGAATTACGTAAGTACCTACCTAAATGTCAATTAAGTGAAAAGACGAAAATAGTTAGTTAACCAGTATAATAGAAGTAGGAATAATATAAGGTGGACACTAGAACAAACACTACGCTTGTGCTGCCTTACGAGAACTACAGTTGCATTCAACCTTTAAGGCGGATCTAAACATAGGCACAAGTCGCATCGCAGTAACCAGTTTTAGGTGTAGCGGGACGCAGTGGAGCGAGGGGCATATGAGTGAACCTGCGCAAGAATTTTTAAAGCGTTGTATTCCGATCCGCCATAAAGTTTGATTGGAACTATACACTTAAATGAAATGTAGTCGATGCGGCGCGTTTGGCAAAAGCGCTTGTTAGTGTTAGTGTTGTTGTTAGCTTGTTATAGGTCCGGTACAATATTAATTTTAATAAAAAAATGTCTATATCTCTGACACTCTATTTCCCTTTTCCGTGACTTGTTGTCGCTGTTCGTGTTGACCCCTCCCACAGTTGGCCGCATGCCTTCCCCCGCGTTTGCGTCTCACAACGACGTTATAATAGTTCAGTTAAAAAGCACTCGTTCTAGTCTTACTATTATATTTTTTTTATTTCTATGACCAATATATTTATAAAGTTTCAAAATGCTCATTCATGTCAATTTTTCTTTGTATAAGAAACGGTTTATTTTCGGATAGAACATTATAAGATTCCCTGTATTAATAATAATTTAAAAAAAAGTAATTGTGAATAATATTTTATTCTAAAAGAGGGCGGAGCTTTTTTCTCAATAAATGGGTGGATAGAATTAATTAAACCTTATAATCTAAAACAAACTTTAGGCATTTGTTCAAACAACTTTAATTTTAGACGCCAAATCGTTTACCTACTGGGAAAGGCGTTCCACGTATTCTGTGTATTTACTGAATTTCATTCAAATCCGTTCACCTATTTTGCCGTAATTGAGTAATAAACAAACATTTAACTTTCCACATTTATGATATTAATAGGATTAATGCCCTACTACACAAACGTGCCTTTTGGCTCCAATATTAGACCCTGAAAATCATTCATGGCTAAAGATATTAAACAATATATACGAAAATCTAACGTTTCCCCTTTATCTTAGAAACAACAGATACTAAAATTTAGAAAATAAATACTGAATACACACGGCCACATCCATTTTAAACAGAAAAACTTTAACAAAAATTCTAAGTCATTAAATTAACGTTGGAAACGGAAAATGCGTGAAAATATTGCTCAATTTTAACGAGGACTAATCAAGTCAATTAATTGGTCTAGTGGTTACAAGGTAGCATACTTAAACGAAGGAGTCAGGTTCAAATCGTAGCCGAAATTTGGGTCAGATTTAAAAAAAAAATAGGTGATGGAAGGAGTCAGCTTCGAATCGTAGCCGAAATTCGGGTCAGATTTAAAAAAAAATACACAATTAGATGATGCGATGATTTATAAGTAGGTACGGAACCGATTCGCACTTGACGGGTTTTACCAGGCGATGAAAAGATCACCTGGTATAGTATAGGTAACTGACTTAATGTCAATCAAAGACAAATTAACTGAAATACGTTCACGGGGACGCCAGACGCCTCGTGGTTGTGTCAGCGCGCGACACCCGACACAAAGACGCGACCCCTGAATTGTCAGTTTAAACCCTTGCGACGCCACGGCAGCCCTTTGTTTATTTTAAGATAAAAGCGCTCGGCGAACGTGTCATCTCGCTATGACGGCGCCGCCGCTGCTCTGCTGGAGCACGTCGGTAACAAGCCAAATTGTTTTGTTACTTCATTATTAACATTTCGATACTTTTGACAGCTTCATTACTAGCTTTTGTCTGTATACATAAAGTAACAAAATTCATATATAATATTGTGCAGTAGTGTGTAAGGTCAGTTTGAACTACGGAACGAGCGTAAACTAAAATGGCTGGTTAAGGCGACGCTCAGGGATCCGGGAGACGGTCCTAATCCTTGCTTTAGAGTCATCAGCTGTTTCGCCTACTCATCTGCAACTTATACACCAAAATCTAGCGTGTAAATGGATGGACGGAAGGACTCATGTCCGAGTGTCAAACTCTGTGATAATGCTATGTATTTAACCGCAATAAAAAATGTTGTAAATATTGACAGCATAAAAACAGTGCATTGTACCCTTAGTTCATAATTTCAGCCTATGTTACAAAACTCGAAGCGCGAAATGCACGAACGAAAGTTAATTCAACCGTAGCCATATACGCTCGCGCATGATTGTTAACATAATTCACGTTCCTATTGTGGTAAACACGTGATTTAAGGTAGCAGACTTCTGGTGCCTTAACGGTATCATAATTTTAGTATATTTTAAATACAAAATTTTATTTGCCATATTCATGCAGATAATCAGAAATAACGAGTAGGTAAAAATTATTGGTGCCTCTTTATGGAAGTGGATATAAAACTCGGATATAAAATATGTTTAAATCGAAGAGTGGACAGCCTTATTTTCTGTATGGTAGAACATAGACGTTCAACTTATTAAATCCTTCCTTCATTACGTTCTGCGTCCTAAATAGAGCGCTAAACTTTTCGTGGCCACACGTTATAATGATTGTTTGTAAGTTTTAAAAATAATAATTGTCACCAGCATTTTGTTCGAAGCTTTTCTATGTTCACGTGTTCAACATATCTTTTTTAAATCTCAAACTATACACACCCTACAAAATTAATTGTTCTTAAATAACAGACGTTAGGACTTAATTACCGTTCTCTGTTCCGAGATAATAGCAGGTTGTTAATGTTAAAGCAATGATTTACTTCAAACACAGGTTTTGAATGTGGATCAAATTGATATGGATCGCGATATGAACGGTTTAGGTTTGGCTCAACCGGAGCCCGTATTGCTGCCAATGAAGCCCTGGGCGTGCTGCAGTGAAATTTTAATTGCCTCTATTATAGAGGGCTCACAGTCACACCACCCCACACGGCGCTACTAAATGACCAAACAAATTGACCGCCACACGCGACGCCCTCTGTCGGTCGGTTCGGTTAATCTCTTTTTTTTTGCTTTACGCTTGTCCTAATGTACGTTAATGAATACAGTTGTTGATTTACTAAATGAATCGGAGATATAAGGCGTCTTTTGATCTTCATTACCAATTAACGGATTAGAAGATAATGCAAAGTGAGTCATCGTGGCTAGAAATCTGTACAGTTATAGTTTGTCCACTGAATCGTGTTTGTAAAGTTTAGAAAAAAGAGAAAAACAAATAACGCCCACAATGATTTTTTTTACGATAGCCGGAACATAGTCTAGCAATGAAGCTGTCGTTGATTGGTCATTTAATGGAAATTTAGTGTAATTTAGCGAGTATCGTTCCTGTGGGTTGACACGGTATAATTAGGTCCGCCCGGTTATTTCCTCGCTCAATGTTTTCGTCCAGTGGTCGCGTTGCGCACTGTGTTTGACTTACCGCTCGTAGATATACCGATTCCGTTATACAAACCGTTGATTTATATCGCAACTGAATGTTTTGACTATATTCAGATATTGAAAACTGTCTGTTTAAGATGTAGAGCGTAACGGATTCCGTTATATTCGAGCTGCAATAGCGCGCTGAAGCTTCTTTACTTCTACTGACTGTCATAGCAATCGGAACTTCGAAGTCAATTTTTTTTCCAAATGACAATAATATAATTATAATTATAACATATACATCACAAGAACGTCAAGGTCCCAAACTAAGCATTAGCTTGTGTTTTTGGTACTAAGCGAAGACACCACATACATATAACAACCAAGACCCAGTAGGTATCAATATTCATTTTATAAATACTCACCCTACTTGGGATTCGAACCCGGGACCTCCAGCTTCGTAGGCAGGGTCGCTATCCACTAGGCTAAGCGATCCTCAAATGGTATTACTTGTATCAATAGCGGCACAATCATAGTAGGGAACGAAATAATCTATGTAGTTTTCTTTGGTTTTAGTAGAAGTCTTATTAAGGTATGAAATTATTTCAAAATGTTCTGGAAACCAGGATTTTGTGAGTCTCATTTAATATCCGTGTCGCAGGAAACCGCTTTTTTTTTAATGTCAAAAATGAAGTTTCAAATTCAGGATCTTCTTTTAAGAAATTAACTATATAAATCATGTACGTTTATTCCAGTTCTGACGTACGAATTTTATTTGACGTACGAATATTGTTTCGAAGATGATTTCGCCTAAGCCCTACTAGACTACCTTGACTTAATTAGGAACTTCAATAATTTTTACATACATACATACACCATTGTACTAATATCCAACTAGGGTTTCGTTTAATGCGAGTGCCAAAACAAAGACGTTCACAAACACTTGAAGGTATTGGCGAAATTACAATTTCTCCCTCGTTACACCCGCGCACTTCACGCCTCCGTAAATAATTACATTCTAAGAATTATGCTTCCACTTAGGTATTAATCTTTGATGGCAGGCGTACATTGCGCGTTAATCGCAACGCCCTTCGTGATGACCGCAACGTAGAAAAAAATAAGGAAAAAAACAGGTCAAGTATGAGTTCGACTCGCGTAGAGAGAATTTAGTACTTTAAATTTTTATATTATATTATAATTAACTTACACTATGCAAGTATATGCTTATTAAATCTGACTCAAATTTAATCTAAAATTTGAACGCGACTTTTTCGTATAAGTAAATAGGTGTATTAAGACGCATTCAAATTCGATATAAACTTATATAAGCAACCATAATAGCCACTAGACCAATTGGACTCATTAGTTTTTGGTGAAATTAAGCAACACATTTTAAATGCATTTTTTCTTGACGAATACTTTCCGTTTCCCGCGTAAATTTAAAACCTTTTTTTGACAAGGTTCTCCTGTAAACTAATATAGATTAAATCTCCCTCAAATTATGCATATAAAAAAACATATATTAGTCGTATTTCTGTTAACGAGATCTTCCATTCGATATATCACATGATGCCGTTAAAAAAACTGTTATTTATTTTTTAGTTGGACCCCCTAAAATAAGAATTTATCGTTTACGTTTTTTTTGTAAAATATTAGTAAGGCCGTATTTTCGTATTCTGTAATTTTTTTATTAAATTTAGGCTCGGTTGTTTTGGAGCAATGAGGGGGAATGTTCAATTTTAGTTTGTTTTCCATTTGTAATTTGCCCTCAAAAAATAACCCTTAATATGAGACTTTATTTCTTGCTTATATTTTTTTTATATACGAACTAAAGGCAAACGCGTTTTAGAAATAGCGAAGTACAAAGAAAAGTCTAAACTTAGATTCTTTAAACGCATACAATTATTGGAACAATATTTTTTTTAAATGTGTTCGCGCGAAAACAGTAATTTTCAGTACCTATATTTGACTCTTAATTAAACAGAATTTTCTATAATAAGTTTTGATGCATCTACCTTTTAACTACACTTATCTACATAGTGTAGATATGCTCTGAGATCTACCTATTAATTTGCTATATTATCGAGGTCATCAATCACATCAAATTTACATTTTAACATACTTCCATAAATTCCACGAAGGCAAAGATGGTATATGACTGGGTGGTCTCGAAACTAACCAATAATTATAGTTATTAAGTCATTTCATAAATTTTATTTACTAATGTTATACAATTTTGATTTCAGGTAAACACTCACGGAGAGACTTGGTAATGGTGGTAATGTAATTAAAATTTAATAAAGAAATTGCAAAACAGTAGGTACTTGCAAGTATTTTGAGAGGAATATATACATATATTTAAATGGAAGGGTCGGTAAGGGTTGCCCTACAACAACGTATGTCGACTTAGTTGGCGACGTCTTATGAATGTCGATGAAGTGAAAGAGATATGTAAGGACCGCTTCTAAGTGGAGATCTTTGTCTACCCCATTGGAAAACAGGCGTGAGCTTTTGAATGTATGATTTGATGAACTTTCTGAATCTATTTTCTTATAAAAATTAAAAAAAAATATATATAATCGATGTGAGAACTTTCTTGAAAATCCCCAAAAATTCGGGTTTCGTTAATGAGCATAGTATATTATATGTCGCAGGTTGCAGTAAAGTATTGTAAAACCAGTAAAATCATAGTTAAGCCAGATAAATTGTGAAAAAAAAGTGATCCTCATGTATTTACTTTAGTTTTGGTTACAGCCCAATAAATATATAACGTACGCAGGTACGCAGGTCATTGTAGATTTTGTAATAATTGTCGAGTCTTAAAAGGAACTTTTTAAATATGTATCTTATATGATATAGGAACACCATAAAATTGATTTTATAAGGTTCAATCCCCACCCACTTTGCTTATTGATAATAAAATTAAAACAAAAATGGGACGGGACGGAAGCGGGTCCAGGAACGGGAACGATGATGACAAAAAGGAATAATTTCGTTATGCTATCCCCTCCTCCATTTCGGGCGAAATTAGTGTGATGGGAACGAAAACGGGAAAGGGAAGAGCGGGAATGAAATAAGACTGAGATAAAAAGTGAATCCTGTGAGAAACGAGTACCGTGCCAGCGAACCTGCGGGCAGTAACAGTGTAGTGATAGTCCGAACACAGCGAACCTGTTTCAAATCTATAAAGCCATGTGGCCGTGGCCGTTCGAATCTGGCCGTGTGCTAATGAGTTTTTTCTGACTTAAGTACATTATATATTACTGTCTCCGTGCCTCTGAGAGCACGTTAAGCAATCGGTCCCGGTTGCTGTCAATAGATGGCGGTCGTTACAATCCACCAACCCGCATTGGAGCAGCGTGGTGGATTTAAGCTCCAAGCCCCCTCATCTTGAAGAGAGGCCTAAGCCCTGGCAGTGGGATATAAAAAGGGCTGATGGGATGGAAGTATATATATTGTCACGTTAAGAATGGAATGATGAAAGACTCAGGGGTTGTGACATAAAAAAAAGGGATAAAGGAAAAATGAGACGAAATTTAGGTCAGTCATTTACTACAGTAATTTAACGTTAATTTAACGTACATTTAGATACAGACAGACAGAAGATACAGTCACTAATTTAAATATTAATTACGACCATGATACGACCTCTTAAGACGTAGATTTAGCTTCGTATTTCTGTATCTAAATGTGCGTTAAATTACTGTAGTAAATGACTGACCTAAACTTCCGTCTCATTTTTCCTTTATCTCTTTTTTTTATGTCACAACCCCTGAGTCTTTCTACATTCTATTCTTAACGTGACATAATGGCGCTGTCACACTACTCCTGTACGTGTTCCTGTTTTTGTTCTCTTTGTTTACTGTATATGTACGGGCTGTTCGACCTCTGTGGAGTAGCTTATTGTTGTCTGGAATTTTAAATATGGAATGTTGAAAAATTGAAGAGATTTTGACAGCTGTCGTGGAAAGGAGAAAAAAAGATTGAAAAATTTAGGATGGTTTGACGGAGCTGGTGAATTTTATATGTTTTTTTGAATTAGAATTATTTCCTTTTTTGTCCCAATAGCGATTGCAAGGTAGACAATCGAAGCTTTTTGCACCTTTTCTACCACATTTGAAACATATAGGGAATCTGGGAGCTTTACAATCTTGCAAAGAAAGGCCATTAATTCTACATCTAACACAAAACTTTTCATTTGAAGAAACAGTGGCTATAGAATTAATGACAGGTTTTTGGTAAGAAGAAGGATTTGCATAATTATTATAACGTTTAAACGTGTCAGACTTATTAGTCTGAAAAGAATTACTAGCGGTAGGTTTATTAATTTTAGAAGACTTATAATCGAATTCATCAGAAGTAGAGTTTTGAGAAGGCCTGGGAGGTTCATGAAAATTTTTATCTTTATCTAAAAATTTTTCATAAGTACGACAGACATTGATTAATGAATCAATATTATCTATATCCTTCAAAGCAATGAAAGGTGAATAACATGGTCTTATGTTACGGATAAGAATTTCAAGTTTTTCTTGTTCAGCTATTTTTTTCGTTAATCTATTACACATTCCAGTAATAATAGAGACATAAACAATAATTGGTTCATTTTCCCCTTGTGTTCTTTGTCTAATAGCTTCTAACAGTTTATGATCGAAATCATGGGGACCAAAATCTTTAACTAAGTGTTCAGAAAGCTCATCCCAGGTAGTTATTTTATCTTTAACAAACCTAAACCAGTGTAAGGCATCGTCAATAAATATGCAATAACCTTGTTCTAGAAGTTTTTGTTTAGTAATGTTACGGGAAATGCTAAATTCGTTTATTTTCTGAAGGAAGGACCTAGGACAGGTTTTTCCATTATAACTAAATTTTCTTAGTTCCGCTAAAGAAGTTTTGTCATGGCAAGACAAAATCGGTAAAGTATCATGTGTAGGATTCCTAGAGTTATTATCAGGCTGTGTCGGTCTGCTTTCCATTTTAAATAATAGCCTGTTGTGTATACCTTTTAAATAGAATTTAACAGAAATGTATCTGTATAAGCTGCCAAATATAGTCGAGCGACAAGGTGGGCTCCTTTAGAATTTAGAAAAAGGAAAAGGATGTAAAAGGTATACAGTCTACTATACTTTAGACTTTAATTTTAGAAACTTATTGGGCGCCAAACTACGATATAGTGTGGTAACGCTAACAGGAGCTATATCACGAACTGTAAGTGCTGTCACAATTAAACTACTGCTGACTCTGTGATTCGAACTGTTTGGGAATAATTAACTGGGTACCTGTTAATCTAAAGACTCTCAAGTTTGTTGTACTTAATCTTGTAAATTCTTATTTTAGTTACTTTAACCTATTCTAGATATTTTTTTTTCTTGTTTTAATAATAGCCTGTTGTACATAGTTAATAAATAACTTTACGAACCCACTTTTTCTTTTAACTGTCCACCACTCACCCTGAGAGATAGTTTCGTGACAATATAGTTGGAATGGGCTATTTACTAACTTTCATTTAATAACCGTATTGTTATAAAAACAAAAAATTAAGACGAATCTAACGAAATCTCATATGTTAAGCTACAGGGCGTGCCAAAGAAACATCTAGGATACATACGCTCGTAAAACATTACCCTCCGGTGTAGCATTTGCTCGAAGATGTACAATTTTTTTTCCTATTTTTGTTTTCACGACACGGTTTTCCTATGAACATCCTTAGTATTGATATACTAAAAGAGAAAAGAAAACTGAGTTTTCTTTTCCCTTGTTTTAATATGTGCCAAATAATGTTGTGTTCCAAAGAATCAAAACTTTTGTTATAATCCACAAAGAAGAGATACATGATTGGTTTGTAACTAGTAGCTATGCTAGTTAGAAACTTATTACACATTATAATGTTATTAACGCAGATTAGTAAACTTATGATACTTATTGCAAGTAGGTACTAAAATTTACCTAAATTTTATACACGCATCGGTTGAAACATTTTTGTAGGCCTTCAGATATATGATAAAAGTTTTTAAAAAAGGTTCTGATGACGTGTATAGATCCCAAGAACAAGTACCTACCAGTCTTTTGTATAATTACTTAATATTCACGAAATATTCAAAACACCATTACGGTCTATGGTGAAATTAGGGTAGGTAATTAAGTTTTAAAATATTCATAAACCTCTCCTAATCTCAATTTATAATCTCTTTATTAGTACAATGGGTCCGAGGCCGCTGTTTCTAGTAACGATTTTATAATGTATTGTACTTTGTACTATAAATTCTGAGTGAGTATCTGTCATTTATATTCTTTATCTAAAACAATTAGTACTATGTTTTTTTTTTAATTTTAAACAAAGAAAAATAATAAATAGCGGTAAATAAATATCAATCAAGTGATGTCAAAGATAAATTGCTATCTGTGGTACTGTGTGGTTTTATGGAAGCTCTCTCTTTCTGAGTTGTACAAAATGTTTTTGTTGACTAGCATTAAAAAAAAAATTGCACAAAATACTGTCTAAGTAACTGAACGTTCTTAGTTAAATAAACAGCCGGTGTGCAAAGAAATCCAGCCCATAAGACGGCAGTTTTGAATTGTTAATCGTATAGTATGCACGATGAAATAAATCGATCTGTGCATTTAAACAATTTTGAAAATGCTATAGATAGCAATATACATAATTTAACGGTCAGAATCCATTGCATTATGGCGTCGAAACATAATTCAATTTTAGTAATAAATTCTTATCGTAAAATGACCATTTATCTGTATTACAATGTAAACCGCATCAATATAATTTAGGCGATTTTCGTTCTATAGATGGTTGAAAGTTTTAATTTTCTGGTGTATCCTAATAAGGTAGCACAATAGGAAACTATTTTAGAACCTTATTCAACTAAAATAACTCGTTGAATTATAAATAAGGCTTCCAACATTATTTACCTTTAAACATACAGCTACTTGCACCATACGAGATTACATCAAGGTATAGGATACGACCATGATGACTTCCTTGTCTGGTACCATCAAGTACGGACATAGAAGTCATCATAATTCTATCAAAGTATATTTGTCAATTTTTATTTTACGCGATAAACGTTGAGGTAATCTCTTTTAGTGCAAACCTCTGTAATTTTAAATTACAAACGGACAGATGTCTACTCCGTTTTGTTTATTTATTTAGAGTAGATAGATATTGTTACCATTCAGATTAAAGATTTTTTTTTTATCATTCCGTCCAGATTATATTTATAAAATATGATAGTATTCAAAGGCATTTGGGTTACCCTTAGTGAAGAGTTTAAACCACTGAAATTCCGTATTTAATTTCAAAAGATATATTAGATTTGTTGATAAGAATACAGGATGCCTATTTCGTAGTCACATAGCTGGACACAGACATTTCAAACTGTTTTAGTATCTGCCATCCAAACAAAGTTTTATTAAGAGAGATCAGCCCTTAATAGAATTTTATTATTTGTCTTTGAAAAATATTTACCAACCCATATCGCTATAATAACATAAAAATGTTAGATTATGAATTACTTAGTCCATAATCATCATGTCTTTACCGTGTTGGTTGATCTTAGCGAGAAGATCACAGGCAAATATTATTTTACCAAATGTGTGGTCTAACACAAGCGGGCGAGATCATTTTGTGTGTCGCAAAATTGTGAAGTCCGTATATTAATAGATTAATGGTTCATAATAATCTCTAGAAAAATTATGAATATTTGAATTCTCGTTTGACAAATTAAAATTTTCAAACCGTTCTTGTGATTTTAAGATTTTCATCGTTTCACTAGATGGTTTCACGATGATCGGGTTTAATCTAATAAAGAATATAATGTATATATTTGGGCTTTGCAAAACTGGAAAAACGATTGTATAATTGAAATCTGCCTAACAATAATCAGTAGCTGTTCTCCTGAATTTCCTCTTATTATTAAGAAAATGCTTAGGTTTCAGAGCACGCACATTCTCATGATAGGCAAACCGATTATAGGAAAAATAGCTTTCGTGTTCAGTTTCAGTAGCAGCGTGATATATGTGTCTTCAAATGTCTGCAAACTGGGGATCAGTTATCGCGAATTATGCCTCGTCCAGACGTTGCCGACGCTCACAGGTACTCAGATTTGAGCGAGGATTTATGAGGTCCGTAATTGGACCGGGAGAGAGGGCGATAAATTCAGAGGTGGATCGTCTGCGCCGCGCACCTAATGCCCGTCGCAACTGGAACGAACTTATTAAACTTTTAGATGTTCATTGTAGAGTTGCGCGCGCTTGCTTTATGCGCGCCCTTTATGAAACCTAGACATCCCGTTAGCAACTTTGCATACGGTTATAAAATAATTATATGCTTATTAATTAACTACTGATGTGTACAATGAAGATACGTCATGTGAACACTGTGCATTTAAGTCTCAGCATTTACAAGAAATATTAAAGTTCGTGTTTCTTCACTTGGCCAACAGTTGGGCAAAATATTTATTGAAATTATTGTTTAATCATTTTCGTCAAGTTTTCCACTTTTACTTTTGATGAGAATATTTTGAATAACATAAAATATATCATTAGTTGCCATTTTTCGTCTGGTTTATTCACTGGGTAATCTGTCAACGCTCCTGTGACAGCCATCCTGGAGAAAAGTAATACATTTTTCTTTTTCACAAAAGGTTCCACTATATAAATTGCTGAATAAGACATTTAGTACAATAGAGTGCAAGAAAAAAGTGTATCAACCGCTAAGTATTTTCCTTCAGATAACATTACTAGCTTTGCACCACGGCTTTGCCCGCGTGGACTGCACAATTGTACTGAGACCGCTAAAGGGACACGACAGTCTAAGAAATTATGAAAATTCTGAACTTAATGTTTTTCGTCGTAGGTTTTTTAAGTTTTTTGATTTAGCATGAAAAATAGTTATCCCACAAGAACCGTGTATTTTGTCGCAACGAAATTCATCCTGTGTGATATTGCAAGCCTTAAAAATCTTCGTACTAAATTTCATTAAAATCCGTTCAGTCGTTTTAGCCTAAAGAATAGTTATTCCATAGGAACCGTGATTTTTTCCGGGATAAAAATGGTCTATGTCATTCTTCAGCTTTTAACTATATCTATCTAAAAATACATAGCCGTCCCGGTATAACTTTGTAGTCCACGCGGGCGAAGCCGTGGACGGAAAGCTAGTATCGTTATTAATTTTATCCTATATGTTATATTGATGTTTAAGCTATGTTATTGTACAGTTTTATCAAAATTCGTTTAGTAGTTTTTGGGTCATAGAGTAACTAACATCCATCCATCCTCACAAACTTTCGCGTTTGTAATATTAGTAGGATAGATTATTAAATAAAAGAGACCTGAAATATGTATGAACTAATTATAAATGGGATCGAACGTTGAACTCTGAAAATGAGAATATTTTAAGCGTGACCCGATTTCCTATCTAGTTGATGTCGCAGTGATCTAAATATAGACACCAATCGTACTTTGCGCGAATGGCGACGACACGGTAGCAAGCCACGTAAATGTGAAATCTACGATGTTAAGGATTGGGGTCAAGGACCGGGAAATCTATATTGATTCCTGAAAACTGCAGATGATATTGCTGTAACTACGTACTCGTATGATGAAGAATCATTGCTTTAAATTCTGTTCAGTTTCAGTAATTTTTATTCAAAATATATAATTTGTCATTTTCATTGAATTTTCGCTATGTAAATCATCACTACCTAAGTGATCCTTCGGCTAATTTCTTGATGTTCAAAATTGGACACCGATGTTAATTTTAAGTAGAATACAGTGTGGCCTTTTTTCAAGTTTCATAATTTAAGATGTGTCTAAATTTTTACTCAAAAACAGGAGCTCATTTCACAATAGAGTCAGAAGAAGAAAGTTATTCATATAGCGTAGCAATCAAGTCGATACTACGGAGCATATACGTTTCGTGGTGTTTCGTGTGCAGCTGTGTAGTCCACGCGGCGAGCACGCGGCCGAGCGAGTAGACATGCGCAATGAACGCTGCCCTCTCGGGTGGAAAGAGGGAGGGAGTAATGTGCCCTCCTTACTACTATGCTTACATCCCCCTTTACTCTCAAAACGCTCTGCACGCATCCAATACGGCGATGTTAAAATCTACGGTGTTCACGGGGATCAAGCCGTTATCTATTCGTGACTCTTTACTAAAACGGTATCTCCATTAATATAGACAATATACTTGTTTTATGTCTATGTAGATATATATATAACATAGGTGTTTGTGAAAATTTTGGTTTCGAAATAAAACTTATTTGTATAGTAGATAATTTGATAAAAGTGAAGAATATGTCAAACATACGTATGCTTTCTATGTCAGAAAGTTCAATAGAGGCAAAGTTTGGGATGAAGTCTAGGCGGAGTTGTTATTTAGAACTCATATGGGATAGATCGGTGGCTGAGGTCGTTTTTTTGATATGCTGCGTCGTGTCTTGTAGCATAATTATGGCAGGTTAAAAAAACACTCCTGTCTTTAAAGTATTCTTATCTTTCCCCCCGTTTAGGATTTCGGAAGTTCTTCTTAATCGTACACTCCTGGCGGAGTGGTCGTGGTCATGGATTGTCTAATAGATTGGTTGCGATCTTTGCGAGACTACTCCATCTTTCTCTATTCGTGGTATTGAGTGTACACTCAGTAAGGGAACTCTTCGTAGATGACTCTCTATTCTTCCTCGCACCACCAATCGTTCCAGTGAGCTTTCGTTGCCTATAATATGTCCAAACATCTTAAAGATTTGCATTTGTACAATCGACGAATGTCTTTGTTTGATGCGAAGCTCTTTTAGGATGGAGACGTTAGTGCGGTGAGCAGTCCATTTTATTCTCAGGAAGCACCTCCAGCACCACATCTCAAGGACATCGATCTTTTTACGATGTTTTTGATGGATCGTCCATGTTTCAGCTCCATACAGAAAAATGAGAGAAGTTAGGGAGAAGGGGAAAGGGAGATTTCGGAAGTTCTGCCATTTGAAAAATACCCATACCCATCTGCAATAAAAAAAAATCTTTAAATAATCATTATTTCACTTCTATTTCACTCTGACTCCTACCTCACAAATCGAAGTAAACTTGAAATCGAATTAATCCATTTTTTCCCTCAAATTATTTTACTATCAGACGGTATTTTTGAGATGGACGTAACTTCTTAAACGAATAGAATATTGGGCACATTTAATGATAAGAGACCTTTTAAATCTGTTGTATTATGTCATAATCGAGGTCTGTGATGGGTCGGTACTGGTCGGTACTGGTATAGGACAGAGCTATGGGAGAAGGCTGCTTTGGGTTGGAAATGAATAGTTTTGACCTCTGAGGACGGACTTGGAAGTAGAGTTCATATCAATCTGATGGGGTGGCACAGGAATAAGTCTAGAAATGGAAATCACATCAAAATAAAGACGAAAGTGAGTGGTTGAAGATAATCGGAGAGCTAAAAGACAACTAAAAAAGGGGCGGTTAGCTAGTGTAATTGGATTTATACGGTTGATTAGAATTGGAAAAATATATTCCTCTTCGACAAATTGGTGGAATATTGACATTATACAAACTCATATTATTCGTTGGCTAGCGTCCAAAACTAGGATATTAGCAATGGAACTTCCAGCTCTCGCCATAGCTGCATTCTGTGCAGTTACAAGCAAAATATAAACGGTTGTCTGTAAAGTCGGTTTACTGACGATAGTTGAACGTGACAACGTCATAAGAAAATACTGATGGAATGGTTGCATTTTTCAAAAGAAAATTTTAATTTTATTTGTTTGATAGATATTTTGGATATAGAGGAGGTAAATGGAAATCGCAATTGAATTGATCAAGTTACATTTATTTGTACGCATAAATACATAATTGTATTTATGCGTACAAATAACTGTAACTTTACGTAATAAATGTAATTTATGCGTCTTTTTTTTTACAATGTACATAGTTTTTACAAGTATGAATGTGCGTTGAGCAATTGTTTTACAACTTTTATTTACAACTTTTAAGCTCTCGCTTGCACTTCAAGCCTTAAATGGGACGCCTCAGAGCGAGGTAACGCCGCATGAGTCATGTTTTTTCGTGCGTGCAGCCGGCTCCATCGAATTATAAGACGTTGTCACGTCAAAAAATTAATATATAATTCTTACCTTTAGTCAGTAAGTAGTGACCCATGTTGTAGTGATACTACGTGAGTTCTATATACCTATATACATCAGCCGCCTCGTGAAGGTTTATTTCCAATTTACTTATCAATTTTACATATACAATTTTAGTCAGAATTCATTGATATTAAACTAATTATGCATATTTTCTATGTTAGATTTTGACCAGCATGTTTTAACTTTGAAAATCACTTGAATAATATATTAGGCAAAATTAAGATTTATTTGTGGCACGTTTATTCTTCGTCTGTGCGTTAAGATTACGTCACACGGCTCACTAAGTTATGTATTGTAGGGATTTCGTAGGTCACTATCTGTGATAACGCGGTTTACATTGGCTGCGATCCAATAGGATAATTTGTTATTCGGCCGTTCACTTCCCTGCGGATTTTTCGTGAACGGAACAATTCAATCGAAGTCATCACGTTTGTATGTTAAAAGGTCGATTTCATTTCTTTTAGGTCCGTAATGAGATATAAAAAATTAACCGGAAGTTACGTGAGATTAGACTACCTATTTATGAAGTAACAAAATCTACAGGTTTTGCGCTTCTCGCAACTATGAGAGGACATTGAAAATGAACATCAGACATAAAAACTTATAACACATATTAGTCAAACAATTTTATTTAATTTATCCAAAAAAATACTGGACAAATTTTTGAGAATTTGGTACCATACGATACCACGCGAGCTCTTGCATCTTTTGACACTACTGCCTTTTGTCTTCCTTTATAACTTTCTGAAATATAGCTGAATCCCACTCTCCGGGGTAACTTATCTGATAATTATTTTTAATGTTAAAATACAGTAATAGTGTATACAGTCACATAAGTACATCCCCAAATAAATCATGAATATCTTCGTAACTCAGCTAAACATTTTGCATTTGCCATGCATGGCCATGTATGTACCCGCTGTGAAAATACATCAGCAACGACTGAGGCTCGGAAATGGGATTACAACGAAACTGCGGATTTATTCTAGGGATTTAGCGAAAGCCCTCGCCGGACAAAAAGATACCCAGAGCATTAAAGCCAATGTTTTGATAATATACGTTGTTTGTTGGACGGTTTAGCTGGATGTTACTCGTACGAAAAGACTTGAATTCACTTATCACTGGTTGAATTTCTCAATTCCAATGTGTATGCTGAGTGAGTGTCGAGCTAGTGATAATACGCCATTGATTACTAAGTGATGAATAGATTAGCTGCTAGCCTGTGCGTATCTTGAATTAATTTTCTAGTCGAGTGGAGCCTATTGTTAACAGAGATTGCAACTATCAAGTCCAGAAAACTTCCTTATCTATGTATCTTGTGATAGTTTTAACCTTAGCAGAATATTTGTTTTTAAAATAATCTTGTATTTGTTAAATCACGCAATATCCAAATGAGCTATCATTACCTGACCCTGTAAATAAGTCCTGCCGTATTTAAAACAGTACAGAAGATCTTCAGACCGATTGGCCAAGTGGTTAGAGACCCTAACTGCGGAGCCAAGAGTTGCGGGTTCGTTTCCCGCCCGGGACATATATTTGTGTGCATGAACATGTCTATGTGTGTCGAGTCTGGGTGTGAAATATCTATATCATATAAATATAAATATGAAATATGAAATATCATAAACCATATTTAAGTATTTATATCAGTTGTTTGGTATCCAAAAACAAGGTTTGCCTAGTTCGAAACTAGATGGCGCTGTGTGTGATGTCCGAGGTCTTATTATATTATATTTCTTACTAAATAAATACTGAATCTTCCATGTTAGGACAGTAAAAGTATATAAATAATTTTTATAATAGACGAGCTATTGAATCTCATGTGTTTTAATTTGTATGATTCAGTCATTCGGTTCTTCCATAAAAGTACGAATTGACTAGAAGCACTCTTCTGCGCTTAACCACTCTTCTTCTAGTTAGCTGGTGTATCTTTGGAAAATTTCAGTCCGATTTCAGCCCGCGAGGTCTCCGTGCGGCTAGCCTTCACCCCCGCTAAAAATTTCGTTTAACAGTTTCCATATTGTGAAGTAACATTTTTAACTCGATTATATTAAAATCCAAGCTGCTGTCAAATTTATTTACTGTGTGGGTCCTTCTTTCTGTCATTGCAATTAGATAATACTTGATCCTTGATTAAAGTATATATAATTAATATAAATTAATAACAAATTAATAATACATTATATCTAACTGATAAGTATGATTGGCCAAGATTCATAGCAATGTTGTGTGTAATCAATTTCAAACCCCGACGTCAAAAACAAGATATGTAATAAGTTTGAGGCTTATTTCTGTGTGTCTGTGAGTCTATCTGTCGCATCGTAGAGAGAAGTCCTATTGTAACTTTCAGCAAATTCTTTATTAATATTTTAATTACGGGTAAAACTTGTGTCTTGATAACTAACTGTATTTTATAATATTATACATATTCTAATACTATTTGTGTTTATTTACACGCGGCTCTATGATACAGTGGCTTTGAAATGTAAGTATTGTTTAGTTTTATATAAATTTTTGGGCATAATCATGGTATAGTTTACTCTTTTTTAACTTATAAATATACATACCGAATACATAAAATGATTTGCAGCATATTATTTTAGTTTAGTAAATAAAATACTTATTCTTAAATTTATCCGTACAATTTTCTTCTACCTTTTGATTTAAAATCAAATTTTTATTGCGCTTTACCGAATAGTATCAAATATTTATTTTCGACAATTTATTACTAAAACTTGTCGAGGCTAAATCTTCAGTGCCTGGTGTACGTAACACGAGAGCCAAATAGTTTCCGTTAATTGCATGAAAAAAACTAATATATTTTTTTTTATGTTTCTAAGTATTAATCTCCTATTTCAATGCATTAATTATCCGCTTTTTAAAGTTTTGATTCTCACAAAAAATATCTTGTTCATGGACCTCGAAAATATTCGCTATTACAGTCATAATTTCGTTGTTTTTTTCATATCACGATCCTCGGATGTGTTTTTTAATATAAGAAACAAATAGAAATCACTGGGACCAAGAGCTGAAGACTATGGAGCTGTTCTATCAATTGAAACTTGCACTATTGATAGCACTGAACATAAGACGTGTGCGAACAAGCGTTCCCCTGACGAAGCATAATTTATATGTTAAAGTTGCATAATCAGTACTTCTCACGAAAGTACAAACTTTTCTTTTTTAATATTTTTGTCGATGGCTGCTGTAGAGCAATTTTTATCTTTACAGCTTGTTTTTCTACGTTTAAATTCAAAAGACTAAAATTAAATCGCGGAATAAGACGAGGCATCGTGTTATAAAATAGTTAAAATTTCACTAAAAATGTCTATAGTAGCCATATTTTACGACAAAGTATTTTATCACTGGAGGCGTATTTCAGTTTCATCTTAGGCTGAATAAAAAAGTTATAAAATACAGGAAATAACTGAAATGTTCCATTTAACAGCATGAACTACCAATGAAACCAATGTCAAAAAAACAATTTAATTACGTTCAGATTATAAATTAAAGTATATTAGTGGAAAAAATTTCATATGACCTCGCACGAAACAGCAGCGAAGTCAAACGAATCAAGACTGGATTTCAGATGATTTCACTATAATGTATTTTGCTAATAAGTTTATTTATTTATTTAGGTACATCAACAACATGCTATATTAAACGCTTATAAAAAAGTATGATTCAGACTTATTTCTAATATGCATGTCAATTATAGATATACACAACACTTATATCAGACGACAAAATCAATATTGTTAAATATTATTGCATTTAACAAAGTTTAGTTGTAATAAAACGTTAATGCCATTACTAACTAGACACTTGTCACATTTTCAGACACTGATAACCAGCGCGTGATAATCCACGTAAAGGATGTCAACGACGAGCCTCCGTACTTCATAAACCGACCACTGCCGATGCAGACAGTGGTACAGTTGAATGCGGCACCCAACACGCCGGTTTTCACACTACAAGCGCGGGATCCGGACACCGACCATAATATCCACTATTTCATCGTCCGCGACCGGACCGGCGGCCGGTTTGAGGTCGACGAGAGATCCGGAGTGGTGAGGACCAGAGGCACGGATCCTTTTCAACTAGATATGGAGTATGTGTTGTACGTCAAAGCCGAAGATCAGGTGAGGCGACTGCTCTATTTTTTTGGTTAAAATTAATGTTTGATAAAAATGAAACATAAATAAGTGCTAAATGCAATAATTACATATTAATATATGCTGCGACTGATTGTGTTGCGGCGAAAGTAATGATTGTTTCACATAGAGAAAACTGATACTAACTCTATGGGGTTTCGAAGTTTTGGTAAATTATATAAAAAATTAACGACCGTCCACGACTTTGTTCGTGTGCTTTTTGACAAACAGACAAACAAAAAGTCTGACAAACTCCTGATAACCTCCTTTTCATATCTGCATGCAATTTGACAAACAGACAAACAAAAAGTCTGACAAACTCCTGATAACCTCCTTTTCATATCTGCATGCAGGTTTTCATTAAAATCGGTGCAGCAGTTTTGGAGATTACCCCGAACAAACAAACAGACACTACTATTTTATATAATATAGATTCCAATATATCTATCTTATCTATTAATTATTAAGTTATATTTTATTCGCATAGCTTATTCTCAAAATCGCTCTTATGTAAATCACTTCAACATAGAGAAATATAGAAGAAATTTTATTCAGAAGCCTGCTTAATGATGTAATTTTTTGGACATAATACAATTACAACGATTTGACACTGCAATAATTTTTTGAAAATACATTTTTCAGAGTGGACGCGTGGATGAGAGGCGGTTTCAATCAACTCCAGAGGAGAGATTAAGTATCGTGGGTGGAAAGCGTGCACCGCAGTTTTATCTTCCCAGCTATGAGGCTGAAATAGCTGAAAACCAGAAAAAAGATTCGGAGTGAGTTATCTTATTACATGCGATATTAGATGTTTACAGGAGTTCACTTCCTCATTATCGGAAATATGTTATTAAGTATGCAAACACCTATAGTACAAAACACAGATTTGTCCCTCATATTATTTACCGCTCAGTCTCCTACTTTGCTCCTGATGTGATTATTTGATGTCGGTCTTAAATGATTTTTTAGGGTTCGTTCTACACTAAAGTAAGATTTCTTTTACTTAAGTCTAAAACTTAACTTAAACCGAACTGGATAACCGTCTAGTTGTATAAATATAAATATCACTCAAATTATTATTAATAAATATCCGGTTAACAACACCTGTTGGTTATTGACTAGTCTCGAAGGTTGTTTTCAAATGAAACGACTTTTAGTCTATCTGATAATACCTAGAGTTATACTGGACCAATTTTCACAGCATTGTGCAGGTATTTATTTGGGGAAATTTTATTTAGTACAGAAAACATTGCTGATAAATTCGAAAAAGTTTTAGAAATTTCAGTACTAAACTTTTTTCCCCTTGAAACAAACAAGTTTGCAAACAGAGAACAGCGAAACTAACATTCTCCAACATGAGAGAAAATTCTAGGTAGCTTTTAAAATAAATATGACACTAAAGAAAGTTCTTTTTAATTTCGCCACACATGCTAGAACTTCCCATAATCCCTTCATGACATTCATAGATTTTTTTCCAGTGTTCCCACTTATTCGAGCACTTCGCATAGTTTCCAATTGAAATTTTATAATTTTGGATATGGTAAGTATTCTAATACATTCTAGAATGTTCTATTCTATTAGAACATACATGTTCTAATAATGCCACTTCTAAAAATTTCTAAGTTTTCATTCTGACATTTATGGAATTTCAGAGATTTTGCCCGAATTTCCTAAAAAAATATTCACAATTTTTACCGTGCCAGAAAATGAAAAATACACTGATCATGTAGTCTACGTGGGTGAAGCCTAGGCTCGTGTGTGTGAAAAAGTGCGCCGAAAAACTTTGAAATCTGTAAAGAAATTAGTTACCTATATTGTATTGTTCGATTTTTTTTATAATATATGATAATGCATGCACCCGTGTTTTCGCGCATTTTGGAATTAGCTCATTTAAATTTGGTTGAAATATCGACTAAAATGACATAGACGACATGCGAATATACCAGTGTGAACAAAATTGAAAAAACAAATTGTTGTTAAACATAATATTGACATTGTAGTATATTTTATATGATTTTATTAAATCCATTGATTTAAATACATATATATATATATATATATTAATAAGGATTTGTAGTCGGTAAACAAAAGCAAAATAAAATCGTCCACAACTGGCGTGGGCCGATGCGGCCCGCAGCCGCTCCGATGTCCATGCAAATACTTATTACGGGTTGGACATGTCACACTGTTTACGGGAATGTGACGAGGATTAAATCGTGATAATGTTCAAATTAAATTAAAAAATAATCGAATAACCGTCTGCAGGCATTAACTAATGTTGAATTAAATGTCTACTTACCGCAAATACGATACTCAGCTCTTTTTTGCGTCTTTGACGAGTAGTTTTACAAATTTTTACGACACAAGTCGGCATCGCGCACGTTTATTTGGCGCTAAGCCATTACACTAACTAAAAGCCGGTTGGTGGACTTACTGCGTTTTGGATGACTTTCTTGCGCGGACACATTAGAACGCGGACAGCCTATCCAGTTATATTGGTACATCAATGATTAAATCTAATAAAATTTCCAAAGTCCTAAATGGCTTTCCGTAATGATGTTTTTGAAATCGAGGGCAATGAATATGATTTCATCAATGCTTATAAACTACCGCTATTATTTTGCTAATACTCTCCGCAAATTGTGACAAAATAAAATTAACTTTTCAGCATAATCTCCGTGAAAGCCAAGTCATTCGCCGACCGCGAGATCCGCTACACTCTGAAAGCGCAAGGGCAAGGCGCGGGTACGTTCAACATTGGTCCAACATCTGGAATCGTCAAACTTGCTAAAGAACTGGATTTCGAAGATTTACGTCAGCCACATGTTTACTCATTGGTCGTCACGGCTACGGAAGACTCAGGAGGATTCTCTACATCTGTCGAGGTTAATATTTGTTAATATATATTCATTGAAGATGTCATTTGCGTAATGATTACTAATATGTAAAGTGCGATCGCTTAAACAGTTAACGAAGATGAAGTCAATTCCATAAAGAATTTACTAGAGGTATATCTAAGTCTTACATATCGCTAAGGGATTGCTTGTTACTTTATAGGGAATTTCAGAACCATTATATTTTTAGTGTAATAGAAAGGAACTTAAATTTGCAGTACCCAATAGGAAGTAATCAAATTGTCAACTTCTAAAATATTTACTGTACCGGGAGTTTGGTATGGCCATAGGGATAATTTTTTTGTAGATTGTATGAGCCATTCCGGATCAATTGATCAATTAAAATCAACATATCTCAGAGTAGTTTTTCACTTTTTTTTTTCAATTCGCATATTTATGTTTTTGCTAAAAAGCTGATTTATTCCCTTTGGCCTGTCATAGAACACAAATGAAAGTAGCTAATCTCTTCAATTTTTATTATTACATTTCAGCAAACTAAACTGATAGAAAAATGTTGAAATAACTCCTTGCCAGCTACAAAAAAAATTATATCAAATGTCAAAATCGCGAGTTTGTGAGTGGTCAGGAAAAATAAAAATCATCAATAGGAAATTTGCTTAAGTTAAATTTGTTCAAACTATCTAAACAAACTGCTGACGCATGTCCCCTTTTGAAAACGTTATTGAATAGCGCACAGTCATTTTTTTACTATATTTGAGTTAAAAAATAATTTTACATATATTTCAAAAAGTAATATTTTCACAGTAAAAATTTGTATAAAAATGTATTTCTTTTTGATGTTCAAAATATCCTCCTCCATTTATTACTCATGCCCGTGACCGTCGTAGTACTTCTGTTTTCATAATACTTAGTCACAATTAGATTCGTCAGTTTATAAAATTGTTTAACCTATTAATTTGTCACCAATCATTATCAATCAATTGTCTCTGCCAATTAAATTGCGCGTGACTTTCAATTTGACCCAATTGGGTTAATGTGTAGTGCCTGCATTAAATAAAGAAAATTTCTTTCTTCTATGTCCGTATTCAAAACGAATCTACAAAATGACGCCCGCCTTAAAAGGTCACTTTCTTCCTGTCCGTATACCGTGCCCTGTACCCTTTTCAATTTAAAACGTCCAATGCTGTGGTGAAAAGTTTCAGGGAAATTATATTTGCTTATCTCGCACCGCTTTGCAGTTTTGTGCTGGTGGTGATCAGTGGCTTAATCGTATAAACATCTCAACTTCGCTATATATTTTTAGTCAATTTGGCACCGCTGAAAGAACCGAGCACCGTTCAGGTTTTGATAGAACTGAAGGTTTGGTTATAGTATATAAACGATTAGCCTAGCGGCTGATTATACTTTTACGGCATCTGTATAATCTAGCAAACCATGTGGATGTGGTTAGTGATGCTAAAGCTTTGTAAACCGACTTGTTCGGATTGCTAGAAGTCGTTGAGTCTGGGGACGAGACGTTTCGTGATAACCCTCCAAAATAACTTCAAAATTGTGATCGGTCTGTATTTCTTCATCAAGGTATTGTCTCCTTTTTTGAAGAACAGCACTATCACGCTCTTGTTCTATTCTTCCGTCGTTTGATTTTTGAAAAAAAATTCATAAGGACTTTGAGTACCGCTCTAAGCAGTTCTGATATAATTCCGTCCTTACCTCGCATCTAGTTGACGTCCGAAATATTCTCCATGTAAGTATGTAGTGTCAGGTCAGTTCAGCTCCAGCATTTTAGCCATATTGATGACAAGTTCTTGTGTCGTGTCGTCTATCATTGTCGGTAAATAGTCTCGATCTCCTCTAAAATTTCCGGCTTCACTATTTGACTTTGTCCAATAGGCAGATTTTTTGCGAACACTTTGGACTAGTTTTGTCAAATGGCCTTCTTAATACATTCTGCATTTCAAGCGGTAAATACCGTTTCGCAAAGCTTTTGAGACTTGTTTATTGATTCCCATATAATCTGACATATCTGCTGAAGACTCAAGTCACGTTTCTCATCGTTACGCCGCCAAAAAATATCGGCTTCGACTTTGGCCTTGAAAAACTTTGATTCAACAGTCAGGACAGTTTCCACATACCTATAATTAGTATCGTCTACAGTTTTACACTCATTTAAACATTCAAAGCGATTTTGTAGTCCGAGCTAGAAGTCTTCGGGATTTTAAATGTGTGCAGCTCTCCAGCTTTACTTTAAGATTTAAAATATTTTTTACCACTTAGTGATTACTGCTGGTTTTCACCCTGATAACTGATTTCAACATTTGCCACTTTATCGTCATACTAAAGTCAAATTATTTTTCGTGAACATTTAGGGCTAATCCAAATTCAAATCCTATGGGACTAGTAGTACTAGTAGTTCATCTAATAGCATTAGGCCTAGTAGAGTAAAACTAGACCTACCCATAACATCAGGCTGATTGGGCTTTGTTGTCCAAATCAAAGTTTCCTCACTTTCAGCTAATCGCCATATCGTTTACTTAGTTTCGCGTTTAAGTCTTCTACCACTGCTCTCTAGTATGTTGGTGGAGTATGTATAGTTCTTGTCATGTCCTAATGTATAAAGTTCATTCATCCTCAAGGTGAGTCGTAGTCGGTGCGTAGATCTGTACGACCTTCAACGTTGGTAAATCTGAGTATAAAGTATTCTACCCTATTCGACGCACTTTCGATCTTAACTACGTTAGTGGTGATGGACTTGTGAACGATAAACCAGATTCCAACATGAGACAGAGTTTCACCATCCCAATTCTACAGAACAAGTTACCTGACTGGATAATAACCGTGTCCTCGTATTTCAGAAAATCTTATATTGTGTCAGTTCAACTTGTCCACTGTTTCTTCTAGCTCAGCGGTCTTCTTGCATACCCTGGCTGCTACCGCAGCACAGTGTGTTTTTAACCCAAAAAAAGTGTCACCTTCATATTATTGAATAATTCTAAACAGCTTTTCATTACAAATGCACGAGTAGATATCCCAAGGTTCAATTTTGTAAACTTGATTTTTTAAAAAATCTTAATTTTCGTGACCTTGAGGTCAAATTACGGAAATAAATTCCTACAAAAAAACCACGCTTAGTGGAGTGTTGATTGTATTGCAGATATATAAAGTAATTTTAGGTGCATATTATCCAGTTTTTATTTAATCTAAAATGTAAATAACATCAACATAAAAAAAATGTTTTACCAAATTATGTATTTATTTTTTTATAATTTTTATAGCCCGAAGTAGAACCTCTGTCTAGGACGATTATATTCTTTATACTAAGTTATATCACCCACAAAATTACCATGCTCTACTTGGGCCTACTTTTCGAGAAAATGATTTTCAAAAATATGTGTTAGGGTGGTCACTATGTTGACCTTCCTATTTATAATGTAATGTTTTTTTTTAAACAGCTTGTTTCGTCCTAAATGTTGGGGAAGAGTGCTCACAGGACGACAATAATGACGATCCAATAATATTGAGTACCGAAGATAGTTTAATTGAATAAATTTTTCACAAATACTTATTTAAATTTATTTATTGTGTTATTAAATCAGGTACCGTGAAAATTTTTAATAATAATATTTTACATAGATATCACAATATTAATAAAGTGCGATGGGTTACCCTGTACGACCCTGTTGTATGTAACAATAACTATGTCAAATATACTAAGCACATACAAACAGGACCGTACGTCGTTATTATTTACTTTCAATAAAGAAATTTAATTTTACTCTTTTCAGATAAACGCTTTTACGTTGTGGGTTTTCTAATTATTTATTTTTTGTTTATAGTGTTCCGTAGCAAATTCGAAAAAACGGAACATTTATAGCCTCACCCAGGTGTCAGTATTTCTGTCAGGCTGTCACAAGCTCTCAGAGCCAAATGGTACAAGCTACAGTCTTGAAATTTGACATAGGTAAAGAATGTCATGGCCCAATGTAAGTTTTTGGATACTGATAAAAATTCGAATATTTAGGGTTCGTTAAGTGTACAATAAAAAAAGAAAGTTTTTTGTTATAATCAAGCACGTTATCAAATGAAAGCTAGCGTCTTATGGAAAAGAAATTCATTGAAAAAAAAACATGTGTGCAATTCACATGTGGTAGAAGTGAAACCTTAAAAAATTTTGGTTTCAAGATAATGAGACAAATGTAAAATTTCGAGAAATTTCACTATTTTGAACAGTAAATATCATTATGCGTAATAGACTATAATTTTTCACATTCAACAACACTTTTCGGAGTGCATAAAATTCATGAACACGTTCCGTTGATCTTTTTACTGTCTTTTTAATCTTGTTTTCCCTTTTTTTCGATAATCGCGACAATATTCTGCATTCGCTTTTGCCACATTTTCAAGAATTTTATTATAAATAATACGTACACGTATACAAAACACCACGGTTGTTTGATGCTTTTTCTCAAGCTTCGTACTACGCATGCGCACACAAACATGTATTAACACACGTACAACGCTGAGGCCCAAGCGAACTCTTACTATGCCTTGATAAACACGAGTAGAGAGGATACGAAGCAGAGCACAAAGAGAACCACGGATATAGTGTACTCTTCGTCCCTGTGTCTCTGGGTCGACAACGCACAGCATGCGCAGGCGACACGTCTGCTCTCGCCCATGGCTCGCGCTGTTTGACGTGTGCCTCGCTGAGCATGTGCCGTGAGCATGAGATAGTGTTACAGATATTTTATAAGTATACAGTAATACACAAACACTACAACGAACATAAGAAACATTGAATAGTGCTTCTTAAGTCGTTTTCTCCCACGTTGAATCTTATAAATTTATGTGTCTGTCTCTTTTTACTGTCGCTTTTTCGTTTCATTGAGTTTCAAATCACAACGATGCTACAGAAGTTTTCACTTCAAATTAAACATCACGAGCTTTGTTTAACAAAAATAAATTTGTAATACGAAAAATATGCTTGTACCACCCCTTATTTCCAAAACATGGTCGGTTTTTTAGAGTTCTCTAGCCAAATGGCAAAAAAGGAACCTTTATAGTTTCACCATGTCTGTCCGTCTGTCTGTCCGTCCGTCTGTCTGGGGTTTTTCTCGGAAACTATTGGCAATATATAGATGAAATTTGGAAGGTAAGTGTAATCTATGAACCGCTACATGAACATGTAACTTAAAGTCCTAAGTTTTGTTAGAGTCATGTGTGTCCCCCCGCCCCCCCCCCCCCCTACCAGCTAAACAGTTGTTTTTGGATATGTGGATAAAATTTATAACAAGAGTATATATGATGTAGTTAAAAGGAAAACTATCACAGCTAACTAGACTGTATTATTTAACAAGTAATAGATTAACTTATAAAATGTACTTTTATAAGTAAAAATATTGTAAAAATTCCATGAAAATGACAGATAGCATGTTATTTGTATTCGTTTGCAAAGCTTATTCTCTTCACAATCGATACTAAAAGTCAAAGGTTCACTGTAATAAAATAAGTAAAAAAAATCGTCTCTAGCTATCAGTGCACTCATGTTATTACTTTTCGGATTAGCCAGCTCTCTGGCTAATCCGAAATATGGCAAAAAATATAATTCATTTGTATTTCGTTAGTTATTTAGAAGGCGCTCGATCCTCTGATCGAGCGCCTTCTAAATAACTAACGAAATACAAATGAATTATATTTTTTTATACAATAATTCTTAAATTACATAATAACGATTAATGGTTAAGTACGATTAACGACATGCTCGTTTTTTTTATATTGTTTGGTGGCACGGAACCATTCGTGTGCGAGTCCGATTCGCACTTGACCGGTTCGTTATATTACTAACTATTTATCACTGGGGTCATTGTACTAATAGTTGACTAATTGAATACTATTTCGACTTTTTAAGCTACAGAAATTACATTGGAAATATATTTATTTACTTGCTCTAAATTTAAATACAGTGACCGATTGTGTGACCTTCAGTGTGTTTTGTTATATTATTTTCATTATTTTACACAAAACGGTTTCAGTTCATAAATCATAAATAAAAAAAAAATTCGTGCACCTTTAGATTGGTACATAGTTAATTAATGGTACATTGGCCTTAGCGTTCTGCGAATACTAGTATTAATGATGTTTATGAAAACCACTTGATTAGATTAAATAAAAACTTGATAAACTAAAATAATTTCAACTTGACCTTTATCTGCGACAACCCTGACTTTGAAATGTTGACCTCAGTAAATAAAAATCATTTTCTCGAAAAGTAGGCCCAAGTAGAGCATGGTAATTATGTGGGTGATCGAACTTAGTATAAAGAATATAATCGTCCTAGACAGAGGTTCTACTTCGGGCTATAAAAATTTTAAAAAAATAAATTCATAATTTGGTAAAACTTATTTTGTGTTGATGTTAGTGCCATTTTAGATTAATTAAAAACTGGATAATATGCGCCTACAATTACTTTATATATCTGCAGTACAACCAACACTCTACTATGTATAGTTTTTTTGTAGGAATTTATTTTAGTATTTAGACCTCAAAGTCACAAAAAATTTTAAGATTTTTTTAAAAATCAAGTTTGTAAAATTGAACCTTGGGATATCTACTCGTGCATTTGTAATGAAAAGCTGATTAGAATTATTCAATAATATGAAGGTGACACTTTTTTTGGGTTAAAAACACACTGTGCGCAGCCAGGATGTAGCAGGAATAGCCAGGGGACAGCAAGGCCGCCAGTGACTCGGGGCCATTTTTTATCTGTGTGTGTCATTTGAGGAAGGATGTTTCATTATTAGTCATCAGACTTAGTTAGTGCGGGTGGTAACCGCAGTGGAGTATACCTAGTTTACTTTGATAAACGTTGCTGCTTGTTATCCTGGAGACAGGGCGGCCACCGGGGGTAGGAATTAACATTATTTTTCCGATCCCGCACGGAGTTTAAGGATCACGAACAAATGCCTAACACGCATTCTAACACGTGTTTTACAGATTTTTAAAGTTCTATCTCTAACGACGTGTAAAAAGTTGTTAAAATTTGTAAATCTAAGCATAACCAAAACCGCCAGGTCTAGTAACTTGAAGTTTTGCACGAAGATTCTTTCGGGCACTCTTTAGGTACCTACCGTCAATTAACAAGACCCTATTCCTAAGCCTACGCTGTCTGTCAATCTGTCCGTCTGTCCTACCTTTAAAAGGTTGTGGTCTCTTTTGGATTATACGTAATATTTAGTTAATTGGTATTTTCACAAACTATGTGTAATCATGGCGAATTTACCAACAAGTATCACTTACGATAACGAATAGTTTTTACTAATCGTTATCTTAATTAATATTTGATAAATACAATAGAAGGGTTCCCCATACAGGAAAAGTATTTTTCAGGGTTTTTTGTTTTTACTATCGTAGAAACAGAAATATCTATTTTAAATTAGACAAGCGTCAAATTTGATGTTATTACAGTGGAAACTCTAAAGTAAAACAACGACTAATAAAAACCGATCTAGTACGACTTGGGCACGCGCTAAGAATCCCGAACTGGATGATAAAAAGTACAAGTTATTTAGTAGATATTTTGTGTGGTAGTACGGAATCTTTGGTACGCAAATTGGACTCGCATTTGACCGGTTTTTAAATTTTTTTGTAATAATTGAATATTTTTTGAGAAAGGGTGCTAAATTTGTATATCAAGTCATAGATCGAACAGCTGGTCAATAAATTAAAAATTTTGCTTGGGATTTCCTTTTAATGTAACACAGGCATCTATCAAGAAATAATTTTACACGATTAGGTCCCTAACGGGATGAAGTAACGGTTGAAACTTACCTACGTTTCATTTTAATGAACCCAAAACATAATTACACTTATGTATGCGTATATATTTACTTACCGTCTTCCCGCTAGTGTCATTAAATGACTCGAAAGCACACTATTATCAATTGTGATATGCAGGCAAAGTCGCAGGAAGATGCTAGTAATAATAATAAAGTCTAAAAATTAACGGATGTCAATTAAAATATTTCAGTTGACAATCAGAGTAACAGACGTCAACGACAACGCTCCAAAGTTCGAGTTGCCAGACTACCAGGCACACAACGTCGATGAAGACTTACCCCTGGGCACGAGTATATTAAAAGTGAAAGCAATGGACGCCGATTCAGGAAAGAACGCAGAAATTGAATATTTAGTTTCGGGTAAGCATAATTTTACGTAGAGCTGTGGTGGCCAAGTGGATAAGCATATTCCGCCTTTTGTGTGACGATTGAGGCTTGGACTCCACTCATAAGTGGATAGATGTATTGCTAAGTGAATAAAAAATAAAAATTAATAGAACCAGGCTAGGCGCGGTGGGTTTATGGTCTCTAACTCCTTAACTCTACATTGATGAAGGGTTGTACTCCAATAATGGAAGGTTGAAAGCCCGGTAATGACAATTTGATGTCATACTAATCAAAAAGTAAACAAAATAATCCTCGTGTATGTTGGAACCTTACATTTACAGCGACCATAACACCGTGTTATGACTATAACCTGAGCAAAACGAAGTACGCCAAGGCGTAGACGCTTTAGATTTTGATCATTACAACATTATCATTGTCTCTCTTTCGTTCTTATTCAGTTGTTTGGCGTCAAAGGGAGAGAAAGAAAATAAAGTATGGTCTGTAGTTGTGCTTCGGTTTTCGATCGTTTCGAAATAGGTATGAGATGCTGCAACTAGATAATCATGTTTATCTAATGTTGAAACATGCTTTAGAGATCTGTATACATATAGAAAGTAACAGCATCAGTTTTAAAAGTTATCTCTTAAACGTATTAAAGCTGCATGATCGTTTAAATAAATGTCTCTACTATATACAACTATGAAAGTTTTTTTTTTTAATATTGCTTTTAAATTACAAAGCAGAGGGACATATTATAAACTACTTTAGTACACATTGATTATAGGGCTAGTTTATCTCTTTTCGATATTTGTTTTTAACCAGTCGGGATTTTTTTGAACTTAAAATTTAACAAAGAATTTTTGAAATAGGGTCAGTGGCTCTGGAGGATACCGTCTACATACATGTAGAGTGTAACATCCGGAGCCACTGACCCTATTTCAAGAATTCTTACAACGTTTGAAAGATGCATTATTCCAGATGGACGTAAGCTATACTCGTATGTCTATACTAATATTATAAAGAGAGAGTGTGAATTTTGTGTGTCTGTCCAGGATAATCTCGGGAACCACTGCTTCTATTAGGAAAATTCTTTTGCCATTTAAAAGGTATATTATTCTAGATGAAAATAAGCTATATATACTTAACATAGATAATTGTTCAAACCGGGCGAAGTCTTGGCGGGTTGCTAGTTTAACATAAACTGAGAATTGTAAGTCTTACTCAATCAGTGTGAATTTCGGAACCTTATGTGTTGGTTTTTGTTTTTCAGATGAACATTTTAGCGTCGATTCGAACGGTATGATTACAAACAATAAACAACTGGATGCAGATAATAACAATGCGTATTATGAATTCGTCGTTACTGCAAAAGATAAAGGGGAACCAGCTAAAACGGGCACGGCCACTGTACGCGTTTATACAAAAAATAAAAACGACGAAGAACCAAAATTTTCTCAACAAGTTTACACTCCAAATGTAGACGAAAACGCTGGTCCAAACACTTTAGTCACGACAGTAGTAGCTTCTGACAAAGATGGTGATAATGTAAGGTTCGGATTTGTGGGTGGAGGGACAAGTTCTGGACAATTCGTGATAGAAGAGATTACAGGTGTGATACGATTACACAATAAAGCAATATCTTTGGACAGAGATAAATATGAACTCAACGTTACCGCAATGGACGACGGAGCCTGTTGCGTGAACGGAGATGCGACTATACATACTTCTACAGCAGTTGTTGTGGTCTTTATAACGGACGTAAACGACAATAAACCTATTTTTAAAGATTGTCCTTCATATTTTCCTAAAGTAGAGGAAGGAGCTCCAAATGGAAGTCCCGTGATAAAAGTTCATGCGACTGATGAAGATAAAGGAGTAAATGGCCAAGTAAAATATTCCATAGTGCAACAACCAAATCAGAAGGGAACGAAATTTACCGTCGATGAAGAAACAGGAGAAGTATCAACAAATAAAGTTTTCGACAGAGAGGGTGATGATGGCAAATTTGTGTCGGTTACAGTGAAAGCAACTGATCAAGGCGAGCCATCATTAGAAGGTGTTTGTTCATTTACTGTAGAAATTACAGATGTAAATGATAACCCACCTTTGTTTGACAGACAAGTAAGTTTTAATTGTCATGTACATAATTACCACGTTGTTCATTAACAGTATCATTCACGTTTCTTTCCATAAATTATTTCAGAAATATGTAGAAAATGTAAAGCAAGATGCCAGTATTGGCACGAATATATTGCGAGTTTCTGCGTCTGACGAGGACGCCGATAATAACGGAGCTATAGTTTACACGCTAAGCGCTCCGTATAATCCCGCCGATATTGATTATTTTGAGATCCAGCCCGAATCGGGCTGGATAGTTTTAAGAAAACCTTTGGACGTAAGTATCACGATTATTTGAAACAAAATATATTATTGTGTGAGCTTATGAAACGAGTGATGTATGGATGAGACTAACTTTACTAAAGTTTGGTGGATGAGTGCTACCCACAAGCCCTAGGATTCTAATTGGCACACGATTTATGTTGGTTTAACTGTAAATAGTTCTAAATTGCTATTGTACATTGCTATGAGAAGCGGTCAATCCTGGCTGGGCGGAGTAGTTGTCCATTGAACCGCGTGGCGGCCGCGGTGACGCGCCGGAGCTTGTTCTTCTTGCAGCACAATTAGTTTCAGTTGCCGCCAGCGCCGACTCCGCACAACATCTTGGTTAAGATTGATTTCCGCAGCACCATTTCGCATTAACTATTGTATTTTATCGATAAATAAGACTTGTGTAATATACATAAACTGAACTAAAACTACTGTAAATATTTCACGTCAACCTTATGTTTAGTTCTAAAACATGTACAGTTTCCATAAATGCACTTCTGTATATTTCGCACAACTAGCTATGGATTTTATTTATTACAAGTACTAAATTCGTTTGAGAAGCTTACTGCTTTTAAACATACCTCTCTATATTGTACCGTAAGTACATGTTTTGTTACTAACCTGTCGTTTAGTTGCTGAGCAACTTCTGCCGAGGCTGTTCGATATCTGCCTCAGTAATGTTATATTTTGGTTCTCATTGTGCTAGACGACAACTCATGCAACACTTATATATATATAATAGTGTATAGTTATAATATATGAAATTTTTTCCAGGGTCCAGTATTGTTATGTATATATTTACTAATTAGTTCTATTAAGTTGGTCAGATTGCCCGCGCGGCAGTATGGCCATCTTGCCAGTTGTGACATTATTCCTTCTGTGAAAGGGGCAGCGTTCTCTAATCAAAATTGTACAGCTTCAATCGTAACGTCCACCGTTTGTAATATATTCATTTCTATAAGTGTCGTTTTGTTGTAGTCATTACGAGGTCACTACAAAAACTTCATATGACAACTTGACCTTTCCGCCATGTCTTGTATGCAGAGCTGCATGCACTTGCCTGCTTTTTGTTCATTTATTTTTAATATTTTATTTTCTTAGTTTAGTTGATCTATTGTAAAAAGTAATTCTAATGTACAGTTTGATTCTTCATGTACAGAAAAACAAACTTGTAAAATACAGTAATTATTTTAATTTGGAATTTTATGCACAATTCTATAAAATTAGATACCTACACGAAGGAATGGACTCTATTGTATGAGACTGAATAGTGACTGTATTTATAGAACAACGATGGAATGAAAGGGTACCTATATTAAAACACATAAAATCGTACTATTTTCTTCACTTATTTTATTTTAGCTTCAAGAATGGAAGATCGACGCCTGATTGAGTATATTGTGTAAGTAATTTCTTATTTAAAATGTAAAGCATTAACATCGACAAAAGTGAAAGCGGACAATACTTTAAGTTGTTTTTAATGATTTTGTTTGGTAGCGATGAGTATGTGTTACATTTTGAGTTGTTTATGTTTTATTTGGCCCCGCTGACCTCTGACCCGTGTCTGTAGCGGGACAGGTACCGTCTGCGGGTGCGCGCCTCCGACAAAGGCGACCCGCCCTCCTCAGCAGACGTGGACGTTGAATTAGACGTGGTAGACAGGAACAATAAGCCCCCCATCTGGGACATGACCACGTATGGCCCCGTTCACATCAAAGAGAATGTCACAGTGGGTACCGTAGTGACCAGTGTGAAAGCCAGGTTGGTATAAGGCGCGTGCGGGCCGCCCGGCCCGCCGCTCCCTTTCCTTAACACTACTAACGACGTGGTTTTGTCTGTTTCCATCGACTCTTTCCCCGCTAGCGAGAAACGTACAAGTTGGAGGCCATGGCTCAAGACAAGGGCTTCCCGCCCTTGTCGCGGACCGTGGAGGTCCAGATAGACGTAGTGGACCGCGCGAATAATCCCCCCGTGTGGGATCACACCGTGTACGGCCCGATCTACATTCGAGAGAATTTGCCCGTGGGCGCCAAAGTGGTGTCCGTGAAAGCAAGGTGCGTGTCGTAACTGTTTGGCACGGGCACCGCACGCAGCCCCGTCACTGCACGCCGTAAGCCGCCCGGCGCGCGGAACGCAGCCATCGCGTCCGCGCGCCGTGTGCTTACCGCCTCCTGCTCTCGTTAGCATTTGCCTTTCACTTGGTGATATGTCTCCGAATGTAACTGTTTGTCTTACTCATCAATTGTAACGCCATGTCACGAGCCCTCTGGCTCCTTCTAAGATCACCGGCGTGCATTTAGCAGGGTGCACTGCTTTATAGAACGGGATATATCGGCCCCTTGTTCAAAAAATATTTATGAATGAAAAAGTACCCGTATATTTATATAAAAATAATTCAAAAATATCATTTACATTTTAATATTTTTTGAGCAAGTGGCGTATAATTTCAACGTTAATCCGGGATATCGATGTTCGTGGTAATATGCATGTAGGCATCATCCGTGCATTATGAGTTCGTAATATTATTTTATTAGGGGGAGGGGTTCAAAAATAAGTAGCATGAAACGAACCTTCATTATTTTTCTTTGTAGTATCTTATTTCACCGATTAATAATGAAAGTAAACCGAAGATAAGTAAAATAGGTAGTAGCTAAGTATATGACTTAGAACTCACAAAACTATTGATACTACTTAATCTCAAAACAATTAAATTTAAAAATATTTTTTGCATAATATAATATTTTTAGTGTGTATTTCAACTATAATTCTGGTAATAATCTATGTTCAAAGGTTCATGTTGATCATTTGACATTCCAGTTTAATATTTTTAAACCGATAAATAAATATAAAAGGGATTAAGTATTTATGGTTTTAGGATTTTCCAGAACTAGGAATATCATTTTTACAATTAAATAAAATATATACTTGATGCGCTTGTCAAACTGTATAAATTTCTATAAATTTCATTTGTTCATTTTATTATTGTTAATTGAATTAGTGTTTTTCCAGGCAATTTTACTCTGCCTGAATAATGCGTACAAGTGCAGTTGTATCGCAGAATTTATCCTAACAAACAGACGCACCAATTATGATCAATTTTACGTTTTGCAAGTTAAAATACTTGCATTTTAAGTTATGCCTGCATTAAGCAATATCGACTATCTTTGTGAGCAACGTCGTTCGTCTAATCTTTTGTCCTAAACCACACAATTTCTTTAATTAAATTCACATTGGGAAATGCCAAGAGTCGAAATACTTATAATACTCACTGAACTAATCACAATACTAACTAAATTAATTTTAAGTACATTTTATTGATGCAAAATAACTCATACACACCATTGTAAAAGTTGTGTCAGTAAATACCTAAGTAATAGTGGTAGAAAAGAAAAGTATCTCAAGCTATACCCGTTTCATGGTATGGATGATTTATTTTGCACTCTGTGGTGTAACAAGATTTAATAGCAAAAAGTTTTAAAACTTATTATTTAAAGAAGCGATATTAAAGTTTTGTGTTTAAATTTTTAAAAAAGTTTACCTTTTCTGTCTAGACATAATTCGGTCCTACTCGTTCCAGTATAAATCGAGTTACACTATTATAATTTTGATACCTACGATTTTTACCTTTGTGTAGCATAACATATGTCCCGAAAAGTTTAGTACGGAAAATTTTGCTAGAAAATCATAGAAACACTAAAGATTTTCTTCCCTGAAGCTAATTCTTGATAAATCAATATGATACTATAGAACGTTTTCGAAATTGAGAGTAAACTCTAGATTACTCATATAGTACCTACATATATAAGATTTAAGATAGTTCTCTTGAACTTTGCAGCGCTTTAGAGAACTTTCTATAGTCTCATAATAATGTTTATAGAATTACTTGGGGTTTCCCACATATCGTCAACTTTTCATTGATAGTATCGCGTTGCCTTTTCGAGAGATGTCCTTAAACTTTTCAGATCCATAAATGTTCTAATATTTACTTTTCTACAATTTTTGACAGTATTCCTTAACGCTCGCGTACGAGCGGACACTTTTGGAATATTTTAAATACTTGTAGTAATATTTGATTGCGTCTATCAGATCTTGTTACACCCATAAATTTCAACATCCACTTGCCTGTAATGTAAGCATTCAATCAGTACTAGTTTAACATTAGTACGAGTTACGCACACCTTCAGTTTCAAATAACTAATCATCATCATCATCATCAGCCTGTGTCTCTCCACTGCTGGATATAGGCCTCACCCAAGGCTCGCCACCAAATGACTAATGAAATCATGAATTTAGTTTTTTTAAATGTACCTCGGCCCTAAAGACTTGTCTTACGTATTCGTTTTCCGAACCTAAACAACCGATCAATAATGCGATGAATCTAATGTCAGAAGTGTTGCGAACGGTACGCGTGTAGTGTGCAAACAGAGGAAAACTTTGATTTTTATCGTTTTTTGGGCAAATAGTGCTAAAGCTTGTTATTTTAATACGTGAAACAGTGTATACGCGATACCAGAGGATATGTGGCATTCGCTCAAAGTGTTTAATAGAAACTTGCGTACACTTCGGTAAAAAAAGTTAACCGCAAATTGCGTTCCAATAAAAATATTTTGTTTATTTTGTGCTTTTGTTAGAGATGTTTTAAATATAAATTTCTGTGTGAAAATTATGTACGTGAATGTATTGTATTATAAATATGTATTGAGAAACCTAACATTTTAAATTTTCAAAATATCAGACTTATTGTCCGTTTATTCCTTTTAAATTATCACAAGACACGCTCCGTTCTTAGCAAGACTGTTATAATTTTTTTTCTGTAGATACGCATGGTTTACATTTTAAATCTCGTGATTTCTTCTACGTCATTCCACGGAGGCATTAAGGATTTCTTGCAATATTTTGTTTCGATTTGGAAAATGAATGCAGAAAATAAACTCGGAATACATGCAACATGAATCATATGTCGTTAAAATTGCCACTAGCTCTATGGCTGTCCATACTTTCAAATATTTTATCCAGTAATTTTCACTTGTAAAATATTTTATGAACTTTGTCGAATATATTTCTATTTTTAATTTATAACTATCTCAGTTTAGATAAACGATGATCAGGTAAAGTGTTACTTAGAAAATGCGACACAAACGTATTCGAAAACAAATGAAGTTATGACTCCTCATTTGGGCAAACTTTGATAACCTTCTATTCGCCACAAATTAGCTAAAGGTACTAGATCATCCCACTGCAGACCAGAATATACAAGTCATGCTATGTTAGCATTTCACACTTAACGCTTATAACACTATAGCATACGTATATCTGATATTTGTTAGCAATTTCTAGCAATGAAATTTTTTGACCTGAATCGACCTATCAAAAACAGATAAAACCGAAAATTAGGAATTGAAGGTGTACGTAGATTTCTAGAAGAGTATCCGTATTATAACTTCGTGACCACGACAATTAGGCAACGATGAGAAATGCTGTACCTCTTTTTATGTTTATTTTATGTTTTAACTGTTGTTTAATTAGCCTGGCCGAGAAGCATCCTAGATACATTTTATATTCATAAGTAATTGTTTATGCAAATATTGTACATGTAAGAAGGTGGAAAACCGTTTAAATAATGGTGTCCCTCGACACTATTAAAACTATTAAAGCTGCGCTTCGTATGGAAATTCAGTGAGGGTTTTCATAACATTTGATGATGGGCGCAACAAAAGAGGTTTTGTATTCTGCCATTAGCTGGAAGTAATTTGGAAGCGACCCCCTTCCGTAAACCTGACATTATTTAAAATTCTAAGTTATAACAAAACCTGGGTTACATTTTGTGTCTTTTGACTCGCACATAAGCAACTGGTTAACAAAGAAAAATAAGAAAATAATTTTCGATACCTACTTTTTGAATTTGATATAAACAGAGCGATCAGAGATATAAAACTGCATTTTCTTATAAAGTAGGAAAATCTGATGTAATTGAAAAGTTACGTATTTTATACAATTCACTGTAATAACTGCCACATTTAAGCGGTATAGTATATATGTCATGATACGTATGATAAATAAAAATTCTTCCAGATAAGTGTTCAAAATGTTTCCAAAAATACTTTTATACTAAAAAATTTATCATATCTCTATGAAATATTTATTTGTGCGAGTAAATATAATAGATAGAATTATAACAAAACGTCTATTAGTATACGATAAGGCCGGGGTCACACTAACTTGTCATATTATGTAGTTATACTTACAAAATATAAGTATAGTAATAGTGTGACATGTTGGTGTACCTCGGCCATTAGTGATGAATTAAAACATATATTATCGAATTGGCTATGAAGTTTACAACTGAAACAAAGTTTTATAATTAATTAATGACGACCGCTAAGCCTAGTGGGTAGCGACTCTGCCTACGAAGCTGGAGGTCCCGGGTTCGAATCCCAGGTCGGGTCAGTGTTTATTATTGATATGATGAATATCGATACTAGTACCGGGTCTTGGTTGTTATATGTGTGTGGTGTCATCGCTTGGTACCCAAAACACAAGCTTATGCTTAGTTTGGGGCCTAGACGTTGTTGTCATGTATACGTTTTATTATTATTTAAAATTCTTATGGTTACAATTCGATCAATCTATGTTAGCATTGGATTTCTTTCTCTTTCAAAAGCTTTTAGAATATTTATACGTACTTAGGTCTAAGTGGATGTTGAAATATGTATCTGTTGTAGTAATTTATTTCCAGATAATGCATGTAAAACAATAATGAAAAATATCATTAAGTAATAACGCACGCAGCAAAAATCTCAACTTCATGTCATTTCACTCACTTATGTAAGCAAATTAGCATATTTGAATTAAATTTATAAGTTCTATAGTAGTTTCAATAGGCTTGTTAATGAGAAGTTCGGTTTTTGTCGTATGTGTGTACAATCACATAGCTGTATTAAAATCATACTATCCAAAACGTTATTTTCTCAATAATTAATTGTTTTACATGTTGAATTCTGAAAAGGATTTATATCGTAATATTATGAAGTCGATGTTGTCATGTATTAATTATAAAGCCATTAATTAGTGCATCGTTAATTCGTTATACTGATCGACGCATATATTTCCAGTTCGGGTATTGAGAACAACCCGACCGTGTTTTATCGATTGATGCCCGGCTCTACCGCCCAGACAAACAAATTTCACACGTTTTACCTACAACAGAGGGCTGATAATGGTTTCACGTGGGCCGACATTAAAGTTAACCATCCATTAGATTACGAGAGCATAAAGGAATACAACTTGACGATCCGTGTCGAGGTAAGTTAATTCAAAAGATGCGTGTATAAATACAAACAATTTCAGTCATATGCACATTTGATTTTGGTCCATTTAATAACTAATCATTAGGGGATCATACATACGGTCGGTTCCCGGTTGCCATCAATAGGTGACAGTCGTTCAAATTCACCAACCTTAACTAGAACAGCGTGGTGGATTAAGCTCCAAGCCCCTCATTCCACGGGGATGTCTAAGTCCCTGCAGCGGGGCATTAATGGGCTGATGGTATGGTTTGGGTCACACATATATTACGTCACACGTTAAGGGCCCGGAAGGGGTCTAGAAATGTTATATGGACCAACACGAAGTGTAGGAGTCTAATGCTTTTTGAGGTCACGGTTATTTTTGTGGGGTGTATAGTGACTGACTGAAATTCGCTGACGAAAGAAACTAATTTTCAATAATTCAGCATTTCCACACCAAACTATCGAAGGTAGAGTTATAAGTCTGGTAAAATTCTACTTCGTAGTGAAATAATCGTGAATTGCATAAAACCTCCTTCTTCATGCAACTTTCTTTAGGCTTCAAATACATTTTCAACAACTCCTATTCATTATTTTAGTTTTGCGAAGCAGAAAAAAAAATATTGTTTTTTTTTTCTAAACACGTAGGAAAGTGAATTTGATGTGCACAGACATAATAAAAACTCTATACTCCCTGTCACTGAACAATCAATGAAGCAAGTTGACGCCTGCGTAGGTACATAGCCCGCTGACTTACTAGGGGTGAATCGTTAGTTCGCGATTATGTCCGAGTGCTTTTAAGTTCATGTTCATGTGCTAATTAAACTTTTTTTTTCGTATATAATTCATCACGAACACAAAGAAAACTCTGTGATATAAAAACTTGATAGATACTATGGGGACGCCGCGCCATTTATTAAATAATAATAATAATAATAATAACACACACACAATAATAAAATGATTTATGAATGGATTACTACTGGTTTTCGCTGTAGTCGTGTAGTCGAACGTCCTGGACGCCTCATTGAAGTCACGACATCAGAGATGATTGCCAAAATCCATGATATCGTATTAAATTATCGAAGCGTATTGGTACAGGTTCGTGAGATTATAGAGATGGTAGGCGCTTTTACGAATGCGTGCGCAACACTTCGCATCAACATTTAGATAAGAAAAAGCTTGCTGCTCGATGGGTGCGTTTACTCACATTACACATTAGATCAAAAGCACACCCGTGTGAATGTTAAAACAAGATAAAAAAATATTTTGCTGTATTTTATAACAGTAGACGAATCATGGATACATAACCTCACTCCAGAGACGAAAGAATAGTAAAGAATCGCTTCCGGATAACTCTTATCGGAGATGACCGAAGCAGTTTTAATGCCCAACAAGGTCATGGGTACAGTTTTTCGGAATGTTCGGCGCTCGTGGTGTAATCTACATTGATTACTTCAAGAAAGAAAAAAGGAAAAAAAAACTTAATGGCGAATATCATTCAGTCGAAGTCAGTATTCAGTGAGTGTGGTGTTCACCTGTAATGCGTTTACATATCAGTTCATAGTGTCTAAGGATAGGTATAATATGTAAGTGTACAATTTTAGTATGTAAACTGTTGGTGATCCTATTTTAAATAAATAAATAAATGATTATATACCGATGTATTGGACCGTTTACATAAAACTTCATGGGAGAAACGGTCAATTTTAGAGTATATTGTATGAGCGAGCAATTCATTGCATAATTCTCTTCCACCAGGACAATGCACGGGTACACACAATGTGCGATTGTTATGAAGTTCCATGATTTATGCTATGAGTTTCTTGCTCTCCACTATGTTCTCAAGATTTAGCTCTCTCCGACTTTTTCCTTTTCGCTAACTTAAAAAACTTAAAAAAACTCGACGGAAAGAGATTTTAGCTCTTATGACGAGATCATTAGTCAAACAAACGCATATTTTGAAAGGTTTTCGTAAAGGATCGGAAAGTATGAAAAACACTGGATGAAATATGTCGAGCTAGGAGGACGGTATTTAAAAAACAATTAGAAGTAGTGTGGAAAACAAAATATTTTGTTTAATTTTTACTAGACTTATCTCGCCGTTCCGTGTCCACTCATAATATTGGAGCTAGCAAAGAAAATAACCATATACCGTTTGGCTCAATGAATAATGACTGCTTGTGAAATAGCTGGAGGTTTCGAGTTCGAATCCTTAGTCGGACAAGGTTTAAATGAATAATGTACACATTTATCTCGGGTCATGATTGTTTGTCGTTTGTTTTATAATTTTTTCGCATATTTGGATCTTGTTATTATTTTTCTATAGCATAGTGGATTTAATCCTAATTTAAATATTTACAGAATAATATAACCTACGTATACGTCTGACATTATTATTACTTAGAAACCGCGACGATAAAATAACATTTACCAATCTTAGAGTAATCTTATGCTTGGAATTAAGATTTTTTTTGTTCCCAGCATATTAAATATTATGACAAATATCACTGTTTTATGCAGAACAACGGTGCTCAGCAACTGGCTTCAGAGGCGACAGTATACATTATGTTAGAAGACGTGAACGACGAAATTCCATTGTTTACGGAGCGTGAACAGGAGACAGTTTTAGAAGGTGAACCCATCGGCACCAAAGTTACGCAGGTCAACGCCATAGACAAAGACGGCACGTTCCCCAATAATCAGGTAAGAAAGCAACCATAAAAAACTAATTAAATACTTTATTGTAGAACTATTTGTTTGTTTGATATGTAATGCTTTACAACATTAGTTTGATAAGTCTATATTAATAAGAGATTAGTTGTTTTGTTCTATAAAAAAATGTAGTATGGCCATGTGAGAAACTTGTAGATTAGACTTCAAGACTTCTAGGTAGATTCAACTTCTAATTTATTTGAAACGGTTTTTGCCTGTGAAAAGTTATTCTAACAGTCGAACAAATAGAAACCAATAAAATTTTACAAAGGTCTGTTTCTGATAATGTCCGAAGTATAGTATGTTTTGACTTACAAATAATTTATCTGCTATCGTGTTTCTGAACCAATGACTGCCTGACATTAGTTATTTACAATAGAAAGCTTTTTTTACATTGTTTATATCAAGGAACAACTTTTGACATGCCAACATGTTATACATCAGCTTCATCGAAAGTTAGCATTACAAAATTTACGATGTCTGTTCTTAAGTTAGATTTTTCACAATTTATCGTACTGATGTCACCAGGTTGCGTTGGTAGCCGTGATGTCAACTTCTAATTTCAATAGATTTTGTATTGTATGACTGTGTTTGCGACCCCTGTAGCGACCAAACGGCTCATTTGATCGAAGACATACGAATTTTCATAGTTTTATGCGTTAGTAATGTAATTAAAAACGTAATCAAAAATAATAAACAAACACAGGGACTTTTTAAGCAACATTCATTTTCTTGTAAACTACAAGGAGTCGTTAAAAATTAAAAATTATTATAAATGTACTTATGGTACTCGTATATCGAGTTCAGGCTCGTTTCATTTGTTATGGGTTCGTTGTTCTTTTCATTATACATGTTGATACAGTGTGTGCCTTGAAGGCCAAATAGGCATTTCTGTCATAATTTTTCAAAAATACGACAAAAATGTCCTTTTCTATTGGCAGAAATCCAGTGAACTGGATTTGAAATTTTATAAGTTAGCTATGCTGAGAATTTGACTCACCGCATCGTCAAAAGCTGACGAGGGTCTTATGATGAAGCTGAAAGAAGGGTACTGAATCTCCTCAATGAATACTTTGAGACATATCGTTTTTTGACTAATTTCATTTGGTTTGATGTTTACTTTTTGATACACCTGGTGAAGAGAGTCTTATGCTGGAGCAGGAAGGTGGGAGTGAGAATTCTTCAACGACTGCTACTATAAAAATTGTGTTTTAGTTCGTTGGGTTCGTTTTGAAGAGTTCTTTTAAATATAAATGGTGAAGACGGTCTTATGATGGAACCGGAAGCCAGATATCTAAACTTTACTGTGGCAACTACTAAACATACCGAGTTTCACTACATTTATTTTTTATATTTATATTTTTATAAACTTGGTGACGAGGGTCTCATGATGCCAACCAGAAGGTGGGTATTGAAATTTCTCAACGGCTGCTACTGATATATCGAGTTTGAACTCATTTTATTTGTTTTAATGTGTACTTTAAATTACACAATATGTAGACGGGGTTATTATTATTATTAATATTATTACATTTGTATGATTAATTCTTTGAAATAAATAACAGAACGAGGTTATTTCATAACTATTCTGTTTGCAACGTTTGGTGTGAAACACAAAAAAATACCATAAAATTAAGTTTACGTAAATAAACTCATTATAAAAATATTCGACGTTGACTTTCAATTATACTTATTAAGTTTAATAGAAAATATGTTACATCACTTTGCAAGTTTTAATATATCTATTGATTTCGTATTCTTATATTTGTAAGACGTCAGTCCCAGTAATAATGTAATAAAGAATTATAATAATCATAAAGGCTATAACAAAATTTAATGATGCTTTTAACAGTAATCGACGCCCACGTCCCTGGAATAGATCTAATTAACTTCTAATTTCCTACAAAGATACTGACTGTAGGCATGCGCTCTCGAAAAATTGGCAGCTCGACGAAGATCGGTCAAACGAATTGGGTAAATTCAATTAAGGAAGGTAAATTCTATCCCGGCTTCTCGCTAATCCGGTTACTGAATTTATCTTTTACGCGCGATATTCTGAAGCCACAGGTCTTTGAGTTTGTGTTTAATAATATTTATCTATTTGATTACATATATAAAATCATGCGAATTGAAAAAGTTAGAAGTAATGAAAACAGTTCGAATCCGGTCCAAAATGATATTTATGTTGTCGTATCATATTTTTAGAAAGCTTTGAAGCACTTTAAAGTTAAACTGAGAAATTGAACGGAAAATTTAAATTCTAATAACACCACACTTTGAATAAGTTTGTATTACTAAATTTATTGAAAGTAGGGATTGAACCTTTTAAAACTTTTCACATTTTCGACTTACGGTCAAATGGGTTTATTTGCAAGAGTTCTTTTATATTTATAAAATACAAACATATTTGTTAAGATTATAATATAACCTTTTTACACCACTTAGCATATTTATTTGTTTAATTTGGAATTAACTGCAATTACTTCAAGTGTTATCATTTATTTTATTTCTCTTAAATACCTTCAGTACATATGGCTTATGTTTTTGTTTTGATTACTGTTTATCATGGTATTTGGGTCGTTCAAAACGCGCGCAGTAATTTAATTTGCATGAAGCCATTTCTTTGTACAAAACGTGTGTAGCCATTCATGCGTTGCATTTCTTACGTTGACTTACTTCTTTACACTCCTAACCATGTATGTTGATTATTAGAGAGTTAATTAAACTGGTGTGCTATTAAATTGGACCAAAAGGAAGGAGATCAAAGCCCAAAGCCAAAACCAAACGCTGTTAATTAATTCAGTGCCTTAGTGATCAGTAGTGTACATAACTTCATTAAAAAAATAACATACGTGTTTATACCAGCCTTTTCTGTTTATTGATCAATCGTTTATAAGCCTTTTGCATATAAATAATTATTTACTTTACTTATAGTACTTTTTACTAGACTCGTTATTGACTTCTAGAACTAAAAATATATATGTAAATATTTAAAACAAGCTTTGCGGTGAAAAACCACACCACAAAAATAAAAAATAATCATAAGCGTTTAAACATCAAACGTATTGTTATTGAATTATTAAATGGATATTTTATTGCTTGAGGTTTAATTTAAAATTCAAAGTTTCTAAGTAATTTATTATACTATATACTACTTATGATATCTGACACATCAAGCTCTTAAAATATATAATTAGACGACACGTATATTTTCTGTTATGACTTTTTTTCAATTTTGACCTATTTTGAATTTTTAAACGGAACCACATCCCGATACAATTAAAACACAGAAATGAAAGAGAGCAAAAATTTGAAAAAAAAATTTGTGTATTTATGTGCAATATTCAAAAAGGGATTAGTACACCCAGTTAGTGTGAAAATTGTGCCATGCACTCTTAATTTTAAATAATAGTTATTTTGAAGAAAATTCATGTTCAATTTTATTCTTTAAATATTGTTTTTTTTTTTGTAAAAATTTCATTTGTGATACATGTTCTATACTTGTTAAATAATATTTTATGCTCTTTGTCTAGTCGATACATTAAAGGAGGAGGTCTTATAACAACGAAACGAAATATTTTCCGCATATCTTATCGTGTAGAGTATTGGCATGAGCTATCGTTTCAGATATATGGGTTGCACTAAAACACTAATTTAATTGTATTTTATTTTATTATGAAATAAAATCACAAACTGATTTAATCACAATTTACGTAGATCAAGAATTGCACTGTTGTCGTACTTTATCCTCGCAGTCAGTCGCATTTGACTTATTAGTTAATTAACAGTCCGATATCGCGTCGTCGTCTTTTTATAACCCTCAGAAATCCCCTACCAACAGGCATCATAATATCTTCGAATATTCTATTTCAAAATTATAATCTCAATTTAGCATGGGAAAGTACTAGCGTCATGGCGCCAATTTGGCAATTCCGCTTGAAATTATATTTTTCGAAGGCGTTATTGTCTTTGAGTAAAGCCGCCTTTAAAATAAATTTAATTTAATGTGTCTGTATTTGATCACAGTGTTTGTATAGCCGTGTGATCTTTTCGAGTACATTATATAACACACACATTGACGTGCTTCTATACATAGACGTCACAGTATCATTAGAAAGCTCTTTTGAAATGACATTGAAGTTCTATGGGTCATTTTTTTATTTTAGGTCCTCGTTTCTAAAATATTCAGCTCCTAAGAAGCTTTTGCTGTATCAATTCCTGGCGTTCCTAAACGAAACCATAATCTTGTAAGTAGATACTGATTAGAAGTTTCAATCAAAGTTGTACCCAGTAATTTCAATACCTTAGTCTCTAAATAATCAAGAAACACTCTAAATCCTATAAAATGCCCAAACAATATAACTGAGGAACCCTACAATCTGCGTGCTCCAACATGCATTTGGCCTCTTTTTACCATTTTATGGAGTCTTGTTTGTTCCACGTGATATCTGAAATAACAGAGGCAAATACTATTATACCAACAAAATGGTGTTTGATTCACATTGTGTTGTTATACAGTTGATGTATGATTAAGAATAAAATAATTTTGAACAGAGTGAATTGTTTTTTAAAATTTCATTCAAAAAACATGTAGTCACTTTGGCACAATAATACTAAAGTATGAACACAAATAGTTCAATGCTTATTGGAAGAACACAGTTAACTAGTACACGAAATCCAATCACATGAACGAATACTATTACTTTGTTTTATTTGTCAAAAGGCTATGACAATTTCCAAAAGGAAGTAATATCTCGTTAATTCAATAATCATATGATGGATATAACAATTTCGATATTATTTTTATTTTGCTTTACTTCGTTATTTACTCGAGGAAATTCCCAACCTCAAATTACACACTTTATGTAGTCCTTAAAGTCATGGTGTAATATATAAAGGATAGTATTTCCTAAATAAATTAATTTTATTAGTTAAAAAAAACTTAAAAAAACACGATTTATATAAATAATTAATTTTAATATTTTAGTATAAAAATTTGGGGCGCTTCTTTCTCAATAATCGTGCGAAATTAATCAATTAAATCTTTAATTTCAAGATCAGAAATAAAAAAATATTTTTATTTATATAACATTAATTTGAAACGCGAAATCATTTACTGAGAAGAATCATCCCACGCTTATATACAAAAGTTTTAACCTCATTTAATCATACTTTATTACCTAATCAAAAATAAAGCTCATACGAAGTTAAAAAGTAAAAATACCTACAAATAAAAAATATCTTATTTACAGTTATAGGCTAAAGGCCCTTACGGGGTAAACATAAAGAACATGTTCTATATGGTTCGATAATTATTTTGACCTTTTAAAAGCAAGTTTTTAGTTTTTTTTTAAACTGTTAATTTATTTTTAATTTTCAGTTTCATATATAAGAAGATCATTTTGGGACTGTTGACATTTATGTAATTTGGATCGTAAGAAATATGTTGCAGTTTGATTTCATAGGAGTAAGTAGTACTTACCAGGTCTAATCTCTATCTTCATGATTCAATCGTATGTATGAAAGTATAGACGCTTTATCTTAATAATTATGCTACGTAAGCCTATATTATGACATAACTTGTTAATTTGTAGTACATCTCATGTATTATTGTTATTATTTCCTTTGTTTCCGTTCAATTTGTCAGTATTGGCCATAGAGATATAGATGACCTGACAGAGAACTACGCCACTTACCGGTAGAATGATTTAGTTTCCCAACAGCTTTTGACTACGCTCTGCTAAAGGCAAATGCACATTGCATACGTATATACCATTTACTGAAACACGGATCCATTAGGTAAACAAATTGTTGCTGTGAATCCGCCTCAGTACGGGGAGCGTTTAGCGTTTGTGCCAACATTTCCGCTTAGCATATCTTGAATTGTACCTATAAATGGTTGTAATACCTTCAAGGTTTCGCTGTTATTGACTATTCATAGTAAGTTGCAACACATTAAGGTGCCATTATGTACATGTTGTTACATGTAATCAAATAGATTATGGATTCATTTGGAACATAATGTATTGACAGGGAAATTACTATCTGTAATTAGTTTTGTACTCGAGCTTGCGGAGATATCGGGTCAATGATACATATTTATTTCCAACACACTTTATACTCTTATTTGAGTGATTACACAAAGTTTACCTTTGCGTCATTGTAAGCTAATATTATGTACTATCAAAGACGCTACGTCGAACATAGATTGCGTAAATGGCATAGTACGAGTAGCCGCGAATCACCTTTTGGATCGTCTTCATCATCGAAGGCGAAATGATACCACAATTTTTTTTTTAAATATGTCGTTGCGAAGGCGAAGAATATCATACAAACAGAAATATTGAGGGTGGAATGGAAAACTGAACTGAAAACAATCTACTTAGCTCGCTTGTCAACAATTTCAAAGGAAGATGTATATTTCTTTTTGAAAATAAAAAATAAATATTTAAACTTGTATATTCGAGAGATACTGTATAATTTAAAAGGGCTGTTTTATGATCACAAAAATTTTTTTTTTTCTAAATTGATGTGATGCAACGGTTTTTATTATATAGATATCTCCAAATGTGCGAAAAATTAAGTTCCTCCCCTTGTCGTCTAGGTTTCTAAAGCTACAAAACAATTTCACATAGACATTTTCTATAGATTCTTAAGTATAGTTAGTTTTTGTCGACAGGGAATGTTTAGTGATGCAGTAATTAGTGACAGTACGGAAACCTAATTGTGAGAGACTCGCTCTTAACAGGTTTTTCATATGCACATGTTATGTGATGACTGACGCGCAAAAAAATTACTACGGTGCAAGCGCAAAAATGCAATCTTCGCGAAAAAACTTGAAAACGAATATTCTGAAGTTCGCTACCATGCGCAAGCGCATTCATTTATTTATTTACTATTGGCGGAGAGAATGATTATGTAGTCCTTTCACATCACTACTGGTTTTGTAACTGGTGGTAGGATGTCCCACAAGATGGAATTCTATCGCGAATGCTACTAGCGAGAATTGAAAAATATGATTGTCAAATAAATTTATGGGTATTTTCGTTTAAATTGTGGATGTCTATGAAACGTTTTTTTCTAACTTTTTCCACTTCAGCTGAATTATTAATGCACGCACGTATCGAACGATTGCCGTTGAATGAATTTCTTCGACGTAATATTTCTAGCATCATAGCTATATAATTCTTCAACGGTATAAATTAATTAGAGATTTACAACATAGATCTGCGCGCCTTATATATTCATATATATGGTCCTTTTCGTTTAAATACTAGTGAGTTAGAAATCTACGACAAATTCGAATCCCAGCTGTCCCAGAAACAATGAGAGTAGATTTGACAGTTAAATTCTATCTGCACTCGGAATATAAGTATATTTCCTGAAAGTTAATATTGTTTTTTTCTCGGAAACTTAATTCGGACCGCAAACCATTAGAACTTAAAGTATGTAGTCATATATAGGTATAACTGTTTAAATTCATAAATGTTAATAATATAATGGTTTGGAAGGGAACAATGTAAGTGGGTATACGTTTACGTAGAGGTATACGTACTAATTGATGGTAATCAAACAATTTAGTGCTGTGAATAATTTGAATTACAAAATGTATCATGGTAATTTTGTTGCGAGGAAACTTTGATGGTTGATTAAATTTTTAGATTTTCATTTAAAATTTAATTAATATAAGATTTCTGAAACAGAAACGGCATACCCCTTTTACTGATATTATTACAATTCCTGTCATTTGAAAATTTAACGACGACCTCGGAAATTCGGCCAGTACTTTGGTTTTCATGTTACGATCAAACTTCTTTATAATAGCTCAATTAAGATTCAAATTTTCGAAAAGGTACTGTATTTTACTTTTGGGAAGTTTTATCGAGGCGGAAATAATCTACGTTAAATCTTTCGAGTCGAGAGATATGTACAACCGCTCACAAAAGTGAGTTTCCCTGGCAATTAATATTTTTTGGGTTTTACACTTTTCAGTGTTTGGAAAAAATCAATACAACATCATTAAATCGTCTGTCAGCGTAAAAGTTAATATGTCGCCAACCTTACACATGTTATCATATGTCACAATAACAGCTCACATGTATTTATCCCTTTTTAGAAAAAACCACACAGTTCGTTCATATAAATTTAGTATCATTACATAGATAATAATTTTTGTACTTATAAATTTGAAAATAATGCGAATTAAAATAGTACGTCATTAAATATTTTTATTCTTGAATTCGTTTTTAAAAATATTGCCATCTACCGGTACTATTACGTACCAAGGTCATGTTTAATGGGTATTACAATTTCGATAATAATTTCAACAACAATCGCGTTTAATAAGTATTGTATTACGTGATGACTGTGATAGTTAAAAAAAGTCACCGATTGATATATTCGCACAGGCACATCCAATAGCCTTTAATATTATATTACACTGTTTCACGAATATATTTTTATTAAAAATAGGTGTACTACTACATCGTGGATTCGCCCCGGAACGAGGGCAAGGACTTCTTCGAGATCAGCATGCAAACGGGAGAGATATTCACCAAGGTGGTGTTCGACAGAGAGAAGCAGGGCGCATACGCACTGGAGGTGGAGGCGAGGGACGGTGCACCTTCGGCGCGACCAAACTCCGACAACCAGCCTAATTCAGGTCAGTTGTACCTTTATTGTAATCTCAATTATGATTGTAGTTTCGTACGTGTCGAATTTTGAGTCGTCAGAAAAGAACTGTTACTGCTGTTACACTTTTTGTATTCAGAAAATAGGTCATTCTATTTCACAAGTAATTTACTTTTATCTTTATGAATGGTAATGTTTAATTGTTGATCACGTGGGGCTTCTTCTCAACAATGCTCATTTGCCGAAACTTCGATTAATTTAATTTCGCCTTATTTTGTTATGTCAATAAAGTATTAAAATCTACAAGTTTTATTTAGAATCATTTAGAACTGCTTCGTGACCGTGGTTTTACTGATGTTTACATTATGTGGTTTTAGTGTAAAATGTGTCCTGCGGGCATTTTTAGAATTAAGCAATTGACATGTTTTTCAAGGGTAACGATTAAAAGGTTTTAGAGCAAGGTGAAATAAATACATTGTCACACTAATAATATCGTTGATGATTGTTTACATAGTAGGTACGAAATATTAACCGTTTTGTTCAGATAGTACCCTTTGGTATATTGGAAACTAATTTTATTAAAAACATCCATCTTGCGAAAAAAGCACATATCTTCGTCTTTAATTCATTACCTACGAGAAACACACGATAGTCGGTTAGTAGCTCTTACACATTAATAGATTTTCGAGTAATGGGGAGGACCCACATCAGAATAATGTAAAGAGACATGGAACATTTGCGCGACAATCGAAAAACCAATTTCCCTAGTGTTCTCATAGAATTATCCCCAAGGGGAGCGTAGTTCACGCGAGGGTGTCGCCGGCCCTTGGTCGCCGCGCGCCTCTCGCTAATCACTGCCGCGACCCGCATTTAAATGGCGTTTCCCTTTCGTAACGGCGCAAGTTTCTTTTCTTTGCGACCCAACTCTTGAGTATTCTTCCGAACAACTTTCGAGTATACGGCGAATGTTAAAATATCACCAGGTGTCATGTTTTATTTATGTTCTAGCGAAGGCTTTAATACTTTCGGTCCAATCACCTCCTTTTCATACAAAGTTTTTAGCTTTTAAGACAGACAATAAAACGCAATTATAAATTCAATCGAGAAGCACCATGTTTTGAATTGTGATAATTTTCGTTGCGTCGGTCGTGAGTCTCGTAAGCTATTACGTCAATAAGAAAAAAGTACGTAGATAGCTGGAGGCATCTATGTTGCGCAGCACGTCAACGTAAATCAAGCTAGAGCGTAATCAGCCTCAGTGCCAGGGTATAATCCTGTTAAGCTGCTCATTTTCGTATCTGTCTCACGTGCGCGATAGCGAGTTCAGCCGAGCTCAGTGCTGACTCCACTTAGCGATACAGTACCCCCTATAAATCGGCCACGGTACATTTGTTTAGGGGCCGTAAACGCGCGGCTCTAGGAGGAAGTGTGATTCGTACGGATCCGCTGGTTTCATTTACACTTACTTCGAAATGGGATTTTCCTTATGGGTCCCATTTGACAGGTAAATTGAAATGAACAGATTCCCTTGTACATTTATTATATCGGTGAAATGACTAGCAATAAATGGTTAGCGATCTAATAACTTTCGGGGACGGAGAATGCGGACCGAATATAAATACGGTGTATCTAGTGTGTTAGAGTTTCCAATATTTTGTTAGTTTAATATGTCCATGGATAAGTTGCAATATTACTTGTGCAGCTGTGGGTCGGGCGGGTAGCTGAGGACGAAGAGCGCGACTTGCATGTATGATGGGCTACTTACGAACCGATATTACCTCGTGTTTCTGTTTTATTCGATATTACCAGTCGGTTCATTTCAATGTTACTTATTATTATCCTATTGAAAATGTTGTATCTAAAATTTTACTTGATTATGTATCTATTCCTCTCTTTTCTATGACGAGCCAGATATTTACCAGCGCGCGGCGTCATAATTTGGATATTTATTATTAGATATTATTTGTTTGTTTAACAATAATGCTTTGGATATCGAAAGACAGTAATAAATTTTATGAAAATTATATGTTCATTAGATTGATAATCATCTTATAATTGTAGGTCATCATAGTATTTACAATTAATTGTTTTATTTAAATTTTTATATTTGATAAAACTGCGAAAATCTGTTCTTACACTTATAACATAATCTTACATGTAGTATTTTCTTAATAGTGAAGTGAAACCTTGAATGTGTCACACAAGGTATTTTGCTTCTCGTGCTTTAGAATCCTTCATTGCGCTTAGGATTCTAACTTACAATCAAAAGTGTAAACTCAGCATTCGCAACAAAAACGAACTTTGCTCTATTGCTAACTTCCCTCATTTGTTGAACAATTTGATCTTTATTTCCAAGTGCTAAAAGTTTTCGGATTCTAGGTAATTTAGACATTGGTTTATACAGCTGAATTTCTTCCCATGTGATTTTAAGTTTACCCAATCTTATTGATTAATTAGTACTTGTTTCATTTTCGCTTTCACATATAGGTAAACAACAATAATATAAAAATTAAAAAACCCAACTGCGTAAAAATAATAATAAAATAAATAAATAAAATTTAAAAAAAATTCTGTAATTCGTAGAATGTGAATAAAGTACACTATCATATAAATATAATTAGAATATTTTAGGTGTTGCAGACGGGGACAAACCAATTACTAAAATACGTTTTGCTATGGTCTTTAACTCAAAATATATCTAATAACAAATATGTTTGTAATTTTTAATTGCCCCTGTCTACAATCTAATATATAAAATTCTCGTGTCACCGTTTTAGTTGCCATATTCCTCCGAAACGGCTAAACCGATTTTATTGAAATTTTATATGTACATTTGGTAGGTCTAAGAATAAGTTTTTATATATTTTTTATACCCATAAGTGATAAGGGTGGTCCACCCCATTTTTTTTTTCATTTTTTAGGCAAAATTTATATTTCATATTTTTTTATAATGTGGTATTAAAGAATACATACAATCCTGAATTTTTACACTTCCACCATCAACCCCTATTTTTTTAATAACAATATTAGTAATTTAATGATTTTCTTCTCTCGGCGGTACATAGCTGATCAAAATTATTCCCGCCAGACGCCTACCGGTGTCACTCTCACTTCGTAAACAATACAGAGTGGGGATGAGAACGAAGCCAATCTCCTGTCTTTTCCACACAATAAGCTTTCTCTCATTCCCTATACTGTTTTTTGGTGATGTGCCAATTCAATTTAAACGTCTTCAATTTCCGATTAAATTGGCATTTGCAATTACTATCAATAAATCTCAAGGCCGAACGATGTCTGTTTGTGGCTTAGATTTGAGCGCACCATGCTTTTCACACGAGCAATTAATTATATGTAGCATGCTCCCGAGTGGGCAAACCATTCATTTTGTTTGTGTTAGCTCGAGATGGGATAACAAAAAATATTGTCCTAGGTACATTCTATTGCGTTAAGGGATTGATAGTGTAATTAGTAAAAAAATCAACGGATTTCCTGCTTTCGCACGAATTTCTTACGAGATTCGAAATGAACCTAACGGAATAAAGTAAACACACATATTTTGGATAATATTTTTCGAAATAATTTTTTTTCGCAATAAAAATAACATAACTGTATCTGAGTAAGCTTAAAACTTCGAAATATAACATTCTATACGAAATTTCGATCGAAGAAACCGAATTAGTACGAAATGCAACACCGAAGCATATCCGACTTCCAACTAAGGGCATCCTTAACCACTACTTCCGGTTGTCCGATTCTAACAATTTTAGACTCAATCGATCCCTCGTTTAATTACCCCGAGCCGTTTTTTTACTTTTTTCTTATTCGGACCTAGTTCTCGAGGTATCGGGCTCCTAAAATGACAATCGGGGAAAAAATTGCGATTTTTTTTCGTTTTTTGCCGATATTTTTTGGTTTTTGAACTTTTTCCAAATTGTCTTTTGCCATCTTGTAGAGCTTGTCGAGCTGCGTCTTTTGACTTCACGTTCATCTCGATATCTCGAAAACTCTTCGTGCAATCTGCCTGTCTCACAAAACTCCCAAATGACCCCCTATACTCCAACGAAATGAAAGTCATTTCCAATGACAATATCATAATTATCGATATAGAATAAATTTTAATGTATGAGAAAATACAAATTTAGTATTTTGTTATTTTTATATTCCGTCATCGTTCACAGCGCTCTATGCCTCTTCTACTCAAATACCACATCCTCACACACTTACGATAATTTATTAATTTTTTCCTACTAAAATAATCTCTAGAAATACTTTATATGGCAAAACAACGTATGCCGGGTCAGCTAGTACCTTATAAAACATTCAAGTCATATTTGTATAATGTATTTTATTCACATTCCATATATTATAAAGCTCGTTTTTCTTTTTCCAGTTATTTATTTTTTACCAGTCACATTTTTTAATCTATTTATACATAAAAGTACGAATATGCTGGTCTTCAAATGTATTTACTCAATGCATTTAAATTACTGTTTTATTTTCTTTAAACTCACGAAACAAAAGTTCTTTAGTATTTTTAGTCAGCTTAAGGCTACATAAGTCTAATTCTTTCAAAGATATGTGAGCTAATATCTACAACGGACCGATCTAGACGAATGCTTTGTTTTTGTTGTTTATATTGAAATAGTAGAATAAAAGTGTTATTATATATATGAATTGGCTATTCAGTAGCTTCATTTGATACTTATATTGTTTTAATATCAAAAAAGGTTTTTATTTCCCCTCTCTTTTGATTCGCAGACGTCATATTTGAACTCCTTAAATCTAACGATAACACCTAATATTTTAAAATTTAGCAAGCCATTTAGGCTACTGAGGGTGCCAAAACCAAGGGTACTTATACATAGTATGTGTATATGTAAGTAATACATAAAAACATTACCCTCCGCAGTCAGGTAAAAAGACTATTTGACAACATCATCTCATTACTTCACCACAGTTACTTAAGTTTGATTTAAAATTTCTCTTATGAGTATAAAAGCGAAAATAATTTGTAACAAATTGCTTTAGGATGTATTTTCAATATACTTAGGTAAAGTCGTATTTCACCGCCGCCGCCGCCGGTGGTGGCGGGTCGCGCTTACATTGTTCATCGAATTACACACGAGACATTTTATTTCACCGGATGCGCTCATGAATTATTCACCATATAATAAAATACGAAGGTCGTTGTGGCGTCAAGCGAAAAACAATGAATCCAATCATAATGAAGGAGCAAGCGGCTCGCGGCTCGCCGTTCCTCGATCCCAATATTCGAGCTCGACAGAATTCCCGCTTCTTTTATTACGACATTTTCTCTTATTCCTCGTTTCGCGGTACTTTTTACTCGACCGACGAGTCCCTCGGCGACAGTTATCATTTATAACGTCTCGGCCTTAATTTGCCTGCCTCAGATTACTCCCAAATACATTTTCACATCAATTAATCAAATATAGAAAGGGGTTATACTCGTATTTTAAAACTCACACAAAAAGTAGTGCAGAAAACAAGTTTTTCTATTAAAGGATTAAACAGGGTATTCGGATCGGTTTTTACCCAACCAACAACGGTACAAATACTTTTGGAAACCTTAAAGCCTTTTAGTGAGAAATAATTTCACAACTACGCTTCCTATCAATGCGTATAGTTCAATAGAAAGTTAGTGAGGAAATATTATACTTAACCGTACACAGTACATGCCATTCCTCGGACAGGTGTGTGAACCATATTATGTGAATATGCAATTTATGAAGGAACGTTGTGTATATACAATAGCACTATACTTTTACTATGGTTAGTTACCGGTACTGGTTCGTAGGGCATAACGACAATCAAATTTTTTACCCCTTCTTTGCTGCCTCATTCCCTGAAAATGGCAACACTGGTTTCTATGTAAACGAAGAAACTAGGCCATTCTTAATAAATATTCTTTAATATTTATTTACATGAACGGAGCCATCGGTATACCTATTTACTACCGGGTTACGTTGCTATTAAGATTGGACGTTTGGTATTTGAGCTGCATCGTGCGCCACAGTGTGACCCATTTTAGTAAATTTTTACTATTTATAGTAGTTTCGAGACTTCAAATAAAAATTGTGGGTAGCATATTAGTTATCAAAAACCTAATATAATTTTCATATTTTAATTAATATAATTTTGTAAAATGTATCCTAACTTTATTTTGAATGTAAATTACCTTATTTCTTTTTATCTTTGGGTTTTTCGATTTCTAACAATAATGTTTATACGTATTTTTCTACGATTAGACAACGTGAACTCTCTATTCGCTCTACCGTCTAATCCACAAAGTAATAGTTAGAAATACGCAATTCCAGGTTTTTTTTTTATATAGAGAATGTCATTTTAATTCTATAAAAGTAACACTGTCATTAGTGCTCAGATCCAAAACGTCCTATCTTAATAACTACGTAATCGGGTTGTACTAGTACACATATTCCAAAATCACGTCTTTTGTTATTTTTGTGAAACTGAACGTTTTTATATAATAAATAATTACAATCGGATGCAGTACGAAAAATGTCAACAAAACACCTTGAAACGTTTTATATATAGTATGGTTACATCATGTTTATGCTAAAATATCAACGTTTTGTATTAAAATTCGTTTACTTAAATTTGATATTCATGAAATATAACGAAAGTTTGAAATCGTGCGCTACTTGGGGTTTATTTAAAAGTCTTTTAGGTACTCAAAGCTCGTTAATATTATACATCATAACTTTTATTGCGACCGACACGATGCGACAGCGATATTTTTACGCAACTGTAAAACAACGATTTCCTACTCCGTTCGCACTTTTCTGGAGACGATCTAAAAAAGTCGGGGATCCGCAATTTTGATGTAAGAAATTCGCAAAATAAAATTTCAGTGTGACTAAATGTGAATTATAACCGTCATATTGAAGTGGATGTAGACAGACAAGTAATATATGACGAATAACGTTACAGGGTAAACGCAGAAAAAAGCTTTCTAGTCAATTCCTACTTTTATGGCAGCCTCGAGTGAGGTCTATATTAAATAGTATAGTTTTAAAGTATGAATCTGTCTAATTTTTACATTACTTTATCGTAAGTATAGTTACTTCTTGCATGAGTTTTAATTCGTTACTGAGTAGTTAAATTATTTCCGCTGGAATGAAGATTGAAGTGATCTTCGTCCTTCAAACATCCTATGCAAATTTTAACTACATTTGACGCAGCCGTATAACCTACGGAACATACTGAATGAATTCCGATATGTTTAATAATTCAGTTGGTTATTTGCCGATACGAAAGTTTCTGTGGTTTTTGGCTACAAGTTTATTTGTATGTAACTCGTACGTAACGTGTATGAGGATCAATGTATTTCATATAAAATTTCTCGAAACTATTTTTTTATGTACTTTTTTAACACCGAACGATAGAAGAACATCCAAGTGCGTGTAGGACGTGTATAAACTAAGGGTTTCGTAACTTATACTACTAGCAATCACCTTAATATCACCAAATAGACACAAAATAAAAAAAAATTTCGCATCAGAATCATTTAAACAAAATTAAAAATGTTGTGTTTGATTTTTGTCATATGTTGTTCGAAATAATTTTTGTACAAATTGTTTGTTAAATGCTACTTCCTTGATTTTTTTTCCTGATTCTGTTATCTCACTGTTGAAAATTTAGAAGCAGACAATATTGATAACAACTTTAGAAACTCACGTCTCATGAAATATGTACCAAAACAAAAACGTTAATTAAAAAAAAGAACTTGCATTACGTTTTCGAAGATCTATCTTATAACACACGATGAAGGGAGTGAAAATAATTTTTTTGTCCCTTCGTTCAATGCATGGAGAGCCCCTCTAAACAATTCCGTTTACATCATTTCTTTACATAAAATTATTATGATTCTTTATGTGAATCATCTGCCTATGAAATTTCATCAGAATTGATAGAACTGTGGAAGAGATATGAATACGTATTACTTACGGATAGATAGATGAGTGATAGACGAACTCACCATTTAGCTACGGAACCCTACAAAGAAATAGAAAATCGTGTACTTATTAAAAGTACTTACATTTGGTATTTGAATGGGGGTGTTTATTTGCTCTTATCAAATCTTGTATAGATATTCCAAGGGTCACTTTAGTAACCCTGCCGAGTTGAGCAACCGAAAACCCGTTTCTGAAGCAAATCGAGGTAATTTTATACTTTCAATTCCGTTATAAATGCAAGCAAGGTCTGAAAGTTACATTAGAGAGATCGTACTTGACGAAGTTCGTAAATCAGTAGTTTCTAATGAAATGTAGTTTACAAAATATCTGCCATCAAAGTTTCGGTGTTTTGTGTCACACACTGGCACATTGGTCTTAAGTTTATACGAACCTGGAATTCGGGATATAGTCAATATTTAGGAAAAAAAGAAAGAAAAAATTCTAAAGTCACGGACTTTCTGAGTTGAAACGTCTTTAGTCGTACACATATTTCCTATTTCAGTTATATTATACCTTTGATTATACGTCGAAGAGTTCATAGTTGATCACTTATATTTACGACTAGCTTTCCGCCCGCGGGCTTCGCTCGCGTGGACTACACAGTTGTACCGGGACAGGTACAAGAGCGCGACGCTCCAGAACATTGTAGCACTTTCTAGAACATTCTGAAACTTAACTACCTAAGAAATCTCTATATCTAATATCGTAAAAATCCATTTAGCTATTTTAGCATGAAGAATAGTTATCCCCAAAGTCGGTCCCAAAATCAGTCAGCCGTTTTGAAGATTAATGATAACAGACAGACATACTAACAAACACTACAGTTTTTTATATGTAGGTACATAAAAATGCTTTTTACTCTTGACAACGCGCTCTTTATATTTGCAGAATTTCAGTAAAATCGGATCAGCCATTTCGACGATTAGCCCTAACAAACAGACAGACAAACACACAGACAAAAACAAACTTATGTCACTGCTGATAACCTCCTTTTTATGTCTGCGAAGATTCATAGAAATGGTTTAGTTGTTTTAGAGATAAGCCGGAACAAAAAGACAGACAGATAACCACACAGACAAAAAGTTACCTATATCACTCTTGACAACCTATTTTTATTGTCTGCATAGTGTCATTAAAATCTTTAAAAGTTTAGCTCGAACATACATATAGATAGACAGACAAACAAAAAGTAGCCTGTGTCTCACCCCCGGTAATGCCCTCTGTATCTCTGCAAAGTTTCATTTAAATCTGTTCAGCCGTTTAGGGGATTAGCCAGAACAGACAAACAGACAAAAAACTTGTTGGCAGGTATAGGGACTGCCGATAGAAGTGAAAACTTAGAACTCATCAAAACATCAAGTTTGAAGACCAACACGATAGGTCTGCGATTGATAGTTTTGATAATTCTTTAAGTCTTTTAAAAATTTGGTCACGTGTCACGTGGTCACATAAATCTCACCAAAACATCAAGTTTGAGTACCAACACGTCAGGTCTGCGATTGATAGTTTAGAAAATATAAGCTTTTAAAAATTTGGTCACGTGGTCACACAGACCTCGCCAAAACATGAAGTTTGAGTACCAACACGACAGGTCTGCGATTGACGGTTTCGAAAATATAAGCTTTTAAAAATTTGGTCACGTGGTCACATAGATCTCGTCAAAACATTAAGTTTGAGTACCAACACGATAGGTCTGCGATTGACAGTTTCGAAATTATAAGCTTTTAAAAATTTTGTCACGTGGTCACATTGATCTCGTTAAAACATTAAGTTTGAGTACCAACACGATACATCTGCGATTGATAGTTCAGAAAATATAAGCTTTTAAAAATTTGGTCACGTGGTCACACAGACCTCGCCAAAACATGAAGTTTGAGTACCAACACGATAGGTCTGTGATTGATAGATTCGAAAATATAAGCTTTTAAAAATTTGGTCACGTGGTCACACAGACCTCGCCAAAACATTAAGTTTGAGTACCAACACGATAGGTCTGCGATTGATAGTTTCGAAAATATAAGTTTTTAAAAATTTGGTCACTTGGTCACACACGATAGGTCTGTGATTGATAGTTTCGAAAATATAAGCTTTTAAAAATTTGGTCACGTGGTCACATAAATCTCGGCAAAACATCAAGTTTCAGTACCAACACGATAGGTCTGAGATTGATGGTTTCAAAAATATAAGCATTTAAAAATTTGGTCACGTGGTCACATAGATCTCGTCAAAACATCAAGTTTGAGTACCAACACCATAGGTCTGAGATTGATGGTTTCGAAAATATAAGCATTTAAATATTTGGTCACGTGGTCACATAGATCTCGTCAAAACATCAAGTTTGAGTACCAACACATAACCTATGTCATCCCCGGTAATGCCCTCTGTACGTCTTCAAAGTTTCATTGAAATCACGTTAGCCGTTTCGGAGATTAGCTGGAACAGATAGACAGATTGGCAGACAGACATACAAAAAACAGCTTATGTCACCCCCGATTATGCCCTTTGCATGTCTGCCAAGTTTCCTTGAAATCGGTTTAGTCGTTTCGAAGATTAGCTCGAACAGACAGACAGACGGACAGACAGACAAACAAAAATCATCCTATGTCACCCCTGATAATAACCTCTGCACGTCTGCCAAGTTTCATTGAAATCGGTTCAGCCGTTTCATTGAAATCGGTTCGGCCGTTTCTGAGATCAGCTCAAACAGATAGACAGATGGACAGACAGACAAACAAAAAGTAGCCTATGTCACCCCCAGTAATGCCCTCTGTACGTCTGCAAAGTTTCATTGCAATCGGTTCAGCCGTTTCGGAGATTAGCCGGAACAGACAGACAGACAGACAGACAGACACTTCAATTTTATTAATATAGATATAGTCGTAAAAGAAAAAAAAGAAGGATTGATCTCAAATAGAAAGGACATCCTTACTCCACAACCAAAAACATCCTTGTAAAAAATAAGCCAACTCTATCAGACACATAATAAATAAATTTGACAGCAGTGAAGACCGGCGCACTGGTACCACGCGGACTGAAACTCGCCATCTTGCACCAGTTAGCTAGAGCGTGAGTGGTTAGACGGTAAACGCAGAAAAGGGCTTCTAGTCAATTCGTATTTTTAGGCTCGCAGCATTTTCACCGTAAGAATGTTTGATAACTCGATTGAGCTATCGCTATCAGTCATTCTATTTCTAATTTAATTTTATTTAAAGTTTTTTTATTGAACTTAGCCGTCATGGAGCATCAGGATATACTATAATGTGAGATCACTTGTTACTTGCGGAGCAGATAAATTTTTTTTTAATATTTTAATAAATTTAATTTCTCATCACAGTGCATTCTAATACCGCCTGACTGCCGAATCCAAAAGGACAAGTTTTAAATTAGTTTAAATCGGGTATATGTAAAAAGTTTTGAGATCTCAAGTGATGGCTCACTTGGGATCTCAGAAGTTTTTACGACATTCTATATATACCCGGTATATAACTTTTTACAACAAAATTGTTGCGAGACGGGGCTCACTTTTTAATAGAAATGTTTTTGGTGGGTGATAGATTTTACATATAATTATATATACTTTATATATATTATAAAAGTATTACGTCAGTCAGCGTACCTGTTAATCTTTGGAAAGTTGCGATTGCACCGTCTCAAGGCGCCTATTTCAACTATTTCCAATTACTTCGGCTTAGCGTGGCTCTCCGATGTCGCCAGTGACAAAGCAATATTCCGTCTAGAGAACTTGGTGTCCTACATTTAATGCGGTGCCCTCGAGAATTCGTGATGAGGACGTCAACCGAACAATCACAGTCCAGGATTACTATAGACTGATTTTATCGCATCCGTCGTTCGTGTAGTTAACATTTTGACTATCTTTTTGTTTTCTAAATAAAGTTGCGTATGAGTTATTGAATCACCAAGTTTAGTAATGATACGTTAAGAATTTTTAGGGCGCTCCTCAAGAATGTACGTTTTTGACTATATATGTCAATATATGTTTTTGACTGTGAAGATATATTGATTCAATTTTAAAGTTTAAAAATTTTCGAAGTTTTAATTCTAATTTTTAAATTCAAGTAAACATAAGCATACTTCTCGAGAAATACCTTAAAATCGACATTATTCAAAATTTTACAACATGATCTAGTATTTTTATATATATTAAAATAGGTGTCCTTATTTAACAGAAAAACATAAAATGTTTGGACCAGCGTTAGACGGCCATACAAACAAGCGTAATTGTAGAACATCGCAGATGTAATTAGTAGCAGTGACATCGTTACCTATTAATTTTTAACAGTAGATTATTCCTTAAAAATTAGTCAATCTGGAGTGTTTTAATTTTTTTTCTGAATTCATGCACTATAATGCACTAATGCACTAATTTTTAATATATTTTTATGTATGTATAATTTTTAAATATTTGCATATAAAATAATATTTAAATGAAATTTCAACATTTTTGGGAAAGCCTATTAAAAAGAAATCTTTTTGTTAAAATTTGAAAAATTTCAGGACTATAGGTATTACTCGTTACTAGCCTTAAAACTTCGCCGATTCCAGTTAATTTTGGTCTGAAGTTTAATCGGATATTATCACAGAGTAATATGCATATATTAAACATATTTCTTCTAAGAAACATTGTATACGTACGGAAGTTTAGAATCACATTGTTATTTTATTAAATACGTGTATGTTTTCTCAAAACTAGCTTCTTGGTGGGAGACGTTAAAATTATTGCTGTTTCAACTGACATGGGTTTCTCCCTATGGGAGAACACGAGAAAGCAATAGCAAATTATCAAAGTTGCACGTCTTTGGAGAGGTTTCAGGACTTAGTGCCTGTCTATCAATGTGCTTTTAAGTTAAGAAATAGTAAAAATTTCCATAGGTCCAGTTAGTTCCCAATCAAACGCAAATAACCAAATTGTGTAGACGTCTAATACTGTGATTTTTTCCTGAATTAATATGGCTATTCAATTCGATAGCATCAAAAATGAATAGTTGCTATTTTAGGGGTTATTTTTGGATACCAAAGGAATGCCAAAATAATGATGTTATTCTTCAGCCCATCTAATAAGGTATTATATTAGGTAAATCATCATCATATATTCTATGCACCTATCAAGTTGATAAAGAAAGTGCCAAGAAAAGTTGACACTAGAAACAGAGCTATGTATGATTCCATTCAATATTTTTACGTGTTGAATTATGACCGAAAAGTCCAATTTTAATCTAAGAGAAATTGGCACTCAAGAATATTATTTCTAAGATATTTAGCTCACAACTTATCACATCTATCTCTCAGTGACAATTCTTTTCCAGACGTGACGTTTGTTTTCTTTGAGTTAATTTTTTTTTATCATAATATTAACATCAGAATCGCTGGACAAACTACTTGATATAGTATTAAACGTTTGTTTATGAATATTTTTTATTTAAACGATTAGCTTTCGTAAGAAGTCTTGTTAAATTATGCCAATTTGAAAATGATTGTTTGTATTAAAGATTTAAAGGGTTTGAAGTTATCAAACACTGGCTATATTGAAACTTTACACAATCGAATCGGAAATTGAAATGAAATATGCAGCGCCATTTTTTTTAAACAACTTTGATTCATTTTGTCACCTCATGTTGTTCATCTTCACAATAATAATTGCAGTCTTTAATTTGCAACAAAAAATCGTTTATTAAAATAGGGAAATTAAGACACAGGAAAAAACTATGAAAGAAAAGAATCTGTTTAATTTAATAAATTGAATAAATTAGATAGCATTTTTGTTCAATGTGCTGGCAAGAAAAAAATAAATCGTGGAGGTACAAATATCGTTTGCTCACCGCCCCTTAAACAGCAAGTATGAATCCGTTTTATCTGGGACATCTAACATACGGTCATTTAGTGCCAAATTAAGCAAAGCCTGTACTATGGGTACTAGACAACTGATATATGTGCATACGTAGGCACTTAGATATTTCATAGCCAGACACGAAACAAATAAACATTCATGCACACAAATATTTCTCTCGGACGGTAATCGAACCAGAGACCTTAGGATCTATCAAAAATCTAAAATCGCTGCGCCGCCATTGCAAAATGCTACCTTTGACGTACAATAGCTACAATCATTTTATAATATTAGGTATATTAGAATAAACTTAAAACATATTTCGTCCATTCTTGAAAATTATGCAGATCACTGAATATTATATTATAGCCGTCAGAGTATCTCTCCAGTGCGCCTTCTAGCTCGGCATTCATGCATGCTGTAAGTGAGCCCGACTGACAAATCAGCAAAGTGCATTGCACAGTCGGCTAACATTGTTACTAATATTCATTGTGTGATTCTTTTATAAACTTCGTACCTGGAATGACAAATGATGAATCCTCGTGAATCGCTTTCTCGTTCGTTCATCCATGTGTCTGTACTCATAACACTGTCTTATATGAATATAGGCACTAGTCAATTGTTAGACGCTATTGCATATTTTATTAGAAAAGAAAATAAAATCCTTAAGGAATTCAATCATTTATTCACCTATATACGTAGCTACCCCCGCGTGGTCTACATATCGGTCTTATTAACCTAGGTAATAATTTTACTCTGGTTGTAACCCAGTAGTGATCATCCGTAGCGTTATCCGGAGGACTACAGTTTTTAATTGTTTACCAGATTATACGAGTATTTAATAATTACTAAAAAGCTACTTTCTTTTCTAGCTTTCGCTTTCACCCTCTTTAAATAAATATTCTCTAGCCCTTTCTTGCCTTATCAAACCAATTTTAATAATTTGGTATCTATAGCATGTAGATACATATTTAAAAGTTATAGCATTCACCATCTTATGTACATATATCTAAATACAACTTTGTGCATACGTACAGCAGTTCCAATCAAACTTTATGGCGGATCCGAACATAGGTACAAGTCACGTCGCAGTAACCAGTTTTAGGTGTAGCGAGACGCAGTGGAGCGAGGGGTATATGACTGTACCTGTGTAAGCACGCTTATAGCGTTGTATTCCGATCCGTCATAAAGTTTGAGGCGAACTATACGGTCTGAGTTCCTTTCATCGGTACCCTAAACTCATTTTTCCGCCACTCCATCTCCGAATACATAAAATCTATTTCATCTTCGAAATCCTAATCCAATACCATTCTATCCTAACCCTAACTCTAATCCTAGTTCTATAAGAGGGGACCGAAGACCTCAGAAATCCATGAGTTAGATTTTCGATATAGTTTCTCATTCCGTGTCGAGCAGGATTTTAACCTCTGTATATGGGCTATACTGGAATGCGCTCTGGCAGATTATACTTGTATAAAAACGCCATTTTTGTAAGTCTTCGCCAATCTATTTCTCAACATAAATGCTATTTACTCACATTATTTGTTGATCAGCAAAACACACAATAGATGACATTGTCGCGATCTCCCTATTGTTATGTCATCATGTATTGTGAGGTGTAGCTTCTAAGACTTCGCGATATAGTTATATTTTAACTGATCAAGGGTCAACGATACTCGTATTAATACAAATTGATAATTGATGTATTAAATCAAGTTATCGCACATTGGTCAATGAGAATCTACACAATATACAGTAGCATCGACCACTTAAATTGTCTTCCAAGGAGGTCCTTTAAGCGACATCCAGCATGAGCACATATGTACACTATAAGCATCATCTCCGTTATCAGTGTAGGCAGCTTTGATTAGTTCACTCTCCTCTCTCCCGTCTCAGGAACACCTAAAAATTTAATAAAGCCCGGGCACACCATTGCCTAGCGCAATGGTGGCCCGGGCTCAAAGGTCTAGCACAGACCCCACATTGACAATTTATAGATAGTTAAAACGTGATTACGAACAACATAGTACACAGCATAAAAGTACATCAATAAATTATAATAGAATGTAGATAGTATTATAATACGTATAAAAAATCTCTCATATCTGCTTCGCTTATCAGTGCCTCTATTTAGGATCGAATCTAGTGTCTATCTAAACACACAAATGTATGTATATATTTCGTTACCTATATATATATATATTTTTATAATTTGACAGCAGTGTTTGCTTTTAATTAGAGTCATAAATATCATTTGACAGTTTCGAAGCGACATTACACAATTTTGCGGGGTTGAAGATCGGAGCGCGGGGATTTCACGGGGGTGATGATTCGGCGTGCGGGGACTTCCTGCACTGAAACTCGAACTAAAACTCGCCATTTTGCACCAGCTACTTAGAGTATGAGTGGTTAGACGGTAAACGCAGAAGAGAGCTCCTAGTAATTTCGTACTTTTATAGTTTATATTATAGTTTACATTATTTGAAATCGAATTTTAAAATATTCAATAGTTATAACGAGAATAAATGTTAAAGCGTTTTTAAAGTTAGAAATGTCATTAACTATATTAAAATTTTGATGCATAACAAAAAGAAATATCTTGTAAATATAAATCGCTATCACGCTACTTAACGTACGTTGTTTGGTTTGATTTCCGATATTATAATAATTTGCAATACCAATAAATGTAACTTTTTCATAACTTAAACTACTATCTCAGTGTCTACTCAGAATCTGTTTACATAAAATAAAATAAAATAAAATAAATAAATATTGATATGTCCGTCCGGAACGAGCTTCTAGCTTCAACAGTGTAAGTCAAATGAAGTTGAATTGGATACAAAGATAAATTATGACACGTACTTCTAAAATAACTTTGAAAATTATTAAAAAATTTCGGTCACATAGTACACCGAGATAACAATGGAGGATTAGCCATTCATCCTAGGATTGGTCTCGCTACGCTCTACTAGACACCCGTATGTAAACATGTAAACAAAAATGCGGCAAGTTAGACTATACCATACCAGTGTAGTTTTATATGCATAGATAACATTTACTTTACACACGCATTCGAATTCCTAGTCCATGTTGTGATATCCGCGGAGAGCCCGCTTCTTGTTTAGAAGATCGTGATTCGAATCCCAGGGCATGTACTTTCCAATGAGTTTTTTCTGACTTAAATACATAAGTATCACTGACTCATGCGCATGCAAGTTGCGCCTCGGAGAACACAATAAGCTGTCGGTCCCAGTTGCCACTATCAGATGACAGTCGTTAAAATCCACCAACCCGCACTGGAGCAGCGTGGTGGATTAAACTCCAAGGACCCTCATCCCGAGGGGAGGCCTAAACATCTGCAGTGGGACATAATGGCCTGACATGGAACGGTATACAAATTTGTACTATTCGTTACGTACCTACACGCTTTGTCAAAAGATGCCGTATGTCTTTGTCCTGAAACGTTATTTGGTAGAGATCCTGGATCAATGAATATAGCTATGTTTTTTGATGTAAAGTCTTATGGTTTCTTTGCCTTTAGCAGCATTTAAAAAAAAAGCAAACTTAGATTATTTTCTTAAAACTACAGGAAAACTTTTTACTGATTATGATATTTCATGAAAACGTCATGAAAATTACTAGTAGCTTGATTAGACTTGGCCGACTACGTGGGTCTTGTTAAGGTATATGACTTTAGATAGCAGAATTAACAAGATGGAGCATCTCTTATTTTGAAATGATCGAAAACGCGAGCAAATGACAGACGTAGAGTACATGGAAATATTTGGAAAAAAACACGCGTATTTTCTTTTTTTTTTTTTGAGGAAACTTCGTCATAGGAAGCGAGAAGATTTGTGTTTTAATATTTCGACATCCTAATGTCGAGGAAGGAAGGAAAAGGCTTTCCGGGCGAATGCGAACCGATGAGTTTGCATTTACATCGTGAAATTATTGTATTTACAATATTACGCTCGTTGTAAGAGAATTTCCGTTGTCATTACGGGCGCTATTCACGTGACGAATCCGAGTAATTGGAAAGCCTTTTAGGTGCGCGGCGAAGCGGAGCGGACGCGGGAGAAATTTTCCTAAATCGTCAACTCAACACGAGGAGCGTTTATAGCCGCTATAAGTTACAACAAACGCGTTTGCCGTCATAAAAATCTCTACCCTCTCTCAAAGGCATAGTAAATGCTACGTAGGTTCAAACGTCTATGCGTTGTTACAAGCTTACAAGTTTTTATTCATAGAGTCGACTTGACTTATATGTTGTTTTAACTGCCATTTGTTGGTTTTGTTTTCATACCGTTCTTAGAGGTGTGAGAATATAGTATGTGTAACGTATAAAAAAAAGAAGAAGAGTAGAAGGAGAAAGTCGAATGGAATTACAAGTTACAAATAAAAATATGTTATCATAGAATTTTGACGATTCGTAAAAAAACTATTCGGAGTTGCCTCCACTCATCTTCGTGCCCTCGTTTTCATGATCGGTGTTTAAACTGCTTCGGACTACATCAGACTACATGGGTACAATGGGACTTTTAGTTCAAAGGTCGTCTTGTGAAGATAGTGTTCAGAAACCCAGTTATTTTCCAAATGAATTTGCTAACTCACGCAATACTGCTTTTACTGTTTTCAATGTCACCTGATAAGTATTATGCTAATTAAATTTATAAATATTTGAAATAATAAATATAAACAATCAAACTCCTTTTTTTGTTGAGATAGAAGCAGAAAGGCGACAGCAGAATGACGGTTATATAATTGTAGTTTATATATTATCTTGTGGAGACATTTAAATTAATGTAGTCTCTACTCCTTAATATTTTACTCTTCCCGAATGTTCCTGTGACGTTGGACCAGAAGTTCGACAATCCAGACTTTACGAAATAAAACGGGTGCACTATAAATGAGCTCGATTTCGGATTGCAATCTACGCACTTTTTTTTGCTAATTCACTGATAAGAACGCCAGTGCATAGACCGGGGACGTACCGTATCTCGTAGATCTACTGTAAACGAATCATCTCGCTCCGGCGCCGCTGTAGGATCCTCAAGGAAGGCGAACGTGGCTGGAATGCTCCAGGCGTGGCTGTGAGAACATCTGCCGCTGGCCAATTTGGCTATCCGCTGCTCCGTGGTGGACGACCACCTCCAAGTTTCCTCCAGGCCGCGACGAGGGACCAACACGAGTTAGTCCCTCGTCGCGGCCTGGAGGAAACTTGGCGGGTCAGAACCGATTTACCCACTCGCTACTGAGAAGATTCGTCAAGATCTTCCACGGAGTTGCTACGATACAAATTCCGTCCTCGATGAACAAGTACCGTCGAAATAAATGGTGAACATAACGACGTGAAAGGTTTGCACGAAATTATACGGACGATACGCTGTTCACAAGATAATGTTTTTACTTTTTGCTATGATAATTTTACAGGTCTATCCATGATTTTTTATAATTTATCTACAGATAGATCGATTTTGATATGGTTTTTCTAACACTAGCATTACGTACGAGTGCCTACAACCAACTGTAAAACATAAATTACAAGTTTACGGCGTTGAACTCTACCGTCGTGATCTCGTAACGCGTACTCGTACTTTGTTCGCACATTGAGATATTTTACGGAGATTATGTAATATTGTTTGCCCACAAAGCAAAAAGATATCGCAGCGGTAGTGTGCAATCCGCGATTTGAAATAATTTTTCTTGGGACTGGTTATAATAGGCATGATGACAGTAATTGAAAATCACTGAAATTATATATTTATTTAATGAAACTTGAGTCATGGAATACGAAACACGCATTTATTTTTCTATTAATAGCGAGATTAACAATTATTTTGATAAAATAAAACTACGAAATACGAAAGTCCGCCATGATATGTTGAACACCAATCAGAGCGAATGACGTCACTTTTGAGTAAACAAGTAAACGAACTCGAACGAACTCTGTGTTTTTTTTCATTTAATATTCAATTTTGTTTGTTCCGTCCGTATTATTAAAACCAAACGAAAGTGAAATAATCGCGTTATTTCACTTTCAACGATCAACAAGGATTTACTAAGGCAAACAGTGATAATTTGCCTAAAATTGATGTGTTAATGCTGGGAGAATTTTTAGCATCAAATAAAGATTTTTGTTCAGCAGAATTTAAAAAGGTCAAAACCTTTATGTACGTTATTATTTAACAAACATACGGAATAATTTAACTTTTAAATAAAATACCTATAAAGACAACAGTAGTGGTGCAAGATTAAACCTAACCTCGAAAAAGATTGTGTTTAATTTAATTTTAGGCCTCAAAAAAGATATATACTATTTTAGAATCTTCAAAGTAAATGAAATACGTCGAAATGATCATCACAAAAATAAAGGTGAGTACTAGGCAACATTGCTGTTGGATCTCGCTTTGCCAGTTTAAGCCACTTGTATTATCTCGTATCGTTTTCTTTTGTGGAACGAACAGGAATAACTTATCAGGCGTTTTTATTGATATGTTATCACACTGAGGGACCACACACCACCTGTACACTTTAGAATTCATATTTATTAAACTAAATTATTCAATGAGCGTATAAGGAACGTCAGTGTTTACAAATACGTTTTGTTTGGTTTTATTTACTCGAAGTTTACTCAAACGTGACGTCATTAGCGACGCCATGACACTGACAAGCGTTTTGGCGCGAATTTTAAATCTAAAAACTAAAATGTGATTTTTTCCTCCTAAATCTTTATTATAAGTAGAAATATGTTATTCATTGTAAGTACTATACATTTCCAAACACTTTGGAACAGTTTTTCAAAATCTGTCATCATGCCTATTATCGTCAATATTTAGCATTGGTTGTGGATAAAAACTGATGAAACAACATTATTTTTATTTTACTATGGTTAACGTCATTTTTTATTTGAACGGCAACTTTGATGAAATACCTTGCCCTATGTAAATTAACGTTACGTATATTGTATAAGCTTCAATTCGTGAAAAGGCGAAAACTACACCCCTGTGAGTTAGACAGTTTTCTTAATTTAGAAAATATGATCTGAGGTGAAAGATCGCGTCCTATTTTTCCTCATATAATAGAATATCTTGGGCGGCGAGTCATCCCAAAATTGCTTTCTATTGTTAAGTGCGTAACTCATTTAGGTCGTGGTCAAGCTCAACGCCAAATTACGCCCATAAGTGTACTTAGGGGCCGTCTATATACTACCCTTCTCGATGCGTCTACTGGAATGGCGTATAAGAATAATGACTTGTCGTGAAATCATTTTGCTACTCTTTCCAGTCTTTCTTTACTGAATTCAGAATGGGGATGCAATGCAAAATAGTTCAAGTTTAATTTTCACCAATACTAAATTTTCTTTCGTGAACTATACACGTTTTATGTATTTCGGCTGCTATCGAAAATAAAAGTGGATTCGACTAACTTAAAATAGTAGAAACTTAAAGCATTTGTAGCCTGGGAAATATTTATTTAATTAACTTGGTTACTATTTAACCATCACACTTACTACTATCTCCACTGTATTTAGCGTAGCTATATTTATATACCCTGTTCGTGTTAACTTATATTTCGGTAGAGACAACATGATCTATTTCAAAGACTAAATATACTGTTAGCATTAATCTTGACAAAGCCAACTATGATATATAGCTAATAACTTACTAAGCAAACATATAGACCACTACGTTTGAGAGTGTTGTATTAATTGGGAATGCGATCTTTTGTTTGTCTTAGGGACTACTAAAGGGGATTTACAATCAGTGGTCGTTGGGACGAGGAAAAAGGAAGTTTTAATTAAAAAAAAAAGTAGAATCGGTTGTCCGGGCAGGGGCCACGCGTCCATGGCTCTATTGAGCCTCTAATTAAAATCGGATACAATTAATTAGTACAAACCGAGCTTCGTCGATCTTGTTAACGATTGCATTTACATTGATAATTTCATATTAATTTCCTCGTTATAATTATCCCGATCTATGATTTGTAATTAACTAGCGTTCGTTTCATCGTCGGGGCTATATATAGAGAAAAAAAAATACATAATTTTGTGGTTAATTGAGAAAATCTTACAAAATGTATAAACAGAAAGAAGTAGCTATAATAAAAGTTGTTTTATGTTGTCATTTTTGACGTTTATTGAACTTATTTTTTTAAATAATTTGACAAAGTAGTGACTAATACGTAGCACTGGTTATACTTGAAAGTGTCTTCAAATAACTAACCGATAGGTCGAGTGGTAAGAGATTTAACTGCAGAACCAAAAGTCTCCGGTTTGATGAATATGATATGGCTACGCCAAAACAGATTTATCCATCTGCACACTGGAAATCATATGCGCGAATTACGTTATAATTTAATTTGATGAGAAAGTCTTTAAAAACTTTTATTTCGTTAATTAGCATTTTCTTCATAGAATTGTATGGAACACATAAAAAGTACACTTAACTACAATTTCAATAGCATGCGCCGCCGGTAGAATGGGTACCGTCGTACTTGCCAAAGGCGTAGCTATCAGCATTGGGCGGGGCGCCGTGAGTAATGGATGTGTGTTTGAGCTCGTATGAGGAGGGTCCACTTATGTCACGAAGGACCTGTATGATTGATAATGGTTACGTCCTAGACGCATAGAAAAACACTGTTTTGTGAGTCTACTTATGTACACACTCATTATTTAGCCCGGTTTGAGATTCGTAGAATTCAACTTTCGACGTAGAAGGGTTGATTCGCGGAAGCGTTTCTGCTACAATATATATTTTCAGTGGTTAGATAATTTATGTTTGCTTGAATAAGATACCTTCGTAGATAAATTAGCCTATGGTCTCCATTCCCTTATCGTAATTTATGCGCTCATTAATCTTTTATACGAATACGTCAAGAGTTGGTCGGTTGAACGTCGTAATTCATGTGAAACTTAGTCGCCCGTGGCAAGTTCTCAGCACTATAACTTGTGAGGCGACTGCTCGTAGTCTTCGTAGTTTTGGAAGCGACGAGCGTTCTAGCTACGAAAATTAGCTAACGTTCAAAGTTTTCAAGGTTTACTTAATTATGAAAGTTTTTAATGACGATTGGCCGCGAGCGTGCAGAGTGGAAGCTTGTGGCCGTGGCGGTTTGGTCGCGCAACTCTCAAGTGTATCTAATGTAAGCGTCCGTCCGTCCGCCCATCTGGTCCATTTACTTTGGCAGGGCGTCTGTTGTGCGCTGTTACAAGTTTGTTCGCACGGCGCCCCTCGAGTGAACGTGCTTCTAAGAACGTTCCCTCAACTGGTGATCCAATTTGTCAAATAAGGCACAAGTATTTTCATTTTAGCGTTCGCTTCGCTCTCCGCTGAATTCTTTATTTCTTTAGATTTATTTCGAAAGTATTCGCGTGTGTATTTTGTGTAAATAAAGATTGATCAAAAAATATCATTGTTTTAAAAAGAGAGTTTTGAAATATTTATAAATGTGTAATGTGCTTATTGTTAATATATTAAGGAAAAAAAAACTTGTAATTTAACACAGAATACCTACCTACTGTTAATTAGAATAATATTTTTTACTATTATTTTTTCAGTCATAGAATAAACAATTTTGACAGCAGCGTTTGATTTTAATAGAATCAGAAATGTCACTTTACAGTATCGAAACTGTCAAACGTAATTTCGAGGGGGTGAAGGCCGGCGCTCGGGGCCCTCGCGGCCTGAAACTCGAACTGAAATTCGCCATCTCGCCAAACGGGTACACCAGCTAGCTAGAGTAGAAGTGGTTAAACGGTAAACGCAGAAGAGGGCTTCTAGTCAATTCCTACTTTTATGATTTCAATGTATGCAATCTAATATAAGATTAAATATCTATCCCAGAATGAAATAATTTCATTTTTACCATCGTAGCTATCAGCAAGTAAACAACTATATAAACCTGTTGTATCGAGCAATTACAGACGTAATTATTTTCTATGGCGTGCGAGCAATAATTTCAATATTATCTGCAAAGATCTTGACTTAGATCTATTTAATACCGTTTTTGTAAAGGCAAGGCACTTGTTAACTGGGCAATTCCTGTTGGAATGACCAAATTGAGAATTTAACAGTATTAAACGGGTGAATCTTTAATGATACAATTTTGTTAATTTAAGTATAATTTGTAATTTACAATTAAGTAGTTAAAATTATATTGCAAGCTGACATGTGATGTGCTACGAAGGTATTGCTACTGTTGTGGCGTTGGAGTAGGTAATTTTATAATTCTATCACTACCTGTGAGAACCTCTAATTGGCTTCATATTTTTATTAATGTTTACTATAAGTATTGTATAGCTGTTGGTTTTCCTAAGATAATAAAAATAAAACAAAATAATTAAAGGAAAGTCGATCTGTCTGCAAGGTCCATAAAAGCGTTGTTTTCTACAAAACCACTTGAATAATTGTAAACTCTGCAATGTAACGGTATAATTAGAATGAGCATCGTTTGTTAAGTATATTTACGACAGTCCAATTCTAAATAATGTCTCTTGCACTTCTCTTTGTGTTTCCGTCTGAGATTTATTTAAATGACCTCCTTTGGGTCCTTATTTGTTTCAAGCATTAAATACTGAATCTAAATACCAAATCAAAAACAAAGAACCTATAAGTTTACATAGATGCTTTACTATCTCTTTCTGTCAAAACAAAGTTTAACATATTATAAATAGTTGTACAGAGGCCTAGACGTGACTTCACACATCGATATTGGTCTCTCTTTCTAATTAGAAATTCGAAACAATCATAATTTAGTTTTTCAATATTTCAAATAAATATTTATTAAGTCGATTTTTATTTTAACCCAAAAAATAAACGGTCATCTAACTTTCCATGAAAATAGTCTCGTTTCATAAGGTAAGTCAAAATAATGTATGAGGTACATAGTCTTAGCATTTTATTCGGATTCGAGGATTGATAGGTTGAAAAATTGTATACGAAATTTATTCAAATAGAATTCACCGGTTTTCGCGTATGAAGACGGCGGCCTGTTGTTAGAATTATAATGAAATGTGCAATTCTAAAATCCCATGAATAGATGAAACACAATAAAAAATAATTTCTGTAGCGAATAAACATTTCTTTTAAATGTTTATTTTATCGACCCTATACTATCTTCATGTGTTACACCATTATATATTCACTTATTAGTCTTTTTGGAAACAATAATATTTTGAATTGAAACAAAATTAAAATTAGGAATTATAATATCTAGTCTAGTTAAACGGATGAGTGGTTTTAGGAATTCTGAATTAAGAAGACGATGGTTTAAATTGGAAGCGCATAAAACTGATGGAACCAGTCGGAGTTTCGGTAATTAATGAAGTTGGATCACGACTTCGTTCTCGCGATGCATACTAATTACTGGCATTGTCCTGCTATTGCTCTGGCTCTGCGAGAAATGGAATAAAGACTTAAAACACTGACAAGATACGAGAGGAAAAGCTTCATTTATGGTTTTTGTTTCAAACGGTTATGTGATACTGCGAACTAAAACGTGAATGGGTCGACGATACTGAATGTGTCGAAGGCGATATATCTAAACGTAATAGTTTTAGTATTCTGTATATATACAATCGTGAAAATTTCTATGTACATAAAAAGCATCCGGATAAAATAAAATTGGGTAAGCCTTTGCAGTAAGTATTCGTTTAAGTAGCTGCGAACTTATCTTGTAAAGGTCCGGTCCATCTGCCGGCCGCGATATCTCATCGATGGTCGATCGAGGGTCTTTCGACTTTCCCACTTTATTCCCTCCTGATTTTATTACTCTACTACGCACCCAGCAGCAGTATAATGTCTACTTTGTGCGTTTGTCTATCCGTTTACCCTTTGAATAAGAACTACGTTCAAAATTAATGTCTATAAACCATCTAAACCCTAGATTTCAATTCGCGAATTGTAAATAGGTGGTGTTAAGATCTATTTTATAGAGTTAGATTAAATTCTCTGTAATTGTCAAAGTTAGAATCGCAGGTAGGTAGCAATAGAGGTGCAATTTATACGCAGTTAAACTTCGCACATCGCCCGACCTGCAAATGGTGTGCTGATATACGGGACGGTCCACTAGCTAGTTTCACGTCACGTGCTCACGCGCGTGCTCGCAATTTATCGGATAATTGAATTTCAGTAGAGTGCTCCTTGGACTCGGAAATAGTCAAATTAAACAAACGTAGAATGACATTTTGACCGATTCCAACTCAATAAATTCATTCGTTATGCACCAAATCTTTACTGAAATATAAAAGTGAAATAAAATTACTGGGTTTTCCTTTACGCTTCATAGATACACGCTTTTACTAGTGGTTTAATCAGATTGAACTTCGTCTGCAGGTGAACTTTGTTTTACTTTAATTTATAAAGGATTAAGCTTTCAGGTTTTCTTACAGAATAATATGAAACGTGACGTGAAAATTTTTACAAAAAAGAGTTCAAAGCAAACCTTTGGTCTTCGTAAAATGTTGTCTTTTTACAGACATTCCTAGAACGACTGAATAGATTATAATAAAACTTTAAAAATTCTAAGTGCGTATATGTTACTGTTTATCTCGGTCGTAGACCGTGAAATACAAAAGTAATAATGACACAAAGAAGCTGTATTTTAAACACGTGCCAAATAGCGCGTAACAACTATTTATCCAATAATTGCCATAACATGGCGAGATATTCTTCACCACTTTTTATCTAGCCCGCTCCTATAATGGCACCCCTATGACTAGAAGTATTCACAGAGATCTTATTACAAATATTTAACTGTTATTTTTATTTCTTTATACTAACATTCAATGAATAGGTAATTATAATAAAATCCGGGAAAGTAAATCTTTTAGTATTCACTGTACACAGGTCAGTGCTTAAAAATTTATTTTGATATAAGAGGTAACCTTCTAGCTTTGAGATATATATGTATACACTTGTTCAAAGTCTATGTCATACTTCCGACTGCATATTATGAATTGTAAAAATTTCTTGTTTACATATTTTCCGTCTCTTTTTAAGGTTACGTAGCCAAATTGTAAAAACGGAACCCTTATAATTTTGTCCTGTCCGTCGTCTCTCCGTCCATCACAGACTGATATTTCCATCATCTTTCCATCGATCCTGAAAAAATTTGACAAGAATATGTTTTATATGAATGGCCAAACAAACCTGTAGAGAAAATATGAAAATTAATTTTTTTAGGGGTGGCTCTTCATAAATTTAACTAAGGTATGAACATATTTTTTTGTACGTATCCCATCGTATGGGGTATATGTTTTGACAGAAAATACAATGCAAATTTTTTAATGACTTCTTATTAAGGTGAATATTTCGCGAGTTATGAGCTTCTAAATTCGATAACAATGTGTCCCTCCCAACTTTTGATGGGATAAGATGGATGGAATTGAAAATTTTTAAAATTTAAAAGTGGCATGTACTTAACAGACACAAAGGAAATTGTTTTGAAAAGTTGACAAGATTATGCGATATACGCAAATTTCAGACCAACAAAAATTGTGTGATTGATGTATATAAAGTGATTGCTCGCGTGCTGATGGATTGTAAGTTGATGCGTATCCGACACGCACTTGGCGGTTTTTTAACATAAATTTTTTTTAAAATATATTTTTATATAAATAATTTTGTTTTTGTATTCGTTAGAATTTAATTTTTTTATTCAAGTATTAAGTATAATACCTATTTATTGCTAATACACAATTTTTTTTACAGAGAAGGTATTTATCTACAAAATTAAAAAAAAACTAAATAATGTGATAATTCTAATTTGTGAATTATTTTTTTTTGTTTAAAAAAATATCTATTTTATTTACGGGAAATAGTCATGACATAACTATGTTTTTATAATTTTTGTTTGGACCCGTTTGCAATACTTTATAACATTCTTTAAAAAAAAATATTTTACTGTGTATTTTATTGTGTGCTTAGGTACATGTCGAGCAAAAAAACATTGGATGGTGTATTCCACAATGATCAAACGAAATTATATAGATTTAGTTGAAGTCAAAGTCAAAATACATAAAACATTATGGGAATAGTAATAATTTTCACTTTTCAGTTACTTATTTTTTATCCAGTCAGGTTTATAATTTTTTTTTTGTTTAAAATGTTATTGTTGTCCCAGGCTGCAACTAATAATCCTTTACTTTGGGTCAGTAGAAATACCGCGATTCTTATTTTAGTTTTCGTTTCATTAGTTTATTTTTAATTAAAATCTTGTTTTTTTATGATACACGATTATGACGTGCATGAATGAGGCTCATCTTATAATGAAATAGAGCATAATATTATGAATTAATTGCGTTTTAGATTTTTTACTGAAACTTTTATTGGTAGACGATTTTCTTTATTTATTCTATGCACGGTTTTTAAGGTTTCAACTGTATAAAAAACAAGACCTAAGGTTGTTTATTTTTCGCGTTTCTTTGTAAAAAGGTGTGGCAATAAATGCGGCGGTGTATGGGCGTGTGGCTGTCTTGAGGCAGCTAGCTTCTTTCAGCTCACGTATCGGCTAAGTCGTAACAGCGGCACTTCGTTTATTTGAAATACCTACTTTGGCGTAAGTTATTACGCTGTGTATTGGACATTTCACCATGTTTTATTGGCATCAGTCATATAATGCATGGTATAAAGTAGATTTTGTAGTTCGGATGTACATACACGCTGCAATTATATGTCTTAAAACATCCGTTAAGGTAGGTAATGCACTTAATGCCCAGTGATCACACACAACGAAAAAAGTTTCAAATAATAAAAAAAATCTTTCACCATTAGCATATGTCCCCTCGCACATGATTGGTTAGTTAGTCCATGTGAATATCCACTGAGTTGCGACTGGCTGTATGTTTTTAACTCAACACTATACATAACATACATAATGTAACTATTTTTATTTCCACAATGTTTTATGTGTTTTTGTAATAAATATAATAATGTGAATATTTACTAGCTTGTAACGAATAAAACTGTTGGCACCTATAAAAGCTCAATAGTTTACTCATGCTGCGTTAATCCTAAATAGCTCCAAAATTTTATGTGCATTTTGAAAAAGTCTATCCAACATTGTAGTTTATTGTTATTTTCTCATATAGTTTGTCAAAATCGAATAAAGTCAGTGAAGGTCTTCGTTGATAACACTTCTATCTAACTATCTAACAATTATCTAACACGAAATAAACGTTACTAAGTAAATGTAGTGTCGTGATATTCCGAGCCGCAGCGAACCTGTTTCAATTCCATAAGGCCATGTGGCCGTTGTTCGAATCCGGGCGTATACCAATGAGTTTTTTCTGACTCAAGTACATTAACTATCATTAACTCCGTGCCTCGGAGAGCACGTTAAGCAGTCGGTCCCGGTTGCTGTTAATAAATGGTGATCGTTACAATCCGCTAACCCGCATCGGAGCAGCGTGGTGGATTTAAGTTCAAAGATCCCTCATCTTGAGGGGAGGCTTAAGCCCTGCAGTGGGGTATTTAAAAGGCTGATGGAAAGTAAATATAATTTTTGAAGCCAAGTTTTTTAGTCTTTTAAGAAAAAGCAGGTAATAAGAGATATTAGAAGGGAGATTGATTATCGTGTAAATCCAATTTGAAATGTTTGCTACCCTGAGAAAAAAAGTTCATCATCAGTCGAGTAATGGATGAGCCCCTTAATAAAAAACGAAGAATATGAAGAGGAAAAAAATATGCATCTGCGGAAATTATGGTTCCTGTAACATAATTATGATGACGTGTAGTTTTTTTTTCGGTTTCCTCGTATTTATGATGATCTCGATCACCAATTGCTCCGCTGATAGTGAAACCATCACAATAAAATCTGAATTCACTATAGTACTTTTCTCAGTGTACATGGTCTTTAGTAACCAAAAAATGTGAAACTCGGCTTGAAAAACGAAATGTGCTGAAATGATGTAAATTTTTTCGTTATGAATACGAATGTCAGTTATATTTAAAAGGAAATAGTACGTATCGCCTGAACAAATAGTATACATTTCACAAGTAAGGTCTTCTTTCCAACCCAGTAGGTAAGTAAAATGAGTTTGCTCGTACATAGTAAGTCATGCTCGTAGTTCTGGTCGCTGCCTCGCGTCGCACCCGAACAAATCCGCTTACGGGGCCGCCCGTTCAAAGCCTGTACGCATGTTGCACGTTATCTACACTTGCAGTGGAAACGAATATCGTGTCCACCATACACTTTGTTATGCCGTATATTCAATTTCCTTTTCAAATTTCGACTCGTCATACGTAGTTAACTCAATAAGTGAAAAATCCAATAAAAAATGTTCTCCATCAATTCTCGTAAATCGAATTACGTTTGATTTTACAGTCGTTCCTTATTTATTATATTTGCCGGTTTATATTCAATCGCTGGACGCGTTCCGTTCGAAACGTCGATTCTGGAAAAAAAATTTGAATAAACTTTTGCGAGGCGATGAAAATGTAAACGGCGTGGCGTAGACAGATGCGTCGACCCGACTGCGGCGATTTACTAAGCTAAGTCAGCACACAACAATAGCACCACTTGCCGCGAAACGAAAAGCACGAGCATGGCCGTCGGAGTCTATAGTATTGAACAGAGTTTTCACCGATTCACGGGTTTTACTCAGAAAGAGTGTCGGAAACATTTCAGAATGTTTGCGGTCGCGGCCGTCCTCAATCCTTTTAGCGAGCTCGTTTGTGTTAAATGGACGGGGGCGCCGCGCGACCTGTCCGCGCCGCGTCATTGTTTAGGCACAGCTTCAGGTAATTTACGTCGCTGGCGAATTCGGTACCGCCCGCTCCGAGCCGCAAGCTCAGGTGCCGACGCGCGCCATTACCTCGCCGGATTTGTTTAGAAAATGCCATCAACGGGGTCGTTTTGTTATTTTACGTCATATTACTGTAATGGATTGTAATTAATGACACAGTGCTCCGTGGACGTTTTTAGCGTCAGTTGTTCCAAGGCGAGATATATATATATATAGTATTCTCTTTTAACAAGAAGTATTTACCGATGAATATTTTTGTTCGTATAATTCTATATATCCGTAGAATTAAAATTTTATTACTTAATTTTATAAACAGAGGCAAGTACTAACAGTCTGACTGGAGATAATTTATTTTATCCGTGCACCCACACGCTCTTTAATATTCTGTACTGCATGTTTCGTCGACGAATACAATTTTTATGAATGCAATATATGTATATACACCGTCCAGGAAATAATTGTTCTTATAGGAAATAGGACAAGCCTATGAGCTCTTAGCGCTTATACTTTAATAGGGTGATTATTTTCTGATCCTCTTTCGATTATCTCAACAGCGGGTCATTAGGAGCGTGCGGACCACGGTGGCTGTGGCCTCTCAACGGATTACATAAATACGTAGTGCATTGTATCTTATTATAAGTGTTTCTTTCGCTTTGCCGCACGACTGCCATTAAGGGAATTGAACCTAAAGCGTCTTCTCTTAAATGTTAGTAGCACTTTATAGAAAGGCCTTGGGCAATAAAGGCAACATTATTAGGCACAGCTTATTATATTTTTTTTTACATCGATTAATTAATTTTTTGCACGTCGAGAAATTATGTATCAATTCAATAGGTATTGTTTCGTGAATCAATGACTTCGAGTATAATAGCTAAATTTTACACTCTAATAATTTAGTAATTTATAGATTTCAAATATTAGGTTTGTATAAAATATTCAAACTCAGGAAACTTTTTATTTTTGTTTAAAAGGAAAAGCAGTCCTATTATCGTTTTTTGATTTTGCCTACGCTTAAAATTTTCTTCTACCTACTACTTACTCAAATGATTTTAGTATATTATGCTAGAATTCTTTCCTACTACAATGTAGTCATACAGCCATTTTCTTTTTATGAAAGCTATCATGTTTTATCGCTGCGCATTTCCTAGGCGGATTTAAAACTAAACTGACAAAACATGGCTCAAATTATGCAACGGTCCATGGAAAAGTTTGCGCTACACTGTGCGCGCCAATGTTTGTTTTCCTACGTTTCAGTCCGAGATACCACCGACAATCTCAGCCGCCTATTACTGGGAATAAAATTATTTCAAGTATATTTTGTTTTAATTCCATTTGTAATTAAAGCGGCTATCGTATAATTGAATATTGTTTAAATTTATTAAAAAGATAATCAATACAATTAAAAAAAAAAAAATTCCATACTTCAAAAATATATTTGTTGGAAAATTATTTGCAATAAATTGTCATTATATATGTGTGTGGTGTCTTCGCAAATATATATATATATATATATATATTATAAAGAATATTTAAGTATATATATCAGTTGTCTAGTAACCCATAACACAAGCAAATACTTGCTTACTTTGGGACTAGATGACGCTGTGTGAGAAGTCCCATGTATTATTATTATTGACTGACATGCCTATCACTCTTTTCGATTGTCATCTAAATTGTTATATAAATGTCTTTGCGGGACTGTGCGTTTGTGTTGATTTAATTTTACAACTATATTTTAGATCTTAATAAAACTTTTTTTTTAATGTTCCTTATTATCATAAAAGTAACATAGGCTATATTTACTAGGGGACGTTCCATTAGATCTGTCCCTCTAAAACGGCTGAACGAATTTTAGTGTAATTTTTTTGTGTTACATAGGTGTCCCTCAGAGTAGGTTTTAATATTTTTTCCCGCTTATAAACCACCATGGGGGCACTATAGTAGATTTGTTTCTTTAAAACGGTTTAACCGATTTTGATGTGGTATGTTGCGTTACATTGGTATTACCTAAAAACAAGTCAGCAAATCAGTTTTGCGGTAATTAACTATCAGTGGCACATCGATTCCATTAAAACGGCCAAGCCGATTTTAATGCGGTTTTTTGTTTTCATAGGTACCACCCACAGACCAGTCAACCTATAGACCACGCTTTAATAAACGTCAGTACGAAAACGAAATCGCCAAAAAGTGGCGGGGTGCGGGGAGAGGTCGGCTAGTTTTCATTGGCTCGTTCAAAATTGACAATTTAATGGCTTCCGACGTGCTTACAACTGACCGCTCACAAGAGACGTAGTTATGTAGTGTCACTACATAGCCTTGGCGAATGCTACTCCCTGTCAAAGCGTGGTCTATAAGGTTGACTTGTCTGTGGTACCACCTAAAGGCAGTAGGGTATTAAATACATTTTACGGTTATAAACCACCAGGAAGCACTGCAGTAGATGTGTTTCTTTAAGACGGCCTGGCCGATTATGATGCGCGTTTTTTTCATAACATAAATGCAACTTCAGAAAACGTTCTTAAATTGGTTTGCATTTATTAGTCGCTAGAGGGCGCTGTAGTTACTTCATAATTTTCTTTTCATCATCATTAGCCTAATTCGTTCGACACAGGTCTTCTGGTTTTCAAAAAGTAACGAATGAAACAAGTAAAATTAAAATTTTCATAAACCCTGGACAAAAATGTAAAGTAATAAAATATTATAAAAGTAGTCCCTACAATTCCATAGTTTTCAGAGTTACACAAAGTTCTGGAACGTCCCGGTACATGTGTGTAGTCTACACTGACGAAAAGCAAATCATAAAATGAATAATTGTTTGTGATAATATAGAAGTGTTAGTACTTGTGACCGACATTGTGCCTCATTAGTTGTTATGACTTATCTTCCTTTTGCTTTAGAAATTGACAAACAATAAATGATTGGCCAAATGCCCACAGTCTTAAGTAACTTTAGAATACAAGGTAGAGTCGGTACAAAATGTTAACTAACAAAATGTTAAGTTAACGTCTTTCTCATTTACATAATAATTTATTTTTAAACTTGAAATAAATTAGAAATATTTACCCTTAAGTATACTTTTTACTGACTCTATCAACCACCTTTCTACCAACTCACTAATCAATTTTTTATAAGCAATCTAGTAGCTACTTTATGATTAGAGACGACATTTTAAATATTTACTTCCTACACGTAAATGCGGCAGTCTTATTAATTGATTACCATTGTTATTTTGTTATATTATTTACCCAATGAAGTATCGCTACAATAAAACTTTATAATTTTTGTTACAGGTAAGCCGTAGACTATCGTGGACAACTATATCGCAGCCTTATTGCAGATAAGTATTAGTGTAATATGCCAAATTTTTGAAACACGTTTAATTTGGGCGCACGGTTGTACGCCTAATCACGGAAGCAGGCACGAAATTCCCTCGCGAACGTTAACAGGTCGATTATGCGAGCCCATCGGGCGCGCACTCGAGTGCACGCTCGCGGGGGCTAGGGGATCGAGCCGTCCTCAGCCCTAATGACGGGTCACGCATTTAAATAGCCTGCTTCCAATCGCCTCCGTTTGCCTCTATTCACATACGAAATTTATCCTTTGCCTCTGGATTCGATTCAGACCGAAAGAAACTTACGTTTCAAATTATTACTCTCTATAAATGAACCTGTTCGGGATCCACGAAGAAAGACGTATTTTTTTCTAAAGGCTTTTCTCACTGAGTATTTGTTTATCGAAAACCGATTCTTTGTTTGCGAGCGAAGTTAATTCCGAAAATCGCCCGTTCGGAGTCTCGCCTAAAAACTTTTTAAACTAAGTACTTTTATGATTTTCGGTTATCTACTTCGAGTGCAAACTTCACTAATCGACTGTAAGTAGTACACGTTTACGAGAGAACAGTGAACTAGTGCGACGTGATCTAATCTAACGGAAAACTTTCCAAGTCGTATGTGTAAGTGCTCGCTCAAGAACAGCCATTTGGAACGGCTCCTAAAAGAAAATTTAACCATAACAAGAACTATATTCGTGATACACTCCTTGCTACGATCGGTTCCAAAGTTAACTCGAGTCTGTTACATGATATTTTATCGAAGTGTTTTGAGCTTTAAGCTTTTATTGTTAAAATAGGTTTACGTTTTTAGAGAAAAATGCTAAATCATGAAACGATAATGAATCCACTTTAGCCAGTCATTGACCGTTAAACATAATTAACTGGGTGACTCGACTGAAATTAAGTGTAAGTATTAGAATTCTCTCAATACCTCTGGGTTATTACATTACTTAACTTGTGCAATATAATAGGCACTATGTATTTAAAATTTAAAAGTTATTTATCAATTTAAAAAAAATATAAAATTGATGTTTTGGGGAACTCTTGACGATATAGCAATATGTTCCACTATAGTAGTTTGATGTTAAATCTTTCAAATTTTAATATTATCTTTAGTGAAAGTTCTGAAATAACTGTTTTTCTTTTAGTATCACTCACTACTAAAATTAAAAAGTTTAAATAAAACATGGCGCCACAAAGTACGTAAGAATGCGCGGCAGACTAACGATTATGACCGGCGCTGGGCGGGTTACCCCTCTCCGCTACACCCGCAGTCGCCCTTTTTATCTATGGTTGACTTAGTGACCACGCGGTACCCATTATTTTTCGAGAAACTTATTCTATCATGAAAATTTGACTTACCTATTTTTTTCCTACGTGGAGTTTTTGTATAATGCCTATGCCCGGACAAAAATTTGAAAGTGATTTTAAGATAAAATATTTCTGCACTTCGTCCGCTCGGTGTAATTGTTTAGGTGCCGAGCAAATTTTTTCCCGCTCGTAAATGTTGCACCGCAAACGTGCCCAGGTGTCCTCCGAAATTAGTCTCTTGCGATAATAATCATCCTTTTGTTTTATGCCGACCTGTTTACATTTAAACTCAGCCTAATCTTTCTCAAAGGCGAACTCCTGTGAGACGAGCTTCTGTGGTGATTATTTAAATACCGAATTTAATGGAAGATAAACAAAAGCCAATTATCATTCTAATTACGAAGATAACCCGATAAGGTTATTTTAATAGTTAAAATATTCTGGATAATAACTGAATATTGATTCAACAGAACGAACTCACAAAGCTTTACTAAATAAATCCAATACGTGTTGGATTTACCGTGAGTGCACACTTCACATTCAGGTGCCGGCATGCGCCATTACCTCGGCTTGATATCTTGTGAAAACCTTACCCAAAATAATATATATTACGTTCGCTTTTATTAATCATGTGAAATCCAGTAGGTATATCACAAAAGTCACATTGCCTTTGAACAACGAAAAATATATTAAATATTACGTTATTTTTGGCATCTCGTCTTATTATACCAATCTGTTATTGTCTAGAAGATTTTGGTGTGGTTTACATCAATGTCGATATTATTTTTTTGTTTGTAAAACATTTCATTTTCTATTTTTGCCCTTGTATTTTTTATTGTATTGTTATATTCGATGCGTGGAAAAAAGAACGTGGACGCTCAAATATAATTTTTCATACCTGTTTTTTTTTCTCGTGTCTTTTTGATTTCTAGGTGTATTACACGAGAAAAAATGACATGCCCTACATACATAATTTGACAAAATGTATATTGCGAAACGACGCCATGCGAAGAACAATGAATTCAATCTTAATGTGGATATATTTGGGACGGGCGTGCGACCACATTTTCTCGTCTTACAATTTCAGCGAATCTCTTTCTTTTCCGTTTTTTCCCAGTAATTGTGACGAACTCAAAGCTTCCCGAGCGACCGTTTATAAAAGTATTTTAATCGCAAAACCGAAATTAGCTCTTTTAAAGTGGAACTCGGCTTACAAACAAGATCTCCGTAAGAAATAGATTCGAACGTATTTCTCTTAACATAAGGATAATGATACTTTAATAAGGATTGGGGAAATATATGGAAATTCATGAAACTTCATGTCGACTGATTTAATTTAATTTCTCAAGTAGCACTATAGCTAATACTTCAATTTGAGAACTTAAAATTGATGCTTGAAATCTTTATCATGTACTTTGGAATCATTTCATGATTCTGAATTAAAGTGTCAGCATTCGTTACAAACCATTGTCTTCAAGCAAGATATAATTTTTTCTTTAAAAAAATAGACGTTCTGCTTAGGTATATTGAGTATTTAGTATAATTAACCCTATTCCTTAAAGCCGTTTAAAAGGGGTGGCGTACCTAGCTTCTTGTACCTTACAAGCTTATGAGGAGTATTCTCCGAAGGAAACTTTCACAAATATTCGTGTTGAACTTTCAAAACTTAATTTGATCTACATACATTTCTACCTCAAGATAGTTGGGTGAATATTCAGCAGTATAAGTAAAACAGCTACCGAGGGAGTGAACTTTTACCAAGTTTAGGATATATTTTCCTTTAATTTAGTAACGATCGTGTTATTATATGAATTTTCATATTGTTTAAACAATATTTAAAGTGACATTAGTATGGGTTATACCTCTTTGCCCGTAAAAACTGACGTTCTATCCAGGGCTTTTTTCGAACTGTTTCAGGATTCTGTGATTTTTCATTTTGTAGCCAATCTTCCCATTTGTTTTCCTGTTCAATTTTTGTATCAATAATACTTGTAACAATAAATTGAACTATTTTTATGTAATTGAGTTAATATCTGTTGAATTGCGTACCTACACTTGCATCTAAAAACATGGATATACATATCTAAAAAATATTTTGTCCTATATCACTAATAGAAATATTTATGACCTGGATACAAGTACATTAAGCCAAACCATATTTATTTTATCACTTATTGTAAAAATATCCTTGTGTTTCAATTAAATTTTCCTGTCTTTTTTAGGGTTCCGTATCAAAGTGACAAAAAAAGAACCCATATAGTTTCGCCATGTCCGTCTGTCTGTATGTCTGTCTGGGGTTTTTCACGGAAACTATTGGCAATATATAGATAAAATTTCAAAGATTTTATTAAGTCATGTGTCCCCCCACCCTCTACCAGCTAAACCGTTGTTTTTGGATATTTGGGAAAAATTTATGACAGGAATATGTATAACATAGTTAAAAGGAAAACCATCACAGCGAACTAGACTGTATTATTTAACGTGTATTAGAGTGACTTATAAAATGTAATTTTTTACGAAATTTTTTTTTAATATGCCGTAGAAAATGACAGATAGCGTTTAGCCAGTAAGCAAAAAATAGATGCATTTTATCTTTGTGATGATATTGTAAAAAAAAAATTAAAAAAAAAAAAACATATTATGATGAAAGCTACATTGTATTACTAGGTACTATAAATTTACGCATTCCTTTGCTTATTCTTACAAGAGCTTATTCTTTTCACAATCCATACTAAAAGTCAAAGGTTCACTGTAATAAAATAAGTAATAAAAATTGTCTCTAGCTATCAGTGCACTCATGTTATCACTTTTCGGATTAGCCAGAGACGGTTGAGCGCCTTCTAAATAACTAACGAAATTAAATGACATATATTTATACAATAATTCTTAAATTACATAGTAACCATTAATGGTTAAGTTAGATTAACGTCGCGCTCGTTTTTTTATATTGTATTGTGGTACGGAACGCTTCGTGTGCGAGTCAGATTCGCACTTGGCCGGTTTTTTAAAATGTAAGTAATAGGTAATATAGAACGTCTTTTTTAACTCTGTGATATTATGCCATTTAACAACGTATTTTAGTTTTTCTATAGTCCATAGATGAACATAGAGATACCGTGTTGTGACCAAAAATGTGAATACACGGCCCAGACGAAGTATACGCCACTTGATGTTTTAATATATTATAGTTCACTGTGAAATAGACTTTAATTTGAAGAAAATAAATAAAATAAATATTCTGAAATTACATTTCAATTGTAATTCAACAAAATGTTTGTTTAAACAATGGTATGTATATCCTATGAGTCTCTTTTGCTCATATAGATGAGCAAAATAGACTTATAGGATTAGATTAGATAAGATTAGATAGGCTCTGGTTTTAGATCGTTTGAGACGAGTATAAGACGTTTCATCTTCGTGATTATGCTATCTAAGGTTTAGTCAATGGTTATTTTCGACCCATGGATCGACTCATATAGTTGTCACTTGCATATACATCACTTGCATATATATAACTGATATAGTTGTCACTTGCATATATTTACAAGAAAATTATTAAAAACGTTAATTCCGCCCGAAAAAGTTCTAAATTACTCTCACGTTGCGCTTAAAGTCGTTATACTTCAATTCCTAAATTAAAATACTAATTTAATACTGGTTAACGTGAGAAACATTTTAAGCACATGACGGTGCTCCATGTAATAGAGAACCATATTAAGGTTTGGATGAAAAACCCTATTTATTTTTTAACGCAGATACGTTTAAAGTTGTTTTTGGGATATTTTTGTAATTTCTTGTTAAGTGCATTGAATTAAATCCCAGCGGTTATTTCAAGATTCTTCTTCCAGACTTGTTTTTTTTAGGTTTTCGTAATACAAAAAGTATTTGTACACTTGACAATGACTCGAATTTAAATTGAATTGACAATTTAAGGAATTCCGCTTTTTATTGATCCAAGAGTGATTGATATCCTGGATTAGAATTTTTGTCAAAATTTTTAACAGTCCTTGATTTGTCATATAGTATACATAGTCCTGGAAACAACAAAAATATATCCGTTTGTGTCTCAGTGACCATGTAGGAACGTCTTAAGCGGTTGTTGGTGTACATATTTTTAAAAAATGCTGGCACATTTTTTACATACAACAATATGTTATTAAAACAGTAAATAAATAGTTCTATTTTAAAAGTTTAAATAGCGTAATAATCAAGTTTTCATACTTCGAAACGTTCGAAAACGTGAACGAAATGTCACATTGATTAGACATACCATACATTATTATCATTGTTTCAAACATACATTTTGTTATATTACACATGAAATGTAATTTAAGAATCTTTGTTTCCTTTTCAATCTTACATGTAGGTCAAACAAAATTTTACTTTGCAGCAAATATTTCAAAACGTCAAATGGTGTATATTTGCTCGTAATTAATGATCCTTCGATTATTCAGGTAAAACTAGTTCTATTCAACATCGACTGGTTATTATTGGGTGAACAGCAGATGAAAAATTTAATATAGTACTAGAATGAACATATGTTACGGTAACAGTGACTGCGAGATTAGATTCTCGTTTAGCTGCTTAGTGCCTTCTCGCTAGCTGGTCGGGTACATTGTGATTTTTCATTTATAAGGATTTCTTATTGTTTGTTATATCAATAACATGAAAATAATTTATTTCTCCTTATAATTACCTACTATTTATTATTCACATACTGTCATGACAGCCCGAACGCAGCGAACCTGTTTCAAATCTATAAGGCCATGTGGCCGTCGTTCAAATCCGGCCGTGTACCAATGAGTTTTTTCTGACTTAAGTACATTATCATTAACTCCGTGTATCGGAGAGCACGTTGAGCCGTCGGTCCCGGTTGCTGTCAATTGATGGCGGTCGTAACAATCCGTCAACCCACATTGGAGCAGCGTGGTGGATTTTAACTCCAAGCCCCCTCATTTAGAAGGGAGGCCTAAGCCCCTACAGTGGGGTATAAAAAGGTCTGATACAATGGAATAAAATTCATATACATGTAATGATGCACTCGCTGAAATGTATACTATAATAATAAGTTATAATTAAACTCGAAATCCCTAAATGTGTCACCAAATACATATTTTTTTAAAGTAAATATTGTAGAAGTATATTCGTTTGTTGAACAACCTGTTATCTGAAAAACATGTTTCAACAAAACACAAATATACTTCTCTAGACTCAGCAGCCCTCCGAAATTCATTTTACTCAGTCCGTTCACGCAACGAGGACGGGCTTGATTTAGGAAGCTATTAAAAAGCGCGGAACGTTTTTGTTTAAAAAGTAGCCGGAAAGACGTCGTGTAATTAAGGATCAATTTAGAAAGTATACAGAAATATTTTTGTAATCATAATTACTACAAAGAGGAATGTTTCAATTTTAACATTCGTTTAAATCTTTGATTACGCAAAATTTTATTTGTGATTTCAGTAGTGTTTTTAAATTGAATTTCGATTAGAACGTAATAGAGCGGTAAGTGGAATGCGCTTATTTGACGCTTTTGATCATTAGTACATTTTATTCCTGCTGCGAGCTTAATGTGTTTCTCCATTAGGTGTCGCGCGCCTGTACTACTCGTATCTCTACCTACGGTCAACTTAAACAATGGCTGGAGACATAAGCTCCGGCACGCAAATTAACAACTCCTTTCATGAAAGTTTTAACGTGCGGTTGAAATTGGGTGATCATAATATTATCTTACAATAATTCATCGATAAATTACTATTAATTTAAATATTCAGAATCTGTGGGTACACAAGGTAAAATAACAATTTAAGACAACAATTTTCTTTATGTATTATTGAACGAGAAAATGCTTAGATACATTTATACTCTAACCACAATTTTTTTGTTACATTTCATAATATAGAAATTATACTTGGTGATTCTTTCGTATAGACTCATGCTATGTACACGATAAAATGTCGACTAAAAACTACTTAAAAAAATATAAAATAAATGTATACATTAACTAGCACAATAAAGTAGGTTAATGCTGTCTTTGTCCTCGTTCGACCTAGATTATTGTGCTAACGATCCACGCGTTGACGTCCACTCATCATTAACATAATTTTTGTTAATACTATTTGTTAGTCGATGCTTCATCATCTATATTAATTTGATCCCAAATGAAAAACGCAGCGGGTATCCATATATTCAATAAAATTAAAATTAATAAAATACTAAGAACAATCGTAAGCGTCGTCTTTTAGTTTCGTTTGACTCTGCAGGGATCTAGAGATAATTTGTTATTTTGTAACTTTAAAATATGTTCAATTGGTCCAGCTCCAGTGTTTAAAGAATACACCGTGAACTGAAGATAAAAAGAAATAGCTCAGGGGATTTTGGGAATCAGTATTTAACGAGTTTTAATAGAAATGTCTGTTATTTATAAAGGAAAAATGTTTTATTCTGTCAATATAAATAGTTGTTTTACCGACCGATAATTAAACCTGTCACTGTCTGTTACACACACAATTACCCATGTTTATCAGCCCTATAAAAATAATTAATTAGAAAAACAAATTATTAATAAATTCGTGAGTGAATCAAGTGATTTTAAGTTTATTTCAAAAAGTGAAAATAAGCAGTACGGTATGTGTTAACGCGTAGAGTAAATTAGAGTCATAAATGTCATTTCACAGTATCGAAAATGTCAAACGGAATTTCGCGGGGGTGAAGACCGGCGCGTGGGGATTTCGCGGGCTTGAAGACCGATACGCGGGGACTTCGCGGACTGAAACTCGCAATCTTGCACTAGCTAGCTAGAGTATATCTGGTTAGACTGCAAACGCATAAGAAGACTTTTAGTCGTTTCGTGTTAACATGTGTAAAGTTTTAAATAAAGCCACTGTAGAGTCTGCTTAAGTTTTAAATGTCAAGGACTAAAACACACTATGAATAATATTTTTTTTTAATTAAATAATAAAAAATCATTTTATACAGTACTGTTATTACAAATTGAATGAATGTTATTAAGTGTGATTGGATGTTAAGGGGTTTTTTCGACAAGGATAACAGCATCCACACAAATGAAATTTTCATTTTTGTTATAGACCATCGTCCTGTAAATATACTTTCCGTAAAAAAAACTATTTCCAAGAAATGTTTTGACTGTGTCTCGCATATTCAGAGTAACTTCGTAATTATTCTGAAAAAAAAGAGTTATAAAATTATTTTCTTGAACCACGATATAATCGCCATTACTATGGAAACTCGAAGTAACTTATATTAAATTCAAATGAACGTATACATATTACACACGCTGTGTTTATTACGTAAGACCATTTTATATAAGTTTAAATGTTTATGTATTAATCTAATCTTTTTCTTAAATTGTTTGTGCATAGTACTTAAGCTCTTTTTAAACGACGAAAAAAAAAACGGAGGAGGTTGTAAGTCGACGCGTATATTTTTTTATATATATGATCACGCATAACTTTTTGCAGAGTAGTCCATTTTGCTATTCCATCAGCCCTTTTCATACCCCACTGCAAGGTTTTAGGCCTCCCCAATATGAAGGGGCTTGGAGTTAAAATCTACCACGCTGCTCCAAAGCGGGTTGACGGATTATAACGACCGTCATCTATTGACAGCAAACGGGACCGACAGTTTAACGTGTTCTACGAGGCACGGAGTCATTTATAGTCGATGTACTTAAGTCACAAAACTCATCGGTACACGCCCGGATTCGAACCATGGCCACATGGCCTTATAGATTTGAAACAGGTTCGCTGAGTTCGGGCTATCACGACAGTATATGAATAACAGTAGACAATTATAAGGAGAAATAAATTATTTTCATGCTATTGATATAACGAACAAAAAGATACGCTTGTAAATGAAATATCACAATGTGCCCAACCAGCTAGCAAGAAAGCGCTAAGCGACCGTCTGGATATAACTGAAAATATGCCAAGAGAACTTGATTCTTCAAGTATCAACTTACCTTCAATATTTTACAATTTGATTTGGTCTTGAAATGTTGTTCGAAAATCGGACTGAGGATAAAATGTTCGCACGGTTTGTCGGCTATATAGTTAATTAGTTTCTTCGTAATGTTGTTTTGTTTTATAGCGGATGTAATTTTTAGCTGGAAATAAAAAGAATTTAGTGGTTCGATTTACAAAAAAAAGTGTTAAATTATCTAAAGTTTTGAATAACATATTTTTTAATGCAAAATATTAATTTACTTAAAATTTAAAAAATAATATTCTATCTAAATTGACCATATGTACCTATTCAGAGAAACAGAAAAAATCTATATACTTGATAGGAATAATAATAGAAATAAAAAATAGATCTTATATTTGATTTTAATTAATTTTTTTTTATTATTACTTGCGTTAGCAGGCAGTCCTTAGTGACATTGCATTGGAATTTTACATTCGACATATTTGCACTGTCTATGAATAATTCGTTACATTTATGCGGTTTTGGTGCATTGCATTTGTCGAAATGATCCCACTTTGTATTATACGGGCCCTGATATGAAGAAAAAATAAATTATTTAACAACAAACCGCCAAGTGCGAATTGGACACGCAATGAAGTAGGGTTTATGTACGCAAATCTTAGCATGAAGAAAAATAATTGTCTTTTACAAGTTTTCATGATCATCAATTGAAATGAAAAAGACATATACAATTCTTGATGATTTTTACTTAAAGCTAACTTCACGCTCCTTAGTTTTATCAATTGGAAAATTATATAGAGGAATTCATCTATTGCAATTGTGGCGTCAAAATAAAAACATGTTTTATGACTCGCTTCATTGCATTTTGAAAAACCCAGCCAACGATTCCATTTGGGGTACGTACGCGAAAATGTCATTTTTTGTATTGTGCCAGGTAGGTATTGGTTTTTTTTACAATTTCTCTTCACGTCCGCCTTTGAAAATACTAAAAGCGACATACTATAAAATTTCAATACAATAAATGAAACAACGATGAACCGTCCATGATAAAAATTTTAGTGGCTACGTAATCCAAAAAAGGTAGAATATTAAATAAAATGTGACACTAAGTGAAACTTCTATGAAAAATGGTTGGATTGAAAGTACTTTTCTATACATACACAATAAATTAGAAAATAATGAAAGTTTAGAATTTTGACTGGCGCTCGCATAAGCATTGTTCACGTTAGATTGAAACATATCTTTAAATATGAAATAAAGTTCAATTTTCCAATTTTCATTTTCAAGCACCGTTTATGAAACATTATATTTAAAATTACATGTTACACATTTATTAAGCAAATCGCATTTTTTTTTTTAAATTAATTGAATACATCTAATGGTTACCTACTTGTTAAGAACTTTTTGGTTAGCTTGCTATGCGGTATCCAAATAGACAACGTATTTAAAAATGTATTTGTTCCAATTATTTGAAATTTTTGTTGTACGTAATGTTGGACGCATTTTTACTGTAATTTTTTTTGTAATCACAACAAAACCCTTTACGCGTGGTCCAATACACATTTGATCGACATGTCATCAATTGTTACTGTTTGAATGAAACTAGTGGTTACGTAACTTACATAGTTTTCCAGTTGACTTATTACCAGCGACATATTAAAAACCAAAAGTAAACTTTTTATTAGGCAATGCATATTTCCCAAAAAAATAAGTTATAGGTACTTTACACACGCGTACATCCGCACTTCACATCGGTTTTACAATATACTAAGAAAATGTCATATTAAATATAATAAAACACAAATTATTGAAATTATAATAGGCGTATTTTTTGAGTAGATATTGAATGCAATTTCCGGTAATTTTCTTAGTTTCTTTATTTTAATTGTATATGGAACATTACGGATTTGATCTGGTTTGTTTGATAACAGTCACGAATATAATACAATATATAATAATTGTAAATATAATTATGAAGTTTGACGCGGTAAGGACACCGGCGAGCGGTCCGCCACAAGGCGAGGTAACGTGGCAGTATTGCATTAATCTGCGAAATGTAGGTGTGTATCGCTTATGTTGTGTCTCGTCTGTGGCTTACAGTGAGTTCCTATAATCCTGTCTCTGTCTGCGTAGTTAGTTTCATAAGTTAGTCAGTTAGCCCCAATAAAAATTAGTTTTAGGATATTACCGAAATATTATCGTGGAATGTATTTAAGGGCGCACCCCGAAGAAGTCAACTATCAAAACTTAATAAATTTGTCTTTTATAATCTTTTTATCTGGGATTTCGCTATACTTATAATGGTTAACCTATACACTACACATTAACCCAATTTGGTCAGATTAAAAGACACGAGCCATTTAATTAACAGAAATAATTGATTGGTAATGATTGATGACAAGTTAAAAATTTAATTAGATGCAATAAAATAAGAAATCCAATGGGATTCTATAGAACATTTTCTTTTATAAGAAAAATATTTGTATGTTTAAAACAAAATATATTGATGTTTTTATTCAATAAAAGTTGTAATGGAAAAATTATAACAACAATAAAAATATATGATTATACAAAATTTTGACTTTTTAATTTACCTCTTCAAAATATTAAATTAAACCTTACTAGCTCGAAAAGTGGGTTATTGTTTTTTTACACCAGTGAACAACCATAAATTTTGCTCACTTAGTGGAGAAAAGTGTTTTGAATTTGGAACGTTACGATTTTGCATTTTCTAATTTTAGCTATCATCAGCTAACGAAATTTTGAAAAAATCTATATACTCCATAGAGTAAATTAATTTGACAGTAGCGTTTGGTTTTAATAGAGTCATAAATGTCAGTTCACAGTATCGAAGTGACATTACACAATTTTGTGGGGTTGGAATGCGGCGCGCGGGGATATCTCGGGGGTAAAGACCTTGCACACTAGAACTCGGACTAAAATTCGCCATCTTGCACCAGCTGGCTAGAGTATGAGCGGATAGACGGTAAACGCAGAAGAGAGCTTCTAGTTAATTCGTACTTTTATGGTATACTCTAAGATTTTATATTACAAGCAATAATTTTGAGTTGATTTATTTTTGAAAAAATCATCTATTGAATTTTTGATTAATTTCTGTTTTTAACATTCAATCTGTTCGAAAACATCGTTTAATCGGTTAAAACAACGTCCAACGTAAAGTAGGAAAGTTAAATTACTTAGTTACATTTTCATTTAAAGTTCTAAGTAATGTCGCACTTTCTGAACGCAACCAAAACATAAAAAAAAAGACAAGAAAAAAATCTTTCCACTGCATCAATTAACTTTAAGTTTTTGCTTTGAAAATGTAAAAAGTTTGAATAATTAGTGAATCTAGATGGAATCTAGTGACAAAGATTGTAATTTAATACCATTAGAGCTAAGTTAACAAATTTTTAATGTTGAACTAACCTTTCTTTCGTATAAGTCGCATGGAAAACATGTGAAAACATATGAATTATTTATTGAATAATCTAATTTAAAAGATATTTGCTAAAGGCACAACATCTATAGTATTTTCTCGCTAGTGAGGTGAAAGTTGTATGTGTCCATCCATCCATCCATACATACATACACACATACATACATACATACAAGCACGCACGCACGCACGCACGCACGCACGCACACACATGCACACACATACATACATACATACATACATACATACATACATACATACATACATACATACATACATACATACATACATACATACATACATACATGCATACATACATACATACATACATACATACATACATACATACATACATACATACATACATGCATACATACATACATACATACATACGTATACATCACAACAACGTCTAGGCCCCAAACTAAGCAAGCATTAGCTTGTGTTTTGGGTACCAAGCGAAGACACCACATACATATAACAACCAAGACCCGGTACCAGTATCAATATTCATCATATAAAAACTAACCCGACCTGTAATTCGAACCCGAGACCTCCAGCTTCGTACGCAGGGTCGCTACCCACTAGGCTAAGCGATCGTCTTCACAGAATTCTTATTATCGCTCTGCAATGTGAAGCGAGTTTGGCAATATCGCGGCTTCGTCGTAGTCGATGTGAATTCAGTATTGCGGTGTAGGACGATTCTATATGCAGATATAAAAGCAATTATAGGAACTATAAGCTAGAACGAAACGCAGCATAAGCGATACGTTCCCGTACATTTTACAGTTATTTCGATTTTGCTACCATTATGTTACTATGGCTTACAGCACCCATATGCAAACAACGTTGACTGTAAAAATCTATGGCTGTTAATTCATTATCGCCCACAATGAATATCGCCTTTCGTTACCGCCATATTATCGCGGTGCCCAGCGGTAGTATGCAAATTGCGTTGTAGTAAAAATTTGAAAAACGTGATAAAAGCTGAAACAAAGTTTAAAATTTCAAATGTAGGAGCCCAACCTTCAGTTATTCGATATTTATCTCGTTGTTTTGATTTGGCTATTTAGGGTTTGGCCTGACTAGGTTCTAAAAAAAACGTGATCAATTAAAAAAAATCACCTTTTTTTAAAATATTTGAATGTTGAGTTATAACTACGTGAGAATATCGGAGAAAGTTTTGTAAATGTCATATAGACCTTATGGAAATTTCTGGCATGTAAGGCAAAGCTAATCGCATATAATATACATTTTTTTGACTGATATAGAATTTTTTCTCATCTCATTTAGCATTTTCTTTTATACGATCTAAAATTTTCACTAATGTTATTTAGAATTTTCTTTTGAATTTCAAGGTGTTACAATACCTTTTCTGAGATTAGTTTTGCAGTTCTCTGACTGCAAACTAGTATACTTTATTTCAAAACTTTCTCAAAGTTCCGAATAATATTTTTTTTTATCATCAAATTAAATTAAATCAAATTAAAATGGCTAGACTTTAGTTGTTTCAGCTTAGGAAGCGCTTTTTTTGATTAATTTATTGTGTCTTTCTTCGTTGCCTACTTTTTCGTTTTATTAATGTAGCATCTAGCGTATGCCATTTTGTTTTGCTAATAAAGTTATATTCGGATCCTCGGTTACGGGTTTGTCGCAAATATTTGGCGCCTCCTTGGACATGCCTACCCAGTTACATATTTAAGCAAATACAGGAGTAATACCCATCAATGAAAGTGACATTAAAATAAAGCTTGAAACTTACTTGGCAAGTTTTTGAAAATAAGAATGCTATAGTTTTCATTTGAATACAATGTCAATAAATAGAAAAGCTTAGTACGTGACCTACGAAAACCTTACAAACGTCGAATGTCCCAAATGGGTTGCCATTCGTGGCTGCGCAGCGCTACCACGACCGGCTTACGCGGCGATCTTTAGGGCTTAGCTTGATTGTATTATCCAGTTTCAGTGCCGATCGCGCTTCGACCTCAGCTTTAGTATCTCTTATATGTTATTGGCTTTAAAATACATAGAAACGTTCACCAATTTTATAAGAAATAAAATAAAATAGGTAATAAATAACAACTTATTGTTAATTAAATTTTATTTGTTAATCTAACTATTGCCTACCGCTTTGTGTGCGTGAACTACAGGCTTAAACTATTAAGTTCTCTTGTCTTGAAAAATCATTCAGAAAATTGTTCCTTGTCTAGTTCCTAGATAACAAAGTATGATAACTTGTATCGTAGATTAAACTTTGGGTTATAACCAATAGATTACAAAAAATATCGAAATCGGTTAAGTAGTTTTTGAGTTTATCGTGTTCATACAAACAAACACACAAAAATTCTAAAAATTATTGTCTTGAATTCATTATTTGTCCACATAAGTCATAATAATTGAAGACATGAGTGGTCAAAGGTCATATCTGCAAAAAATAAAAAACCTGTTTTTTCGGTGAAACAAATGTTTTATGATGCGCTTAATCTATTCGCAGTGCTATAAGAGCGGTTTCTTTTATAATGTTTAATTAATTTTAAAGAACAAGTAGGAAATGCACGACAAGGTTCATATTGAGAGGAGGTTTAAGCTCTATTTTCTCAAAATGTCTATTTTGCGAGTTACGACCTTTGGCCACTCATGTCTTCAATTATTGTTTTAGAAAAATATGTTGTGTACAGAATTAACCTCGTTACTATTTCATTATGCGTATAGACACTTGGATAGATAATTTTGAGTATCGCAACTCACTTAGATTGCTGTACTCATCCATCTCTCAATCGGCTGATCCCGAACAACTATTTATATTAAAATGAAACATGTAAAAAGGTTTATATTCTTGCTGACTGAGTTAGTTCCCGGATCTACTCGATCGCGAGTTGTAATATATAGTCTAATATATCACCCCAAAGGCTTCTCGCCGCACTCGGTGCCATTTTTCGTTTCTATTACAAAAGTTTGCAAAAATTAGTAAGCACGGCTTTCCCTTACTCAAAAGCAGTTTTGAGAAATTACCGCTCTCAATCCTTAAATTCATAACAAAGTGTAAAACTTCAGCGAACGTTCGTTAGAATGTAAAAGGAAATTCGTAATTGAAATTCGCTTTAAGAACCACCTTTCGATATTCATCATTTGAGTTTTAATCGAAGGACGGAATTATTTCTGCAAAGGATTGCTATATTGAATGAATATTACCTAATCTGTTAATCACGTACCTAACGGTTTCGTGTTAGAACACGTGTACGACGCATATAATTTATGCGTAGAGACACAGAGGCTGCGATCTTATATGGAGCGGTCAATCAATATGAGGGCTGGGGCAGCGGTCGCGGCTGGCGGTCGCAATCTATCAGTCTCCTTACGTATTCTGCAGCTGCCGAATTTAATAACGGCTTTGATAAAGACGTGTTTCTGGCGCACGCGGCGAGCATAAACCTCGGGTGGCGTAATATGCTCATCCCTCGTTGGGGCGCTGTCGGCTCGGCGAATGAGGGTTGCCGTCATGCCGCAGTCGGTCGCGGGGACGCCCATTCATATGGATAGTGCGGCGTAGTTTACATATTTTGGTGCCCCGCTCTAATAATGCCGTTAAATTTAATAACTCAGGGCCAACATGTCGGCGGTGTGATGCTCTGGCTTTTGTCATCTGTTCCCATATGCTAATAAGGTATTATGTTGTTCCCGAGAAACGAGAAAGAATTTGTCAGGATATATATTTAAACATTATGTGCTTTGCATTGTGGGGTATCTACACAAAGGAAGCACATAAATCACCAATCCTTATAAAAGTCAAATATTGATACGCGTAAAAAACTTTTTCTCCGGTATGTTTACGAGTGAGTCATATAAGACGTATACTATGGTAACATTTATGTTTCACGGACTTATATGTAGCACGAAATATTTTTTTTCCATTAATGGCAAATATTAACTTCATTTTATAGACTAGCGTAATACGACGAATACAAAAAAAAATAATAAAAGTTGTTGAGAATGGCTACGAACCGAAAATTCGCGTGTAATATTCATTGCGTACATTTTTCGTTACTGACATCTGAAGGTCTCCGTTCGCTGTATAGGATTTATCAATCAAGCTCTGTAAGGTTTGTATTTATTCGCGCTGCTGTACACCCTTTGTTAGGGAATGATATATATGTACAGACAGAGCGAACGCGGTCACAATTTGTCCTGTGCGTGTTCAATTCGAAGATAAACCTGCGATAATGGTTCGAATATACTTCAGTTACGGTACGGTAAATATTGATTTAAACTTCAATTGGTGACGTGACGTTAAGTAATTTGACGTTACTATATCACTTAAGTATATTATTTCTCTTGTTTGTTAGTAAATAAATTTGGAAGTCGATTTTCATCCATTTTTTGTTGCATCGATTAGAAACGGGAAATATATGTAAATAATTCAATAACATGATACGATCTGATCCCATGATGGAGTCGGAACGTTGATACTGTAGTCTCTCTACCCTTACCAGTAAACATATCGAGCTTAGGCTCTTTTGATTTGATGAGTTCTTTTTCTTATACATACTCTGGTGAGGGTCTCATGACAGAACCGAAAGTTGGGTAATAGAACCGCTCAGTGGTTAGCAATAGGCACATCATCGACTGTATGGACTCGTTGGATTTATTGTGACGAGTCGTATTCATTACATACTCATAGAGACTATTATGTCTCGTCATGGAGCTGATACTGAAAAAAAATCATTCTGAAAAACTAAAAAAAAAATATTTATTATTTTATAAGTAAACCATTCGCTGTCGCTCATTGTTAAAGTATCGTACCTAAAAAAAAGAACGTAAAACCTTATAGGATTCCTTTGTTATCCGTTCGTTTGTCTGTTAGTCTGTCAAAACTCTTTTTCTCAGAACTATGAAGTTGACTATATATCAAATATTAAGGTCAGTGATTCTTTGGATGTGAAATAATCCGAACTTATAAGTCAAAGCGATCAAAAGACACGGCCAATCAGGTGACATATTTTGAAACTCGAAAATTCACTCATAGTGTGATGTGATTCACAAGTAAAAGAAAAACTCTGGATATCGTTAATTTGTAGTTATATTACATAAAAATTTGAGTAAGTAATAACCGTACGTAACCCTCAGGACGCTAGTCCGACTCGCACTTGTTTTTATTTTTATTTGTATTTCGGCTCGCTTTAAAACCTTCATCCGTTCCCGTGTTTATGCGTACCTACTTACAACGTCTTTTGTATTTTGTCTCGTTATTAACTTTTTCATCAGGTCAACTGAATCGGATGCATTACATTGTCTTATATTTGGCATATTTGTGGTAAGCAGTAAATGTGTAACGTGACATAGGATCTTATCTAAATCTTCTCGTTTGAGAACAAGCGTGTGCGTTTACCAGAGTTTCAGTAGCTCGTTCTTCACTAAGTTCCCTCCCGGTTTTGTTGTGAAGTTACTAGTAAGATTTCGTGGCCCGAAACGAGCGTTTAACTGGCCGAGATATTGATGTTAACTCATCCGTGAGACGTGTTTTCTTCTGTTATTGGGTCAACTACACATAAGTAGACGATATGAAAAGATTATCTGACTGATGGAAGGCGATTCGAAAAACAAAAAACATCGATAAACTGAATCGGATATAATCGAATATCTCGTATTTTGTTTTTGTTGTTATTCGTACCATATTACTAAGTTGTTCTAACATGTTCACTCTTGTTGTATACAAACCCCTGCCTCCTTCCAAATAATAACATGTTACGTAGGTATTACTAATGAAGTATTTCAAATACACATTTTGACACCTCAACCAATTCTTTACTTTCAACACTTTCCGAGTAAATAATGACCACATCGCATTTTCTATAGATATATTCTCATACCAGCTGAAGTCAAAAAACATTTTCATAAGAGAAGATTATTCATAATTTGAATTAAAGATATTTTGAAATGTGAATGTTATACGTGAATAAAACTCGTAACAAAATCGAGATTTTGCAAAAGACGATTTAAAAAACAAATGGTTAAACACCTGTTTTACCGATTTTTAAAATTTAATCTCTAACGGGGGAAAAGGGTTGCTAAAATTTATAAAATTACAAATAACCCGAACAGCTAAGATTACAAATTTTAAATTTTGCTCAAAGATTTTCTGAATACACACTCTGAGGGGGTGAAAAAACAGTGCATGTAGAAACTAAAATTTCTCATGGGTATAACGTTGGCGTCCAGTAAGAAAGGGTTCTTACAAAATTCGACCAATAACAGGGGTTTTTAAATTTTGTATGGAGAAAAGGAGAAAATATAAACAAAGGGCACAATAACTTGAAACTTTGCACAACTACAAAAAACTAAGGACGTGTTTTACCTATTTTTGAAATTCATCTCTACAATGACAAAAATGCACAACCCGAACCGGTGGTTAGAAATTTAAAATTTAGCGTGATCCCTTATATGACACAAGAATCATCAAGGACATGTTTTTCTAAATTCAATCCGTAAATAGACAAATTGGGGTTCCAAGTTACAAGTCATTTTATGAACATTTACTTACCTATCATCATTTCCTCTACTACTTATCTACCTACTTATCTTTTCCCACTGTCATAGTTAGCAACAAATGCACCGCTTAAGGTAACTTACCTAACTTACGATAACTCATGTATTTGTATTCATGACACCGTAACTAGAATATTAACAATAATACCACGCGGACGAAGTTGCGGGTGATCGCGCGCGGACGCAAATTTTTATCTACAAAGGAATTTATGGTATACTTCCCAGCTACATTTAACTCTTTCTTCAGACACGCACGAACAAGGAGTTAATCCGAGCGTTCAGTAGAGCGCACCATGATAAAGCACTTAAGAACGTTCGAGGTATGATGGAGCCGGTTGGGGGGAGTGGAGGTGCACGGCCCGCTGCACTCGCCTATGATTGATAGTGTGTCGCCATCGCCCGACACATTTAACGTTTTGTATTAAATTGTAACCGATAGGCACTCTCGGTAAACAGACGAGTTCAATCGACCGAATCTAAACCGCTTAAGTCTTTGATGTGGCCTAGACGCCCGACGATGAAAAGTTTATCCTTTTTATGGCAGGAATTTTTCGTAACAGCTGTCACAACAATATTATTTTCTTATTTTCTTCAAATAATCACGTTACCGTTCACCTGTTAAATATTTCTAGAATTCATATGTTTATTTGCTATCCTTTCACGCTTTAGGGGCTAATTGGGTTTGCCTGAAATTATGTGTAGAAAATCTTTAAAAATCAAGGTAACATAATAATATAAACTGGCAAGTTTTCCAAATTTTGGTTCCCGGTTTCTTATGAGGAGAAAATGAAAATTCAAATCAACTTTCATTATATGTTCGCTGTCTCTTAATATGCATTCAGTCTTATGGTGGCACCATTACCTTATTTAATTTTGGGTACTAACATTGTGAAAGTTATTATATTTAACAAATTTATTTATATGTATTAAATTTATTTATTTTATACCGCTTGAAAGAAATCCATAAATTTGAATTTCGCGCTTATGCTAGGATAGTATACAAGAAACATTGTAAGTATAAAGGTGTGGTCAGGAAAATAAGAATAAAAAAGGCATAAAACCAGAATGGAAACAGGACCTAGACTTGAAAATAAAGTGGAAGTGGCTGGCGGTGGTACGAAAACGAGAAAGTATACGGGCATATTCTGACGTAGTTAACGCATAAGCACAGTAAAACTATAATAAAACGAAGCCCGAAGTTAATCTGGGCGTAGTTCGGGAAGACCCTTATTCTGAAAATTTATTCAATTTGGGAATTATTTGGGTCGTTCAAAAGCTAAACCTGTTTAGTTATTTGGGAACGCACTTCACGAACACAGCTAAACGGATTGCGATGAAGCCTTCATCGAGGCATCTCTTAGTACGAACTGACGCTGCCTATAAGCTACTATGGGCTTCTCGTTTATATCGTAAATGAAATTAGTAACTAGGTAAATGCTACATCCATGATATAACCAGCGATCTTCTCATTCGATCACAAAGGTAAAGCTACCGCGGTTACGATTTGTATTTGTAAAATTAAACTGATGAAAGTAAAATAAAAAACTAAAAAGCCAAAAATAAACCTTTTTGTTAGTCTTAATGGATAAGCTCCTAAATTAATTTTGAGTCGGCGCAAAACAAAGAATAAACGAAGATCATTAAATCTTTGAACCACGCATCCCGTGGTTCAAAGATTTAATGATGGCATTGTATACACTCAATTAATTCGTTTGTTTGTATGGCACTGACACTGAAAATTAGTTTAGAAGATAAATTAGACTAAAAAGATTTATTTTTCGAATTTCGATTTCGAAGTTATTCAGTAAAGAAATTAGCATCTATGTTGGACCACTGTGCAAAGAGTTCCTCTATCCTCTACCCATAAGAGTGGCTTTTTTCAAATTTGAATTCTACCAATTTCAAGGTACAACCCCATCCAATAAAAAAAGAATCGTCAAAATCGAACTACTCTGCATAAAGTAAGATGAGGTCATACATAAAAAATAATATATTTGCACTCGTATATATACGCATCGACTTTAGAACTTTTTTTCGTCGACGGTTAAAAAGGTATAAAAGCTTTTTTTATAAATATATTTTCCTAATACGGAAACCTGAATTGACTGCCAACCACCGAAGCTCTTAGACGGATAGACTGAGTTTGATGCGGTTTCCTTTTAATTGAAAGCAGGTTTAGCCGGAATGGTCCTTACCTATATTTCTATGTGTCTGTCTTGTTGTTTCCAAATAGATGAACCGATTTTAATGCTGTTTTTTTAATTGAAAGCTGTTTGAGTCGTGATTGTTCTTAACTACATTTCTATCTGTCTCTCTGTAAGTCTATCTGCGGCATCTAAGTTCCTAAATGGACGAATCGATTTTAATGCGCTTTTTTTGTTTGAAGACTGGTTTGATCTAGATGATCCTTAAGTGAAAATTTTTAAAAACTATAAAAATAAAACACAATTTTTTTTAAACAAATGATTATCCTTAAGTGTAAAGTTGAAATTAAAAACTTTGCAGAGCATCCCAGTTTTGGGTATACATATATGATAGTATGGATTACCACGACAGCTGCAGAACTTGACCGAATTCTATAAAAATCACTCAAAGTGCGTACAGACACACCGACAGCCCGCTCAAAAAAATAGCGTCACATCGGATATTTACCTTATATAATTTAAGGTGTTGTATACGGCCCAGTAGATTTATTCATGGAATATTAAAAAAGTCACCTTTAAACTATCAGAGTCATCTAGACATGCAGTCTCACTATGTTCCGGAACGTCACGTCCCTTTAGCAGTCCCGGTACAAATGTGTAGTAAACGCGATCAAAGCCGAGGGTAAAAAGATAGTATTCATATATGCGTTATGCTGAATTAATACTAATGTATTTTGACATTCTGATAACAACTCGATATCGATATAAAAACCTACTATAAATTCAAGTTAGCTATTGTTTCGCGTAAATAGTTTATGAAGCCAGCGAACGTGCCGGTTGCGTCCGCACTCGCAACAAAGGAATAGATTATTCCTACGAGTAGGTACCTACCTCTTGAGTGGCATCCAGTTTATATTCTGCGAATCGATGCTAACGTTTTTATTTAAAAATTTATTTATTTATCAAGGATTGATCCTTGTTGTTACACCGGAAATTTACCATAAACGGCCGTGTGGCATTTAAGTTATTTTTACAAAAATGTTTTCTCTCAGTGTATAGTTTGCTAAGAAAAACTGTTATGGAAAACTGATAAAAATCTGCTAGTCTTTAGAAAATAAGGAATCAGTTTCGATTGCATTCAACTTCAAACAAAGTACAAGAAGAAGAAGAAATATTACCGCGGCACCAAGCAAACCAGCAAGTAAATCTATTTAAAACGTTGCTCGGAAGCGCCACCCGGAACTTATACGCGGTACGTACCTAAAGGCTTTACATTATCTACATTTGGTTTTCCGCGTACGCTGTGATGAGGGATATTCTGTATCTGTCCCTATTGAATACGCAGCCTTGGATTCGTCTTGAATGCCTCTGCCGCAACCTAACATAATAAATCATTACTCTGCACGAACGTACGATTTTTACCCAACTGACTTTGCAAATACTCACGTACATAATAAGTGTAATTTATTTTATCCGCGTCTGTCTGCCGCGTGGCTCCGTGAGACAATAATGAAGTTAATGAAATCTCTTCAAGGGATTTGAATATGAAATACTTTAAAGCGTAAATTAATTGTTCATCCTGAAAACGAGCTTCTTATTTTATTAATAACCAAAACATTTTTAAAATAATCGTAAATAATTAAACTTAAAATATAAACCTTTGTTTTATGTCATGCTTTATTTTTGAAGAGGTTTTTAATCTGTCAGGACCCAGAAAATAGGCAAAACTTACGCGATTCTAATGCTATAACGTGACATCATCTAAGTGTCAGCCTATCGATAAAGGCTATAAATTTTACCCAGTAGTTAAAAAAAAAATTACTATGATTTTACGAATGGTTCGGAGTTTGATTGTCTTAAAAAAAAGACAATTAAAAACGAAACGAAATTATGCTTGTTACCTATTGTAAGTAGAAGCTTACTCTGTTTTAGGGGATATCAAAATTTGAAAAAAAAAGGCTCACGAGCTTGTAATGAGTTGTGTAACATAAGTATAAAAAACGCATATTCCCCTTAACTCCGAAAGTATTAGTCCTGGAATATTAAACAAATAAGGCTTATAAAAGATTTGAGAAATAGAAATTACAGTAAAATGAATTTTCAATTAAATTTCAATTCTGGTTAGTTAAAAAAAAGTATATGTCTATTTACAGAAATATTTCGATCTAAAACCTATCAAACGTTAGTGATAAGATTAAGAAGTCCATCGCATTATAAAACTAGTTATTTTGCATTTCTGTAAAAAAAAGACATTCAGAAGTTAAATTGAACGCTACTTTAAAATAATAAAATACACATTAGGGATCCGTGTAAAAAATAAGTATCTTCTTCAGGAAGGCGTGCGATGCTATGACACGGGGTACGGCCACGAGCATAGCTATCGTCTGATACTCCCGGTCGAAAGTTCATTTACATAATTAATCTGCGTCCAAGGAGTACAACGGTGCGTTGACGCTTTCCCATTAATTAGCGACTACTTGTCTAGCTTTAACTCACTTTTAAGAGTAAACCCGTTGTGACCGAGCACCGCTCCAAACCTTTTAAAAGTTAAAATTACAACGGATCTGCAACTTTAAAAAGTGTAAGCCATATTTAACCGCTCTGCGTTCGAGTAAACTTGAATATAAATGGCGCTTGCTGCAGGACAAGTAACAGCGGTTCAAGAATGCCACAAATCAGTAGAAAAAGCGAAAAAGTTTTAAGGCTGTAATCTCAATCTACAACTCTTCAGTACGTTATACTTATCGAGATAAATTTTCGAACATTTATTTCATATAAATTTTATTCATTCGCTTGTATACATTGTAACAACAGAATTAACTTACGAAACCGAAGTAGAAGTTGCAAAGTGAATGGCGCGCTTATAGTTTGGCGCACCTAACCACTGACATAGCTCGGTATACCGACGTGGGGCGTTCCTATTAAAACTGTTAAAGTTTACTGAAATGTTTACTGCTAGTGGGCTTGGAATACCTACCTACAAGAGAATTGAATCTATGGATGAATATTGAGCGCATCATATGAGAAAATTACCGTATGATGTAATTAAATTAAATTATTATATATATATAGATACAATTAAATATTTTTTTTAAGTACGTACAGTATTACTAACTAAATAATATTTAATTAACTTGTAGTGTTTCTTTGTGAGCAATTCAATTAAATTTACCTCCTATTATTTTTCCTTTGTTTGTAATAACTTGAAATACTGTAGACAAAAGAAAAAATAAAGAAATTTCCTCTCTTTTATACTTATTATGATGAAACCTTTTGGACCTCAGGTAGGTTATTTGTATAATAATATTCTAAAAAAACTTACCTTGTTACATTATTCAAATTAATTGTTGATAATGGATTTTTTAAAATTATTTTATATTGGATAAATATTATATGATAGATTTGCCATTACCATCGCCATTGGCCTTATGAAATGACGAAGATAGAAAATACTTCTGATGTGCAACGCGCTACTTCTATGCGTGTCTGCGAACAATTACTGATCCAACTTCAGTCTTTGCTTATCATAACTTCCATAATAAAACGAAATTTCAAACGTAGTTAAACGCAAAAACTCTTTCAGATTTTATCTTTTGAATTAAGCGTCCATTTTATATGACAAAGCAATACTAATGAAGCACACAGGGTACATAAAGGTCGTCCTGGAATGAAAATATATTCAGTACAAACAAAATCTTATCTAAGAATTAGATTTAATCCACGAGACGTTGCCGGGTACTCAGCGTGACGCCGAGCGTAGGCCCGGACTGAGGGACGGGTTAGCGTTATTTATGTAATACTCGAGTAAGCCGTTTAATCGTCCCGCGTACTCTTATCAGAGCAAAAGTAAAGTATCAGTACAATGACGTCATGTAAAGTTGAAAACACAACTCACGCATGCGCATAATATTCAAACATAATCTACAAACCGTGAAGAAGCCTAAGATGTTTATTACTTGTGTGTAGTGTTCGTACTGTACTCTATGCATGCTCTGTGACTAGATGATTTTCTAGTCACCCCGTGGAAAGTTTGACTCGTAACGGCGGGGGGTGTGATCTGAGTTGGCAATTTGGCATAGCCTCGTTTTAGCTAACAAATTGTTTGCCCGCAACGCATGCAGGTAGTCACGTCACGGCTCATTACCCACAGTTTACATTAACCGAATCACGTTCACGTTGTAAATTTTCCGTGTTATGTATTCATGTTGTTAACTATTTCACAATATTTGTATTCGTTTTAACTATAAATTAGATAGTGTTGTCAGATATTCCAGAACTTATGTCCAGCTGTTACTTTTAAACTTGACAGTTTTATTGCTGTTGAAATGCAACGAGATGCGAATGTTGGTCGTTATGCTCGTACATTTGAATCAATTTCCTCCAGACACAATAGACACCGTCACTACATCGGCTTCAATGAAAGAGGCTGCACGGAACAACGGAAGGAACGGCTGTATGGGATCCAGAACGAAATTATGCACAGCTCTCGAGAACTTTTTATGAAAACGCGGTATCTCTGACCTCACTCTTTTGTTTTCGAATAATTATTCAAAGTTTTCGTCGACGTCCGATGCTACGCATAGCTTCGCCGCATTTCGAACAGCTTTTTACTGACTCATTGCACCAAGTTTTATTAAATTCATCCCAAGTAAGATTAGATAGGTTTGTTTTAATAATCTTTTTGATTCGTCAGATTTCAAATGTTGTTACAATTTTCTGTAGTTAAAGAATGTTCACAGGGATAGGAAACCCATTCGACCTATACAAAAATTGCATAATACCTATTAGGTACTAGCTGACAACTAACTAATTATTCTATCAGTTGAAAACTTATTTCATATTTATTAGTTAAATGTACTTTAAATTTTTTTTAGGCATTAGGTATTTATTATCAAAAAAAGCCAAACGTAAATATTACGCACGAGAAATTGGCGACTGATGGTTAAACGGGGAGGGTCATCCCGCCGGTGGCCGTCGACTGACGCAATCGCCCACGCATCCGAACGATAATAAGATAAATTTGAGGCGCTATATGTCTATATTTTATTACAAAGTTTTACCTATTTAAATATTTTTTTTTTACCAAAGATCACAATATTAAACTTTGGAAGGTGATGAAAAACTCACCCAGTGTATTATGATATACGAATAGAAAATCACATGATATTTTAATATTTCATTTAGGACACAGATCACGAGTTCGCCGGCAGGGAGCTGGCATAAATTCGGCGCGTGATCAAAACGGTGATTAGTGAAATTAGCTTGATGACGATAATATCCGCGCATTGCTTGTAACGCAGTGAGGCACGTCTGACAATAATTATGTAAATATACGGGCCGTGCATCCGCGGTACACAAGTCTCGATGGAATATTGCACCCCCATTATGTTCTGCCGTATCCCATACTATTCTCTATCCCGTTTAATTTATTCTTTCGCCCAACTGTAAATAATTAGGTAATTTATCCTATTGTGCATTAAATAATTTTAATTTTGAGCGTAATTAATTGATGATTTGCTGAAATGATATAAACAATTAATAAGAAAAAGAAATTTGTCAATTGATTATTTCTGTAATTCAATACTCCTAAATGAAAATAAATAAAAACAAATAAATATGATGAAAGTATAAATGTAGGAGTTATTGTAGAAAAAATCAGTGATATTTATGAAGTTCTTTCTACTTTTATGTTCGTTATATTAAGTTTTTAAACTTAGAAAATACGAAAATTTAGCTCATACAAAAATAGTAAATTTTCACTTTGTACAGGGTTATCGGTATACAACGGTCGTAAGTAATCAGAAAAATACAAAACCCAATTTTGAGAGGCTTTCATGCAGGTCGTTTCACAGAAATACACCCGATCAGTGCGGGCTAAATTGAGGCTTTCGGATGTTGTTCCGGGCAAGCAAAAACAATAGGTTGAAAAATAAATTGTTTTATCTTTTACCGCGTCGTTCAGGAAAGGGTCATTTGATGATGCATTGTGTCATGTATTATTTGTGTAAGAAATTTATATACTAGACTCACATAACGAACGTATGACCTTTTTTTCTAGCTTCTGTCTACTTCTCATATGCTCCCAATCTAGTGTTATACACTGACACTAGATTCCTACGCTCCGGTTCCTATTTTTGATTTATCTCTGCTCGTTATTGTGTAATATACTTAAACTTCCACCCGCAATGCACCTCTCGAACAAAGGAAACGGAACGACTTAGGAGCAGACACAGAGTTGTTTGCGCCTTACGAAGACATCCTGTTTTCTAGTTCACACTCTAATTTACGTTACCATAATTTTATCTGCCACTCTTGCGTTACTATATACTCCTACGTCTATTCTCATTCCTAATTCTGTTTTCACTAAGCCTGTGTTAGAGTTCGTTTGTTTACTTTAACTCCGAATCGTGATTAGTCCTTACCCCCACGGGGCATTCGGTCGGACAAAGTGACTTACGTTCTTTTCTCATTTACTTATATTCTATAAGTTAATAAACATATCAGTGCTATATTTTCATGAAAATCTAATTAATTTTGGTAACAAAACATGAAATAACATAAATAATAATAATAACACACACAATCACAACAACGTCTAGGTCCCAAACTAAGCATTAGCTTGTATTTTGGGTACCAAGCGAAGACACCACATACATATAACAACCAAGACCCGGTGCCAGTATTAATATTCATCATATAAATACTGACCCAACCTGGGATTCGAACCCGGGACCTCCAACTTCGCAGGCAGGGTCACTGCCCACTAGGCTAAGCGGTCGTCTTAACAAACAGACTTAATTAGTCAGCTTTGCATCATATGAACTATAAAAAATAGTTTTGTTCTGATTAGCACACCATATTACATTTATTGCCAATCGCTCTTTGCTGAAAGTCAGTCTCGAATTTCAGCCGTGCTTCTGTAGCGATAAAACTTTTCAAATAAAAAACGTGCACCCGCATCAGAATTTCACAAAGCACGTAGTAAAAAAGCAAACAATAACAGCGTCCTCATAATAAAATATTCGCCGAGAGGATGGCCATTTGAATAAATATCGAGAGGGACTACCATTTTTCACCGCTCTTGTGATAATAATGATGCTATTTATCACGACCACCAAAGGGTGGGTAATTATTTACGTTATATTCTGGCGGTTTCGTTTGTTTACTTATACTTTTGTGCGATATTTTTCGCCGATGGCGACAGGACACTAGGTTATTTCGTTAGGCCGCTCGGAATGGCTCCGAATGATTTATCGTCGTGTTGAATATGCATGTCGAGATGAAAAATGACGGGGAACGTACACGCCATACGCGTCATGGGCTGGTCCGGCTTGGGCCGTAGCCGCGGATCGCAAATCATGACTCTCAGAGAAGACCGTGAGCTTTGGCCGTGTGGGGCTTGGCTCGCTTCGTCAAATACGTCACTTTAAGGAAGTCGTTAAGAAGATAAATCGCGAACCACACAAGACCCCGTAATCCTATTAAAACGTTTTAGTGATAGTTGGGCGCACTAAAAACTTAATATCGTTATAGTACTACTATAGAAATGGAAGAGACGCTGTTAGTACCTTATCCAAATAAATATTAATATAAAATACTTGAAAATTTTATTGCTATCAAAAACAATTACTATTAAAAATTGTACTTATTCGATAAACATATGAACCAATGAACACGTGTTATTTACTAACGCTACCTAAAATTTTAATTAAATACAATTCTTCTTAGGGCAATTTAGTAATTCAATAATGAAAGATACGAACTGTAGCGAGTCGCCCTACGCGACGTTGAGTAGGCCGCTTGTCCGTTAATGAAGACCCGGTCCGCCCTATGCCGAGGAGAGATCGAGCTGGTTCAGGGAGCAAATGCCACGCTGTTCGCTTCAATCAATTTCAGTATTACAACCTGCATCTCTTCAACCTGTCTCTGACCGATGTACCTATCTAGAATTATATAGCTAATAAATATGAAGGTAACAATATTCCCAAGAAACTTAATAATAAATAGAGACAACTTTTTTAAGAAACGCAAATGACTACAATTCGAAGTACAATATTAAAGACGAGTACCTACTAAAAGTGATATATGTACACTTAAAATTGAAACGTCTGGCTATTATTACAAATATAATAAGCTCTGAGCTTTCTTAGTTTACTTATGACTTATTATGTCTATAAAAGCAAATATATTTTAAATAAAATATCTGTTTTATTAATCAGTGACCGTTCAAAACATTATGGAAATTAACTGGAAAAAAGTAAAGTATAGGTAGTAATAGAATAAAAATATAAAATAGTAATAAAAGGTATTTCATTTTCAATAAAAGAAGAAATTAAAATCGTAAATTTTTTTTTTGATTCTGTTCGGGACTTGTACATGTATATATACATTAACAAAAAAAATGTCGCAGTACGCAACTAAAAACGATCCGAAGCTTTCGTTTAAAAGTGTTGGCTTTTAATACAAAAAAGGGGGTTCAGTCCGTGTCTAATCCTCGCTGTATTTATGTATCAATAATAACAGAAAAAATACATGTAATAGGTGAAATACTGTCACAGGGCGACATGTTTTTGTTTTTTTTTTTGATATTTCGTTTAGTTATTTTAGAATACATTTCTGAAAAACATGTTTTCCGTCGGTTTTTCGTTTTTGAAAATAATAAGCCGTAAATTCGATGTTAATGCGAATTTAAAAAAAAAAACAAAACGTACCGCCCGGGCGCCCTAGGGACATCCTTTCTTAATGACCCTACAAATTTTGGTTCCAATTCATACACATTTCAGGGTTGGAAACAGTCACGGCCTGCAAGCTGTTTCGACGGGTACTTTGTAGGTTTTACGGCAATTCGCTCTTGTTATCTCGGTTACTCAGGTATAGATCGGTGTAGAGGGATTGAAACGGAGTTAGCGAAGCCGATTCGAAGCCGCGCAGAGAAAGACTATCCCCTTAAGAACGGCAAACACGTATTACGAACGTTCTGTAATTTTGGTCCGAATTGTTTGAGTTCGTTCCGCTTATTCGAAATAAAATAAACTGTACTTACGTAACAAATTTGCATTTCGTTGAAAAGTCTAGAGTAGGTCATTAACCGGGCCGCGGTGCCCAGCTCAATGGTCCGGCGCGACGGGCCCGGACGGAACGTAACGTATAAAAACGTTTGCAAACCGGCGTGCTCTCTATTTAATTTGCGAGTCTTTACATTTTAGTTTTGTGTTTTAATTCGTCAATTTAGAAGCGCAGAAAACGGAGAGGGTCCTGTAATTAGTGAGCCCGCTGGCAGCCGCTTAATGAAACTCAGTTTCAATCGTGAGCCTCGAGTCGCGTACAACTCCCATGTATTTACTCAATGAATTTCGGAGTTTGTAACGACTCCGGCTAGCGGTCGATACGGTCTATCCGAAATTTATGTTAGTAAATTTAACGTATTACGATCTATTATATTCTGTTTGTATGTCTTTATATTTCTGTATCCATTATCCCAAATATAAATCAACACCGCCATTAAAATATTCGCTATATAAAGTCGCGCAGCAAATTAGCGCGAGCGACTTCCGTGTTGCGTTATCAGTGAATTAAATTAAAATTAAGTTCTTTGCACATTTATTTTGTTAAAAATGTTATAATAAAAGTGGGCTGAATCCACTTTTCTCAGTGATTTACATGTCACTGACATTCACTGACATTTATCATTCCTCATAATTCGACCTTCGTTGTAATCACTCGACTGCAACTTCAAAGCTGATAGTATTTCATTTCGATCTGACGCTTTATCATGTGCGCCGCTTTTTATAATCAACGCTTCAGACGTTCTCGCGCCTTTCTTAAAATTCGCACCAAATTAAATCGTTCGCACTTTGTTTTTTAATAAACTTTATGAAATAGAAATAGTGACGTAGTGGTCCGACCGACCGATGAACCAACTGATGGTCCGTATGTGCAATCTGCACGTAACACCCTGTTTATAATTTGGTCATACTCGTAGTCAAGTTGAATAATATTTATTTATACGTATATCATTGATATTTGATGTCATATAGTAGTCATAAGTAATCGATAATAGTCCGATTTTGAACGGCATTGTTTTACCAGTTATTGCGATTTCGTTGCAGAGACACGTTCGGAATAAATTAAAGTGCAATTTGGGGCCTGTAGTCGGCTATCGGCATACCGTACCGCAATATCGGCAATCGGTGTGTGCACAAAGGAATTGCTCGGCCCCGTTGCGGTTTCACGTCCAGATGCGGGCCACCTGCGGCTTAAAAAATCACAAATATTTACTATTTGTATTTTAAGATGCGTTTCTGTTTATTAAATTTTATATGTGTTTTAAAAATTTTTAAATTTATTTATGAAAAGCGTACACATTCCTTCTTTTTTATGTGGTTCGTGTTGCGGCCGTTGATTAACGCTGAATATTGCATTCAACGATCGTGCATGGAAATATGAAAACGCGATTTTATAATGGAATATTGGAGTTTTTACAATGGTATTATTCCGAAATTTATACAGAATCGGTAATGAAATCACGTGCTCTATCTGCTATAAATGAAAAATAATTCTTGTGTTTGAAAACAATTTTTTTAAAAGTGATTAGGTAATATGTAAAAAGAAGAAAATAGGTCGATTTTATCAAAGCATTCTATTAAAGGAATATTTTAGAATATCGCCTTATTACTATTGGCTTATTCTATTTGGGTGAATTCCTGGGATACATTTGATTCTATACACTGCATATATTTACTTTGTGTCTTCGTAATGCTGAAACAGGTACGATCGAATGGGAAAGGCTGAACTCTGTATGACCTTAAGTTACTAATCTAAACTATCATCTTTACTTGGTATACTTCGTAACATTACTCGCTCCCTGCCGCGCCAAGTTCGTCTCACTATTTATAATTCATTAGTAAAGCCCCATCTACTGTGTCTCATTGAGATATGGGGAAACGCCTCTAAAACTAGACTCAAAAACTTACAAATCACTCAAAATAAAATAATAAAAATGCTTTTTCACTTACCTTATCGCAGCCCAACAGATATCTATACTAATATTATGAAGCTGAAGAGTTTGTTTGTTTGTTTTGTTTGTTTGAACGCGCAAATCTCAGGAACTACTGGTTCGAATAGATAATTTTTTTTGTGTTGGATAGTCTATTTATTGAAGAAGGCTATAGGCCATATGTATAAAATAATACCATCTGTCTGTCTGTCTGTCTAATCGAGCAAATCTCCAAAACGGCTGAACTGATTTTGATAAAACTTCACAGATGTGGAAAAAAAGTAGTCAAAAATGACATACACTACTTTTTTGTATGTCTGTATGTACGTCTATCAGTCTATTCGAGCTAATCTCCTAAACGGCTAAACCGATTTTAATGAAATTTCACGGGTATGAAAAAAAAGTGGTCAAAAGTGACATTCCCTACTTTTTGTCCGTCTGTCTGTCTGTACGTTTATGTGTCCATTCGAGCTAATCTCCAAAACGGCTGAACAGATTTTAATAAAACTTTGCAGACGTGAAAGAAGGTTGTCAAGAGTGACATCAGTTACTTTTTGTGGCTGTCTGTCGTTTGTCCTCACTGATCTATCAGCGTAGATAAAGCCGAAAGTACTAAGTCTAGAAAGCCGAAACTTGGAACAGTGGTTTATTTTATAACGTGAGTATTAATTTTTTAAGAAAAGAATATTTGGAAATTTCAAATTTAAGGAGGGAGGGATGGAGGGGCTTTGTATGAGAGTCTTTGTTCTTTAAAGTTAGAAACATAAAAATTTTAACATAAATAAATAATGACGTGTTTCAGGGTGTTTGGATTTTCACATATTAAGGGTGGGAAACGGGAGGTGAAAATTATGCGAGTATCGGTTTTCTTAAAGGAGTGGGGAGAATGAAGATTGAAAGTTTGAATGTGTGTACCCAATATTAGTTTCAGCAAATAGCACCTACGTATAAACCATTTCGAATGTTAATACTACCTAAAACAGGAATGTGTAGTCTACGCAAGCGAAGCTGCGGGCGGTCGCTAGTTGTGTATAAAAAAACAAAACTTATGAACCTCGCACAACTACACAAATATACCACATACATATTAATACGTAAAATATTAAATAAGTCTATACACACAGAAATCACCTTCACACTGCGTAAACAAATAACCAAATTACCAACCAGAAGGAAAAGTCATACTGTGTTACCTAAAATTAGAACTAATTACGGACGAAAAACAATTACCTTTGAAGGAGCACAAATATACAACAACTTACCTAGCTATATAAAAAATTGCAACTTATAATGTTTTTAAATCTAAGTTAAAAAAGCATATTCTTAATAATGAATAATTATTAAAAAAAAAATAGAAATTACTAATAAGTATTGAATTTTCCATTAATATGTGTTTGCTATGTCATACATAATGATATAGCTAACATATTTTTATGTTTATTTTATAAAACATTGTATTTTATGTAGCATCCTTTGTACCTACATTGTTTTGTACGGGCGATGAGATGATAATGTAGGTACGCTCAGATGTTAGTTCGGCAAAAAAAAATCTACTGCATATTTATTTTACAGCTACCCTCTGTATGTGTATTTAAAATTATTGTAAAATTTATATTGTTAGTTCTCATGTTAAGTGACTATTTGTATTCTTTTTTTGAGAATAAAGTTCTTTAAACCGAAGTTAAACTGGCTCGTTCTAAGGACATGTACTCTGCAAGTACGGCTTTGTACATTATGTTGACCTCTTTTGCTGAAAATTATAATTGAATGTAGATATATCTTCCAAACATCTGAATCGATTCAAGGAAATGGGTAAGATTTTGATTCTTTAGACTGTACTTAAAGTAATACAATATTAATATTTTGATCGTGCGTGAAAATTACAATTTGAGAAGTTATTCGTTCTTTTATCTGTCTTTATTTCACTGATTCTAACCTCGTACATCTTGAAATTTTTATCATCTATTCTGACGAAATTTCATAAATGAATATTGTTTTACCGATATCACATATGGAGTGGAATTATAAAAGAATTTTGAGTTACTTGCAATACATCAGGTTGAGTATTTATCGTTGAATAGATTTTATGAAACTCAACTAAATATGTTAAAAACCCAGGTGAAAAACTCGAACTAAAAGAAACATATTGTAGACAAGACGCCGCGCTATAATGAAGCCCAAACTTTACTGGTGCGCTTGTATAGGCAAGAAATATGCACACCTATAAACCAATACCTTGCCGGCTGCGTATAGTTAAAAACTAAAAAGCAAAAAATAATAAGCCTTTTCTTGTTATTTAACCTTAGACTCTTAAACTAATTAGGTATAAGACCTAAGTTCTTTTCAGTCAGCGCCAAACAAGCCTTCAAGTTTCACGAGTCTTTAAATTGGTAATTTAGTTAAAAAAAACAAACAAAAAAACAAGTAATTTTTCACAAGTAACTAATTTTTTAAAAGTCTAAAGTCCTCCCACAGATTGAAGACTGAGGCTTCGATTCGTGGACGCGGTGCTCGGTCTAGTTAGTCTAGTAAGTATGAAAATAAATTTTTATTTGGCGCTACTCTTGACCTTCTTTATTTGAAAGCACCTACTGTTCTATTGTTCTATGTAAAACATTTTTAGTAAATATTAAAAATATGTACTCTAAAAGTATCTCAATAAAAACTCTTTAAAATTATTTTAGTTGCCATAAAATAATTGCATATGGACATATAAAACCAATGCCTAACAGCAAAAAAGAAATAGTAATGCAGGTATTACGGAACCGTGTTTCTGATTACATTTAGACGGACTGCAGACCAGAGATACAAAAATGTGGACACGCAGCAAAACCGACATATTCACGACGAAATGCTACATTGAATCGGCACAGTGACGCACGTTTACCATAGTCGATAAAATCTAGTTATCTGATGAAGACAACTTTTAAGTTTGACGATCCGAATGAACAAGGAGTCGATAAAGAAAAATCGTTTTTAAGTGTACTTATGAGTGATGAGTTTAATAGTGTTTTATGGCATTTGTATAGTATTAATTTAGTTTAATGTGTATTTTGTAAATAATAGTTTTTTTTTCATGTTTCTCCTCTCCGTGCTAGCTAGATGCTTGCTCTGATAGGTAATTAGAATAAAATGATCACTCTTTTATCTTACCTATACAAGCGCACCAGTAAAGTTTGGGCTTCATTATAGCGCGGCGTCTTGTCTATAATATGTTTCTTTTAGTTCGAGTTTTTTACCTGGGTTTTTAACATATTTAGTTGAGTTTCATAAAATCTATTCAACGATAAATTCTCAACCTGATGTATTGCAGGTAACTCAAAATTCTTTTATAATTCCACTACGTATGTGACATCAGAAAAAAAATATTCATTTATGAAATTTCGTCAGAATAGATGATAAAAATTTCAAGATGTACGAGGTTAGAATCAGTGAAATAAAGACAGATAAAAGAACGAATAACTTCTCAATTAACTTTATTGCCTCGAGTCACCCTAGGAAAAACGGGTACCCCGTTTTCGAAAAACGGACTCGAAAAAATTATAGAAAATGCGAGAAATTTGTACATGATATAATTATATAATTTAATACTGAGTATATTTATTTTACATATAAGAATAAATAATTTATTTATAATTTACAAAAACGGTATAAAAGAACGAGCGAAGAAGTATAAAATCGTTTCTACTTCAGATGGTCGCCATAGCAACAAGATCAAACACTAGACGAAGAGGTAACAAATCTTGAAAAATATTGTAGCGTTTGATTTAACGTTTTTCGAACCTATAGTTCCATACAAAGATTGACACGCTGGTCGCGCCACCCTACGTGCGTCGTACGCTCGCTGTACACTGGCAGAATTGAAATTGTAAATTATAGTGGAATTGAGAAAGTCCTCTTTTTTAAATTTGGTTAAAAATGAATAATGATGTCAACGAAATATCGGAATTTGTTTTCATAAATATTATTTAAATTTATTTATATTCGTATTTCCGTTTTGTTGTAGGAATTAAAATTAAAATTCATGTTATAATTGAAATAACGATCTGTCTCTTAGCTACGTAACTTCAAACTCTGTCATAAATTTAAAGAAATAATATCAAAATAGATATTCTTTTACTTTCGACCTATCATGAAAATTCAAATAGACTATATTTCCATGTTTTCTGAGTAGGTATGTTAGAATGTGAAAATAAGACGAACCCTCACCTTAATTACTATTTAAATGTAGTAGGCATAGACGACAGGTAGGTATTTAGAACTTTAATTTCGTGAGTTTTCATGAAATTCAATTGTTTAATGTAATACGTACCTACAAATTTCTATTTGATTTCTAAATACAGAAATGCTGTGTTCAGAGAACTTATATAAAAATTAATGAATAATTTAAAATCAGTGAAGTATATAAGCTTTGTCATGTCCTTTTGTGAAGTGAACTCCTTTATTGGGTACTGTTTTGGATTAATAATCAAGTTTCTACCAAACTCAAAGTAGGTACTTATAATTATCTAAAATAGGATTTGACTTGGCATAAGAAAACAGAAGTTTTTTTTATATCCACTTCAGATAAACAGTTGGCAGCAACTGGGCCATAACTCTAGTCGAGGACGGTACGCTGAAGCGCTGATACTCTGTTGTAACTAGATTCAGTCTTAATTATTTTTCAGCGCGACTCATGATAATTCTTTCCCGTAGTTGCAGCGTCGTTCCGCGACGGGCATCCCTTTCCTTTTTAATTATTCTCCCTGTTTTTCTGAATGTTCAATCTTTGGTACGATTTTCGTCGAGTAGACATTAAAATTCATGGCTGTGCTATTATATTCGACATCTGGCGCAACGGGAGATTATTATCTTTGCGTTCTACGAAACTCAAATTAATTTCTAGAAGATTACCAAGCTGAAACTAAAGTGTCGTGGACGTTTAAAGAAAATATCTCAAGATTTTTTTTCTTATTAAATGGCAACGGTTTATCTCGTCGATTTGCGAAATCATTCCTAATAATATCATATAAACGCTCCCACTAAAGTTTGATATCCAAAATTGAACTGAGTTAAATTTTTATAGTTGTCAATCCCGCGAAAGTGGGAAGTTTACGAGGTAGGACGCAATATCACTTAGCTGGGTTGGCACTTCTCGCGATGCCATTGTTTTATGCATTGGAGTGGCATTTTATTGTTCGGCTTGTGACGGTGGCGGTGTCATCGCCTCAAGCCTTGCACGGTGCACGCAATAAATCGGCCGAGTTTAGCCACGCCCACCGCCCCTTGGGCAGAGTCCGCTCATGCGGTCGACTTCGCGTGTCGTATAGTGCTTCACGTATATAACGTGAATTTGTTCTTCCCTCGAGAACATTGAAAAACTGGACAGTGCGTGTTAAATAGTAGGTTTCTCCAGATGGTCATACACAACAAACACAGAGTAACTAGCTAATCTTAACGCGCCCAATACTAAAGCTTTATTATACCTACATATATACATATTACAAATAGCAATATGTCTGGTATAATATTTTTTGTTTGTAGTATTGTAATCTATTCATTATTTTTCAGTGACTACAATAAATGACTGTACAAACATGATTAACATAAGACTTATCAATCAGATCTTATTGAAGGTAAAAATGCATGGAAAGAGGCAACGAACATGGCTTGGAAAACGTACCTATTATTTAATCAAAATAAAAATGTTAGGCTACATCCAAGCGTATTGCTCAGGTTTCGTTAAAAAAAAAACTTGAGCCATACACCTGGAACTACTTGTCCACAGATGTACTTACTTAGTGGTAGGTAGATACAAGTAGTTTCACTAGTTATCCAAACATGAGTTACCTAAATATATTTTTAGTTCGTGTGGCAGTTATTTGAAGAATAACTGCATGAGATATTACTGGTTTATTTAAGTTGAATTTTGTAATGTTAGGAGATTGGGCACGAATTTAACTAAATGTAAAGAGCTGAAGTAGTGTACATCCCTATAGAATCTTAAAAACGGAAATTGCCCCCGATACACGGACAGAATGGCAAAGATGGTAATGTGTATTAAATAAACTTTTTCGTGTTTTTATCCAGTCCCGTAGTTCCTTCTCCAAATGAAGCAAATTGTCCAAACGTGAATGTCGCTTATTCGTACATACCTATACATTCTCGTTTCATATAGGATTTTGCTTGTCAGAGTCTACGGTTTTTTTTCTACATTCCTCGTAAATTAAAAATTCCAACACGCTTATATCAACGAGCTCTTAAATTCCTTTCCACTGAAATATATTAGTCTACATGTTAAACTCGATTTTAATGAATACGTCTACTGACAATATTCATACATCGAATTGAATTCATCAGTACTTTATAGTATGATGGTGCCAGAGTAAAAACTGCAGAGTTAATTGGATCTCTCGGTAATTAGATCATTTTCCATGTTTGTAGCGGAATGGACATACGAGTATAAAGTGATGAAGTAAACCTCTGAAAACATTTTGTTTATAATTGAAAACGTATGCTGCCCATAAAGGGAATTTTTACCGAAATTCACTGATATAAAACTACAAATGCTGTCATAACAATTTCAAATAAATATATGTTTAAATGAAATCACAAACTATTTGTTTATTAAATGTTAATACAAAAACTTCTCAGATGAAAGTATTTTAGGAAAGCTGCTATTTTATTTGTTTTTCAACGGCTGTTAAGTTATTGTAATGCCGAAGTTTGTAAATAATTTCGGTACAGGAATAATATGTTCTTATATATACTTCGTTTTTTTTATAACCAACAATTTTTACGAAAATACGAGTGTTATATTTTATAAAATTATTTTTATCATAAAGGGCATATACTGCAAAATAAAATTTTCTTTACCATAAAGAGCTTCAGACCTTTAGAATTTCGTTCTGTTAATGAAAGCACGAGTATGTGTGTACCTATTACCTACTAAGCCCTTTTGCTCCAGTTATTTGCGTAGCGAAAGTGTTCAAGAATTGGAATGGAATATCATAAGCATATTAATACATAAAATTAAACGATTTTAAAAGAAACTGTTGTGGTCCGGAGCTTGAGAGCTTTGGTACGTGGATGTAGGGAACCTCCTTTTGTCATGTTGTTGGATCTTGCATGCTCGTATGTCTAACGATGCGACGGGTTAATATTAGGTCTTAACCTATGAAGTTGCCGTTTTGTATGAAATAAATTAAAATATTTTTTTTTGAAACATTTTTATTTCTGTTATTCAAAGTCACAAAGTCAAATCACCCGTGCAATCGATGCATCTTTGCCAACGCAGTGGAAGTTTATTGATGCTTTTTTTGTAAAAATCAACTGGACGGGAGGCAACAAACTCTTCCAAGGCATTTTGTACTGTCTCTCGGGAATTGAATTATTTTCCCATTAAAAAGTTGTCCAAATTTTGAAAAAAGTAATAGTCAGCAGGTGCAAGGTCTGGTGAGTAGAGCCGGTGAGTGAAAACTTCCTACCTCAACTCTAGCAGCTTGGAGACTGTTTGTTGTGCAGTATGGGCAGCATATCATTAATGAAATATAAATTAATAGGTTGAATAAATTTAATGCAATCCAATGACAGAATCCAATCTCTGTTGCTTATATTTTTCCATCCATCCATACCAGCTCATTATGCTCACTCCAGGCGCTTCCCTTGGGATAACGGTGCTTAAAGCCTAATCAATCACGCTACTCCGGTTGTTGGATTTAACCAAGACCAACGGCTTAACGTGCTCTCTTACACATGGAGTCAGTGATAGTAATGTCCTTAAGTAAAAAAAGGTCATTAATACATGCCGGTTTCTGGAATTAGAAACAAGAAGCGCACTCGCCACCACTCGGCTATCACACCTTATTTTTATTATTTGCACTTATATTTTTATATGTACTAAATGACTATTTTTGCTTATGAAAACGGTGCTCGTAAGTAGTAGAAAGCATTTCATGTTGCCGTGTTATGAAAATATGCGGCATACTTGTAATTTTGTAGGAATCTCTCACAGTCATATTACCCGCAAGTTCTCGAACGGTGCGCGAAACTTGTACGGCCGATCGGGACGCTTCGTACAAATCTCATTTTCGCAAGGCGTCCGCCCTACAACTGCATCATTCACTCGACAGGAATTCGCTGTTCAAGTATTCACCTGTATTTTTTCCGTTTCCGTTTCCCGGCGGACTCGATTTACATTTTTACTTCGCCATTTTCGGTCTAATTTAATATACCGTTCGTACGAGTTCCGTACTTAAGGGATATTTCATTTTATTGCGTCCTGTTTTGTTAATATTGCTTTCATTTCATCCATTCGATCAATTTAGTTGCTCACTTTTAACTTTAAGTGCTTTTTATTTCTTCGAATGTCCGCCAATACATTTGAATCGCTGCTATGTGCGCTACACATCTCCGAACTGAAAGCTTTGTATTTGGTTTTAATTAAATCTTTGATCGAAATGTTGAGACAGCTTTCCTGTGAAGTAATTAAAACCTATGTAATACGCTCTCTATATACGTACGCCCGTGTTAGCTCTAATTCTAAATACAGAAATTAAGTAAATATGAGCTTAATATTTCGTATTATATATATAGGTGTATATGACACGCGAAATTAATTTGACCAATTTCGTAATTTGAAATATTCACACATTTCCTTTCATTACAAATTTATGTTTGCAAGGCATATCACGTTACTAAACTTCCGTGAACTTAATGTATCGAGATGACAAACTAATATACAATAAGTATCTTAGTCATTATAGTAGTTTTGGAGTTGGGAAATTTTCTAATATCCGGCCCATATTATAATTTTGATTAATTTAACAAGTAGATGAATTTCCTTATCGATATCTTTTAGCTGTCTTATGCCTATATCTTTGATACTCATCTATAAAAATAAAAGTTGGATGTGTAACTTAAAGAAGCTTTAATTTTGCTTAATTCTGTTTATACACAATATTCGAAGTCACTTGATGTAAATATGATCGGTTAAAAGGTGTAGTAGGAAGTAACAAACACATCTATACATACGCATCTACACATACTTATATATGTGCGAATAGATTACCCTCCTTTCACACATACATATATAAGAATATATATATACATACATACATACATACGTACATACATATATACATACATACATAGATACATACATACATACATACATACATACATACATACATACATACATACATACATACATCATACATACATACATGCATACATACATATCACCGGATTGAAATTTGATATAAGAACAAATGAAACTAGAAATTACTAGGAAAACAGATATTGTAATTAATCAAAATAATTACCACGTATTTTTGTCATTTAATAGGAAGATCTTGAATGCAATAGAACTTTAAGGAGCAGGATTCAACAAAGTTCGTAAAAACGATTTCTACTGCTCGGGAATTATTATTATTTTCTTTTTTTTCATGAAGAAAGTTATTCGAACTGCGAAAAGAAATAGTATTCGGTAACCAAGTCCAGAGGGTGTATGAGGTGACGGAGGATTTCTAAGTGTACACTCCTGTAGCGTTTGAAACGGTCCCTTGCACATGAAGTATGACCTCTCGTGTAGTCATGAAGCAATAATGGTGTTGAAGGGTTGACCAGTCGGGGTTGTTACCCTATTTTGGCTTGGTTGAAGTTGGATAACATAAATAAACTGTAAAATGGATTGAGGTAGTGCGGTGAACATTTCGATGTTCTTTTATCTTATCGAGTTTTATCCAAGTTGTTAATTTTATTGGTGTCCTTCGGCTGGTGATGCTGGTTTCTTCTTCTGATTCTGGAATGGTTAGATGTTGTTGAGTCATCCTTTCAATGTTCGCTTTTCTTGTCTTGTCGGGCACTATTCATATTGTTAACATCATTATTGTAATTTCTGCTCAACTCGTAACTTTAACCAATTAAAGTTATTTTGTATATAGTCTGCACAAGTTCTGCTTAGCTTAGCATCTATATTTCATAAATCTCCTATTAATTTTTTAATCAATAAACTATCAAAATATTTTTTGTATAACAGGGCAATATATTTTTATCTTTACGATTTTCTATTTTCGCTAACTCATCACATTTCCCGCCATTAATTCAAATCTGTCACAATTCCTCATTCCCATTCCGTTACATTGTCTATGGCCAAAATTTCTATTATATCAATACAGCGGTTACATTGTTATGAACTAACAAAAGATATTGTTTTGAATCCATAATATATAGGGATGCTAATAACCACGTATGAACACTAAATAATAATTCCTTATCAGAATTATGGGCATATCTGAGCTATCGTTAAAGCGATATCAATTACAAAGGCGTGATGCGACGTGCCGGCGATACGGGCGCGTGACCGGCGTCGCCCCCTACCAGCGTGCAAAATATGAAACGTGCTAACGCCTAAATAGGAATTTGGGACTACGCCTCACTGCGAAAATCTATTGTTTACCTGATCGATAATTAAGGAACGTACGTATATAAGTTGTTGTTACGAAACAGTTCAGGGAAATACAGTCTTAATGTATTGTTCCGATAAGGAAATGCGCCTTTTGTCGATACGATCTATTAAACGTATCGTGTATCGTATGTAAACGAACGCGATGTTGGTAGTAAATCATATTAATACGTAAAACAAAAATTCATGGACTTTATTTGTAGCTAAATATAGGTAGTACTTATTGTGAGGCTAAAGGCAGCAAAAAAAGATCCTACCTGGGACTGTACTTCAGAATGACCGAGAATACAAAGGTCTCTTATTCTAATTTAGAAAATTGACGAGATGGTTTTTTGATGTCACCCTTAGAATTCATTGATTTGATTTGTGCGTGAAATATGTTCTTAACTTTTCACTTACCTGTGAACACAACAACAAGTATGTAAACATATTTCCGTGGTAAATAGTAACCGATGTCTGTCTTTAGGATGCAGGCTATTCTTTTATCAAGTTTTATCAAGATTGGTTCAGGGGTTTAGCTATGGACAGGTAACGATCATGCAAGTAAAAGTTCCTTAGTAAATAGCATCCTCCTATATACGTCCATCTTTGGGATGCAAGGTATCTCTCTACTAAGTTTTATTTAGAATAGGTTTTTCACGGTTATAAGACGCTTGATTATGTTCTTCCTCAGTGTTCGGTCTGTCTTTGTTCAAAATTTTAATATAACTCGTTGAATAATTTGAAAGTCAGCGGCAAATTTTTTTTTGCGTGATTCGCTGTGGTCATAAAATATAGCCTATAATGATCATTGGATTATTACAAAGAAATTTAAATAAAAAATGGCTCTCGATATGTTGAGTCATTTTTGCATTACATAAGTTACGATTTCATTTAAAAATTAAAAAGTTGATTTTAAAAATACATTTGTGATCATAAACTTAAAACCCATATTTAAGAAGCGGTTCCCAATCGAAGCAATATACACATATAAATAAAATTTATCTGTCTGTAATTTAAAAATGTAAATGGCATATCCACGTTTCCACGATAACTAAACAAATATAACTGTTATTGGAACTTTTCTATCTTTCTGGATGTTTATCCCGAATAAACTCCGAAATTGTTTTTAACTATCATTGATTATTATAGGTGTCCCAACTTAGAATTTGTACTTATCTTTATCTTAATATTTAAAACAAAAAGAAAATTTAGACAAACAAAAATTTATACAGGGCGTTTGGTACCGCAGTACATAGGTATAGGTACTATTTAAAAAACAACAACGTGACGCCATGCTCCACACAAATTCACGCAAACCTAATTCTATCTAATTCTTCATAATTTTTTTTATTATTCTTTTAAAAAGAAATCAGTAATTTAGTACATTTTACCAAGGTTTTAGGAGAACTAAAGTGTTCCTAAAACATTGAAAAGCTCTGAAAATACACTACTGAGGCCGTGTGGTATGCAACTCTAAAACTTAGATGTATCTGCAGATGTTTCTGAAATCAACGTTAGAGACAAAGTCGTATATTTTTACACGTTTTGACAAACTTATTCATAACCTTGGTATTTCTTGTTTTTAAGGTCTACGGACTTTTTTTTATCATCTTATTCACAGTTATCTAATTCCAAATTTAGCAGAACACTATCGGCGCTACACGACTTGAATACATACTTAAGTATGTTTTTACACCTAGACACGGAACAAATAGTTCATGCACAAAAATATTTGTTTTGGGCGGCACGAACCCGGGACTTTTGAGTTCGCAGTTGACATTTCCAATCACTCGACTAACCGGTCAGTCATCCGATTTAATGGATACAATTTATAATATTAAATTATTATAAAAATTATAGGTTCTAAATTTTATTTGTCCCCCAAACACAAAATTACTATATGGTCAAGTATAGGTACTTACTTGCATTCTAACAAAGCGCTGAAGTGACGTGGACCCTGCTCATTAACGTTTCACATCACGCGCTGTTTGGGGTGTATTACAAAGAGATGACATCAAAGTTCAAAACAAAAAGTAGGGACAAAGCGTAACACGCTAACGGCAAAGCAGTGTCTTCTTTGTTCACTTAATTCATTGCGTTATGTTGAAAGGGGACCACGCTACCGAGTACAAGTTATACGCTTACAATAATTTTAATACAAGGAGCATTCTAATTCTAACTGGCTTACTTAGACTCTTGATAAATAAATCTATTTATGGGGCTTTAATAAATCTATTTATGTCTTGTTTTACTATCATAGTTACACTGTGAATAATTATTTATTTATTAGGATGTGTGTGTTGACAATGCTACGTGTATCGTTTGGCGTACTAATATTACGCGTCACTAGGCACATTATAGTAGCATGGATTAATTAATAATTGTTCAAACTGTCACTGAAAAAGCTCGAATCTAGCTTGAAGCACTCTTTTGAAGGGTACCACTTTATTGATGTGAGAATATGTATAACTGCGTCTTATGTGCCCGGCCAGGGGGCCCGGAGGCAGGGCATGCCATTTATTATAAAATTAAATTTTACCGTTTGTAGTACTCAGGAATGTTAGAAATAGACAAACGATAGATATGCTTGCAACAGATTAATTAAACAATGTTTTTGTGTGTTAAAGTTTATGTTTGAATAACTGAGTTACAGTTTCATACCCCGTCGCACACATTTAACCACCACAGATAACAACAACACTTCATTCTGTGTAAATAAGAAAAGTAGCGCAATCTAGTACTCTCTGACATCTATGATGCTCCTTCGATAATATACTGTGAGATTTATTAGTCACTTTCCTAATTTTTTCCATGCATCGACTATATTTACCTGAAAACTACCATTACTGGAAAAAGGAATAGGTAAGTAAAATTTTTACATAAAATTATTTTTCCTAAAAAAATATCCATACAGCGTAGTTACTAAGTCAAACATAAATACGAGGCATGAGAAATAAACGATCACAGGCATAGTAGAGAGAGGTATCCCGCTGGTGGCCACGGAATGACGCAATTGACCGTCGCCCGCGCATCCCTATGTAATACGAGAACTCTGTGGCGTTTATCTCAATATTCTAGTACTGATTGACAATAAAATAATAAACAGATATTTTATTATTTTCACCAAAGACCATCATAATATTAAAATTAGGAAGGTTATAAACAAAAGCACTCGATAGATTTAAAAATAATCAGCCAAACGCGAGTCAGAATTGCGCACGAAGGGTTTGGTACCATCCACCGTACAATATAAAAAAGTACGTTCCTTGTATGAGGACCCCTTTTAAATTTGTTTTATTTTTATTCTTTTTTAATGTGATATGGGTTATAGTAATATACGCTCTGTAAAAATTTTAAGTGTCTGCCTATTACGATTCAGAGTATACAGCTCTGTGACAGACGGACAGACGGGCAACGAAAGCTTAGTAATAAGGTCCCGTTAGTATCCTTTGGGTACGGGATCTTAAAAATGAAATTCACAAAAGAAATGGATACTGACCTTGTCTACGTTCTCTAAAATAGTTTCCGGTGGTCAACATGTAAAAGCTTTTCGCAACGAGGCTTTTCGTTCTGACAAGTTCATATACATTAATCACGTTTAAACTCCTGCCGGACGAACGTGCGCCTGTTATCATTTCAGATTTTGAAACCAACAAGGCTCTTCGCTTAGCTTAATTAACCCTTGTAATTGACCCTTTCGGGAACTTGATGCTCAATTTTACTTTAGAAATCTTACAAGTGCCTACTTTTTTCCTTTTATTTCATGGTCTAATTAAGTTTCTTTTAGTACCACCGACGATAATAATAAGAACAAAACAGGCTTTACGCCTCAAAAAGATAATTAAAATTCTTGCATTTAACTTATATAAGTATTACAGTATACTATTATTTATTTAAAAATATTGAACTAGCTCGGTATGCTATGTAAATACAGTTTTTCCATTCCATTCCATCAGCCCTTTTTATACTCAATTGCAGCGGCTTAGGCCTCCCCTCAAGATGAGGGGGCTTGGAGCTAAAATCCACTACGCTGCTCCAATACGGGTTGGCGGATTGTAACGACCGCCATCTATTGACAACAACTGGGACCGACTGCTTAACGTGCTCGCCGAGGCACGAAGTCAGTGATAGTTAATGTACTTAAGTCAGAAAAAACTCATCGGTACACGCCCGGATTCGAACCATGGCCACATGGCCTTATAGACTTGAAATAGGTTTGCAGCGTTCACGTAATTATATAGTATCACGACACGTAATTACACAGTAACACACATTAATTACAAATGACGTAATTACAGCAGTACAACGGGATTATCTGTTGAAACAAAATGACTTCTTAGCTAAAAAAAAAGAGTGGTACATTTTTTGATAACCACTAGATATTTAGAACACTTGACAAACATTTGGCAAATTGAAAAAAAAATGCTTTGCCATAGTTTTGTCAAAGACAACGTAAAAATAAACTTCTTAATTCTGACGCCTAAGCAAAGTTATTATTTTTTTATTATAATTTTTAATTATTTATTAATACAGTAGTCAAGTAAAAATTTCTTTTTTGAATTTATTATATATTTTACTTTACAACATTATTAAATTTTAATTGCCTACTTATACACTGTGTTTAAGTTTTGTTTAAACATTTTTCTTCTTTGGATTAAAAAAATACACATTGTGATTTATTTTTAGTCTAATATTATACAAGCGAAACTTCAAAATACTAATTGGAAAAAAATTGAGAAACCTCCATCTCTTTTTAAAATACTTATCCACTTACAGCACAATTGATGGAGTTAATGAAAATAAAATACAAAGTTTAATATAGATAGTTCGGAAATGTTAATAATTGTGAAATTGAGACGAACAGACATAAAATTATTATAGTATAAGACCCACGAAAAAAAAATATAAAAGATATCTTTTATGTTTCACTTTGAAACTTTAGGGAATATCAGTTTTGCTTGTAAAGTTAATTTGGAATTTTTAAAGATCTAAACTTTTCTTAAACGTTAAAAATTTCGACCGGGTCCCTTAGGATACGTTGAAACTGAAAATTGAAATCAACAATGTATAAGCACAACGCATCTGTATGCTTACAATTTAAAGGGGACACTCGATGAACAGTTTTGTATGGGAGCTGGCATACTAACCCGCCGCCATTTTTTTTCAAGTTTCCGCGCACTATGTTAGTGGTATATATGCCGTAATTGCAATAATTACGGATCTTGATTAGGTTGGTGTTTCACGTGAACTTTTTATGGGCATTAAATTAGTAATCATCGAGAAAAACTTTATTGAGAATAAAGCTGTTACCTAGCTTTTACGTGTTAAAAGCCTCTCTATCAAATTTCAAGTCTCTAGGCGCAGTATTTTCTGTGTAATCATTGTGAATAATTTATTTAAGAGAATTTTTCCTCATCTTACCCCATCAAATCTCGAATTTTTTAAAAGCTGCAAGAAAAAGTAACTTTCGTACGACCGACCTCAGAGAATCCCAGATTAGGTTACTTACTTTATTTACACTAAAAATAGGTGCTTTGTGACGATCAATGAAAAAGTGATTATTTTATGTATTTGTAAATGACTTATATAGAATATGTAACTAATATGAAACTAGCTTATAACTCTAACAAAAATAGATATAACTTGCGGTGTAAATGCGTAGCTACTTAATTTGTACGGGTATTTCCCTCATCGTCAAAGTTAAATCCCTATGGTTATCTTTAAATATTTATGAGGACCCTAAAGTCCTGCTGCAACTTTTAATACTTTGAAAATATTAACATATTCTTCCGCGCGAGGCTTTTTCACATAAACAGTTTTTTTTTATTATTTATATACTCTAGTAACGTAAAGGGTTGTCATATTTTAATTTTGTTTGTTTTTCTTTTAGGTGGTTCATTATACGCCTATTTCCTTACTATTACATGTAGTTTCGCATCCCTTACCAAAATAATGAATAAATTGATTAAAAATTATTATTGTCGGGTTATATATATACGCATTTGAATGTCGTGATAGCCGAGTGGTAGCGAGCCCGCTTCTTCTTTAGAAGGTCGTGGGTTCGAATCCCAGTTAAGGTATGTAACAATGAGTTTTTCTAACTTATGGACATAAGACTCTGTGCCTCGGAGATCAGGTTCAGCCGTCATTCCCGGCTTAAATCCGGTTAAGATCCCCCAATACGCACTGGAGCAGCATGGTGGATTAAGCTTCAAGCCTCTTCATCCCTAAGAGAGGCCTAAGCCCCTGCTTAGGTATGGTATAACCATAATGATAATTTTATATTCTTATATACAGCATTAATTTCATTAAAATTCGACGATGTCCTTAATTCTGAAAAGAGGAATTGATTAATCACGGATTTTGGATAATATGTCAATTTTTATAAAAAGATATATATTTCTACACCTATAAATCTTCGCGATGAAACCGTTGGCTAAACTTTTCAGTACCTTTACATTTTCACTTGGTTTATGAGCCCGCAAATCCCGTTATTGTTGACAGCATTTACAGAAGTCAATGTTGCTCCGTTGGGAAATAATAAATCAAAGTACGCGAACGCTTGGGCTGCGAGCGTTTCAACGAACGTGCTGGGCCACCTTAAATAGTTATTGTAGAATTAAAAATATGTTTTATTTTATGTTTTCTATGATCTTAAGACTCTGATGCGATTTAGATGACTTTTTTAATTGGTTGGTGTTCGTATTACGCAGTTTTGTTGTTGGACTACATAGATATACCTACTTAGTCCATGTTATTACATGGATTCGGTGTCATCAGAGTTGCATAAAGTCCGTTAAATTCTTGTGACTAATTCGTCACCCTATTCAAAACCCTATACAGCTACAGAGAAGATTGTTCGGCACTAGCCCGTGTGAACTACACATTTGTTTGTGACATTTGTACGCGACATTCTAAGACATTTTGGGAGCTTTTAGAAAATTCTGAAGCTCTTGGGCTCATTTTTCAAATTTTATTTTTTAAATTTAAGATTCTTTCGTCGAGGGTTATTTACAATATTTATATACCTTTCTTACTTATTACTTTTTAAACGGAAAATATTATTTGATCCTCTAAAATCTAACTGGTTTATTGTAAATGAGTTGATCTGCGGATAAATTATGAATAAACTGCATTCAAAGTAACATGATAATTATGTTCAAGCATACTCAGTTAATATTTGGTATCTTCTATATATTAATACGTGAAGGAAAAGCTTTTTAAGCATTGTATGCGTACGAAGGAGTGTGAGATTTGGCATAGTTAAAGTTTATGTGGAGTAGGAGTGTAGAAAGCTAAAACCTATATACGAGTTTTTGAGATGGGACTGTATATGGCCAAATCCTGAACTATGAGAAATTGCGAAAAGTGTTCAAAGGAACCATGAGCTCGATTTTTTAGGAAACAAAACTGCATATTCATATTTTTAAAAACTCTGTTACTTTAACATGAAATCAAACCACTTGATATGATTTGAGTTTTATAAATGCGTGTTTGGGTTTTGGATGGTGGGTCTATGTAAATAAACTTATGAGCATAAGAAAAGTTTTTACTTCGTAGATATTCATGAACAGATTCTTCAATTTTATTTATGTGTATAGATCTCATATTAAGGTCAACTGACTTGCCTCTATTGTATTTTGTGTATTTTATATATTTACCTATTTCTAAGTTTGTTAGCTGTTGCTGTATCTATGTAATAAATAAATAAAAGCGCGTGACATTGTTTAACTGCATTTAAACGTTATCGTTATATAAGGCCCCATAGGGCCAAGGTTCGAATCCGGGCGTGTACCAATGAGTTTTTCTGACTTAAGTACATAACTATCAATGACTCCGTGCTTCGGAAGGCACTTTAAGCAGTCGGTCCTGGACGCTGTCAATAGATGGCGGTCGTTACAGTCCCCAACCCGCAGTGGAGCAGCGTGGTGGATTTAAGCTCCAAGCCTCCCCTCCTCACCCTGGGGGAGGTCTAAGCCCCTGCAGTGGGGTAAAAATGGGCTGATGAAGTGAAGTTATCTAACTAGATGCAAAAAAATTATAAGGTGATGAATAAATAAAAATATATATATATATAATCACTTTTCATGGTTCATATTAAAATCTTACTATCGAGCGATCGAAAAGTTGTCAAGTAGAGTGTTACCTAAAGCACTGGCCAATTTCTCAAACAAACTGACATCGCTAAGTTTTCGAGTAATAAATCGTCGAGTACTACTTATTACAAGAAAGACTTGTGGATGAAATATGAAATCGATATGCAGCGTGATGATTTCTTCTCTTCTTCTTGACGATTATCTTAGTTTGAATTTCGCTAATTTGTTGGACGTCATAAATCTACAACAAAATATGAAATATATTTACAAAAATCTTTGCAAGACATGATTTCTTTTGAACTTTGAGAACAAAAGTTTTTCACAATAGATAATCACTTGATATTGTGTCGTTTCCTCGCAATAATAACAGAAAAACGTCTGTTAAGCGACAGTCACACGTCCGTCTGGATGACATTTATCAGATTGAACCTCAATTCGGCGCGTCAGTCGGGCGTCAGCTGTGCGCGAGCGACAGCTGCCGATGACGTGTCTCAAGCCCTTTTATTCCAGCCTCCCTTTTATTTTTAGTAACGTCGAGCGGCGCTTATTACGGCCTGTGGACTTGCGACCTGTTTTATATGCTCGCTTTGTCCGCTGCGTTTCTTTCCCCGTCGCTTATTGAGCTATTCGTTTGAAATGACTTAACCGGCAGCCTCGTACCGCAATATACTTGAGTAATACTCGTCTGATTTTTTGTAGTTTTCCTGAATATTCAGTTACGTCGCGGGACTAGCAGAGCTCGAGCTTTTGAATATTTCTTGCAGTTAAATATTTTGATACAGGAATTTGAGTAAATCGTGTTTTTGTACAGAGCGTTCATGTATGTAGTATTGTTTTTGTCCGGAAACAGATCGAGGCTTGTACGTTTACGAACATCACACATTCCGTCGATTCTGTGCTCGGAACTTAGAAGCAACTTTTCCAATGTTTTCTCATCGGACCGCTGTCTCCTTTCAAACTTAGTTCATTCTTGTCTCGGCGGCTGCCTTCGCGAATTACGAACTCTGCGCTAGATTGTCGATGCGTGTAAAATGTCTTTGTAAACTCGCAAACGCCGTCAATATGTGCGCCGCGCTTTGGCATCGAGAAACTTCTTTTACGTTTTTAATTAACTAATTGATAATTGGAAAAGTTTCGGCAAACGACGAAATGTCGTTTAAGCTACGATAAAACTGTGTTGATCTCGTTCAGGAATGTAAACAATCTTCGAAACTCGCGCCAACTCGAGAACACGTATTCCTTGAATTAAGTTGAATTGTTGTTTTCAATTACTTACAGTGTAACTTTGATCTTAATTTTAAATCGATAGCTAGGAGAAACGAAAGGGTCGGGCCAACCGTCCGACGTGACTTATTGAATTATGGGCTTGAATATCTCTTTGACTAGACATGCTGATCAAGCAGACGTTGCGATTTCGAGGACTGGTCGACTTCACTGAAGATACTAACCTTGTTATTGCCTCTCAATTTCCTTACAACCTCAACGTATCGTCTATACGGTGAATGTCGGTCATAATGGATGTTCAATAATTTTATTATTTAACGAAGCTTTTAAGCAAAATTGCAATTTGTCTTTAAAATTGTACATTAGGATTAATTTCGTGCCACTCCGATTCATCCATCTGTCTTGTTTTATTCGTTTCGACACATAATTTTCTGCAGTTTAAGAAAACATAACGTAGGGTTGCCAAATCTTTTAAAGAAAATACAGTATAATGAAGTCGAAGAAAAAAATAAACAGTATTCAAAAGAAAAGAGGTTATATATAAGGCATACACACAAGTCACAGAAAAACACCAAGTTCACGAGAAAGTGTAGTTGATACTGACAATGTCAAATTAAACTTGAAAGGTTCGTCCTGTAGTCCGCACACGTTTAGAAACTCGACGACTGCATTGCGTTGCAATTTAATTAGTGGTTTGGATGGTTTTGGCTTTGGACACTGGTATTTTTAAGTGAGTTGCCAAAAACAGTATTTTGGATACTTTATTTTTAGTAAACAGTATACAGTGGTAATGTAATAAACAAGTGTAATAAGCTTTTTAACAGTGTGGTTGGCAACCCTAACATAACTGTCTGTCCTTTTAAAAACTGTATAAAGGAGACCTTACGCACACACATACTCGTATTAAATAAAATTTGTCTGAACATGTTGAGCGTCGAAAAACTGTAATTATTGTATCATGTTATGAAATAAATTGTACAATTCTGTCATGGTTGTAAATCGATAAAATTATAACGATAATATTATAGCGAGATCACTGTTTTTTCTCCTTTCATTATTACCACTCTACCAATAAATAAAATAATAACATTAGGATGCCAGTTTGGCAGTAATACTGATTCGAAGTGAAGGAAACTATTTTATATACCTTTTATATACCTAATAATTTCCGTTTATAGTAACTTGCGTAATGAGATATGGTCAAAATAAAAGCGTTACTTAGGCGAAATGGCGCACATATCCGCCGGGCGTGACAGCGAGGTCCAGTTCCGGTTTGAACCTTGACGTCTGATAATAAATTAAATACCGATTCCGACGCTGCACTGGTAGTCCCGTTGCAAGCTTTTGTTCAAATTACATCCGGTCGCCGTTCCTACCTTACAGCGATAATAAGCAACTTTGTGTCATAAAAGGAAATGAGAAAATCTTTCTTTGTTTCTTTTCCCGTGTGTCGCTAAGTCACTTTGCAATTGTTAAAACTGTTAAATTAAAAGTTTGTGTGAAGGTATTATTTTGACCATGTTACTGTTTAGGATATGAAATAGATTTTAGCTGGAAATTCTTTTACATATCTCATTTCATTCAGCCACCAAACGTTCCCTGCTGGATATGGAGACATTTTTTCACAACATACAGTCTTTTGGCACCCACAACCATCAGCGCGGCAGCCCTCGCACTTTAACCAGGTCGTCGTCCACCTAGTGGATAGTCGGCTCACGTCACGACGACGTACGGTTCGTGGTCACTGTTCAAGAACCTTTTTTTTCCAGTGATTAGTTGTTCTACGAGCACTGTAGCGGCTTTTCGTTGCGAATTCCATCCCATAGAGAAACTCCCACCATAGTTCTCTCCATAGCATATTGAGTAACTGAGGTTGTCCACGTGGCCAACATTTAGGGACTAACTCTCATTTCGGTAAGTCATCAGTGGCAACACGCACTGTTCAAAAACTGTGCTCTTTAGGCACTGAAGTATTTCTGACACAAAGACGCGGCATAAGCTTCCTACATGCTGTCGTTGGATTTTTCGTTTGACCTCTGTGTTGAAATTGGACTTACCGAATCGAACAGTTTGTCCTTTTCGTATTCGTCGCCAACTTCGATTTCAAAGTCCGCAACAACCGCTGGAGCGGATGCAACCTGAACATATTGTTATTAAGCTAAAACATTTTTTTTAGTAATAGCTTTAAAATACTACTCCGAACACAATTTACCTATTAAAATTTTAGCCTTGATTCCGCTGGATATCAAACGAGAAATACGTATAAAAATAATTATGTTTAAGTGCCCAGATAAAAAGTAAATTATGAATCATAATATTTATTTGTAATATAGTTTCTGGCATTGATCGTGTTGTTATATCCTTTTTGCTAACTGTGTGTGTACAATTCAAAGGGATCAAAGTTGAGGTTAGAGCCATCTCTGTTATTGGGTTTTCCTTGTGACTCCTTTGCGTGGATTCAATGTCTTGTTCTTAAAGTCCTCTATCGTCGAATATTTGTATTACGTATATAATTAACAAAGCTCTCGATAGAAGAGCTTTCTGACGGTCTAGTTGAGTGAATAGATGGACCGATGCGACGGACGTATCGAACACCAATTTTATTTCGCATTGATCTTGCTCGCATCGATTTTCTCGATTGATATTGTTTAGTTTTGAATTTACATAAATCTTAACTAAATTTCTTATGTGCACATCTGATATATTTTATGCAATCTCGCTCTAAATTACTTTTCCTCTTAAATATATATTAACTGACAGATTGGCCAAATGGTTAGAAACCAGGAGCAGAGCTATTGCGGATTCGATTCCCACCCGGCACAAATATTTGTGTGCATGAATATGTCTGTCTGTTCCGGGTTTGGGTGAAAAAATATCTATATATAATTACATTACAACATAAAAAATTTAAGTATGTATATCAGTTGTATAGTACTCCATAATACAAACATATTTGCTTACTTTGGGACTTGATAGTGCTGTGTGGAATGTCCCAGATGTTGTCATTATTATATTATATAAAATAATTGTTAAGAGTTTATTTTAGTTTTTAACAATGCCATATTTTATAGGCATAGGTAATTCATTCTGTGACTGGATTTGACATTACACGACACCAACAATTAAAGGTGAAACGAACCTGGTTTTGACTCTTCCACAATCAGAGCGGATTTTCACTTGATCAGTAATTATGGTATCGTCTGTGGAACATTCCATTGCTCGAGCAATTTGTTTCGTTAGGGTATACAATGTAATTTAAAATTTTATGTTCTCTGCTTATGTTCTTTCTATAAGCCACTACAAAAAGAAGTCCTTCGAAGAATATTATCTCACAAATAACGCTTGAACAATTCGACTTTAACAATAAAATTTATATCTTTATTCTATACCTTCAAGACTCAGGTTGTGGTGAATACCTTCTCCATCGGTAACTTCTTTTGAAGATAGATATCTCATGAAAAGCTTCTACGAGTGTCAAGACTATAACTACCATATTATCGTCACGAACACGTGATTAGCGTACCATTTTTTTCTTGATAGGGTCACATTCTTCAAGATTTTTTAAAATAATTGTAATTACCTTCTGGGTTGGCACTAATGGTTATTCCAGCCACTGGTACCACAGTAAAGCAGTTGAAATGTTTTTATTATTCATAAAATGAGGTTCAAACAAATCTAAACGTTCCGAGGCTATTTACTTCAAAGACCAAATACTCTGTGCTTCAATGCTATTAAAAGCAAGAAAACTGATTCTGAGCCTACTCTGAGATAGCGTTTGTTTTTAAACAAAACAAAACAAAATCGTTTTCATTCGAATTTCAAATTATTTCATAATAATCCTGCTCGTATTTCGTGGCCAGTTGCACAATCATTTAAAAGTTTTAAATTTAACTTACGTTTGAATTCTGTTTCCTATGAAATGTATAGGAAAAGTTTTTTTGCGATTTCTAACATTTCTTATACTCTAACCTCAAGCGGTCCTTTAGTCATTAAAACATAAGAATCGCCTTATTTCTTGCTAACTGTATTATTTTTCGGAATCTGTGAATGTAGATGTAAATTATTCGAAAATTTAGGGATGGTTTCCTGAGAACGTTTTCCCATAGTTATATTGGTTTAGGTGGCTGCCCTGGCTGACCCTTCTCAAATTAACATCATGTATATATTACATGGGTCAGTCAATAAGTATTGAGATGCTAGAAATTTGAAAATTAAATGCATCTGTGTTATATGAATTTAAAAAGCAATTTTATTTGAATACGAAACTCAATAAGCCATTTTCCTAATATAAAAATATGTTTTAATCATTTTGATGCAACGCTTCCCGCGCTTTTTGTTTCAAATAATAGAGCTTAACTGCGACCATTTGCGCGCTACGATCTAATACGGTTTTAAATTTGGCTTAACCGAACAATTAAGTTTATAACGATTACAGCCAGCATTAAGAGACTTAGCTTCATCTCGCGCAATGATTTTCAAGTGGTTTGCTGAATTCAAAAGGGGCAAAATTTAACTTAGGTAAATAAGACCAAAGAAGTGAAGCCTCGCGAACAGCAGTAACTACAGAAATTTGTCGACTACTGAAATGTTGGTGCGCGAAGACCCACGAATTATGTACACGAGCATCGAGAAGATCCTAGGCTTTTGTTTGGAAAGCGTGCATACCTCATTCGCCCAACATTTCGGATTGAGGAAGCTTTGTTGTCGTTGGATTCCTCGTTTTCTCTCTGAAAGCAAAAAACAGGTTCGTGAAATGCGTCTACGTTTTGAAAACTGCGCATCAAGACGTGTTTCAGAAATCATTACTGGAGAAGAAACGTCGATATATGAGTATGACCGGGAAAACAAAAGGCGATCGTCCGTATGAGCGTAGCCAGAAAGTTACCAAAAAAACTTCATAGAACTCGTCAATTTGGCAAAATAAATGGTGGCCAGTTTTTTCTTGACAATGCAAAAACTTTAGGTCATTTAACTCAACGTGGTATACTACAATAGCATTACCTAAAGCTTTTCAAGCTGTGCATGAAAAAGAAGATCAAAGACGAAGTTTCGGAGAATCATGCTGCATTACGATTATACCTCTTCGCATACCTACGTCCCTTAGAACAAAAGCGTTTATTGAGGAATCTGGTGTTGAAATCCTAACAGATTCACCCATCCTACAGCCCTGACCTAGCTATCTGTGATTTATTCTTGTTCCCAAAAGTGAAACAAAAAATAAAAGGAAAGTTTTCGGAACGCTGAAGAAGCCGTAGCTGCTTACGAAGTAGCGATTTCTGACCTGACGAATCAAGACTGGCAAAAGTGTTTTCAAAGTTATTTAGACAAATGGTACTTTGCATAGAGCACGATGAAGAATATTTTGAAAAGATGTAATTTAAATCGTATTATTATGTTGAATAATTTTTCTTCATCCCAAAACATATTGAGTAACCCACCAATACCTGCAAGACTAGGCTATTAACTTCACATCGAAGGGGTGAAATTAATCTAAAGATTCATCATTTATTTTTTGACATTAACGAAATCAAGAATTAGTATGGTTTCGATATTTGAGGTGTTATTAAACTTTATCGACAAATACAACTACGGATACTAGTTCGTAAAACGCATATATGTTATATCTAATATATAAAATTCTCGTGTCACAGTTTTAGTTGCCATACTCCTCCGAAACGGCTTGACCGATTTCGATGAAATTTTTTGTGCTTATCCGGTATCTATGAGAATCGGCCAACATCTATTTTTCATCCCCCTAAATGTTAGGGGTAGTCCACCCCTAAATTTTTTTTTTTTAGACAAAATTTTTAATTTCTATTTTTTTATGATACAACATACAAAAATACATACAATCCTCAATTTTCACCCTTCTACGATCAACCCTTATTTTTTAATAGCCATTTTAGTAATTTAATAATTGCATAACTAAATATTATTTCGCAAAAGTGTAATTTATTTAATTAAGACTGACAGAAATTGTTGAAACGATAAATATTTGTGTTACGGGAACGAAAACGGGAAAGGGAAGAACGGGAAAGAGTTAAGATTGAAATAAAAAAGTTGTACTTGATGAGAATGGAAACAAAAAGGAAATGAGACCAGGGCCAGGAACGGAAACGATAAAATATTTATGCGATGGGAACAAAAACGGGAAAGGGAAGAACGGGAATGAGTTAAGACGGAGATAAAAAAGTTATTTTTGATGAGAATGGAAACGAAAACGAAGCTACACTAGGGCCAAGAACAGAAATAATAAAGTATTTTTGCGATGGGAACGAAAAAATGAAAGGAAGAACGGGAATGAGACAAGACTGAGATAAAAAAGTGATTCTTATGAGAAACGAATACTACCCGTGCGAAGCCGGGACGGGCCGCTAGTTATCATATATAATAACATTCAATCGTGTCGAAAACCCCAGTACATATTCATTTTATCGGAGTTACTGAACATCGCCAACGGTAAATATAGATAAAATGAATAGCAAAAGTAGTTGTCGATAAATTATTAAGTAAAGTAGATATCTACTTAACGCCTCTACGCTAATATATCAATATTTTCTCTCTTGTTCGTAGTATGATATAGATACGGCATTAGGCATATTGATAGGGACGATGGGAGGAGTGGAAATTGGGAGAACAAGAGTAATCTGACCTAGAAAAGTAATTTATATCTAAGAAGTTTTATAATAATAAGAATTGTTTGTTTTTAGGTAATATTTTATATTTATAACCAGTATTTTTCTTAGAATTATGATGATGCATGAAATAAATCGGTCTTTATGATAAATGCCTTTCAGCAGCATTGTATCGGCGCATTGTGCCGGCCGCCGTCCGTTACGATTTCGTATCACTTTATTCCTCTGTTTCAAAGAGTGGTAACTACTGTAGGTACAAAGCGACAAAAAGCGGGGCGAGAGTATTGTTTTCTCAGAACGGAGACGGCTGACGTTGGCAGAGTACGACTGCCTGACCCCTCAGCCATGCTCTAAGCGATAGGAGAAACGCGAACACCGAGCAGAAACGCAATCGACTAAGAAGCAATCCTGTTTTACGCAGTAAAAGGTTAAAATTAATTATTGAGAATTTCATTGTAGTGTCTGAGTAATCACAGGGAGCTAATTCACATTTCAGCCGCTAATGATTTTCTCTCGTTTATCTGCGAATATCTTTATATTAGCAAACAAAAGCACAATACTCGTAATTACACAGCAACTGTATGCATATTTTTTGATGATTTTCATTTGTTTATACAACAATTTGGTCCTTTATCACTCGGTAATCACTCGTGATTTTAGAAATTGAAATCAATTTCAGGTTAGAATTGAAATTAGCGACGGCCGTTAATTAGCGAACAAAATATGAATTGGCGCCCTGGATTGCTAGCTACGCAATCTAATAAAGTCTCGTTTAACGAATTGCGGAGAAATCTCAAGGGAGTACCCACTACTGTCACACGTTATGTTGTAGGCCGTTATTTATTACTACAAATACGACTACTGAACATGTTTGCAAAAAACAAAATTTTGAATTTATAGAAATAACGGGTGTCCTTATTGAACAGAAAAATATGAATTTTTTAGAGACGTAATAACAGGTAGATATTTAAAAACAAAACGTGAAACATAAATGTGTCACTACTACATGCAGTAGTAGACGACGGTACAAACAAGCATAATACGTAGAATAATAATAATAATAACGTACACATCACAACAACCTCTACGCCCAAAACTAAGCATTAGCTTGTATTTTGGGTACCTAGCGAAGACACCACATATCTATAACAACCAAGACCCGGTACCAGTATCAATACTCATCATATAAATACTGACCTGACCTGGGATTCGAAGCCGGGACCTCCAGCTTTGTAGGCAGGCAGGGTTACTACCCACTAGGCTAAGCGGTCGTCGTAGAATATCGCAGCTATAATTAGTAGTATAGTGACGCCATTAGCTATAAATTTTTTAACAATGGATTATTCCTTTAAAATCCATACATTTTTCATTTATAATAAATTCTAAAACACTTCATATTCTATATATTTTCATAAAAATTTATTCAAATGTAATGTGAAAAGTTTGGGCTCATTGTGGCTATTCGTAGAACATCATTTGTGAAACCAACTGTTTAACTTATAGTATTGTACAGTAAAAGAAACCGTTTTTTTTTAATGTTTCGATTCTCCATCTCTATTGTGTTTACAACGTTTTTATGTATACTTTATAATTCCTGTAAGTTACATGATCCGTTACCGAAATAAAAAACAAATATTTCGAATACCTGTTCTTGGTTTAATTAAAATCACAGGCCCTTTATACACTAACGAGACCACGAAAATGTATTTAATACTTTAAATGTTTGGGGTATATTGTCCGATATAAGCGAAATATTTATAGTACCGATGTTTTCGCATCGGATTTTGGTCCGTAGGCGAGGCGCGGGCGGTCGGTCGGCAGCGCGGCAGTGGCGCCCCGACCGCGCGTCGCTCTGTACCGCCCACGCATCGCGTTCATCTTACCGCTATAGATACACGCGTTGCAGTGATCGTGCTAGTTGTTACTTACTACGAGGAACTATAGTTATCAGTGACTAAGTGTTGCCTGTAGAGTTACGAGTAGGTAAATTTAAACAATTCCCATTTTAAATTTTAACTCCTGTTAATAATAAGTTTTACAAAACGATAAATAATTATTTCTGTTGATACGTTTCTAATTTATCCATTTTTATATTGCCTAAAAGATGTTACTTTGAAAACAACTATATTTAACATTTATAATTTTATAAATATTTAAATAGATGCCACGCGTTCGTAAATATAGCTAAAGGAAAATCAAGACGGAAAACCATAATTTGATCTTTATTTGATTTTGTTCAATATGAAACATAGACTAAGTTAACCCGTTCATTGCGTGTTTGTGTTTGAGACATCAAAGGCAAAAGTTATAATACCTATGTGTTTGCATTGTAACGACCCTTATTGTGTTCATGAGGATCTCATCTACAATAAGGAACGAGAATCCTATATAATATATTACAGTCGTGGAAATTGCAAATTGAACGAAATGTCTGTACAAGTCGAAATAATGTGTGACTTGAATTCGTAGTATTGTTTATTGTTTTAAAAGTGTTTTATTTCAAAACATACTTGCTTGAACGTCCTAAGTTTCGAAAAGTAAATGAGCGCTCAAGAATTGCTTATTTTATATTAAATAATCAATCTGAAAATAATGTTTAATTCATTGTTTTGAACTAGGTGGTATCTGTTATTTAAAAATGGAGATATTAATGAATTCGTTTACAGTAGTTTGCTGGTGGTCGCATGTCATTGAGTGATATTTAATTAATGTGAAAGATCTACATCGAACAAAAGACGAAAGATAAATTATTTTTTTTAATTATACTTTGTTCACCGCCCACGCTCGTTATTATGTCACGGGAAGCAGATATCGTTTCATGAATAATGTCTTCATTGGTGAATAAATTTTATTTTTACCACATACCTACCTAGCAAGTCATTTTCAGATTTTTAGCGCATTTAAATCGTGTTCATTAAGTATGTATTTATGTATGAGTAATTTATTCATTGTCTTTGCCTAATATAATTAAAACTCATTTACGAATCTACCTTGCTAATGTTCTTACTATAAAACATTAATTGTAGACAACAATATTACGATTAAATTAACATATACACGATACTATTACAAAGCTATCCATCGTTTGTTCTGTGGTTGGACGTGTTATTTGTTGTCGATTGCTTTGAAAATAGCACAACAAGGTTGTATGTCATTTACAGAGTCATACAAAGTGCAACTTGTGCTACGAAATATGTAAATTATTGTAAACTAGATGTTCGGTTTGGACTCACCGCACTATATCAGTGTTAAGGATCAACCTTGATATCATATTTGGCTCGTATATAATATCTATAAAAGTTGGTTGCCTGATTTTTCCTTATTTCATTCGTTTGTGTTATCTCTTGCGATATTTATCACTGCAATGCGGCACAAACAAGTTAACAATGTTAATAACGTAATGTATTTTTTGTGTTCCTCACCAAAATTGGTGAAGTGGAAGGCTTACGAAAACGCTTCGGAGACTGTCAGCCTGTCCATCCAAAAGGAAGCCGATGTTTTACCTAGTTACTTACTCCAAGCACAGGCTTATACACAATTCATGTGGGCTTAAAGAGTTAAGGAAAAAAAAACCTTAAAAAAGAAATGATTTTTAGGTTTAGCAATTTTTCTTTCTAAATTGTTCTATCATCCCATCCATTAAAATGCATATTAGCGAAATCTGGAAATAATTAAGTGTGTAGAATGAGGTCTACACTGTCAAACTTGTAGTATATTTTAACAAGTGTGAGCCGGACTCCGCGCATCGAGGGTTCCGTGTTATCACACCATATATTCGTATTATGTATTTAAATATTTTGTTCTGAACGTAGTCATAGCAACAACCCGTAAAAAAAAAATGTTTTGGCTTCAGCTTACAAACTACATTATGGATCAGCGTTTTCAATAAGTGTTGTTAAATACAGAAGATGGTCTATATTATACAGAATTCCAAATTCCTAATTAATTTAGTTTTTGTGACAGACCCCGTTACAAAAATGGTCTAAAACTTGCAAGTTTCCTTAAATGTACTCTACTCAGTATGTTTTAGATAATCACACCCCACATGCCGCGAAAATTAAAAAAATAAATACAGCACCCCCAGTAATATAAAAAATATACATATATAAAATAATATAAAAAAATCCAAGTTTCCATTTAACGGAACCCTAAAAAAATATACATTATGTATAAGATAGTCAGACATTTGATTGGTTTTTGGTATAAATAGAAAGCAATGTTTGACATTAGTTTAGCGAAAAGAAATAATTTACTTTTCCCAGATAACTATATTAATATTTTATGTTTATTACGTAGCTTATGAGTTTCAATAAAGATTTATTTGCTGTTATTTTAGCTTTTGAATTATTATTTTTTTGTTGTTCAGTATTGTTACTATCACTTAACCAAATAGTAACGTATACCTATTGTAACAGAAATTTAATTTGAATGTTATTAATTTTTAATTTTAATAATACAATAAATAATTTTTGTGTTTCTCGCCTGCAATACTTTATAACATTCAAATTAAATTTATATTACAGTATGTTTTATTATTTACTCAAATAGGTATAGGTAGAAAAAAAAGGTGCATGCTTGTTTTCCTCTTTTTAGTTAACCATTTTTAACACAGTCGGGTTTTTTAAGTTTTCTGTATTATTGTTTTTATTTTTACTAAAAACTTAAGTTCTTTAGTGTTTTAATCGACTTCGGACTACATAAACTTGACACTCATTTAAAGATATTTGAGCTAAGATTCACAACGGACCAATCCAGTGGTTCTGTAGATCGTGGTAGTTACGTTAAACGACTTTTTTGTAGTTTGTGTGAAAATACTAACATAATAGTGTCGTAAATATATCCATATTTAGAATTTTCAATTTATTAGCTTTCATTAAATTTTTATAAGTGAAAACTTCTTTAGCATCGTTGTGATTTGAAAGTAGATGAAACAAAGAAGCGACAGTTAAAAGAGACAGACACATAAATTAATAAGACTTGACTTGGGAGAAAATGAGATAGGACGCATTATACAGTGTTTCTTATGTTCGTGGTTTTCTTTGTGTTCTGCTTCGTACCTCTTCTATTCGTGTTTACCAAGGCATAGTGGGAGTTTGCTTGGACCTCAGCATTGTACGTGTGTTAATACGTGTTTATGCGCGCATGCTTAGTACAAAGCTTGAGAAAAGGCATCACAACAACCGTGGTTTTTTGTATACGTGTACGTATTATTTATAATAAAATTCTTCAAATATGTCGAAAACGAATGCAGAATATTGTCGCGATTGTCGAAAAAAAAGGCCAAACAAGATTAAAAAGGCACCAAAAACTTCAACGGAACGTGTTCGTGAATTTCATGCACGCCGAAAAGCGTTGTTGAATGTGAAAAATGGTAGTTCTATTACGCATACTATCTATTCCCAATTTCACTGTTCCAAATAGTACCTTCCCAAAATTTAAGATTCGTCTCATTATCTTGAAACCGAAATTTTTGAAGGTTTCACTTCTACCACGTGTGAATTGCACACATCTGTTTTAAAACCCCCTCTCTTTTTTGATTCGCAGACGCCATATTTAAATATTATACCTTATGTTACTCTCACAATTAAGACAAATCTAACAACACCTCATAATGTAATAAGCCAATTACATCATTAGGGATACAAGCATGCTGATGAAATAGACACACACTCAAAAACATTACTGCCTGTGATCAGGTACAAATATTTAATCCCCATTACGTATTGCGGGAAAAAATTTCTTTCGATGACTAATGTCGATTTGTTCTTAAAACATGCAAAATTTTATTCACCTTAGTCTTTATATATAAAACCTACGAGGGTGTCACTGACGAACATGAAATTATAAGGGTTGGGTTCCGATTCTGCTTTTTTTTTATTTAGGACAACACTGCTACTGTTCTGTAACTTTAAAAAGTACATCTTGTCTAATGCTTATCGTGCTCCGTCTCGTTATTTTGTCTCTAGTACATTAACATATATGCTCTAGTATTAAAATGCGATTGCAAATTAAGAACCTGAAAAAAATTACTGACGGGTTGGCCGAGTGGTTAGAGACCCTAACAGCAGAGTCGAGGATCGCGAGTTCGATTCCCGCCCGGACAAATATTTGTGTGCATTAACATGTATATTTGTTCCGTGTCTGGGTGTAAAAGTATCTATATATGTATATATGATATTATTAAAAAAAAGAATTTTTAAGTAGGTACATAATATATCAGTTGTCTAGTAGGTACCCCATACTACAAGCATGATAACTTGCTTACTTTGGAACTACATGGCGCTGTGTGGGATGTCCCAGATATTACTACTATTACATAAACTTGTTTTTCTCCTAAGAATTTTAATTTGATATGACATTTTTCTTTTGCCATGTGCCTTGGCTGCGAAATTGTGAGTTTGATAGACAGTCACACGCCTAGATACAACGAAACATTAGATGCCTATAACAATTTCAAGTGAATACGGAACTTTGTAACCTCTATTATTTGAGAATTTCAATATTCATGACATCTAATATGAAAGCTTAGAATTTATAATTTTCTCTACAACTTGATATATTGATTATACTCGTAGACCCGCTTTTACCTGCTCGGATGAGATAAGGTGCGATCATTGTGAGGGTAAACTGCTAGCTTGTTTAATTTCCAGATCGATTTTCTTCCTAATAAAACAGTCGAGGAGAGCGCTGGACGTCGAGCTGCCGAGCTCACTCGCAGTACTCGGTGATTCAATTCGCTCCTGTCTTTAATTGCTAATTGAATCCTACTGCATCTATTAACATTTGACTGTACTAAAAGCGATATAGATTTTATTTAAAAAATTACCAATCAATATGGTACTTAAAGGTATACAACGACAAATAAAATAGATCTTTTAAAAGTTTTTGTTTTGTAAAATTTTATATAGTGTAATAGGTAGGTACTATTTAAGTTCATGTTAAACGTTAGCTAAGAAATTTTACTTCAGTATAAAGTATTTAAAATTCAATTTAAAGTCTGTCTCTACCGAAATTTCTCAATAGTTCCGATAGCAATAAATGTTGAGCATCATCGGAATTTAAATTAATTTGTAGTTACAAAAAATGTCCACCTATAATATTCACGGTATTCGGCTTCAAATTTTTCTTCCGTCGCTTTTAATAAAAAGGTACGCAATATTTGTTTCTATCTCGTGAAAAATGTATTGGACAGATATTATTTATTTTTATATGCGGACGTTGCAGAGCTTTGTTTTTTTAAAGCTTATATAATTTTTACGGAAATCAAGAGAATATTATAACTGAAAATAAATCTCGATGAAAAATATATAATTATGAAAAATTCTGAACGTAGTATATTTTGAGCAATTTTTTTATTGGACACGTGTTTTTTTATTTTTTGTTTTTGAAGTTTCAAAATGCGAAGTAAGTATAACACAGATTTTCGTAATAAAACAAAACTTTTGTCATTGGAAATGACTTTCATTTCGTTTGAGTAATAGGGGGTCATTTGGGAGTTTTGTGAGACGGGCAGATTGCACGAAAAGTTTTTGAGATATCGGGATGAACTTGATGTCAAAAGACGCAGCTTGACAAGCTCTACAAGACGGCAAAAAACAATTTGGAAAAAGTTCAAAAACAAAAAAATTATCGGCCAAAAACGAAAAAAATCGCAATTTTTTTCCCCGATTTTCATTTTGGTAGCCCAATATCTCGAGAACTAGATCCGAATAAGAAAAAAAAAAAAAAAAAAGGGCTAGGGGTAATTAGACGGGAGATCGATTGAGATTAAAATTGACAACCGGAAGCAGTGGTTAGGGTGCCCTTAGTTGAAAGTCGGATATGCGTCGGTGTTACATTTCGTACTAATTCGGTTTGTTAGATCGAAATGTCGTACAGAATGTTATATTTCGAAGTTTTAAGCTTATATTCAGATCATCATCATCATCAGCCCATTTTTACCCCACTGCAGGGGCTTAGGCCTCCCCCAGGGTGAGAAGTGGGCTTTGGAGCTTAAGTCCACCACGCTGCTCCACTGCGGGTTGGGAACTGTAACGCCATCTATTGACAGCGTCCGGGACCGACTGCTTAACGTGCCCTCCGAAGCACGGTGTCAGAGATATTGTGTACTTAAGTCAGAAAAACTGATTGGTACACGCCCGGATTCGAACCATGGCCCTTTGGGGCCTTATAAATTTGAGACAGGTTCGTTGCGCTCTGGGCTATCACGACACATATATATTCAGATACAGTTGTGTTATTTCTTTTGCGAAAAAAATTTATTTCGAAAAATATTATCCAAAATATGTGTGTTTACTTTATTCCGTTAGGTTCATTTCCAATGTCGTAAGAAGTTCGTGCGAAAGCAGGAGATCCGTTGATTTTTAGACTCCATACACTGTCTAAACACGTCATTACTAAACGACGTCATTGTTCAATTTAAATTCTATTACTGTGAGCGCTTAGCCTAACCTAACGTAACCGAATATACGAACAAAGAAATCCATAAAAGCAACACACATTTTTTATTAAAATTAAAACCCCATTTCGTATAAAGAGAAATAAAATCCATCTTATACACATTAAACATGTTTTAATACAAGAAGTTTAATTCACTTTGATCCCGCTGTTTTGTTTTACGTCTTTTTAATACGACCCCTTTGTAATTCACCATGTGAAATTTTTGTGACGATCCTTACGTACTCGAAATCTTCAAGTAATAACTTTTATAATGTGATGATTCAGCCGAAACCAATTAATTCATTTAGTCTTGAGGATTAATGTCGTCCATATTGAGAAGAATAGCTGCGATTTTAACTTGAAAAGTTGTGATTGCCTGTCGGTTTATTATTTCCTGGCGAAAATTCTTACGCGGCTAAAATGAGTAATTTTTTAATCATACAAACAGATAAACAAACAATATATCTATTTTAATGCGATTGAAATGTACAATATACCTTTGTCGTTCATTGTAGGTTTTTCTTTAACGTACAACATAGCGATGTCAAAGAGGGTTTATACGTTTGATCTGCCCTGAATCGGAAAAATACAACGCACTATTCGAAAGGATGATCCCAGGTATTTATTTCTAAATACAATTTTACAGAGTACAGCGTTTTATTACATTATTTTTAAAGCAATTTTCACAAAGTAAGCTTAGAATTACGTCACGTATATTATTCAAAAGTTGCGGTTGATAAAAATATGAAACAAAAAGGCGAGACGTGCTCCAAAATGTAAAGATTTGCAAAGTTTACAATGAAGCTAAGGACATAGTAGAAGTTTGGCCGTAAAGTGTAACAGCTGCTTGCCAAGTAATGATGCTTTTTGAACCCTAGACGGAATGGTTATTTGAAGCGAGCCGCGACGTGAGTGCGCTCGCGCTTGCTCCGTAACATTCGGGAAAACGAGAATGTGCAATAACCAACGCACTAACAATGACTTACTTTATTTATTGCGATAAAGGGTTCGTTTATGATCCTTACATTTGTACATTCGGCGCGGCCTCTACCCTTTTCTTAATGTAAATCATTACAATTGCTTTCTATTCTAGTTCATAGCATGATAATATTTCTCAAGTAGCGACCGTTCATTATATGGGTCGACACGCTCTTAAAAGTTAAGTCTGATCTTTTTTGCCTGTCCAATATATTTAAAAATTTAATTCTAGCAGTGTATAAGTAAATGTAGTTGTTGTAGTTGTAGTTTGTTGATGAAAAGTTGTCCAATCGCAGATTATATTTTTACATTATAACGAATTTGCAGCAAAACGCTAAAAAAAATTTTTTTAGTATATCTCTTCATGTATTTATAGTGTGTCACTGTCGATGGATTTAAAAATGACAAAAAGATTACGTACTTGATACTCGTACACATCATTGACATCGATTATCGATACTTCTCCATCACTAATTTAATTTTATGCAAGTTTTGTGAGTTATAATTAATTGTAGTAATAGTTATATTCAAATGGATATTTATTAAAATTTCTTCTTTTACGAGATTTAAATAAAATGTAAATTAACTGCTAACGGTTAAATACCCTTAGAAGTTTTCTATCAATATGTTAGAGAATTCATTACAACATTTGGCTGATATAGAGCATTTTTTAGTTTCTAAATGTTTGAAAACTCTATTTTTTTTTTTAATTTGTGTAAGCCTTAATACGGTTTAGAAAGGTAAACATCATAAAGAAAAGGAGAAAAGAAAAAGAAAATAATATTTCCTCGATATGATTCTAGGTACTTTTTGAGTCGGATTGTTACTGGAATCCAAACTTCTATTGTCGCTCGATCTAGACAATGACGCCACAGTAATGAGGTTGGTACGGCTTTTATTTTGAGACAATTCAGATGAAACGTTTATGTCCTGTGATATCTACCCGCAATTATATGCGAATTTCTCTTGAATATAGACTGACGTAAGACAAACGTTCATATATTTAATATGAAAAGGTAATTAAGAAAAAAACGGAAATTAATTATATGTTTAAGTGCAATTGAAATACTGCTCGCGACAATACTCGTAATAATTTATTTATTTGTTGTAAGAAACAAACAGTCTTTTACAGGCATTATTGCTAAATAAGAAATTTTTTACAGACTATAGACCTATAGTTTCCTTAATTATTACTTACAAATTTTTTGTCTTAGCCTCAGTTATAATAATTACATTATATTATATTAAAAGCAATAATAATATAAAAACCAGCTAAGTGCTAGTCAGACTAGCTCACCGAGGATTTTGTACCACCACACGATTCCATTCCATTCTATCAGCCCTTTTTATAACCCACTATAGGGGCTTAGGCCTCCCCTCTAGATGAGGGGACTTAGAGTTTAAGTCCACCACGCCGCTTCAATGCAGGTTAGCGGATTGTAATGAACGACATCTATTGACAACAACCGGGCCCGACTGCTTAACGTGCTTTCCGAGGCACAGAGTCAGTGATAGTTAATGTACTTAAGTCAGAAAAACTCATTGAGTACACTCTCGGATCCAAACCACGGTGTACCACCTCACAATGTATTTATGTTATGGATTTACCAAAAGTTTTGTTTTCTTTCATTCAGTTCGGAATCTTCAGCCCGAGCCTGACTTGGCTGGTTATTATTACCTATTTGTTATTTTACTTTAGACTGTAGTCACACTAAGGTTGACGTCTGTATTTAATAATAATAATAATATATTCTTTATTGTACACCAAAAGTTACAACAAAAATAAATAATGTAGGTATCTCTTATATCTATTTTTGGTAGGTACAGTGGGCGGTCTTATCGCTAAGAGCAATCTCTTCCAGACAACCTTTGGATGGATTGATAGGCCTGAGACAACAAAATGGTTATGATGTATTAACTAAGAATAATTTAAGCTACCTAAACAAGATACATATATCTATACCACACAATACATTTCAGAACAATACACAAATATGACACTTAAAACTTATTATAATATTTAAACACTAAACACATACATACCACACAATCAGATAAGCTAAGAAGGGCACAATAAATGATCCTTCACCATTCTCTTGAATTCTGATATAGATTGTGCGCGTCTTATAACTGTAGGGAGTCCATTCCACCGGCGAATAGCTTGCACAGTGAAAGATTTATCAAAAAAATTGGAAGAGTGCCTAGGCATCACCAGTCCCAAGTTCTCGGACGATCTTAGATGACGAGAATGTGTGTCATGAAGGAACTTAAAACGTTCTTTGAGGTATGAAGGGGTTGCAGGATTATACAATATACTGTAGAGAAGCGATAACATGTGAGCGTTCCGGCGAAGGCGAATCGGTAACCACTTAAGCTTATTGCGGAATTCAGAAACATGATCATATTTGCGTAATCCAAAAATAAATCGGATGCAGAAATTTTGGAGTCGCTCAAGCTTATCAAGTTGTGACTCGGTGAGATCAGAATAGCTGGCATCAGCATAGTCAAGTATAGGGAGAAGCAAGGATTGGACAAGCGCAGTTTTGGTCGAAGTTGGAAGGAAATTGCGCAGTCTCCTCAAAGACCCCGCCGACGCAAAAATCCTACGACTTAGTTCTTGAATGTGAGGACCCCAAGAGAGATTTTTGTCTATCTGTATTCCTAGACTTTTGACAGAGTTGCTTATGGGTATAGTAACACCATCCAGCACAAGTGGAGGTATAAGCGACCAGTCAATTCTCGAGCTAAGTTTAGAACTGCCAATAACAATGGCTTGGGTCTTCGCGGGGTTCACCCTCAATCCATGTGCCACACTCCATTCTGATATTCGAGCTAAGTCCAAATTAATATTTCGAATAGCCACTGATAGCTCTGCCAAAGAGGCTTGCGAGTAGATCTGCAAATCATCTGCATACAGGTGATAGGATGAAAGAAGTTGATTTGAGATAGAATTTATGAATATAGAAAACAACAAGGGAGAGAGAACGCCACCCTGGGGTACGCCGGCAGTAGTGCTACACCACGAAGAAAATATACCTTCGAGGCAGATACGTTGCCGGCGGCCCAATAGGTAACTACGAAACCAATCAATTACTGTCGGAGATATGTTAAGAGAGCGAAGTATACTAAGAAGGATATCGAAATCAACAGTGTTAAATGCATTGCTAAAATCCAGTAGTGCAAGGACTGTTAAATTCCCCCCCTCCATACCTAGTCTTATATCATCCGTAATCCTGACCAGGGTGGTGACAGTACTGTGACCACGACGAAACCCGGATTGGAATGGATTTAGAAGACAATTTTTGGAAAGGAAGGCAATGAGTTGATTATGGACAAGACGCTCAAGAACTTTAGAAAGGAATGGCAATATAGAAATAGGACGGTACTCGGAAAAAGAAATGGGGTTTGCCTTCTTGGGTAAGGGTATGATTTGAGCATCCTTCCATGTAGATGGAAAGACCCCACAAGAAATAGAGTAGTTAAGGATGTGAGTAATAACTGGTAGAATTTCGTCAAGGATGGGAAGTATCATTTTACGGCTGATACAGTCACTCCCAACGGCATTGGAGGCAATAGAAACTACGCTCTTTTTAACATCACAATCAGAGAATTGACTAAAGAAGAACTGTGAGTAATCTGGAGTCGGGAAAGATGAAAGAAAATTCATTGTGTTCGCTTTAGCGGCACTATCACAATTTGATGAAGAAGAGAAGTGTTGGTTTAATAACTCAATATTTAATTCTTGAGGGATAGTATTTTGTCGTGTTTTCCCAACTCCCAGTGATTTAAGAAATTTCCAGACTTTAGCTGGATCACCGTTTTCAACGGAAGCATGAATGTGGTGGCGCTGAGCATCCCTACACACCCTTCTGCAGTGATTGCGGGCAGCTACATATTTATCATGGTTAAAAGGTGTAGGATTCCGTTTGAACCGAGTTCTGGCTGCAGCTTTTTGTTAATTAACGTTTTGAATTCCGCCGTCAACCATGGCGTAGAGAGGTGTTTCATTTTGACCGGGTGAATCGGAGCATGAACATCGTATAACTTAGTGAGTTCAAAATTGAACCCTCTAACTTTATCATCGACAGATCCAGAGGCCGAAAGAGGCGCCCAATCGATCCCGCCTGCATCCTTACGGAGCTCATCCACGTTCACACCACGGAAATTGCGTTGCATAAGCATTTTAGTTTTTTCCTTTGGTAGTCGAATTTTATAAGAAAGGAAGATAAGGTCGTGATACGAAAATGCATCAGCTGGGCATTGCCCGTACTTAGCGACATGCTGAGTCGAGGAGATGAAAATAAGATCAAGAAGTGAGGGGATACAGTTAGGAAAATGATGGGTGGCACTTAAAGGGAGAATAGACAAGTTACAGGACTGAGAGAGAGAGTGGAGTGCGGAACTACGAGAATCGTTTTTAAGTAGACAGGTATTAAAATCTCCCATGATTATGGTGTGACTGTAAGAAGGAATCAAGTTTTCGAGGGTGTTTTCAAAAGATGTAAAAAAGTCAATGCGTGAGGAGGGACAATAGTAAACACCCAGCAGGACCCTACAATGGCGGGTATTTATTTCAATGAAGAGATGCTCGCCCGCATTTGACGAAGGTGACTGAGGAGACATTTCAACAACGGTATATGGAATGTTTCTACTGAGATAAATGGCAACACCACCACCTCCACCAAACGAGCGGTCATTTCTGATTAGTTGATAACCAGGTAAGGAATATGACGTAGAAGGTAGACAAGGTTTCAACCACGACTCAGAGACAAGGATAGCATGAATGTTCTTACAGTAAAAACTTGCCAGCATATCGGTGAAATGAGCCGGGACACTTTGTGCGTTTATATGGACTACATTAAAGTTATCTGGAACGTCCGAAAAATGAGACTCTAGAGTATCAGCCAATGAAGGAATGCTACTGAAGCTGTCATAACTAGTCGCCGTAACGAAGCTGTCGGAATCACTAATATAACCACAGTGTGTCATTATTGAGTTGAATACTACTATACAAAACAAATGTTTATGTTTAATTAAATACTAATAAAATATTATAATTAAATAAGTAAAAAAAAATCATCAACCAGCCAGTTGAGTGTTTATAGCTAAAGAATAGAACAAACATAGAAATTATACTATAACAACTATTTGCGAACGCAACCGGACTGTATAACCTGACTCCAGGCCCTCGGCCGGCAATAAAGTAAAAGTACAACGCAACGATTGACAATGATTGACGATCAGAAGATCAAAAGTCACAAAACAAAAGCAATAAAGTTAAACAAAGATTAAAACTATGAATACGCATATACAAAACAAAACAGTGATAAAATTGATAAAGTGCTATTTTTAATTACCCAGTGGCAAGGCTTAAGTTACGAAACGACCTTTTTCTTTGCAGCGGCCGCGCGCCTTTTTTTAGGTTCTATTTGGACAACCGTCTCCTCTGATTTTTCCACTCGAACACCCTGCTCAGGAATCTTACAAAGCTCACCAAGAGTAGTAACTCGGTGCCGAGTATCATCAGGTCCCAGAATAAATATATGCCCATGTTTTGTCCAACACTTCGTCACGCCGAATCTTTCACGTGCAGCCAAGAAGAGTTCGTGCCGCGATTTAGTTAAGAATTCCGACACTGTGATGCCGGTGCCCCTAAACTTAGTCTTGGCAAACCAGATCTTGTCACGTACTTCGACATCCAGAAACTTGACAAGGATTGGTCTGGGCTTGTTGGCATCTGCCTGGCGACCCATTCTATGACAGCGTTTTAATGCAGCAGCTGTAATGTTGTCCAACCCAAGATGGTCCTTTACAACAGCAGCCACGCACCGTGCTGTCTCCTCCTTACTTTCTTCAGCGACTCCGTGTATTAGGAGGATATTCCTACGCCCATGCATCTCCAAGGCATCAACACTACGAGCCAGTGACTCCATCTGACGCCGGAGGCAGTCCAGTGCCTCCAACACGAAGGTCTTGAACATGACATACTCAGCTGCAATATCAGTGGTGTTTGCCGAAACGCCGGGGGCCTTCTGCAGATCCATCTCAAATTTAGACATCCGCTCATGGAAAAGTGCCATCATATCAGACAGGTTACCCTTCAAAGACTCCATCGCCGCTGTGTTGTGTAATAGTATGGTTGAGAGAGGAAATAACACTAAACTGGCAAGTATACTATTTTAGCATCTAATGTGATGCATCTAAGTGTGAATAATATACTTTAATTAATTTTATTAAATTTTATTGTGGAAGCTAATAATTTTTATTCTTGTTGTCACAACTACCCACCAATCCACCAATATTTACTACCGTTTTTACAATAAAGCAAAAGCAAACAAAAAAACTTCACCCTTGTATGATCACCCCTTTATTTATTTTTAAATTATTTGTCAGATATCCGTTAGGATATAATAAAGCGGAAACGGTAAGTAGTACCAAAATATGATATGATTTGGAGAATCTTATAGCAAACCTTGTTTAACCGATATAGATCCAAACGAGCTACTACGCCCTGAAAAGAAAAGATTCCCTTTGACCAGTATACAAGGCCATATGACGCATCCGCTATCTAATTTGTCCTGCGGTGGCATATTTTTATACTCGTACCACTGTCAGCTTAGGCAACGATTTAGTGTAAAGCTCTTCTAGGATAAGGAAGAGATTGTAGTAAGATTTTCTAAAGCTTTATTTTCTTGTAGCTTTGTTTACTATTAGAAATTTATCTATTTGAAACTATATTACGAAAATAGGTGTATTTAAAAATGGAATCTAATACGAAAAATTCTCAGTTTTATTTAATTCCCAAATTCTGTTTGATATAATATCATCGGCTGTCCTACATTAGGATGGAAACGCTGCTGTTAAATAATTAACTCTATGAGATGAAAGCTTTGATCTAACTAATCTATTTATTATACGTTATTCATTTATTTTTCCTCTGATTACACGAAAAGAAATTCAATAATTCAGACAGTTATCATTATTTATTCGTGATTAATTAAGTTCCCTTACACCGTCAAGCATAAGGATAACAGTGGTTAGAAAAATAGGCCCAGTGATGGAGTCGGCTTTTCCGGGTAAAGCCAAAAGAAACACGCAACAGCGTTCCTTAATTAATGAGGCATGAACTGAAATATAACCCTCACCACCAAAGATGATAACGTTCAGGTACTTTATGTGCAGTAATCAAAGTATTGTAGATGTGTTATTGTTTTTTGTTCAAATGAGCAAATCATTAAGAAAAACCATTTTCCACATTGGTCAGTTTTCTGTAAATAAAGAGATGTTTTCTTTTTAATACAGTCTATTAAACAATATGCTTGTTATTAGGAAGTACAATGAAAAGTAAAAAAAATGTTTTTCCATCTCTGGTTCAAAGTAGCAGGTATCCGATGTACGTGACAACGTCCGTAATAAATAGTGAATGGGTAGTGTATCCAGTTGTCTATCTCATTTCAAAACGTTGTTGATTGGAAACGCTCGAGTGTGTAGATCCTGGTAAATAGAGAAAAAAATGTAAATCCTTTAAATGCGGCAAACAAAAATACACTACTCGTAGGATATTGATTTTGTTTTTCGAATGGAAATTGTATGGGTCAGGTTGTCCGGGGCGGCGCAGCTTAAGACCTTCGTACGAGAGCGGGTCGTAACTATAGGTTGAAGAATGGTGATCCAAAATGCTTTCACTATTCACAGGCTTGTTTTCTCTCCGACTAGTAGTCGACTTGTTCTTGTTTTCTTTCTGAAGTCACATTTCGAAGACTTCTTTATTGAGAGAATTTAAATATAACTAATATTAAAATCTGTATATATCCTTTATCAATTTTCATAGATAAGTACCAGAATAAAAGCAATGATATAAGCAAATTACGATGTAAAACAAAATAAAAGTAAACGAAATAAAAAAAAACAATTTTAACAATCAACATGCTTTAGTGTCCAGTCCATATTGGCTTTAATTTTTTAAATAATCAACTTTTTGTTTGAAAAATCAGAAAATTTCGTCTTTTATTCACCATTTATCGATTCTTGGGGAGGGGCTTCTAAAACATACTTACTACCACTCGAGACAGCTCAGCGTGCTGTCTTAAAAGTCGGATACTCTCTACCCTATAATTACTCAACAGTTTCTTTGTATAAGGAATTCCAAATGTTATCTGTTAGAAAATTGTTTATTCTATCCTTAGTTCTAAAACAACACAGGCAAAACCCAGATAACTTAAAATCTTTAAATTTTAGTAAACGTCATCACTTAATATTCTGAGTTCCCAAATTCAAAACTTTTTTTGCACATAAATTTCATTGTTTTCTTGGTAGCCACTTATATAATAAAATAAATAAAGTCGCTCACTTTTTTCAAACGAATTCATTCAACTGCAAAATAACGGTCTCAAAATGGCTTCAAAATTTGACGTACACTCAGACTGAAGAACTTCTGTCTATCGTCAGGTAGAGTGTTTATGATTTATCGTGTTTGCAGCAATGTTATTCTGATACTTTTTATAGTTTTATACCTACGGATCCTAAATGAAATTTTATATGTTTTAAGTTATACGTAGAGACACATTCATAAGTACGCACTCAGACACATATGAACACACACACACACCTCCAAGCATATAAATACACACATACACATACAACCATCGCACATTAACAACCGTCACACTCGAGAATACAAACTGTATGATTTAGTCCTAAGAACGGAGAACACTGATGCCTATAATACAGGGCATCCTAGTTTAGGCATCAGCGAACTATCCAATTTGATTATATGTTTATGTGAACTATACATCTGAATTGTACAAGTTAGCATATGTTTCTTTTTGTGGAAATAAATTATTCTTATTCTTATTTTCGATTTTCCGAAACAAATTATAAACCGATTTAAAAAAATTATATCCTTTAATCCATATATCCAAGAGCCCCACCAGCTCTTGCATTTTTTGATACCACTGCCTTCCGTCTACCATCATAAATTTCAGAAATATAGCCGAATTGCACTCCCTCACGAAAATGATAGGTGCCTATGTATAGCAGTTGTCTAGTACCCATAATATAAGCATAATACTTGCTTACTTAGGGATTAGGTGAGTGGAATGTTCCAGATATTATGAAATTTAAAAAAAAATTAGATATGAGAAATTTTGTTGACATAAAATTTTATTAACGTTTACGTAGCGTTTTTAAAAATTTGTATATGATTTGAGTTAAAAACTGAATAATACGAATTTTGTAGTGCACAACTTAAAGTAGGATGAATCTTATATGAAATATTGTTTATTTCATTCACGTCGACTACACATTTGTGTCAGGACCGGTAATTGCTTCCAGGACATTGTGGGACTTTTAAAAAATTCTGAAACTCTAGAGACCACTTGGTTATTATTTTAAAACTTTAGGCTTTAGGTAAATATATCTGTTGCAGCGCTTCCTGGTGGCCTATAACAATTAAACTTATCTAAGAATCTGTTCTGAGATGATATTTATGTGATACAAAAACCACTTCGAAATGTATATGGATAAAATTTTCGGAGAATATAAATTGAGTTTGACTTTTTCAAATGCCTATCGCGTAATAAAGTATTTAAATACTATTATTATTATTTATTATTATATTATATTATATTATTAACACTTTTGTAATTTAATTAATAGTTCGTTGCCAGCTAACCACAACTAAGTAATATATGTATAGGTACATTTATTATGGATGCAAACAAACACAATGAATAGGGCTTTATCATTTAGAAAGGGTACAGATCTATTTGAAGTTTGATTTTTCTATTTAAAGTGACGATTTTAGTTTTCTTGTTTAATACAGAAGTTATTAAAACTGCATGCACCAAAAAATATTAATTATAATAAATGTCTAAATTTGTCACATGAAAACCCCGACATAGAAATTTTAACGTTATAATTTATTACAATTCTTTCCTGTCTTTCTAGTTTAAAGTACAATAGCTTTTGGAACGGTAAATTTATTCAAGATAACTGGAAAATTTCGCTTAAGAGTCTTATAAGTAATGAAGTATTGTAATTAAACCTGAGGTGTGTTTTCTATAGTTTTTCAGAAAACCTCTTGTGTCTTAAAAAATAATCCGTTTTTAAATAATACAAAGAGAGTCAAAAAGATGCGAATTCCCTCCCTGGATCCTCTCTCATGATATGAGACGAGACTTTTTGCCTACCCTGTATAGAAGCATCTCAGACTAACTGCTTTCACTAACGACGTTACGTTCGTTCCACGCTCTTGCCGGTTACGATCAGCTACCACAAGGCGCTTCCTAGGCAAATAGGTAGCCACTACTAAGCTATTAACGAAATTATCCGCACTTGTGTAACATATTAAGTGATTAGTCTACGAGAATCGCACGTCTATATGAAATATCATAAAACGAAATGGTACTCTTTAATTTAATTTACTTAAATTATAATATCCTTGCTGCATTGTCGATTGTTACCCCCTTTATAACAATTTCCGTTTTAACAACAACTTATTATACCCTATTTCCTGTATATGCCCATAACATATAACACTAAATGTGTGTCCTTGTTGTTGTATCAGTAGGAAAACGTTATGCGTTAATTTCAAAGTACTGCCAAATCCTGACGTGTTCTGCTACAGTACTGGCTAATTTTATGGGTCTATTATTTTCTTAAAAGGGTTACTTAATTTTACTCATTAAAACTTGGACCTGTAGGTGCCTTGCCATTTATGTCATTTTATATAATTCGTATTAATTTAGGGTCAAATCTCAACTATGTCAAACATATACGAAATTATTTACAAAATTGTTGAAATTTTTCTTGATACAATTAATGCACATATTTTTTCCAATCTAATGCTTAAGCATTATATCGCGTACCATACACACCCCTTAAGAGGGGTGTGTAGGGGCAAATTTCCTTACCAATGGCGTTAATGGCCACCTGCGGCTTTGCTCGTGTAGATTTTATTAATTGTTGATTTTTTCAATTTCCATCCAATTGTCAACCAAAAGTTAAATACAAATTTTCATGGTTTTAACCTTAAAAATTATGTAATTATGGTACAAACTTCCCGTAAACCTTGAAACACATCTCTCATAATTTTTTGCTATATAACAAAATATTTATTCCATGGTTTTAACTTTAAGAATGATTAAAGTCTTATAAAAAATTTGGTCCTCTAATATTTTGCTCGCATAAAGGTTAAATTTAAAAAAAAAAAACCTTCTTACCCAAAGGCCAAATACCTATGTTGATGCATTTAATCTAACAATGACACTTTTTTTATAAAATTTTACAACACCTGTTTTACCTCATACGAGGTTGAAGTTAAAAAAAATCCTGTCTTTGTGGATGAAAAAGATATTTACTGTCCAAATTTCGTGTGAATCATTTCAGCGGTTTCGGCTCGGCGTTGATAAATTAATGAGTAGTATTTCAATTTTATATATTCAATATTAGTGATTACGTCATCCCCTCTGTTAAGTTTCTGCTACATATTTCCTTATATGGCACCTACATTTGCTAGCTCAACGGCATAGTTCTCAACTGTACAATCTAATTACGACTCGACTGCGAAGATGGCTCGGATCGAAACTTGTATCCTACGCGCGTCTACCACCCTGACGAGATTGCTAAAGTTTTAGCCACAAACACAACTCTTAGAGACTCACGAGGTTGTCTTCATAGGCCCCCACACACTTTAATATGACACAAAGATACTTGGGATATTTTAAGTTTAAAAAATGTCTTACACTGTAAACGTTCATGTTATATATTTACCGGTTTTAGGTGAATAATTTTGTTATATTTCAATCTAATTTCTTTTTGGCCCCTGATTTTTATGTTGTTAGAACAACATTTGTATATTTGTAAAAGTGTTCCAGAGAACCTGTATTAGAACACCGTCACAGATCTCTAGGAAATGAATATCTTGACTTCTTTGGAAAAATAGGCATACACACTGCTCCTCCAGGACTTTTACATCGTTGAAAAATCTAGCAAAAATAAAAGTTAAGGTGATTTGGGTAAAGACCGGAACTGGAAGAAGATCGGTTACATTTAATTGCGCGGGATCTAGGCGACCTGTATTGCCAATTTTACAAAGTTATTGTAAAATATTATTGTAAAATGGCGTCGCGATCTGTGTTGCCAATTTTACAATAACATTGTAAAAGTCGCCTAGATTCCGCGCAATTAAACGTAACCGATTTTCCCTCAGGCACTGTTTTTATTATATAATATGGCAATTCAAATTAGAAAGTTGTACTAAGTTTTTTTTATTAATATATTAGTAGTCAAATAACATATTAATTAAGTAATGAAAATTTAAGTTGTTTGCGACGTGTCGGGTTCCTTGTTTACCAGAGAAAACTTCGTGAGCTCAGAATTTAATCTTTGCACTCTAATTAATATTTATGAGTGCCCGCTAATTATCGAGTTGGCAGTTTATTCGCAGTTACCACACAACACGTAAACCCCTTTTATACCCTTTTCAGTTGAATGGGCTTTACGCTTATAATGTTCATATGCTCTTTATCGTTGTTCGTTGTTTAAAACGCTTTCATTGAACTTATTGTTACGTTTCAAGGTAAATTTATAAATAACTTAAGGAATGCCTGTGTATATAAATGGTAAGTACCTACGTATTCCAGGTCGAATTTATATATGGAACCGATTTTAGGCACTGTTTTAAATCACGTTTTCCGTAAAATGTATAATTGTCTATTACGAAATGTAAACAGGACATAGTATATCAACAACAGAGTTAAATAATGAGGCGATGTAAATATACATAGGTATGTACCTACCTACTCGAAACCTAAAAAATATAAAAGTTTTATACAAATTTCGCAGGTCGTTACGTCGATCCAACCGAAAACATATTTCAGTAAAAACTTTGTTTAAATCACTTCCACCCTTTCGTATTTCTGTTTCAAGCCAGGCACAGATTAGGCGCAGTGCTGTGGTAAACAGAGGGGGTAAATGTTCGCAAAAAGTGATTAAACATGTTTCTGTGTCCAAGTTCCAAGGGCGTGACGTTGACGCGAGCCGCTAGCTCCGAGCGGAGTTGGCAAACAGGCGCGGGGCGGCCGCGGCTAATGTTTTCTCGGGCTCCTGCTTCCGTCAGTTTATCAAGGGGTTTTGCTCTTGACGTGGTCTCCATTTTTCCTTAGCCCTTTTTTTCAGATTAATGCGAAATTGTTTATCTTGCGCTACGTGAGAAACCTTTTCGCGAACCGACTTTATTCGGTGTTTTGCCTATTTAGACGTAACCAAGCGTTCAATGCTAACTTATCGACCTACTTATTTTTTAGCAAGTTTTTTATAGAGGTCTTGATTTTGTAGTCTATTATAGTGATTTTAGCGGTAAAAATACATTTAAAATAACATAACAAGGGGTTTTGACAAAATAATTTTGTCTCCGATATTATTAAATGGAATAATATATTTCTTTTTATTTGTAACTAAACGTGTACAAATAAAGAATACACTGTTTAGATATACGTAATTCATTTTTGGTCTGTCGGGCAACTTTTATTTTCACAGTAACTTAATTTTCTCGTTCCGGTTGTTCTTTTTACTTTCTTTTATTTGAACTATGAAACTTCCTTTATTTTGATAGACATGGCCTCGTTCGCACTAGAAGATTCTTTATTAGAGACTTGCGTAGAAACCGTTATTACGAGTACATATTACTTTTTACGTGTGTTTTTACTCTGTTAGATAAATTCATATTTTACGAAGTGTTTATCGCATACATACAAATGAATAGAGTAATATTGCAATTTACGAGAGGATTTAATGGAGAAATGTAGTGGGGACATCTGTTAGAGTACAGTACAGCGACTTCCGGTGAAACGATCTCTGCCGTAGGACTTCTTCGGGGTTCGCTAGACGGGGTGCCGCCAAGTCCGCTCGCACGCCTCGCAGACATTCGCTACCGTTTTCATATCTCGGCTCTATCGTGACTCCACAATGACTTCATACTTCGGCTTCCACTTTGAGTGGTATTACGTAAGAGACGGCGAGGTCATGAATTCCGTAATACCGGCTGCCGAGTTTTCTTTATTACGCGTGCTTTCGACATTTACGGCTTTTTGAATGTAAAAGGTAGTTGTGAAATCTGTTATATCAGACACCATTTAGAATAAATAGGACACCCATCGTTCAGTTCGAAATTTTCGGAATTGGGGTTTTGTATAAAGAATGTTTCCGAACTTGTAGTTATTTCGAAACGGGAGTCCTGTTAGCGTAGACATATCGGCACATACCAAAGAAGCCAGTTCTTGCGCCGATAAAAGAAATAAGGAATTTAATTTAGAAGACACGACTGTCTGCGGCAGACAAACTTGTCGCCGCGCCGATGTAGGGCGCTCTTTGATAAACCTAATTACAAATGTACCGGGTGTTTTAGCAAGACTTTTTTTTTCTTTTTCGTATATGCGTGTATATTAAATATAAGTTATTAAATACTACTGTTATAACATTAAAAAAAAACTGTATTTTAGGTGGCGGAATAGTCAGAAAGGAAAATAAAATATTACAATTTTTCAATAAAGTAGGTATATAGGGCTTTTTTATCTTTACTGACACAATTTTCTATCGGCCTTAAGTATAAAGAATATTAAGGATAAAGAATCTATTGTACCTGAGTACGAATTCCCACAGAACAAGAACCTTCTATATTGAGAGCATAAGTAGAGAGCATAAGAGGCAGCTGTAAAACACATAAGTGTACCAAGGCTACAGGTGCTGACGAAATTCCCATAGAAATATTTAGCATTATGGAGGATATTGGTGTTGACATGTTACACTCCATCTGTATGCGAATGTGGGATACGGGAGAGTGGCCCAAGGACTTGTTCCATTCCTTGTTCATCTCGCTCCACAAAAAAGGCCCAACTAAAAAGTGTAACAAATTCCACTTAATATCTCTGGTATCCCACGCTAGTAAGGTCTTTCTTCATATATTGAATGCAAGTCTACAAGTGTATATGAGCCGGGAGATTGCTCAAGAACAAGCCGGCTTTGTCAAAGGAAAGGGAACATGCGAACAGATTTTTAACCTAAGACAAATCATAAAAAAGACGCGTAAGTTCAATAACCTGCTCTTTGTTGGCTTTGTCGATTTTCGTAAAGCTTTTGACACAGTTTAGTGGTGGAAGCTGTGCAAGGTGCTATTGATTATGGGTGTACCACAACATTTGGTTTATCTTATTAAGAGGTTTCATGAGGACGCCACAGTTGCTGTTCGCGTGGACGGAATCGATTCCGGGAATTGCAAAACTCGGGCTGGTGTTCGACAGCGATGTATTATCTCCCGTCTCCTATTTAATGTCTATACTGAATACCTAATGCGAATAGTGTTGGAAAACTTCGACAAAGATATATCAATTTGAGGTCGATTGATATCAAATATGAGATACGCGGACGATACTACTTTTTTAACGAAGTCACATGCAGACATAGGACGGTTTCTTTCGCTTCTGGAAACAACTAGTTCCCATTTCGGTCTCGAAACAAACCGCGGTAAAACCAAAACAATGGTAGTGGATCGTAAGATTTACAAATCGTAAGATTTACAATCGACCTGACTTACGTAAAATAGCTAATTGCGAAGTTGTCCAGAGTTACATTTACCTGGGATCCCCAATCACAAATACTGGAAATTGCGAAGAAGAAATCAAAAGACTTTGTGTCGTGACACGATGAGCCGTGGTAAAGCTCACGAAGATATGGAAAGATCGCTGTGTAACTAAAAACACCAAGGTTCGTTTAATGAGGTGCTTAATATTTTCTATTTTCCTGTATGGAGGTGAAACAAAGACGATCCATCAAAACATCGTAAAATGATTGATACCCTTGAAATGTGGTGCTGGAAGTGCTTCCTGAGAATAAAATAAATTGTTCACCGCACTAACGTCTCCATCTTAAAAGAGCTTTGCATCAAATAAAACAATTTGCACAATCGACTTGTGCAAATGCAAATCTTTAAGATGTTTGGATAATAATCCGCAACGAAAGCTCGATGGAACGATTGGTGGTGCAAAGAAGAGTAGAGGGTCAACGTTCTCGTGACCGATCACCTACTAGATGGACAGACTTCATTACATCATCTACGAACTGTTCTCTTATTGAGTGCACACCCAATGCCACAAATAGAGAAAGATGGAGAAGTCTCGCAAAGGTTGAAACCAATGTATCGGATAATCAATGACCGCGACCACTCAGGACTGTACGACTGAGAAGAAGAAAGAATCTATAAAAAATAATGGCAAATCAAATTTTCACATTAAAATATTTTTCCCGAAACAATTGTCGATACAGCGTAGTCAAACACAAATACTACAGTACGCATGAGAAAGTTCACGGGTGTAGCGAGGTGAACCATTTCGCTGGTGCGGGTGGCTGCTGACTGACGCGATTGTCAGTCGCCCGCGCATTATCACGGTAATTCCATAATTTTGTGTTTCCCATCTATAAAAAAATTAGTACTGAGTGATTCTAAAAGAAAAAAAAACACGTGTATCGTTATTTATTTTGGTGTGTGATGAAAAATTATCATAGTGAAAAAGGAAAAGTTAGTAGCTTATGAAGAGTTAAATCAATAGGTTTCTGTTTGACCTTTTAAAGTATGGAACCTAAGATGAAAAGGTTTTTTATTTCGGTCATAAATCATTCCATTTCACCGATTGATGATCGCTGTCATATTGATGGAAATATAATGTATTTATTTACAGGCACATAATTCAACGAAAAACTATTAATCTTGTCTAACAAGAGTAATAAATAGCTTTTCTATTAATCACATAGTTCTGTGATTAGTATTAGTGAGTTATGTTCTCAAATCAGGCGACCTCATTTGAAAACAGAACTTGTGTGTCGACAGGTAGCTTTTGGTTGACAAATATATATTAACAGGAGAGATGTCTTTATGTATTGTAGCAATATTTTACTATTTTTTATTTCGAATTTATTAGTAACTACTATACCTGTAGGGTTTAAAATTTAATACAAATAAAACACCGATAATTGTTGTATGGCGAGATTTTATTATTATTTTAAGATTATCGGATTTGTCTAATTTCATAACAGTTAATTTTTAAAGATAATATATATTTAGTGAAAGATTGCATACAAGTGTTTTAATGATAGAAATAAAAATGCCTGAAAATGTCTATAAGACCTGGCGATCATTTATCAATAAATGTAGAGTTTTGAGATTTTATATCGAGTACCAGACGAAAAAAAATTCGGCTTTGACGTCCTAAATAGAAACGAGAGAGATTTTTTAGTGTATATATTTACCGTGTACGTTGAATTCTGTACTATACCGCAATTTCCTTTGCTAAAATATCTGTTTGCGGGTAAAGTAAAAAAAATGGCCACACCGAGGCGGCGTGCTCGGCTCTGCGCTAATCCACACACAAACGCTTGCCAGACCGGATTCTGCGAGGTACTGGCAATATGTTTAGTCTACCAGCTTATTACTTTTCTTCCTCGGCGAAATGTTGTAGAGGTCTGTGCTAATTTTTAAGGCTTGTGAATATTAATTAGTTTTTTGAAGTGCAACTTCTTTTGACAGGGTAGTAAACATTCTCTTTACGTTACGCGTTACGCTCTGATGTCATATAAGTATACATTTCCTCTGAACTTATAAATACATATCATTAACCTTTTATTGTAGAAGTGTAGTAAAAATATAATCGGGGGGCCCGGTCGTTCATTATATTTACGATTTACTCGGATAGCCCGGATAGGTAATTATAATTACGTTACGATATAATCAGAAGGCTCGAGGGTGAGGGACTAGATGCAGCTGTGGACATCCCCCACAGCTGCATCTAGTCCCAGAGTAAGCAAGTATTATGCTTGTGTTATGGGTTACTAGACAACTGATATAGGTGCATACTTAAATATTCTTTTTTGATATTAATATATACATACATACATATTTTACACCCAGACCCGTTTTTAAATACAAAACCATACCTACATAAGTATATAATGTTGCGATAAATAAGTTGAAACGTTATCGGCTTTGCTCGTTGTTTCTAAAGCATCTAGTAGGTATCCTTTATTATTACCATATCGTTTATTTTTACCATGCATGCAACAAGCCCACGTTGCTTACCTGGTCACACCCAACCTAACTCTTTTTGTCCTATCCTCGACGCTACTTCTTTTTAAAGTGTCCTGTTGGTCTTGGTCTATTCGTATCATGATACAGATCTTCTTCCATAATGTATTCTTGTCAGGGTTTTTATCATGCAAACTGATCGGCGTCGACATTTACTCGAAATCTGTAGTTTTTCTTTTCCTTCGGCAATTGAATTGACATTCGAGGAGCGACGTCAGTCTCATTTTTTTATATAGCGGAGTGGATTCATCATGGGTTAAGCGTCAGTCGTGGGTTTATCCATTTACTGTAGGATTTATAAAAAAAATAAACTACATCTAATGATATTCTCAACTATATATTTCTGGTCCTATTTTTGTTATATTACTGACTTTTCTGTTTCAAAATCGATCACATGTTGAACTTATCCCGCTCATCTTTTTGCTGAAAATGGAGTAATAAATATAACCCAGTTTTGCATTTGAATACGCAAAATTGAAAAAAATCTAAATTTTTTAATTTGTTTTATAGTCATAACATTGCTTCATACTGCTTCTAGCACCCATCAAGAAGCTTACTGACGCAGGCCGCAATTTAATTAAAAATAAGCTTCAAAACGCCGAAAAGAGAATCTAAATAAACTTTATTAATTAAAACTGATTGTCACTGTTAATCTATCTTTTTAACTTAACCCGGTTTTACTCTAAGATTTGCCTAAAAATGAGCAATCAGCGTATAGCTACTGTACAACTCACAATATAAATTGGTATAATAACGCACCTACTTAGCATTTCTGATGTACCCATTGGTAAAAACTACTTTCTAATTAGGAAATTTTCATGTCGAGTAACAAAATTTTTTCAAAGCCTCAAATCCTCTATTCTAAGCCAGCGGATTTCCAAATGTGAATTGCGGATTTCTTGGCTAATTAACGTTTGCAGATGTTACCTGCGTTATTACCTCTCATACCCTACTTAACGTAGCGTAATGACAAATACGGGTAATGACTGTCTGACTAAAAACCATTAATTTAATTGTAGCAATCTCGTAGTTCAGAAACTGTTCACGAATTCCTTAGCTTTTATTATAAGCTGTAAATCGAAAAAATTAAGTTTTACAAATATTCAAAACTACTATTAATGTTCCAGTAAGTAAAACAAGTCATATTAAATACGGGTCAAGCAATCGGAGTGTTATTGTTAAAAAAAAATTGCACAACGGAAAAATATTATAAACAATTTTTCACTCATTTTGCGTTAATTTACATTGAGAGTTGCAAAAAAGGTGTTTTTTTTTTTGTAACAACTTTGTTAAAAAATATCTACCAGTTATGGTAAATCATTTGAATGTAATTGTATTTTTTTTTTATTTTTGAAACTTTTTTCCTAAGTTAAGCCTAAGCTATTCCATGAACAAAAATTGAATACGTTGTGCTGAAAATGAGAACAAATAGAGTGCGTTTTGTACGCACGGTTGACTAGGTACGTAAAATAAGATTGGTAATAACCGATTTATAGAACATTTTTATAACTTTACGCGCGAAATGAGGTCTTACATGTATTAAATATACGTAACAATAAGAAAACATATTTAAGTATAAGAATGACAGAACACGCTTATTCGAGTTTAGTGTGGTATTTGAGACGCCTGGCCTAGTTATTTCGGTCTCTAATGGACACACGCGAAAGCGGCTCAGCTTCCGCTGTTTTTCATCTTCGTGCTTACTTTACTTTGCACATTTATCCCGTTCCTTTACGAGATTAATTTACCGTTCTGCTTTAACTGTTCAAATATTGGTAATGAATATAAAAGACATACTGCCAAAAATAGACTTAATTTATAATACATCGATAATCACGAAATTTAAAACTTTTACAAAAGTACGTGCAGTGAGATTACTTTGTAAAAAAATAATTAAATATCTACACGTTAAATCATGGAGTTTTCTTCGTATATTAATCTCGTTAATAAAGAACACCTTCCAAAAAGTTTTTTATTTGACAGCCGAATTTTTATTTGACTGTTGTTTGTACAACTTTAGGATAGAACTTGATTGCCCTAACAACCAGTCGTTTCATTAACAAAACTCAAGCTTCTTCATAAAATATGACATTATTCCAATCATTTCGTATGGTAAATAAATATTTATTCATAAACTCAATGCATAATTATCACAAGAAAATCAAATTGTTGCACGCATTATTCATAAACCATGTTCCGGTGTAAAACATATTGTTCGATTTTAGTTAGAATTACACCAAAATGTCAAAAGAAAATAATTATTATTTATCAAGGAATAACCCACATAAATAGGCGATTAGTACTTGCAATCACTTGATGTACTAGCACAAGATTCCTAATCGGAATTCAAGTATTTTCGTGAAAAATTTTCGGAAATCCAAAATCACTGTTCAATGAATGACGCCTTAATCAAAAGTAGGAGCAAATAGGCCACATGTATAGGCAACGCTGCAGTAAATATTATATACGGCATTCTATCCAAAAAATTAATCGAAATCGCAGACATTGTTTTCCTTTTAAATTTCCGAACAGGTGGAGTACTAAATTTTATGGAACTTTTCCCGATGTTTAAAACCGTTGAAGCCTAACTAGCTATTACCTTTTCGTTCTTGTATCCATAAGTTAGAGGGACTCGTGATTAGTGAACGGTCCAAAACCCGCAAAAGTTTGCCTCGTGAAGTGTCAGGTGACAAGGCGATTGCTTATAAAGGCCGCAGCGCGCCCACCGGGCCGCAGGTGCCTTCTCGCTCTGCTTACAAATTAAATTCCTCGATAATCCTTTATTTCCTCAACGGGATTTCTATTAATTCGGCGTGAGACCAGTAGTGGTACTTTAACTGGACGGGCGCCAAAATATAAAATCCTCAAATTATGGAATGAAAATTACTTATGAAATTATAAAAATAATTTGCTCCCTTATAAATAATTCGAATTTATTCGTCTGCAAATGAGAATTTTCAGAAGCGTAATTTCTATTATAATGTGTAAAAATATAAATTAATGCCCAGTGTTATGGGTTTCAAGTAAAACAAATGCTTTACATCTTTCATGAAATTTTATTTACACTCTCCGGAGATCGCTTTATTACGAATAAATGTCAATTTGGTGAAATGAAAATTTTAATTCTCCCATTCAAGTTTATAATTTTCGACGAAACGAATGTCATCATAAAACGAGAAGCATAACTCTGTGCAAATATTTGACGCCACAGTCGTGCAGGCGCGTCTATTCTCGTATTGAGTCGCCCGCGGCGTTTGTGGTTTGCGAGCTCTCTACCTGAGTGTTTACTGGATTTCGTTTGTCGACTTAATATTTTCACACATAACACACACAGACTCTACACTATAAACTTTTCAGAAAAAATAGGGCAAATGAGAGGTGACTCGCACACGGTCGTTTCGAATTCACTTTGCGTGTTTATACTTCAGGTGTCCAGTTCAGAAATGTTTTTAGGGTTCCGTAGCCACATAACAATAAAGGAACTCTTATAGTTTCGCCATGTCCGTCCATCTGTCTGTCTGTCTTTTTGGGGTTTTTCTCGGAAACTATTGGCAACATATAGATGAAATTTGGAACGTAGGTGTAATCTATGAACCGCTACACAATGACGTAGTGAAATTAAGAAAAAAACAATTTTTGGGATAGGTCGCCATACATGTAACTGAAGTACGAAAAAAAATCATCGTATATTAACACACCAAGTTTCAAACAATTTTTTTTAAATTTAAGTCAACAGTTATTGAGATACTAGCGACCGCCCGCAGCTTCACTTGCGTAGACTACACATTCCTGTTTTAGGTAGTATTAACTTTCGAAATGGTTTACACATACTTTTTGCTGACACTAATATTGGGTACACCCATTCAAACTTTCAATCTTCATTCTCCCCACTCCTTTAGAAAAACCGATACTCCCATACTTTTCACCTCCCGTTTCCCACCCTTAAAATGTGGAAATCCAAAAACCCTGAAAGACATCATTATTTATTTATGTCAAAATTCTTATGTTTCTAACTTTAAAGAACAAAGACTCATACAAAGCCCTTCCGTCCCTCCCTCCTTAAATTTGAAATTTTCAAATATTCCTTTCATAAAAAATTGATACGTTATAAAATAAACCACTGTTCCAAATTTCGCCTTCCTAGACTTAGTAGTTTCGGCTTTATCTACGTTTATAGATCAGTGAACACAAACGACAGAAAGACACAAAAAGTAGCTGATGTCACTCTTGACAACATTCTTTCACGTCTGCAAAGTTGCATTAAAATCTGTTGAGCTGTTTTGAAGATTAGCTTAAATAGACACATAGACGTACAGACAAACAGACGGACAAAAAGTAGCGTATGTCACTTTTGACCACCTCCTTTTCATACCCGTGAAATTTCATTAAAGTCGGTTTAACCGTTTTGGAGATTAGCTCGAATAGACAGATGGACGTACATACAGACATACAAAAAGTAATGTATGTCACTTTTGACCACTTCCTTTCCATATCTGTGAAGTTTCATCAAAATCAGTTTAGCCGTTTTGGAGATTTGCTCAAATGGACAGACAGACAGATAGTATTATTTTATACATATAGCCTATAGCCATCCTCAATAAATAGACTATCCAACACAATAAGAATTTTTTTCAATTCGAACCAGTAGTTCCTGAGATTTGCGCGTTCAAACAAACAAACAAACAAACAAACTCTTCAGTTTTATAATATTAGTATAGATACACTCCTAAAGTCCTAATTTTTGTTAGAGTAATGTGCCCCCTCCCCCCCTACCAGCTAAACCGTTGTTTTTGGATGTATGGAAAAAATTTATGACAAGAGTATATATAACGTAGTTAAAAGGATAACTATAACAGCTAACTCGACTGTATTATTTAACGAGTAATGCAGTAAGTTATAAAATGTACTTTTATATGTAAAAATTTTGTAATAATTTTGTCAAAATTCCATAGAAAATGACAGATAACGTTTAGCCGATAAGCGAGATGTAGATGCATTTTATCTTTGTGATGTTATTGTAAAAGATAATTGAAAAAAAAAACATTTTATGAAGAAAACTACATTGTATTACTAGATACTATAAATTTACGCTTTTCTTTGCTGAGCTTATTCTCTTCACAATCGATACTAAAAGTCAAAAGTTCACTGTAATAAAATAAGTAATAAAAATTGTCTCTGGCTATTAGTACACACATGTTATTACTTTTCGGATTAGCCAGAGAGGATCGAGCGCCTTCTAAATAGCTAACGAAATAAAAATGAAATATATTTATACAATAATTCTTAAATTACATAATAATAACGATTAATGGTTAAATTCGATTAAGTCGCGCTCGTTTTCTTATATTGTACGGTACGGATCCCTTCGTGTGCAAGTCCGATTCGCACTTGGCCGTTTTTTTAAACCTAGTTTAGTTAAATTATGTTTTTCTTTACTTTTCATTGTGACACTGAGGTTTAGAATAAAAAAACAACGCATTATAGTTATCTGAACTGAAGTCAGAGTCTGAACATAAGTTTTTAAATTGGACAGTAAGTCTTCAAAGATGCCCTAAATTTTACATACTAATAAATAAGATGATATAGTAACAATAGGTATTAATGATGATATGAAAAAAAGGGATTAATTACACTGCTTATTAAACTATGTATCTTGCATGCAATTTTAGAGCATATTTTACTGAAATAGCTGTTTCCGGTGTAAAAGAAAATCATCCATCCATCTATAGGCAACTAAACACAAGGTTGATGTGCTTCGTCATAATGGTCATAGACGGGAAAATATTACATATGATAGCTTGCAAATGATTGTTTTACGTCATACCATGTGCCAAAAGCATGCAGTGTTCGAGGTCGTCATTTAGTTAAGCTAAGAGGGTGTGTTAATATAATATTTAGTAGGCATAACGCGGCCGGTGCTTAGTCCCGGCCACGAGCCAACTATTAATAATGGGACGCGTGTTGTATGCGAGTTGAGGGGTCGGTCACACTCTCCCAACAGGCGCTTTGTCAGAGGTCTATTGATCAGCAATCCTGTCATCTGCACATTTTCTTTAATGGAGTCCTCTTCGATGCGCACTGGAGATACTTACTGTCATATCTTAAAAGCTCATACATAATGTACCGTGTGTACTTATTAGGTTCGTTTCCGAAATTTATTGTTACGAAACTTTCACTTAACCTTTACTCTGAAAGTTTAACACGTGACAAATTCACAAGCCAGATATAAATTGTAGGTAAACCACACAAAATGGAAAATGTCTTTCTAATATTGTTTCTCAATTTCACGATCTAAATACAACTAAACAATCTTAAAAAATTCCTTGTAATTGGGTGTCAGGTATTTTATGAAGTTGAAGTTTTTCCTGTAGTGTTTGATTCGCAAAGAGATGTTTGATTTGTATTCAGATTTTTGTTATCAATTTTACAAATGTTACAAATCGCAAGTACCAAAATTTGATTTACAATATTATTTCAATAACAGCATGTATTTTCCAAATGGAGATAACACAGGGATATTGTTAGAGCGAATGGAACAATAGAGACTGAATTTGTTGCTTTGGGGAGTTTGGGACCATAGGTGTCCCATATCTACATAATGTTTTGTTTCTGAAGCGACACCTCTCTGGCTAGTGTACTTTGAAAATTATTTTGCAAAGTAAAGGATCAAATAAAGGATGGTATGCAAGTTAAGTAGTCAGCATAATCAATGAAAGCTTGAATTGAAAAGATTTTATTTGCATTATTCTTTAAATAAAAATATTCGTTAGGCTAGGCCGCCGGAGACTCGAAACTCAAAGCCTCAGAACATTCATTTCAAATATAATTTCATTTAAAAAAGACAAGCAATTTTTGGAATTTTTTTATTTAATATCGACTTTACCAGTGTAAAAAAATAAGAGTGTACGAGCTTAAAAATGCAATAAATTTTTGCAGACGGTGATCAAATACAAGACCGGGGATTATTATTAGTGGTGAATGGAAATGTTCTTGAAGAAAATTGCTATCTGGGCAGATGACTGCCCGGAGCGAGCGGGGCGGGGTCAATCTTTTTTATGGGCACATTATAGAGAATCGAAGTCGCTTTCTATCTCATCCACAATTTTTGATACCATTCGTATTTTGATTTATATTGTCATTTGGGTGTAAATCTTTTTATTATTGCATCTTTATGCCAATTGATAATTTTTAATATGTTTGAAATAATGCTTGTATTGTTTTAACCTCAATTTAGACAGAGTTTTTGTATTTCAGTGTCAATAAAAATCCTCACGACTAACATTCCTAGTTTTGAGAATTTTCACCAATGCCAGAGAATTAAAGACCACCACGTAATTCGACGATTTTCGTAGATTGAATGTGATACTTAAAATAGGAAGAATATTACATATTTATATTATGAAATAGGTATACGAGTATGCACTACGTCATACGCTATCGTAATTACGGCGTCAGTCGGCTAAAACGAGGAAATAAATTGAAAAACCAACTCCCCGGTGAAAATGCGAGCCGGAAAATAACTCTCTACGGTGCTTGCGCACGGACTGACAACGGTTGTGGGTAATGCATTTGTTTCTGTTGAAATGTGTTTTACAAGTTTTAATCCATTGCAATATATTCTTTAACACACGAAATATTCATTCAACACAGCGGCATTAGAATCGATTTCTATTATTATACTTCAAAGCATAAAACTATACAATTTTCAATGCAATTACGTTGCGGGATTATTTCATATCATAACATGTTATGTAATTCGTAACGAGCCTCATGTAAGAAACGACAATGACTATGAGCAGGAGCAACTTTAATTAATGAGCATAACTTTTGACTTTCTGTACATGAGTCTAAACTTCCGTGTTAGAAAGGCTCAAGTTTTCGGGTCGTTCGTGTTCGTTCTGCCAGGCGAGTGAGCACAACGAGAGACCCCAAATTATGCCATTATCATCGAAATGAATTATTTTTCATTTAAACCTGGACGAGCGAGGGGGTGCAGTTTTAGTCATCTAAATTTGATTCATGGCGGAATTTATTAATGGAACATTCCGAGGAGGCGTTATCAGTGTTCTTGAACAAGAACTTCGGGATCATCGGCTTTTTGTACAAAACGAATCCGCTTCAAGGGAATTATGTAAATTCCGAAAATGGGATAGGAGGGAAATAGAGAAGGCAATGTTCCGTTTTAGGGCAGGAGAGAGCCTCTGTGCGGTGTCACGCTGCCCCCGCCCCGCCTTTCTGTCTCCCCACGATCCCGCATCTCGCAAACGAACCGCGAAGGGATCTATGAGCCGCCTCGCAGAATTATACAGTGAACGTGCCAATCACCAATGTATACTCGACGGCCACAAACCGTACACTTCAATGAACTTCAAACAAGTTAATTATAAAATAGAATCCAGCGCCTGTGTTGTTTTTCAACATCAATATTATTGAACTCATCTGAAGTCATAAATAATTTCATGTTTACTATTCGGCTGTTTCTCAAAATCCAAAAGTGGCAATGGCAATATGTTCGTGATGCATGTTTGGGAGTAATACCGTGTTTATTTAGAATGTATTACAAAGGAAAACCGTCAAGTGCGAGTCGGACTCGCGTGAAGCGTGTTTCGTATAAATCATCGCATCATTTGCAATGTTTTTTTACGTCTAACCCAAACTTTGGCTATAATTTAAACTCGACTTCTTTGTATAAGTAGACCATATCGTAATCACTAGTTTAAAATAACTTATTATCCCTGTGAAATTAAACAACACATTTATTCTTCATGAATATTTTTCGTCTTCCGCGGAAATTTAGAGAGTTAGTTAAGATTTTCATTTAAGATGGCCTGTTTTTACAAAAAGTTAGGCTCAGTATTTTCTGATACAAGAGGAGGGATTGCTCGATTTTCGTATATTTTCTTTAATATCTTTTAAACTTTTTAAATTATAAAAGAGATACACTTGTATTTACTATAACTAGGCTTTTCGTTTCATATTTCACATTGATGCAATTGACATTTTTTTTTTATTTATTTACACTGTACGTCCGTGGTTGGATCACCTAACTCTGTATATGTACTAAATTTCAATATTTTCGTACAGTATATTCGGAGGAAATAGGCTGTGACATTGATAGGCACGAGAGTGATCTTATAAGTATTGTATCATTACCATTTTTAGGTTACCGAGATGAAAAAACAGAAACCTTGAAAGCATAAAATACTATTTGTACGAAATCCTAAAGATAGCATAGTAGAAGTAATAAATAGTATTTACTGTAAAATCCAGAAAGAAAAGCTCTTAAGGGGATAGTCTTTCTCTCCGCGCTTTCGAATTGGCATCGCTATCTCCGTTTCAATCCCTCTTTCTCGATCTGTTCCTGAGTGACAGAGATGATTCCCAAAAATACTGTGACTGTTTCCTCCCCTGAAATGTGTATGATTTGGAATAAAAATTTGTAGGTTCATTAAAAAAGGATGTCCCTAGGGCGGTACGTTTTTTTTTTTTTTTAAATTCGTATTAATATCGCATTTACGGCTTATTATTTTCAAAAACGAAGAACAAACAGAAATCATATTTTTCATTAATTTATTCTAAAACAACTAAACAAGTTATCAAAAAAAAAAAAATTAAACATACCGCATTGTGACAGTATTTTTCCTTTAACATTCATTTTTTCTATAAATATTCATACAAAAATATAGCGAGGATTAGACACGGGCCGAACCCTCTTTCTTCCATGGGAAGCCTATCCATTATTATAAATAAAAAAATCAAGTATTATTTTGAAACTATCATGTTACCTCAATCCCACCATCCTAATGAAATTATGTTCATATATATTATTTAAAACCTTATCTATCAGCCAGTAGTATCTACAATTAGTTTTGAGTCGTTTGTCCTTTTTAAGTGTATGAAATAAGCAAAAACCAATATCTTACTTATGGGTAAGACGAGCACGGAGTTTTCGCGGTCAAACACTAAACATAGAGATTTTTTAAGTTTTTAAAATTTTACTTTGAACAAAAAGTCTGATTTTAATAAATTCATTTAGTGTCATTAATACCTACTTGACGTAAAACAAAAATACGAAGTTGTACGCGTCATCTTTTTTTTTTCAATTTTAGAAAACTAATTTAATACTATGAAAAGAGGTTAATGCAATATTTTGTTTTTTAGGTGAACATATCGTAAAAATAAAGCAAAATTTGTAAATTCGCTTAATCGAAACTTGCCCAAGACTATATATATATACATATATTAGGAAGTTAATACCACTTTAAATATTAAAACAATTGCCTGTCATACTATAAACACTTTATTGTGACTCATTGTATTATAAATTCATTTTATGAACGTATAAATACCTAAATTATATTTAAAGCTTTTTGAGGTCTAAACTCTGTTAAAACATAATTTTTATTGAATATAATTGTGTATTATCTGCCACTCTATTCTAAGTTTAATCCATTTTCTTTTATAATTTTGGGTATTTCAACTCGACTTATTTTGTTTTAAAATTGCTCTCTTGACGTGCATCGGCAGAGTAATCACCAAAAGCTCTCAGCGTGAATTGTTATTCGCCAGTAGGGAGTTCCATTCTGAAATAGTAATTTGTTTATCTACGTTGAGTTTCCAATCTTTTGGCGGTTAAAGAAGGAAGTGGTTCGGGACGAGTTCTATACTGAAAGGTTGCTTGACGTCATGATAGCAGAGGCAGTATACACGTGGGTCACGTAGTGATGCTTATATAATATAATTAATATTAGATAAATATATAATTAATTAATATTATATATATAAGACATTTGATTTGATTTATATATATATACTTAAATAATATTATAAAATATAGTTGTGATCCGCAATTTTTTTTATATTAAACTATTTAAGCTGTAAAGCAAGCTGTTTTTATAGGATCATAGAGCTATGAACATCGTTTGCGCGCGCCGCACCTTATGGAGGAAGCTTGAAATAGGTTCAATGAGGTCGAATAAGAGTCAAATTCGACTTTCGATCATGACGCTTTATTTTAGCTGTCCTTTTTTTTGTTCAGAATGCATAGTTCACTCCCCGAATATTGAGATTACATGTTTTGATACAAAAGTTGTTTTAATTGTGCTTGCACTCATAAAAGTACAAAATGACTAGAAGCCCTCTTCTGCGTTTACCGTCTAACCACTGGCGAGTTTCAGTGCGCGAAGTCCCCGCGCGCCGGGTCTTCACCCCGTGTATTCCCCGCGTGCCGGTTTTCAACCCCGTAAAATTCCGTAATGTCACTTCGATCCTGTGAAGTGACATTTATGATTATTAAAACCAAACGCTGCTGTCAAATTAATTTACTCTATGCTTGCACTATAGGGCACGGTGCGCGAAAGCGACGTTTATAACACTATGCTTTGAATCAAGAAAATATACCGAGTGTTACCGATTACCGATTAGATAACATAACAAATATTACGTTAGATCTTTAATCATGTAAAATAGAATAAAAATTTGATTAAATTTGGTAATAGCGCCCTGTAAATTAATATTCCAATAAATAGTAGGTACTATATGTAATTATTTCGTACGGGCTTTTTGGGAGGTGTAATTAATTTTTGTAGGAACTTTTACATGACTCTTCGTGCATTTTTATGCAAAATATTTTTTACCGATTTCATACGTTATCGTGATCGATAAGACTACCTATATAAAAATTCAATCATTATTTTCAGTCTGGCTTTAGGTACATTATATAAAAATCTATCTTTATACAGTAGTCTTAGGCTTTTGTAGAAATAAATTACTGTTCAAGAAAAAAAGACACAAAGACACCCATGATTCTGGTCGCGGACGCAAGTTGAATGTGTCGGCTTTTTTCGCAACAATCGTTTGTGATGGGACGAATCAGTATGCGATCTGGCCGCTAAGGTGGTAATTATTGCCGTTTGTGCTCCTCACATACGGGCTTAAAGCTCGCTGTACGAACGAAAAACGTAACTGCCGATGTGAAATAAAAAAAGCTTTCACATTTTTTAAATCATCCACTTTATTATATGGTAAATTTGGAATTATATGTAATATTTACTGTAATATATCATTTTCCCTTGTCTAAAACTATCGAAAATGTTAACTGCTATTCATCTTCTATTAAGCTAATAAATGAGGTGATTTGAACTGATTCACTTCTTTGACAGTTCCAAATCTATTTCGAGGCGACATTGAAAAGCCGTATAACACAACTAAAAGATAACTTAAAAGTTTGTACAGTTAATAATGTAATAAAGTTATTGTGTTAAACAATAGCAAATTTTTTTATGTTGTAATATATTACATTCGTAATTTCGATTTCAAAAATCCGTTTCTTGAGTAGCGGCAGATATAAAAATGGGACTAAAAAAATACTCCAGGAAAAAGGATGGCCGGTTTTTTATGAAGTAAGTGCTAATTTAGCACAACGAATTGAAAAAGAGACTGATGAATTCGAGGAATATTTTTAAGCTTCTTTGAGGCTCTTGCATCATTAATTTAACTTTTTGTTTCATTTTACCTTAAATGTGTTTTTTTTTATTGTGACGAAATCAACATAGAGTTTTTTTTCACCACGAGGATTTAACGCTCAACGTCATTACGTGAAAGTCTATTTGTGTATTTCTTATAATTCGTCAGTTGATAAATTAAAAAGAGCCAAAATAACGTGAATGAGGGAATATACAAAACTAGTTTGACAAAAAACATTTCGAGTTTCAAATCGTTTCTTTATTTGGATAAAGTACTTATTTTTTCTTCGATTCATATTCATTTCGTCTGCATTGAATTAAATTAAGCGGGCGGCCCATTTTGTCTAGCGCTAATTTAGTTAATCACTTGAAGGTACATTTCTTCGCCGGGGCAACGACGTGCTTGAGGCGACCACAATAAATTATCCATTGTTAAGCCCGGCATTCACGGAGCACCGTTTTTGTTCAATTCTTCCTCTGATCGTCAATGGGAAATTTATTACCTTCCCTTGCTGAATTCAAATATGGTCGATTATATCAGCGAAGTTAAATGTTCACGGCGCTCAGAGGTGGAATGCTATCGCCTATTTTATTTTTAGAGCACAAGAAAAATATTCTTAGAAGAATCAACTTTTATCTTCTGTGATTTGTTCATCCCATTTAGGAGCCTTTTTTTCTATGACACTCCAGTTTTTCTAGGGATGATAAAGTTTCCTGAGTAGAGCTTTGAGTGTAGAGCATCACGGAATATTAGTCATTTGGGAATCCTTTTTGCAGATAAACCGGCGAAAAAGTGAATTCAATAGAGTGTTACGTGATTGACGACCGTAAAGTATGATTGTGCCCCAACCCTTTTGTTCCTTGATATTGGACGGTCTTATGTGTAATCAATTTTTTACGTCTCATGATCCCGTCATCACTTTCAATCGGATACAATCTTATTTTGCGTATACGTGCACCTAAAAAATACTTTGTCCTATATTACTAGCAGAATTGGTTTCGAACATTTTCAAACTTGGTTACTTTATCAAAACTTTAATTTAAAAAAAAATTAAGAATACCCGACTGTGTATTAAAAATATTTGGCTGAACAGAGAAAAATTGCTCTGTGGAAATCTATGGAAGTTCGTTTGAGTAATGTGAAATGCACCATGCATTGTTTTTTGTTGGATAGGTAACCATTTAAGCAAGTAATAAAATATACTATAATGTAAATACACGAGGTTGGCCCGTGGTACCACCAAATTGTATCCCGGTGGTACCACGGGCAATTTTTCCTACTCATGGTACCACTAATAATAAATTAATGGATTATTGTATATTTTTCCTGATATCAAAATTAAAGGATAGTATTATTATCGGTCCGGTAGGGCAGGGCAGTATAGCGCAAAGCCAAAATGTTTCGATCAAAAGATAAATCAAAGTTACAAAAACGCATCGTAGCGTTAGTCGCAATATTGCCATTTTTACCATTGGAAAAAATTCAAAATTTGAAGGTTATAAGGTATTGCAAGCGAGAACAAACCAAAATGACAAAACATGCTAGTATTTGTTTCCAAAATTAAAATGTATCTTCACTTAAAGAACATTATCAAACATATTTTGGTTATTGCTTATATAAAAACCTTACATACTGGGGCAGTCGAATAAAAAAATTAATTTTACAAAAGTGTGGAAGTTCTATATATATAAAGTCTTATATTTCGGCGTGTAATCATGCACGGGTATTGGCATTCAGTTGCTAAGTAGCGATGTAGCGCAGTACAATGCATTTTTGAGACACAGTTAACTAATCGTGAAAAAAACTGTTTCTTGATCTTATTTTGGACGACCGCTTAGCCTAGTGGGTAGCGACCCTGCCTACGAAGCTGGAGGTACCGGGTTCGAATCCCAGGTCGGGTCAGTATTTATATGATGAATATTCATACTGGTACCGGGTCTTGATTGTTATATGTATGTGGTGTCTTCGCTTGGTACCCATAACACAAGCTAATGCTTAGTTTGGGGCCTAGACGTTGTTGTGATGTATACGTTATTATTATTATTATTATCTATATTTTTGTTTTTGTTAGCCTGTTTGTTATTAGATCACTGTTTTTGTATAAATGAAAATTGTATGTAATGTTCATTTTCCTTCCGCGTCCCTTGAGTATACTGAAAACAAAATCGGTCGTTCTGAAATTTCTTCCTTAGCTGTAATATGAAAAGGCAAACACAGATAAGGCGAGATAAAAATGGAATTTATATGTAATCCATCAGATGTACTTGAAACATTTCGACCTAAATGAGATCTTCCATCGCAATATAATGGAACGTACAATAAAACAATTTTGGATAATAAAACGTCTACAGTTTAAGAGTACAAAGAGAGAAAAAGCGTAAATTGTACATGGAGGAAATAAAAGGCGAAGCAATCACTCTCTATTGAATTGGTATGTTTGCGTTGACTAACGTCAGATCAAATAAACCTGTACGTGGAAACTATTTTCCTCCGCATTCGAAGCAACATGTGACTGAAAGGAGATGGCCGGGTTAGACCGTTGACACATTTTTCCCATTGGCTCGCCTCCACACGACTCTAAGTGCTCATAGGCCATCTATCATCTTCACGAATCTATGACCTTCTCGCCTATCACAAATATATTTTATTCATGTACTTAGCTTTCAGTACATACTTCGTTTGCTTGAATGTGCCAGAATAATGTTGCTTTTATAGCTTGTTCTTGCGGCAAATAAGAGCTTATTCATGTTTGTGTACTTTCTTTATACTCGATTGTAAAGTATTTCTGCTACACGTTTTCATCAGCTTAATTATCTCACATATAAAACTTTGTTGCGAATTGCTTTATTTATTGTGTTGCTGTAATGGATACTGATTTTATATTACTGACATGAATAATTTTTAATGTACTTATGTAACAATAATAATAATACATGGGACTTCCCACACAGCGCTATTTTGTCCCAAAGTAAGCAGTATTATGCTTGTGTAATGGCTTACTAAACTACTGATATACATACTTAAATATCCTTTATAATATATACATATATAAATATTTTACATCTAGACACGGAACGAAATAAACATGTTCACGCACACAAATTTTTGTCCCGAGCGGGAATCGAACCCGCGACATTCAGCTTTGCAGTTAGGCTCTCTAACCACTCGGCCATTCGGTTAGTTAAATATATAGACGTTTTATTTTAACGAATGTTACTATTTTGAGATAACTTAACAAATGATGATTGGTATTATGAACTTTAGTTATCAACCAAATTCTTTGGAGTTACTAGTAAAAGTTCCGATTAACTTTTAAGTTAGCCAAGCTTATAGTTATAGCTTATAGTATAACTTGTATACGACAATAGTAGCGGGAACAGATCCGAACAAGATAACGAACTCAAAAATTTTTAACTAAACCTAAACATATTCTGGAGTTTGGGCTCGGTAGAGGCAGACTATTGTTTTGATTGCACAGAATTCTTTTCAGGGGTGTGCCAAATATTGAAATCTGTCTTCAACTAAAGTGCAGACATAAAAATTATGAACTCAGCCCCAAATCCTTTTCCCCAAAAACTGGGACGTTGATTTCTTTGTAAATAAAAGAAGTATAGAAGTTTGTTTTCTCTGGGATAAGTAGGGCAAACATATTTGTTTTCGTACAAATGTACCGTAGGTACTTATAAGGGATAATGCAATTGAGTTTGTCTGTACTTTACTACACAAACATTTAACTAAAATAAAGTCGTGCTCTCGGACCGAGACGGAGCACACAATATTTAAATTATTTAAATGTGCGTAAAGAGTAGGTACACTCTTTGATGATACACAAAGTTTTAGGACGAAATCCACTTGATTCTAAAAGCGGCTTAATCCCAGGCGGTACCCACTGATCCAAGCACGAGTATACTTGTAGAATAAGGCGCGCGCCATGAATATCTAAAGCATTTGGTTTCGTCAGATGTATTTGCTATTTAAAATTGACGACCGCTTAGCCTAGTGGTTAGCCACCCTACGAAGCTGGAGGTCCCGCGTTCGAATCCCAGGTTGGGTCAGTATTTATATGATGGATATTGATACTGGTACCAGGTCTTGGTTGTTATATGTGGTGTCTTCGCTTGGTACCCAAAATACAAGCTAATTCTTAGTTTGGAGCCTAAACGTTGTTGTGATGTATACGTTATTATTATGATTATTAAACTACCCGGAACATAGTCCATGTAAGTAAACAACTAGTAATTTTGATATTGGGACGATTAACAGAACCTACATATTATTATCACCTGAGCAGCCTGTGCAGGCGTTTATCAAATCACTTGTTTCTTTCGACCATGTAATACGCTCAATAAGAGATTGTTTACAATATTTTTGTGGTCAGTAACTGCAAATTTGCGGCTTTTTTTTAAAGTGGATACATATATTTACTATATTTTGTTAACCGCTCTGCTGGCGTCAATACATTTGACGTCGATTTTTTCTTATTTACATTCTCGTTCTGTGCCACTTGCAGATTCTCTATAAGTTTTTATATTGGTTAACTTTATTCAACGCAACAACAACTGTTCGGTGTTCACTCTGTTATTTTATACTTACCTCTTACGTCTCTGTTTATATTCGTATAAGTATGTTCTACTATGGCTGCTATAACAACAAATAATAAAAATAAAATAAAGTTAAAAATTTAAGGTGGTCCCCATACAAGGAACGTGTTACTTTTGCGTTTTTGGTGATTGCTAATTGTGAGATCATTGCATAAACTTGAAATTTTCATGGAGTGTGTATTATCACTATAGCAAAAAATTATAAAAATAAAATAAAGCTAAAAATTAAAGGGGTCCCCATACGAGAAATATGTTTTTTTTATATTGTGCGGCGGTATACATTTCGTATGTGAATCCGACTCACATTTGGACAGTTTTCTCCTTTATTGTGACTGTAATCGAGACTACTTTTTTTTGAGGACATTTGAAATGGTTTTGTAATGTTCATTTCAAGTTTACAATAGTTAATGGTTTTGTAAGAACAGAGAGAGAAAAAAGAGCAAAATCAACCAAGACTTGAAATGTATAGTCTTAATTTTTTTTGTGATATGTTTCTTTTGAATAAAATGAATGAAAACCTTTATGTAAATAATAAACATCAGTAAGTACTAGTATAATAACGGAAACACATTAACTTAAGCGCAAATAAAAAAAGATGGCATACAATATGAAACCTTTGCCATTTCTACATGCGTTATTTAAAATAAAAAATGCGGTTATGGTTTTGAGCCAATTTAAGCAAATGAAATTTTGAATGCCTTTTAATGCTATAAAGCGATTTAGTTTAAACGAAATAAAAAAAATCGCTTTCGAATACTACGATATGAACATGTATCACAAGATAATTTAAAAATAAGAGTCGGATATCGGATAGTCCATGGGCGGCATCGATGATTACATAGGTCGAAGTTGGATTTTCATTTTCGATTTCCCTCGGGAACTTGATTAAAATTCAGGATTAACATTTGTTATTCCTGAATTTTAAATCCTAAATAAACAAACGACAGATATCGTTTGATTTTTATCCAATTAGTATGGATGGGTATCTATCTATATATGTAATTTGATATGAGCTTCTCCTTTTTTCTTTTTTCCGTGTGGACACATTTTTGCACCTATTACATCCTTACAATTTGGTTCTTTAGTTCTTTCTTATAAACTGTATAAATAATAAAAAGTGGTAGTCATGTGCTACTTTCTCACTTGTTTCAGATTTTCTAATCCCACGGTTGAAAAGTTAGAGGAGCTACACTCATTTTTAATGATTTTTAATAGCTCGTTGCTCGTATCACACAATACGTACACGTGAATAAAAAAAATCATTGAAAAACCTTAATAGGATTTTTAGTCTCTCCCAAACAATTTAGTTTTCATAATTTGTCTACAGGATTTTATGACGGTTCTTTTAAGACATCAGTCAGTGGAATGGTATGAGGACTGAATGAAAGAGTGCGCAGATATAAGTCTGTGACCTGCGTACGTACAAACGTACAGCATAAATTATAACCCTCAAAAATGTAAGCTTAAAAATAATCCTACTACACACAATGGAGCAAAACAACGACAGCACTTAACACATTTTGATAGAATTGTTATTATAGCGCTGGTCGGCTAGTCCTTTAGCCGGTCTCCGACCTTTTAACGATTTAAGGCTTCTAGAACTTTGCCGACTCCAAGAGAATTATGATGTGCCTTATTTCCTTTGTGTAATCCTGTTAGTTAATGCCCCAAAATTTTAAAGTCATGTTAATATTCGTTCGTTTTTTTGCCTCATTAGTAGAGTATTTTTGCGAATATGAATTGTATACTGTTTAATAATCAAAGAGAATTTCTGAGGAAAAATTAATTGTGCCTCCAGCGAACTTTAAAATATTATAGTGATATCAAATGTCTTTGCGGCTAGACGGCTACGTTCGCGCCCTCGTCGTCTGTAGCTATTCCTAGTAATTTCATAACGACAGTTCATTATTTATATTGAATACGGCGTTGGCGCTCATTAAGGATGTTATTTTTCCTGTGAAATTACTTTTGTCAGTACTCGCAGAAGATTTATCTGTACTCGTCATTCGTCGAAGGCGCCGAAGGCTCCCCGAGGTAAACATCATTGAAGTACTTACTCTGCCGTTAACATTTAACATTATTGCCTGCCTCACTTTAATTATGATATTGTTACGAGTTCGTGGGTTTCGACAGACTTACACTCGTTTTTTTGCACAAAAACAATTACAGTAAAATGATTAACGAGATACTTTGACATTTACTCTTCTTCTTGACTTTACTTGCTCTATTTTGCCGCTGAGATATCGAACAGCAGACGGCCTGTCAAGGGTTTGGTCATCATACTACTTTTTAAGAAAGGGCCATCAAATTGATTAATAATGATATAGTTTTAATACTAACCGAGCATAAATCTAAGACAGTAAAATGTCGACGTGCTGCAATTACATAATTTTTGTTCATTTTTTTTTTGATATTATAATGACGATTCCTTAGTAGTTTATACAATTTGAAATATCTGTACGCAAGGCACGATTTAAGCAGATATTTAGAATAGTTAAGTTTTTAGAGTGTTCTTGAGAAATTCTTTCGACTATCGTATAAATCATAGGTGTTAAATGCCAATTGTACTTATAATTTACACGCTTGTTCTTAATGCATCATCTGGTTACTTCACGGCGTAGGTACTAAAACCAACAAATGTTTTTTTCCATAGCGAAACGAAATTACAGGTAATATCCGGCGCTGCTGTCATTTTTGTTGCTCTGTGATTTGTTTTCTTTTATCATATAATAAGGTTAACTTGACTTTCTATTATGTTTGATTCAGATATAAATAAAGAGACTGACGAATTAAGTATCAGACCCTTATATATATAATAAAAAACACTAGTACTAATAGAATAAGATTTTCATCAAAGCGCGTAACTTGTGTATGTATGGGTGTTATTCTTAATTTAATACATATTAATGACACCAATGTCGTAGATTTATGTATAATAAGCAAACTAAATAAATAGCTGCTAAAATATTCTTGTTTTATTGAAATTTAAATATAACTACTCTCACTTATAATTTGATATAGAGGGCGTTGTCAGGAGTGGAATGCATTTTTTTTTATATACATATAGAAAGTCGTATTATATGTTAGTCTGTCTCTCTGTTCTGTTTAATCTCCAAAACGGCTGACTGATTTTAGGACCGACTTGTGGGATAGCTATTCTTTAAGATAAAATGGCTAAATGGATTTTTATCAAATTAGGTATAGAGATTTCTAACGTGTAAAGAATACTTCTATATTTTTTTTAAAATAAACTCACAGACCTTTTAATGTCCCTAATTAGAGGGCCATTAATCGAATTATATGCGAGAGTGGTTATGTTTAAATATCAATTAAATATGAATATTCAAGCAGCTGTTTTTCTTTTTAGTATACGTAAATTTAGGACTTTAGTGTGATCTTCAAAATATTCAAGTTACACAACCTACCTGAAATTCTTATTCTTTTAGTACTAGTGTCCCTGAGCAGTAGATCAAGCTTATATAGAAATAAAAACATACTGGACTTTTTGGGGGTAGAGCGTTTACAGAAAATGTACATAATAAATTTTTGGGCCCAGAGTAACCTCACGTCATAAAGTTCCCAAATATCAGTTAAGCTATCGAAAAGAAACCTTACTTTAATGAAATAATTGAAAATGTTATCCAGTTTATTATATGAACAGATTAGTGTGATGTTACGAGGCATAAAGCTTTGGCAATAATACGCACAGTAAGTCGAAATACCTGAGGCCGGAATCGACCCGAGCGAGGGACAAAGCCCTATTAGAATAATAAAAGTCATTGAAGATATTGAGGTTATGTATTGAACTCCATTTTCCATTTTGTAAATAAGATAAAAGTATATTAAAGAGATATTTTCCTATGATGATATTGTTTACAAAAAGCGCTGGGAATAAAAAAACTTCCTTATTGTCCTCGTTAAAATATTTGAGGTAAAATATGGTCATCATCTGTTCCCCAGATTTTATGATTTTCGTCTTGAGAATTTTTAAGTTCGAAATGTTTTAAACGATAAAACATTTTCATGTCTGTTTTATTTAAAATTGTTTAACATTTTTTTTAAAGTTGCCTACTGAATAATAAATAGTAGCAACTAGCGATTGTATGTTAATACTGATACAATGTAAGTATGGCATGTGTTCTCATGACACGTTGCACACGTCTATATTATTGTAAAAGTTGAAGCACAAATGAAACACAAGTTTTTTTTTAACAACAATAATAAAACGTAGTTTCACAAGCGTCGCTTCAAATAGTGACTAGCACGATTAGTAGTAAACTTACATGAATTGTTTTTATTCGTACGAATGAGTAACTTTATGTCGTTGTACAGTCGTTTAGAGACGGTATCGTCGTGTATGGTCCGCACTTTCTGGCGTTATTACAAGCAGCGTGATAAATATGATGGCGCTGGGCCGCTGGGAGCTTCGCGTTGTCTCGCACTTGGGCCGCTCTGTTTATGCCGCAGGCCTCTCCGCGCCGGATTGCGGCGGGACACCTCCTTTCCTCTCAGCTTTAAAAATGAGAAATGTGCTCGTTTTGTACTAATATCTCGCGCCGGAGATATTTTTTGTTTCTTCTAACTGACGTGAATTATATTACTTTCGCGCTCGCATGTGGCGAGATACGCGATATTGCCACGCGCCGGGTCCCAGCGTTTCGGTTATGTTCTCGTTATTTATTACAGTCCAATCTTATAAATTTAGATTTTTGTAAGAAAGTAATAGGTTTTGGCCATCATAAATTATCTTATATTCTTCTATGTTTAGTGTTATCATTGTCGTTTTTTGATATGAATATTATTTACCGATGTTAAAAAAATATCTTAAAAACATATTGATGAAATATTGGCAAACATTAAGAGGCTTTTCTCTGGTAGAAGCGTGGCTGCGGTGCGGGACGTGAGATCACGTTGGCCGATGTTGCGGGCCTTGGTGAAGGCGTCGTCGTCAGGGCGGCGTGGTGGGGCGTTTTATCTCGCGTCCGCAGCCGTGGTCGGGGCGGGCGGCGGCGGGCTCTCTCGCAGCCTGTTCGCGGCGCCGCCTGTACCGCCCGAGCGCGTCACGCCACAAATCACCGCGACGCACCCCTTTTAAACTCTTTTTAAGGCGTGATTTATTGCGTCGTGAAATGCGACGGTATTATCCTCATTTCCCTCTAATCCTCTTGTGAATTATATTGAAAGTTTCCTGTAGGGCGTTCTCGAAAGCCTTTAGTTATTCGTCTCGAGCGCCTCTCTCGCGGATTGCAACGAATGTTGGTTGTTTCCCTATCGAGGTCAAAACTGCAAACTGTGTAAATGAATTCGCAATTTAAACTTTCCGTGAGTGGATGGCGGGTGAACCACCCTCAGGGACGGACGTCCAGTGATTCATAATCATTAGTCGTGGCGGTCGACGAGGAGTCGCCCTGAGCCCGGACATTTATCGAGGACTGCTCGACCTTCACCACTTGAAAGGCCTAAGCTCTATTTGTATTTCGTTCACGGTTTGGAATATATTACCACTGAGTGTACAAATGTACACGAAATATGGAGAGAACTGATTTAAGAGGGGCCGTTGAATGGCGCACTTAAAGGGCTTTACAAAAAAAAATCCCCGCCAGCATCTACACTCGAGTATTCCTATTCTGTTTTCGCTCGTTGGCATTGGAAAGACGTGTCTCGAAATAATAAAAATAAACATCCGCCCAGAAAACGGAAGGTAACAAACTGTGCTGTTAGGGGACGCGCGTTCGATAAATAACCGAATATTTCGCTCTTAAATTTACTGTCCAAGAATAATACGTTATGAGTATTTTTATTTTCAACTAGCTTTCCCCCACGGTTTCGCCCACGTGGACTACACAGTTGTACCGGCACAGCTAAATGGACGCGATGTCGCTCCTGAATATTGTGATACTTTCTAGAAAATTGTGCAACTTGACTACCTAAGAAATCTCGTACCTAATTTCATCATAATTCATTTCAGCATTTTATCATGTGGAATAGCTATCCTACAAATCGACCCCAAAATCGATCAGCCGTTTTCGAGACTAACCGGAACAGGCAGACAGACTAACAGACAGAGACACTACGAATTTTATATGTATATAAAAATGCTTTTCTCTCCTGACAACGCCCTCTTTATGTTTACAAAATTTCAGTAAAATCGGATTAGCCGGTTCGACGATTAGCCCGAGCAAACAGACGGACAAACACACAGACAAAGACCAACTTATGTCACACCTGATAACCTCCTTTCTATGTCTGCGAAGATTCACTGAAATGGTTTAGTCGTTATGTAGATTAGCCGGAACAAAAATACACACAGACAACCACACGTACAAAAAGTTACCTACTTATATTACTCCTGATAGCCTATTTTTAATGTCTGCATAGTTTCATTAAAATTTTTAAATGTTTAGCTTGAACATACAGTCTGACAGACAGCCAGACAAACAAAAAGTAACATATGTCACTCCATACACCCTTCTTTTTACGTCTGCCAAGTTTCATTGAAATCAGTTCAGCCGTTTCGGAGATCACCTCAAACAGACAGACAGACGGACATACAGACAGACAAAAAGAAGCCCATGTCAGCTCCGATGATGCCCTCTGTACGTCTGCAAAGTTTCATTGAAATCGATCCAGCCGTTTCGGAGATTAGCCGGAACAGACAGACAGACACTACAATTTTATTAATATAGAAGATTAACTGAATTTTTGTTAATATTATCTTTATAGATTGAACTGTTTCTTAGAACACCCTGAAATTTAACTCCAACATTATGTGAGCCAGGGGAGTTCGACGCCTCATGTTCAACAATTTTATTTTGATATCGTAATTGTTGGAACTAAATAACTCTGAATACAAAGCGTACACAGGAGTGCAAAATTACGTTGAGGGTTTTCAAATTTGAAAGAAATAAGATTTTAGAACAATATCTGAAAATACCAATTTTTTTACGAATTTAGTATATATTTATGAAAAACTAACTAACTGCCGTTAAAATTGTTTGTGTGACGACATCTGAATAGTTGAGGTTATTGCACTGGTTTCGGCAATAAGAAGGCAATCAATATAAAATATCTATATATATATATATAAAATAATTTAGATTAATTACCTTGGTTACTAACTCAAATAAAAACGTAATCTTTATGAATCAATCAAAATAATGAAACTTTATTTAGTCTACAGTGGGTATAATAAACACCTATACAAATAAAAACACTGGGGTATTTTGATCAGTCAAATTAAAGAAATAGAAGAAAGTCGTCTTTCGGAACTCTGCTTTCGGAAAAAAATTACGAAAATGATGTGTTTAAAATTTTGAGACAAGCCCATTGTGGCAACCTTAGTTCACCGCAGTATATTAATCGTTTTAAAGCGCCAACACAAAACGGAAAACCGAAATCTGTCGTCGAACATAAAAGGGTTTTGTTTTACGGGATGTTTAGCATTTTTGTTGCGGACTTCGCGGTCCCGGCGGCCGTCCGTCGATTGAGGCACGCAAACAAAAGACAACAATTTGCATTTTAATTAGGTGATAACTGGACCTCCCCCGCGATTCCCTCTGATATTAAAACCGGACGTATCGGACCGAAGACAGATATCGCTATGCCGTTTGTTGTAAATTAAGAATTAGTATATTATTATCACTCAACTGCGCGACAGCAAAGACAGGGTTATATATTCTTCACGAATATCTGTATGTATATATGTGTGTGTGTGTATTTGGAATTCTTTTCGCCCTCGTAGCATCCTAACGGCTGAATGGATTTTAATCACTGATATGTTATCGATTCGCCTAAACCGTGTGATAGTCATAGGCAAAATTTTGTTTTTATAAAATAAAAATGGCGGCCGTAAAATACAAAATGGCGGTAAAGACGAAAAAAAATTGCGTACCAAATTGAGTGGTATATCACTCAATAGGTCTTTCAAAATGAAGGTTATGTTTTCTAAACTATCTTACAGTCATAAACTCCGTTTAAGAATTACGCAACCTGATAGTTCTGTAAGTAGGATCTATATTATATTCATAGTTGCGTGTAATGAATGAAACTGTTGTATTTCGTAAACTAGTCATTGAAATGGCATTAGTATAGGACGAAGTTGGTCTATATGATATGCCTAAATATATATAAATATATATATTATATATATATATTGATAAAACAAAATTGAAAAGTTGTTAATAAAAAACGTTGATTGAAAAAAAGAAAAATCCCACTGGATACAACCCGAGGCAGACATATAGTAGAAGTTGCAGCAAGTAAAACATGAGTGAATTTCAGTCCAAGGCATCAATTTATCATATTTGATTTTTATAGATTTCACGATTTTACCGATAACGTTTTAATTGGCAGACTCTTAATAACAGCGACAATTTTATTTTAAGCGAAAAGAATTTCCATTATAATTATATTCTGCTATATTCCTGTCATCTTGTTTTCGTCTTGTTAATTAGCTTTTTATGCAGTGAAGTTTTTTTTTTTTATTTTTCTTAATCGGCGTACGAGGCCGTTCTGTCAGAAGCCAAACTTGTTCTTCTTTGAATGTATACGTTATTACTCATCTATATAATCGACGATCCCTACGTACAAAGCGACATGTCAAAGCTAAGGTTTACAGAAGAGTGTAATAAAGGTTCAAGTTGCTCTAGATAGAATTCTAATTACAATTATAAATATATATTTTCCATAATGTTTTGTGATCTTTAATAAATTTCAAGTAGTATTTATTCATAAATTTTTTCACATTTTCTGGATAAAACTGCTAGATAACTGGTTTTACGCCGTCATTAAAACAAAACCATGTGAGTCAAATCTAATACCTGTTTATACGAAGAAAGAACAAAATGTTTTGAAATACAATTTACTCGTAATAATAATCGTAATAATCGTAATTGAAATATAATTTACTTTTGAAACTACGAAACCGATCTTCATGAAATTTTGTGAATATGTGTAAATTGGTCCATTTAAAAGATACAATATTTCTTTAATTTCCATTCCATTCCATCAGCTCTTTTTATACCCCACTGCAGGGGCATAGGCCTCCCCTTAAGATGTGGGGGCTTGGAGCTTAAACCCATCACCACGCTGCACCAATACGGGTTGGCGGGTTGTAACGACCGCTATCTGTTGACAGCAATCGGGACCGACTGCTTAACGTGTTCTTCGAGGCACGGAGTCAGTGATAGTTAACCTCAATATTTGTTATTGCAAATTAAAGCTTTATTTTACGACGAAAGTGTGTGTTTATTTGTGAGTTATATGAATCCTTAGGCAGTGTGATTTAATTCATCGACACAACACTAACGTTTTTCGACATCTAGGTAGATGTCGAAAATCGTTAGAGTGTAGAAACGGTAGAGTGACAATCTACATCCAGTAGATCGCGTCTTGTTTCGATTTCTATAGATGCTTTAGTTCTTGCAATTCACGAGCGCAGACGGCCCTTGGTTGTGATGAAGTCGTATCTGTGTTTTGTGTAAGCTCCGCCCACTTTGTTTGATGAGAATGAAAAGGAATACGGGATGGGACCAGGGCCAGGAACGGAAACGATAAAACGTTTCCGTGACGGTAACGAAAACGGGAAAGGGAAGAACGGGAATGAGATAAGACTGAGATAAAAAAAAAGTGTTTCCTAGGATAAACGAATTCTACGAGAGCGAAGCTGCGGGCGGGTCGCTAGTAAATTCTATATTACCATAGAAGCTTGGGTCAGATTTTCCTCTGAAATTTCCATAATGATTATCTGTGTTACTAGTATTGAACTGAAAAATGGCATACCATAGAGCCTTCTTCTAAAGCTAGACTCTGAAGTCTACTGCTTAACAAGTTTTTATTTATCGTTTGTTTATTCTGTTAGTAATGAAAATTTTGGTTTCCCTTTTGATAAGCAATACTGTTACACCATTATCATTACGCTAACATGTACTCGTAGTTTTTAATAATGCTAGCTTTTTCTGCTACAAATGCAATATTCTGATATGGTAATAACTTGAATTTAATCTATCTACGTATTGAAAACGTATGAAATGAATGAATTCGGTGAGAATTTCGACTAAAGGATTCGACTAATAGACCAGTACATCACGTTGTTCTGTACCTTAATACAAAATAAAATAAAAAACTCCAATCGGAACCTACATAAATCATGATCAAGTCAACATTTCGACGGCGAAAATTAAAAAAGTTCTGAAAAAATTCGCATGAGTTATTGTGCAATGTTCACTCTGCGGTTTAGACACAGTAACTTTGTTTTACGGCACGCAAATTGAAAACATTGATGGATGTTTTGTGATTGATCGAAATAATATGCATGACAGGCTTATTTATTGATATATTACTTTGACATACGTTCCACAGCCAGATTGTGATTTTAACCGTTTAATTTATTGGAATTTTATCGTTTTAAAAGAAGAAAAACGAGTTAGAATATTTCCAAACTTTATCACCATAAAATAGTGATCGAATTATAATATTATATCACAAGACGTTGGACAGTGACAGTAAAGCATGAGAAACGTGCTACTCGATTGATGTGAACGTGAATATGGAGACATAGAGTTAAGATAGATGTGATGGGCCGTGGTGAAGATGCGTGTACGCGTGTGACCCATGGCTAACTCCGCGGATCTGGGCCTGCTCGCTGCCAGCCTGCTCCGGCTCATCATTGGTAAGTCATTGAAATCAATTAATAAAAGAAAATACGTTATTAAACAGCGCTGGTGCTTTGTAATTTTGATAGGATAGTTTGTTTGTCCGTCCGTTTGCGCTCTAACGTTGTTGTTTTACAACGGATTTTTTTTTTTAAATTTTTATATAGTTTCCCTTTAACCTCTACTTTTGCAAGTTTTATTATAACCCTGATTGGATAAGTCTAATGCTCTAAAGTGACAAAGTCATATGATAAGCCTGCCAACTGTACTTAGCGAATTCTTACGTTTGATAATAACATCTGTGTTAAACCCTGAACTAAACTCCGTATAATAAATTAAAAAAAAACATTGTAGTACACCCTTAAATGAATAATTCCTAGTATCAGAGACCCGCATCTCCTCATTATAAGCTTTGGACAGTTAAGTAAGATAGTGAAATTTGACTAGTTGTCGTTCGACGCAATAACATAAAACTTGTAACGTCATTCCTTTAGTTTTATTAGCAGTATGTACTTGTAATGTAATGAACAATGGTTCGTCATTATGGTTTAATGAGAGCGGACACGCGTAAGTTCACGGCCAAGTGGCGCTAATCTCAAGGGTGGTAAGGAATTATCAATGTCAAAATGTTATACAGCTTCATACAATAGAATGAGGCTTTGAAACAGAACTTATCGGTTTGCATTCGCCAAAAAACGAGATTTTTTGAATTAAGTATTTTATATTCAAAATTACGATTCTTTGTCTATGGACGAGATATTACAGACGACGAATGACTATCCGCCATGATGTGACGTTCACTTGTAGTGTATGACATCACCCTTAGTATAAGCATAGATATAAGTGTGCATGTATGCATGTTAGTACGTAAGAAACAGTCTGAATACAACCTTTGACCAATCAACGCGTATCTCATTTAAACCAGTCTTATTTTATTAAGATATCAGATGGCGACCCTGCGAAAAAAAGGTGTTAAATTCAAAATCAAAATTCAAAATTCAAAATAATAATTGTCAGGACAATACAGTCTAAAAAAATCTCTGAGCTCGACACACGTGCAGTTTTGGGCTGGCCCTTGGGGCTAGCCACCGCGCTCTTGTAAATATGTATAAAGTATAATAGTTCATATAAATAATATAAAATAAAATTAAAATTAAAATAAAAATATAATAAAAATCTAAAAATACAAAAACAAAATTATATAAGAAGAATTTAATTAAGTTATAAATAAATAGTTTTAAAAATTAATATTATGGAATACATGTGAAATACAAAGTATCAAAATGATAAATTTAGTGGATGTCGATTCAGATATCGCTACGCAAATACAAAGAGTGGAAAATCACTTCACAAACTTAAGCACAACTACACATTTGAATGAAGGATATATTATTGTGCTAATTGCGAAAATAATTCCTATTATCGCACGGAATTATCGTACTAATTGTTATTTTTAAATGGCTTGAAAAATGCCATGAAACAACAATTCAACGTGAGTTACGGGGTAACCACCACGAATTGCGTCTACGAGTCCCAAATACGGAGGAAAATTAAAGAGACAATCAAGATATTGTTCCTGTTTCCTGAGTTTCCTGTTGCTGACCAGTTTTGCTGTCCTGAGATGTCAAAGGACTTCGACACACGTAAATCGTGAGTAGCTAGTGCTATGTGCAAGTGAAAGTCAGTATAGTGAAAAGGTCATTATAGTGAAAAGTGAAAAGTGAAAAATTAAATCACGAAAAAGTTTATAAATTGTCATAGACATTTCACGAGGTGAATGCCTAATTTGTCAATTTATTTTACAACGTTTTAAATTGTAGTTAAATTTTTTTTTCTTTTTCTCTCTTTTTCAATTATTGTTTGATTTAAGGAAAAATTTTAGAATTTAAAAAATGTATTTGAAAATGTTTTATAGTAGCATATTAATATTTGTATGCAAAAGTATCTATTACACTTTAAGTTAGTTAAGTAATTTCTTGTAAACTATTTTCAATGTATTTTGTGTCATTTAAAATTTAGTGTCATTTAAAAAGTGTATTTCTATTGTGTTAAAGTGTATTTCTATTGTGTTTATTGTTAGTTATAAGACGTGTTAGTTATAAGCTGAGTTGAATACTCAAATAGAAAAATTTCTCTTTAGGAAAATTATAAAATTGCTTTAGAAAAATTATTGTCCAAAGTCATACGACGAAACACAGATAGCAACAAAATTCGACCTCCCAGGTCAAGTAGCGGATATGCGTCATCGCGCCGAGTCGCACGATACGAGCCAGTCGAACAGAACTTTCCTTTGTTCTTGTTCACGGTCAAAGATTTGTTTATATTAACAAGTTTCATGGAAATTTTTAACAGAAAGGGACATTAAATTTAGTAGCAGACGCGTTAAGTAAAATAGTAACGACGTCAAGGAATTAAAAAGTATGACTGAAAAGAATGGTTCGGTAGTGAAAGGAAATATGAAAGGGAGTAGAGAAGTAGAGAGTTGATGGAGAGTTTACGTGATAACGATATAAACAATCGGCCTGATCATCCGAAAGTTGTAGAATTATTGCGCAAACCGATTAATAGCATGGATTTAGTATTGGTTGAGAGAAAGGTAATAAATAAATTAAGAACGGAAGGAAAAATTCAGTACGAAAATAATTATTTAGCGTATGTCCGAGACGATAAAACTATTTACCTAAATCTTGATTTTTCACTACGAATGTCGCGAGCCGAATTCGTACAAAAATTAAGAAAATTTTGTCAGAAAATTAAAATCGACAAGTTATGTTTTATAAAAAATAAAGAAAATAAATTTAATGTAAAATTTATAGAAGAAATTAGTAAAGAAATTAATAAAGATATGAAATGGATATTAAAATAATGATAAATAATATAAAACGCGTATAATTATTTCATGTGTAATATTGATAAGAATTGTTAAGAAATAAAAACAACATGTATACGTCAATTCATTTATTTTACTTCATAAATTTACTTAAATAATATCTTAGTTTTAACTTAAAATTTACGCAATGCATTGTCGTAGTTTTCCCATATTGTCGTAGTTTTCCCATATTGTCGTAGTTTTCCCACATTGTCGTAGTTTTCATATTGTCATATTATTCTGTATTATATAATAAAAAATTTTTTTAACGATTGTCGTAATTACTAAGACTATTGGAAAATTTTACAATATATCATATTTTCAATGTTATAAAATTCTAAGTATTGTCATAAAATCTATAACATTGTCATAAATTTTATTTTACTATTTCAATATTACTGCCCTACAATATTGTTATGTCATTATAGTACCGTTATAAAAATTTTAATTCTGTAATGAAAATTTTTTTCAAAATTACCCCGGTGGTGTAGTGTATGACATCACCCTTAGTATAAGCATAGATATAAGTGTGCATGTATGCATGTTAGTACGTAAGAAACAGTCTGAATACAACCTTTGACCAATCAACGCGTATCTCATTTAAACCAGTCTTATTTTATTAAGATATCAGACACTTTATTGTGACTGCAATCGTGGGTATTTTATGGAAATTCGGTGTAGTTTCATTGTGTTTTTTTTTTTAATACCCGACCGCGGAAGGTAAGGCTTTTATAGAGTAGTATATATGTATGTGTGTTTGTATCTTAGATATTTCTTTGGCACGCACTATAACCTAACGGCTTGATGCATTTGAACTTATGAGGTGTTGTTAGATTCGTCTTAATTGTTGGAATTCGCCTTAACCCGCAGTGGAGTAGCGTGGTGGATTTAAGCTCCAAACCCCCTCCTCACCCTGAGGGATGCCTAAGCCCCTGCAGTGGGGTAAAATGGGCTGATGATGATGATGATGATAGGTATTTACATAATATTAAACTAGGAATACTACAAACGTAAATATCTATCTAATTAATTTGGGAGAAATTCTTAATTAAAAATTAAATAAAAAACTAAAAATAACCTTAATACTCTGTGAAATATTACTTTTACAAACCGAGTGTGATTCTAAAAGAAACAAAGTATGTTTTTATTTATACTATCGTGATGAATCCCTTCTTTTTTGTCCTGAAACTTGGATTTCATGAATATTAATATTTCTAATAAGTTTTTATGGTAAACCAGCAACGAAACGTTCACGAGTTCTCAACGAAACCCTATAACCCTATATAACACACACTTGATGATCAAAAACGAGGTTTTAATCTAAAGTAGCCAATTAATTCTTATATTAATTTCTATTTGATAATTTTTAGTTTTCAATCGTCAATGGTGTGTTGGGCCAATTATTTTAATTAATGAGACCTGTTCGTTTAATGTGATCGGATTTTACGGCCAAGGGTACAACGGTTAAAATTTATCTTCCACTGCACCATCAAGGCAACAATCGGAAAAGAGGAGCCACAACAAATATTGTCTATTATGATACACAATAGTTAAAATATTATTACTACACGACAGTTTTAGAAAGAGAATTACTTTATTGTTTTACGCAATTTCACTGTACCCCAAGAAATGCGGCGGTTACACAAAAATCTGCTTAAGTTTTGGAAAAGAGCAAAAAATCAAAAAAGATTAAAATTTTATGCATTTTAAAATGTCTGGAGTTTTTGAATCAATATTTGTCATCAAAAACTTAAGTTGACTTTCTTAAATATCTTATTAGTTACTTTTGGTTTTCTTAACTTGGTCGAATTATAATTTGGCTGCTAACTTCACGCCCCACCGGTTTAAAGTATAGGTAACTAAAAATTAAAAATAATAATAATGTTAACATGTCCTATTTTTCATTATACATCATACGACTATAATTCGTTACTCGTATTTAATTTCAAGGATAACGAACGGCAACGATCAAATGAGTTCAGAAAGCTGCAAGGTAAATATTAAACGTACAATCTTTCAGTAGCAAATTATTATAATCTTCGACGTAAAACTTCGCAGTTTCATCCCTGATTATAATATTTACAACGCTGTAGTTACCGGTTTTTACCGATGAAGAAAGACAATATACAATTACAATTGAAAAATCATATACTTTTCTTAATTAGTTTATGAAATTGATGTTGTTTTATGAAGAAATATATTATAATAGAATGTTAAAAAATCAGGCAATACCAATTCGCCATACTAAATAAACTATAATAACCAAAGAGTAAGTTCGCTCCATTTACTCGGAAAAGTATCGTTACTGATCTGTGGAGCGGGAGCAAAAATTCGCTCCCTAGAGAAGAAAAGTAATTTAAATTTCGGACCTGAGCAAATTGTAAGAAACACATAGAATACCAAAAAGGTTGGATGCGAAATTTGAACTGGTAACAATAACATTAGTCAAAAATACGGTTTCATCCCATTCATTCGGAAAAGGATTTAATCTAAATGTATTTTATAATTATGAACATGTATTTTAAAAAATTGGTAATCAAAGATTGTAAATAATATCAACAAACCATAAAAACCGTTTTATATTAACGGCTTAGCAATTAGTATTACAATGTATTTATATATTTAAGCTACGATTAAACGAAACAAAGCATTTAATTTAATTACTTTAATTTCAATATTATAATATTTTATATATTTTAGTAAAACAAATTCCGTAAATTAACTTAGAACTTCCAAATTCCAAACTATATGTACGGGACATCATTTCCAAAGAAGATCTTATAATATCGTGGCATATTCTGAGTGGATGTAATTATTTTTACATGGCATAATGAATGGAAACCTGAAGCAATAGTCTAAAACTATGTATATATGAAGTTTTAAAATAAGGTTTTTTGGTAATATTCAACGTCTTCATAATTTTTAGTACCTGGGTACTGAATGTAAAATGTAATTGAACATACAAAGTTGTAATAAATGTGTATATTTCAAATATTTATATATTTTCTTTGTATGAGTACTGCAAAGCAGAGTATTATTCCCCTTGGGTGCGAAATTATTGCCTTTGCGGGTGAAATTGAATTCTGGCTGCGCTTTGGACTTCCGGCGAGAATTAAATAACGAAACATAAAAATAAAGGAAAAAATAGTACATTTTCATACCGTTTCGGTCCCTTAGTTAATAATCTACTATTTCGAAATAGTCGGGAGTCTTTGTATTTTAAAATGCAATCGATTGTGTCGATTTTTTTAACACCCTAGCTAAAATGCTTAAACTACGAAACATAGCCGTTTGCCTTTTTTACAATTTTCCAGCTTTCTAAGATTTATAACTTCACTACAAAAAAAAAAAAAAAGAAACCTACAAAAATAGTACTTTGTACTTAAAAAATATTAATGATATCGGAGTTAAAATATGAAATTGATAAAAGAGAAATGGACAGTAAAATAAAAAAAAAACGAACTGCGTAATCAAAAAGTATTTTGTTTGAGTATAGAGAGTGCACGGTGCAATGTTTTTTTTTTTAATTCGGTACGTATTTAAGCAAATAATAAAAATATACCTGCTATAGCATAAATATGACTTAAGTATTATAAGGCGTACATACGTGCTTTGTTATCTATTTTGTTTTACTCCTAAAAATATTTGTAATTGACTATTTAATAGATTTTATTTGATACCCATATTGTTCTATTAAACTTTTTTTTTAAATTTCCCCTCGTTTCTTTTGCTTCGCAAGCACCCTGTTTAACTACCCTATGTCACTCCAACAATTAGGACAAATCTAAAAACACTTCATAAGTATTTAAAAAAATCAATTAAGCCGTTTAGATTACAAGCATGCCAAAGAAATGGACATACACCGGAAAAATATTACCGTTTTCTTGGGGCAATCAGATACAAAATGAAAGCATCCATTATTATTAAAAATAAAGTATTTATTTAAGGGGATAGTGTTTGTCTCCGCGGCTTCGAATTGGTATCTCTATCTCCGTTTCAATCCCTCTTCCCCACCTATACCTGAGTGACAGAGATGACAAGAGCGAATTCCCAAAAATACCTATAAAATACTCGTCGAAACAGTTTACGGGCCGTGACTGTTTCCACCCCTGTAATTTGGAACCAAAATTTGCAGAGTCATTAAAAAAGATATCTCTAGGGCGGTACGTTTGTTTTTTTTTTTAATATTCGCATTAATATCAAATTTGCGGCTCATTATTTTCAAAAACGAAGAACCGACGGAAATCATGTTTTTCAGAAATTTATTCTAAAACAACTAAACAAGATATTAAAAAAGACATACCTCCTTATGGTAGTATTTCTCATACTACATATACTTTTTCTGTAAATATTGATACAGAAATACAGCGAGGATTAGACACGAGCCGAGCCCTCTTTTGTTTTGTATGAAAAGCCTACCCCCTTAATCAAAATCACTAGGTACCTATATTCTCTACTCATTTCTGGCATCTAATAAGGATTTTATGAATTCCATTGCGATAGAGCTGGACTCGATAAAGTTCGTAAAGGCCATTTATTTTGCTTCTCGGAAACAAAATTTTTTCAATTGAGAAAGTTGTCTGAATTGTAGATGAACATTTTAGTTGATAGGATCCAAATCCGAAGAATACGGAGGGTGACGAGAGTTTCTAAGTGTAACTCTTCTATAGCTTTCTTGTGCAGTATCGTGAGGCAACGTTGGTGAAGATTGTTTGAAGTCAAGGCTGTTTTTCTACCAGTTTCACTATAATTACCTGAGATACTGAACTGTTGACCTCAAACGTCGTTGATGCACCGAATCTGAGGAAGCTGTAGTGGATAAAACAACAACTGGACCACAATTATCTACCATTCAATTTATTCGGGTAGCCTTCATTTTACGCCAATGATAAGGCGTTTGACCTACGTTTCCAATTAGTTTTTTTCGCTTACTGTTTTCGCCAACAATTCATTTTTCGTTGTTCGTTACAATTTCACCCAAAATTCTCAAAATTTCCTTTCGATTCATCAACAAAAGGTGAGCTTTGACCCTTATGAGACAAATTCAATTCTGTGGTACACATTTTATTAGTTTTATCTTTGCCGATTTGGCGGAAGTGGGTCAACATTGTGAGTATGTTAACATTATACTATGCTACTAAGCACGTTAGATATGTTTCTTTCAAATACGATGTTCTATCGGTGTCAGCTGCGTTAGTGCCACGACGGAACTCTTCATCCAGAATTTCGACGTGCCCGTATTGAGCACACATACAATTTGTGGTAAAATAACTGATAAGTATTTTTACTTTCATCATCATCATCATCATCAGCCCATTTTTACCCCACTGCAGGGGCTTAGGCCTCCCCCAGGGTGAGGAGGGGGGCTTGGAGCTTAAGTCCACCACGCTGCTCCACTGCGGGTTGGGAACTGTAACGACCGCCATCTATTGATAGCGTCCGGGACCGACTGCTTAACGTGCCCTCCGAAGCACGGTGTCAGTGATATTGTGTACTTAAGTTAGAATAACTCATTGGTACACGCCCGGATTCGAACCATGGCCCTATGGGGCCTTATAAATTTGAGACTGATTCGTTGCGCTCTGGGCTATCACGACATTTTTACTTTATTGGTTCTATAATTTGAACACACCAGCTTTCATTTGAACAAAATCTCAAATCCAAAACATTGACCAATATTGACATTGACAAATTATTTTCATTCAAAATGTTCAGTATAGGTAGCTAGAACGGCTATTTCATACTTAAACCACTTTTATAAATAAATGTACACCAAAATTAAAGGAAATAATATAAACTAAGTATAATAAGTGATTAAATATAATACATATAATTATAAAATTAAAGTATATATAAACAAATAAATATTTTTATGAATTAACATAGATTTATTAGGAATAAGGAATAATGTTTGGTCTGGGGGCAAAAAGAAATAGCAACGAAGCTTTGATGCGTGTCCCCACAAGCTTAACTTATTTTCATAAATCTTTGTGAATAAACACGTGGGCGACTACGTGTAGGATGATGGGGGTCCATATTGTAACTATTTCTGTTGCTTCTTGCTTTAGAAATTTTTAATCTTCCTAATGCTTCGCGTCGTACTCACGCTTCATAATTTCTTCGCCTTCTCTTTAAACGGCAAGACTTTGTTAATCTAGAACTAGTTTTTCTTGTGCCACGAAGTCGTTATATGTAATAACACTATTAACGTTAGAAGTTGGAAATTTGTTTATAACATTGCCTGAGGGATAAAAAGCTGCTTTTTTTAATATATAGAATATTTTCTATATATAGGTATTCTATATTTTTTTTATATACAAGTTGTCGCCATAGAAGTCTGTTTAGCGATAATACTCTTACATGCTGTACTTTATTCTATCGGTAATTGAGTATCAACTCAGAAATGAGTTGAAAAAATATATAAAGCTTCAATTTAAATACAAAAGCTTTAATTGAAATATTAAAGCTTCAATTTAAATATTGAAGCTTTAATATAAATTTTAAAGCTTTAATTTATATACAAAAGCTTTAATTTAAATATTAAAACCATAATTTAAATATTTTTTCTTTCAATAGATATTTTCAACGTAGGACATGTTGGACAGATATATTACAAAGAACGTGCAACTATTATGTCATCATGCAGAATTTAAATTAAAAAGCATTGACTTCAATAATATATCAGACTTATAACGAAAAAGTTACTATTGTGACGTCATGCAACATTTTAATGAATGGATTGCAATACTATATCAGACTTTATTATACGAGAAAATAACTAAAGGATTCATTTATAATCTACAATTCTTAAGATTTAGACTCAATTTTCTAAAATTCCTGTTCCAATATTACCTACAGCTATAAGCGCTTTTTGTTCAAGAGAAAACTGGAGCAGCTATTAAAATGCAAAGTATAAAACAATCTCTCACTCGCTTTACAAAATACGGAACATTGGGAAAACTAGTGAAAGAAATTTATACAGGGCCAGTCAAACGAATGGGCTCTGGAAGGAAAGTAAGTACTCACTGTAAATATTAATAATAGCAAATTTTACTAAAAGGAAAGTTTATTTTAATATTTCGTATTTTCGATAATAAATTCTTTAACACGAATTTTTCAAAAGTTTCTTGTCTGAGCCAGGAATCGAAACAGAAATTTAAAAAAATTATTGTTTTTTTTGCACTTTTCGACAGGGTTCATGATGATCACATCTGTGGAATAAATATTGTGCCTAAATTCAAAGGAAAATCTGACATTAAATTAAAAAATAAATCGAAAACATAAATTCCCAGTTAATTAATTTATTTTACCATTCCTTTGATAAATGTCTGTTCTGCAGAAAACGGATTTCATTTCAATTAATTTATCAGTTAAGTAGATTTATGATGTAACAAAAATAAAAAGCACTTTTCTTTCATAAAATTTTTAATAATTTGTGTTTATTTTTATGGTCTCTCATTGATTTTTAACATACCTAATGTCAGTCATAAAAATTTTTTTCCCATGATTGAACCTAACGATTGCTACCATAAAAGTTTAAGAAGAAATAGAAGGTTTTTTTCATTTGCGTCGGTTTGATTCTCAGCTCAGATGAGTCAATTTTCGAAAACCCATGAATGCATAGTTCCTTGCCTTTAGTAATAAAACTAGTGACCCGCCCCGGCTTCGCACGGGTAGCAGAGCATATATGCCTACATTTTTTTTTTCTGTCGTAATGTCGTATCAACTTGTTGCGTCGAGCAAATTAGATTTAATTAGATTTAAATGTAACATATGTTTATCCTACTTGGAGTATATTTATTGTATTTTATTTATAATTCTGCAAATATTTGAAAAAGTAAAGAACACATACATAAAAACAAATTAAATTATTTATTTGCATACAACATTGATAACTACTGCCTAATCACATCACGTGTGTCGCGTCGGTGTAGGACCGCTTGAATTCATTTTGTCGCGCGATAGTTTTAGTTTTGCGATTACTCCTTAGATTGTTAAAAAAGGCGTTCCTCAGTTTCTTGCGTATTCTTCTGAGAAAAACCAGCACTTTTTGAATGCGCCTTTGTGGTGACGATGGTGACGGGGAATTATGACGTTCCACAAAGTAATAAAAAGCACTATTGTGACGTATTTCAAGATTATGTTTCATGACTACGAAATAATGATATATGATTTGATATTATTTTAAATTGTGTAGTGTAAAGGCTAATTATAATTTGCATGAAATGCTTAAATGTGACCATTTTTTTAAACATGAAAATAGATAGGGTGTTATCCTGAAAAGATAGACGTAGGCCATCACGAATTCCTCTTTAGATCTATGATAGAGGAACAATTCTTCCATACATTGTCAAAGGATTAGGCAACGTTTTCGATGAAAGCTCCCAGTTGGCTTGATTATTTCCGAAATATTCAACAATCATCCTCATATTAAAACTAATTTACACGAAAAATTCATAATTTATACACATAAACCTTTCTCTTCAATCACTCCGTCCATTGGTGACCCCCGTATGAAAATCCATTCGGCAGTTTTTGAGTTTATCGCGTCCAGACAGACAAACAGACAGAAATGCGGACGCGACGGGGAGACTTTGTTTTATAATATGTAGTGTAAAAGTTTCCTTTAAGTAAAATTTACTATATTTAATATTTACGGTAGGTACCCTCCAGGGCCCATTAGTTTGACTTGGCCTTTATTAAAGATATAATGGAACAATAGAGCGTGCAAATAAGTTTGAAATTTGAATCTAACATTAGCCGAAATGGAAGTGGTGAAGGCCCCGTACGGGGGTCCATTGAAGGTCTATGGCTTAGAATCTTCAGCCATTTGTACATCAACTTATGTGTTTATTAAGTATATGCCACAAAAATAGTGTATAAGAAGTGGTTGCACGGTATAACTGATAAGCTGCCAATCTATCTTGGCCGAATTTCTAATGAATTCGAAAGCGAAAACATCACGAAAGGATCAATTCTATGATCTGGCCACGACATAAACACAACTATTTTTGTCATATTTTATATTTATTATTATGCCTTTCCGTCAAATGCTTTTAAATGAAAATAATTCTAAACTTAAAACAGTTGTGCATTTGTTTTTTTTTTGTTTTGAAATAGCCACGAAAAGCTTATTAATAAATATCCGTAGTTGTAGTACCAATTAAATAGAATTTTATAATAGTTTCATCTATATTACCTACTATAAATTAAACGGAAAACTCAAAAACGGATTAAGATATACCCTAAAGTTATTCAAATTATTGTTGAGAAGTCAATGTCTCTGCATAATAATTGAGTTTCCAAGTGCCTTTTCGCGTCCTGTGTAATTTCAAGAGAACTCGACATGAAATGCCAAGCTCAGTGTGGAGCAACTTTAGAGTTGATTATTGCTTCACAAGTGCGATAATTAATATCTACCGCCCTGGTAGTGACGGTAACGCACCCTGGCGGAAATAGTTCCATGTAATTGTGATACCGTAAGGCATTTGGCCCTAACACCCTTAGGCCGAGTTACTACTTCAAAATAGTCAGTTTCATCGTGCACTACTGCACTAATTGCTTATCGCATAGTTCGTTGAAGTATCTTGGCCTCCGACCAAAAGTCAGTAGTTTTCCATTCGGTTAAATTGTTTTCATTGTGTGTGAAGATTTCCCAGTAAAGGATGAAGTCAGTGCAGGGGCCTGGTAAGCGGTGTGAGCGGAAACGGGCGGACCAAGGCGGGACGGGTCAAGTAGCCACGACGCGCACTCGACCTGTACACCTTCGTCTAGGCTTTAGACTTTTTCGAGACCTCTTAACCGCTTTCATTAAGCTGTATGTTTGTTTCCTAAATTTTCTGTCTTTTTCCTTAGACTTAAAAAAATATTTAAAGTTATTACCGGACGGGTTCTTTTCTACAATTCTATTCATTGATTGTTCATGTGAAAAGTTGATCTCACGTTTGATAGACATAGATAACAAAGACCTATATAAGTTTTCCGATAAGGTAATGTACTACCATGTGTCTATCTATATCCAGGCCATCAAGACGATCTGACCATTGTTAGGGAGCTATAATATTGCGGATGGGGCAACGGACGGCACGGGGGCGGAGACAGTCGGGCTACACGGATTTAATAAGTGCGGCCCGCGCGCCGCGGCCGACGATCGCCCGTAGAATGTTGATGCCCTCCTTTGTATTTTACTCTCAAACCTCATTCCACTGAGATGACTCTACCACAAAATATCATCTGCAATAAGTCATCCCTGGCGGTGATTCATTTTATCGTACGGAAAATTCTATATCTTTGTTACGCGTTCCTCTGGGTGTATACAGTTATCGTTTTCAGATACATCGACAGCCATTTTTTTGGGACACAATATTTTATCGACTAGTGTCTTGAATAATATATAGGTATTTTTGTAATCTTTGAGTGAACTACGATTCGCACGAAGGTCTAGCTATAAATCTATTAAGATTAATACAATAAATCCGTTTTATCGTGAAATGTATACAAATTATGGTATGAAATATTGTAACTATAATAAAGTAATATATGAAAATTATAAATAAAGTATATTAATGACCTGCCTTATTTCGTAGGAAAATCTGCTGAGATAGTGTTGTTTGCTGGTGATACTACTCTCGTGTTTAAAATTACTAGAAATGAAAAGGATTGTTCAATAGTAAACTCTCGCAACTCTCAAAGTTTACTTTCGCAGGTCTTGAATTGGTTCAATGCTTAATAACCTACTATTAAACGCTAATAAAACAAAATGCTTAAAATTCACTTTGTCCAATGTTCGACAAGTTGATGTCAATTTGATACTTAATGGGAATCCACTAATTTTAGTAAATGAAACTATGTTTTTGAGCTTCATTACCAATTTAAATTTACAATTGGGTCCACACGTTGTGGAGGTGGCGGTAAAATGAGCTGTGCTGTTTTTGCAATCAGGAAAATAAAAAGAATCACCGATGATGTGCCTACAGCGAGGCTGGTTTATTTTAGCTTCTTTTAAAGCATAATGTCATATGGCATTCTGCTCTAGGGAAAGGCCGCTTATATTCAAACAATATTTCTTCTGCAAGAAAGGGTTATTCGAGCTATGCATAAATTAAAATCTAGAGCTAGTCTAAGGGCACACTTTAAAGTAAGTAACATTTTGACGGTGCCTTTTCAATACATTTATAAAAATATAATTTACGTACATAAAAACTTATAAACACTAGACGTAAATAAGCATATGTTATCAATGTCCAGGTTCAGACTTTTAAAAGTTAATAATCATTTCATGGGATCTTGTATCCGTTATAAAATTCCAATAGAAATGTTAGAATTAAATTCTAATCAATTTATAAAGCGTGTTAAAATCCAACTCATGAATTAAACGTACTATTTTATTAAAGAATATTTAAATGATGATCATTGTTATAGTCTCGAGCATTTTGAATATTAAAAAAAATTCAAAAACACATATATTTAAATAAAATAAACAGAGAGCAGTTTCTTGCTTGTTCTCCTTCTAGTTTTCCGAATGGGTACCCAATCAATCCATGTTGATTCTCAATGAATATGTGTAAAAATTTTATATTTACATATTTGTAAAAATATGTGTAAGAATATGTACATATGTGTAAGAGAATGTGTAAAAAATTTATATTTACATATATATATATATATATATATATTTTAATTTGATTGGTTTGGTTACATATGTGCACAACTTAGCACTCTTATTATATACTACCAGATTTTTAAAGTTTTATCGTCACATGTCGATAATATTAAATAAATCGAAAATCAAATCAAATTTGTTTATCAAAATAATTTAAACATAATGCAACACAGGGCATCAATGCTCTCCACACTAGGCACAAAATCATAAAAAATTTTTATATGCAAGTAATTTAGTAAGATACGGGGCCCATCAAAATAAATTTATCCATGCAATCTCCATTAGAGTAATAAAACGATGCTAGGAACAGAGCTTACTCGTAATTGTAAGAATTTTAATTTGATAAAATCGAACTATGATGTTTCCTAGATTTATCCAATACTTACCTACATTAGGTACTTTAGCCGTTAACCATGCGTTTAGGTATTTTTTGTCATAACAGCAATTAAAAATCTTTATTCATTTCACATCTTTTCATAACTTTATCAGACGTTTTTGAGAATGGCCACCATACAACCTTTTTGCGGCCCGTTGCCCTTAAATATAGACGATTTCTTTACCGATCCAAGTCCTTTTTCCGATACGATGGGCTTGATAGACGGGTTTGCGGGCGCGTCACGGAAATATAAGATATCGTATCGTGAGTTGATTAGTTGATATGCCGTCGGTAGTTCAATTTACAGATATATAGTGACTTGGGAACGGACCTGCTAATGATGGTTTTGACCGCAACGCCTACATCGCACCGCCCTTCTCCTTTAGTACATATAGTTTGCGGTTTGACCTGTCATAAGGTCGACGATAATAATAAATTCAATACACAATATAAAGGGATGTCACGCTCTATCTACTAATATGTTGTCCTTTGTCTCGAAAATCAGTGAAAGGTTTAGAGGTGCGGTTGTTGTCGTTCTATATAGTCTTGCTACGAGTATAAAAGATAATGTTCATTCTGCTCTTTCTAGAATTCAAAATCGTATTCAAGAAGTTTGTATTACGATTATTAATTACAGAGCTTCCCTATAAATAAAAAAAAACATAGCTTATTCTTCGCATTCATAGGCGTAATAAAATCTCACTCAAACAACCAATGAAGCACTGCAATAGCGGCCGCGTAAGTATATGTGAATGGAACTTTACAGCATACTGGCGGTCGGTGGACTTGCTATGTTATGAGTGTGTTCAAGTTAACGCGTAAGTTTACATAGGAAGCTGACTTATTCGGAGTACATCAGTAGTTAATTCGAGATGCTACGTCCAGGTATTCTTAGGTATGAACCTGTCATATCATGTTCGCACTTAACAAAAATCAACCGCAAACGAAACCACACAGAAAAAAAATGGAATTTCAGATCAACAGCGAAAAAAAATTTGTAGTCAGATATTTAAACCAAAATATAAATTTCTTAATTCAAAAGATGTTACGTGAATAAAGATTCATAAGCATATCCATCGAAGTAATTAAAATTCGCGACGTCGCTTATTTGATCTAAAAATGTTAATTTGTTCCAAATATCAAGAAATTTAAATTAAGTAACAATACTTTCTTGCCATAAATAATAACAATTACTCGTATGAAATTCTTTCAACTTTTTGCAGAAGACGGCAGATTTTTTGCAGAAGAAAGCGAGGATGTATTATGGCAAAATACAAAGCCAAATTATGCTACTTTCTAGTTCTAAATTTGTTTTTCACCAATGTATATAAGATCGATGACTTTGTACAATGCACTACAATAAACAAGACTGTTTATTCGAACATTTCAATATAATTTAGTTCATTGCAAAATCCACGAATAATACTAGTCCAAACCAATTCAGATAAATAACAAACTTCAGTAGAATACGATTCTACGTAGTCAAATATTTACATTACGAAATGGACTTTGAAAATAATAGTTGCACAGTGAAATTTCTTATTTAGGTAGGTATATATAGTTTCTATTATAGATTCGTGTCACTTCAGTATTGTCTACTTATTTACTCAAACTTAATACTTGTTTGTAAAGGTCTCACAACCCAATCACGTGTTGAGCCTCACTTTTACCATTTTAACGTACTTATGTATGTGATATAAGTTAAATAATTTACGAAATATGTTTGTGTTGTAATGGAGTGCTATTGATCTGACTTGGTAGAACACTATGTCGGTGCCCGTGCAAATCTGTCCCCTATTTACTTTTGACGAAAAAGTCAGCTGTTCATGTTCATCGTGTGCTCGTGAGCACGTCTCGTGTTTCTGAGTAAGTATAGCATATTACCACAGAGTGAAGAAAGCCGCCGTATTTCATTCTGTCAGATTATGCCATTGATAAATGCATTTAAGTATTAATATATGATCAGTCTTGTGTTATAGACGAGTTTGATATGAATGTTTAAAACCGTCACTGGTAAAATTATTTTTGAGATGCATTTCATCATCATCATCATCAGTCCGTTTTACCCCACTGCAGGGGCTTAGGCCTCCCCCAGGGTGAGGAGGGGGTTTGGAGCTTAAATCCACCACGCTACTCCACTGCGGGTTGGGGAGATGCATTTATCACTCATAAATTTGGAAATAGATCTTTTATTAAGTATACTCTATCGGTATATTAAGCATATTTTATTATATTACTATGTAAAAGTTATAAAACATTCAAAGAATGAAGGCGGGAACGGGTCTCGTGCTCAATGAACCGTCAGCGATATTTGCGTGAAATATGTTACTCCTGAAACTGAGTCACTTATCCTTGAGAAATATGGTGCCGTGCTTTCAGTAAAGAGTTTCAAATATAAATACGGTGTTTATATTTGTGATGTGTATTTTCTTCTTTTGTAAGTAAAACCTTTAAAGGCACCTTTATTTTTGCTTTATTATGAAGTATTTTACTACACTTTGATCTTAGCCAAAAGGCTGAAAAGCGATCCGGGCGTGTACAAATGAGTTTTTCTGACTTAAGTACACAACTGTCACTTACTCCGTGCTTCGGAGGGCACGTTAAGCAGTCGGTCCCGGACGCTGTCAATAGATGGCGGTCGTTACAGTCCCCAACCTGCAGTGGAGCAGCGTGGTGGATTTAAGCTTCAAGCCCAAGCCTCCTCACCCTGGAGGAGGCCTAAGCCCCTACAGTGGGGTAAAAATGGGCTGATGAAGTGAAATTGAAATGAAAAAGTATTTTACACTCAGGAACTGTGATTATTTTCCTTTTCGGTTACGTTTTCTATTCTAAATAATTTTTTTTTACCTGCATTTGCCAAGTCATTTTAATTATTTTTCTCATAAATCATCTTAACATTTAATCCACTACCAATATTAACTTTAATGAAATAATACTTGGGTAACAAAAATACCATAAATTTCGCTAAATTAATTATTAATTATGTATATATACTTAATTTATCATTAAGCCATTGTTAAAACTGTCCACGCTAAGCATAACTAGGCTAAATATTTTCCAACATAGACGATTATCGTACAGAGAGATTTCTCCTTTACTTTCTAATTATTTTCTAGGCGTTACATATTATCTAAACAATCCATTATTTTAAAAAAAAATACGTAATATGTCATACTTACACATAAAAAAATATTTTTTCCGAAAGGTTTCTTGATACAGTGTGGTTACAATTTCAAATGTGAATTCTACGCACTAGAAAGAGTCCGTCGCGAATGTGGGACATCCCGCTGGCGGCCGCCAATCTACGCAACTGTCGATTGCCCGTGCATCCCACGGTAATGCGATAACTTTGCGGCGCCATATCTTAATATTTTAGTTTTGAGTGTTTTAAAAAAAAACAGGTATTCTATTATTTTTACCAAGAAATCACTCGGTATATCTATATTGGCGCTACTTTCGGCTTGAAAGAAGAAAGCTAAAACACATAATTCAGTCACAAAGCTTATTCCACTAAATATATCCCTATCTCGAACTTTTGCGTATCCAAGAGTAATACTTTAACGAGAATGATGAATGTTGTCAACAGCAACAAACGTAATGGCGCTCCGAGATTAAGCTCGCCCGAAGCGTAAGTTCCACCGGGTTTCTTGTCGTTTTCTCATTTCTTGTCATTTTCTGAAGCAAGCTGCTGATCAAATGGTTGGAATCATAATATAAATCACGTGTGTTACGTATTCTGTCTGATAATATTCAGATAAAAAATAACAATTTAAAGGAGTCACATTAACTTCGTTAAACAAATATGTGTAGCAGCAGGCAGTATTTTAGAAAGTTGATATCGTTGTTTTATAAACCCGTAGTAATAGGTACTATAAATGGCAAAGTTCTCTGTCTGGCTGTATGTTCCGTTTTCACGGCTAAACCGCAGGACAAATTTTCGTGCATGGTAAGGTGATAGCTCGCATCTTGATAATACGAAGGTGTATTAATTTTATAGTTATACATCAATGTTCACATTAGCTTAAAGTCGGCCATTTCGATCAGCACAGCAATTACATCGTGCGCGTCACGACCATCAGCCTCCATTGCGATTCAAAGCCCAAAATACTATCGGAATATATTAAATCAAACGTAACGTCGGTTGACTTAAAAGCCGCTGACTAGAAGCTGTCTGTAGCTTACTATTATAAAACTGAGACAGAGTAGTAATGTTTGTATAAATGGAGAATAGTGTTTTATGTAATAATTTAAAGGTTCTCAATCTAGCTTTGAGAGGGCGCTTTAGTAAAACCAACAAAGTGACATAAAACGCGCGCCATTTAGTTTTCAGAAAGAAAAAGCGCCATCTGTGTTTATTGCTGAAGTTGGAGTATTTTCAGCATTCAGAAATGAACCCCATGTTCTACTTTTTAACTACCTTCCACTAGATGGCGCTTTTAACCAACGTTTAGTTCACCTTCAAGTTTTCAAGTAAAAAAGTGAACTAACTCATTTTTAGGTCCCTAAACGAGATGTCGCTCTTTTACAACAGGTGTAAAATAAAATTCTACTTCCACTTCATACAGTAAAAGAACATTATATTAGTGAAGAGTTTATGTTATCACAGTGATATTAATCTTACTTATTTTTGTTTCAGGTAACACTACATTGCAGTTTTAGCTGTTATTTAAGCTTTATTGTTTCAAAGTTCGCGATTTAAGTAAGTATTTCATTTACATATTGTTACGGTTCCATGGTAATAAATTATGAATTTTTAAATTTCAGTCTGTCCGGATTACAATGTAGGTCCTATAACTTGTTGAATATGTGTATAAAAATTGTTATACGTAAAGTGCAGGGTATCGTTAGCATTTAACATGTGTTGTAACTTTTGTAATGCCTTATTAGTGACTACATATTTGTTAGCGATGTGTTCTTAATGTTAGAACGTCCAAGACTCTGGCCTTCGGGAAGGCGCTTGAAGGACGGTCCGGCGGAAACGAGTCCTGCTCACAATACCCAATTTGTTATTCATTTCGTATGACTTTTTGCCACTGTCCTTCTGGCAGTATATGGGTCACGGTGCGTAACAACATAGGCTACACTTGGATCTAAATCGATTATATAGAAATCTTTGATGATGGGTAATTGTAAGACGTAAGAATGAGTTAGGTTGTGTATTTGAGTATTTCAAAGGAATACTTTAAGATTAATAAAAATCGTAAATACATATTTTTATTTTTAATATAAAGCAAAAACAAGATAAAAAAAATCTGGATGGGATGCTTTGTTGCATATGATATATTGATATTAGGTCTTAACCTATGAAGTTGCCGCTCTTCAGTACTGGCCATTTCAATAAAAAAAAAATTGATTGGCTGTGAATAGTAAATTGAAATTAATTTTGTTTTAAAAACATGATATTCTTTTTACAAAGTCAGTCTTTTGTTTATTGATTAGCGTTGTGTTTTCATTACATTTGAACATTTTTCGTCATAGCTATAAAGATGTTTGAAAAAAAAAACTTATTTTTTTATTTTTATTTTTATTTCATACAAAACGGCAACTTCATAGGTTAGGACCTATTAAATATATAATTTAGATGTTATTTAAGTTATTGCAGGCAGGAAGAATAAAAATTTACATAACTTATTTATTGCCGACAAAAAATATATTTTCAACAACCAATGCTGGTATTGAATTGATTCCGCACATCTTTGAAGCTTGAGAGAGCTCGGAAAATACTACAGGTGTCTTCTGCAATATAATCGAATGATTCACAGCCAGTTATTCTTGGGTCACGGTTAATTTGTTACTAAAAGAAAAAAACAAGAGAACCAAACGCATAAGATTCCCGCTACCGAATGTCAAACAGATACTTAATATATTGCTATTAAAAGTGAGATATTGTACCTTGTGAATTCTACTGTATGCTTGAAAATTACCCTAGACATTAAATTGCAACGGGATCCTCATATCAACTTCGATATACAACCTTCTGCAGCTTCAGCTGTTAGTCTTTTCTTTTCAAACATAGAAACCGCAAGATTAGTGTATTTCAGTGGATTCGATAGCTTGATCACTTAAAACATTTTGCTTTGGGGACACGCTGCTAATGTAGTTACTACAGTCTTCGTGCTGCAGAAACGAGCTAGCTATACGAGCAATTTGTAAACTAGAGCCAAGTATCACTTAGATATAAGATAATATATAAGTTTAATAAAATTTACATAATGACATTGCCGTCCCAATATTACAATATTAAAAAAATAATAGTGCTCGGCATAATTCAAACAGAAGAAACAAAGAAAAACTTGTTGACCATGTAAGCCGTTTCAGTAAAATCAAAACTTTTAAAGGGCAATGTAAACGCTTTTACAGTAAGATCCCAGTTGACATCCAAGATCAAGATCAAATTGACAAGCTTAAACTAAAATAAAACGAAAGCTTTATGCAAAAGGTTATTATAAGGATCGGACTACTTTGATGATAAAAATCTACAGGTACAAACCGCTCGCCTATCAGTTCATTCAATAATATTACTCTTTGAACCCTTATTGTTTAAACATTTGATTCACATTCCTAATTCCGAGGATTTTTTTTTTGTGTAATAAAATCGATTATTTGTTCGAGGAATTAAGTAGACGCAATTCTTATGTGCAATAATGTAACTATTCGAAAATATTTTCGTATTTGTACCCGTCAAATTCACTAAATCCTAAGTTAACGCGTAGTCGCCCGAGACCTTTTTTCTGCCTGCCTGCACAATCTGTCAGACGATTGAATCGGTAGTCGATCTTCCTTATCTACTAGTTACAAAATACAGTTTGACTTTTTTAGTTCCGATTCGATGTTGTTGAGTTCTCTAAACGCCAATATCAGTTTTTAATTTATCAAATTAAAATAAAATACTAGTTTCAAATATAAACGTCAATAAAGGTGTGAATTCCGATTCTAATTGATTCGAAGATATGCAATACCTTATAACATTATAGTCATTTATGACGACCGCTTAGCCTAGTGGGCAGCGACCCTGCCTGCGAAGCTGGAGGTCCCGGGTTCGAATCCCAGGTCGGGTCAGTATTTATATGATGAATATTAATACTGGCACCGGATCTTGGTTGTTATATGTATGTGGTGTCTCCGCTTGGTATCCAAAATACAAGCTAATGCTTAGTTTGGGACCTAGACGTTGTTGTGATTGTGTGTGTTATTATTATTATTATATATATGATAGTATATTTTATTCACACTCTATAAGATATACTCGTAGAGCTTGTTTTTCTCATTTCTCTTAATTATTTTTTACGCAGTCTAGTTTTTAATTTTTATTACATTTGCTGTTTTTTATTAGCAGGCTAATCTCAAATTAATTCTTAATAAGATTTCACAGCTGACTTTTTACTCTGATTTTATAATCAATCTAATGACAATAAAAATGATAAATAATAAATTAAAAATTAATCTTTTACTCGAGTTACTATACAGCCTTGAAATGTAATTATTTAAAAATGAACAAATTATGTGATTTGAAAAATTTGCTGACATTTCGATTTTTATTTGGGCGTTAAGTAGAAACACGGTAAAAATTAGTTGTTTTTTTCGTATTACATTCAAAGAGATTTAAATATACGTACTAGAGAAGTCACTCCATAGAAACATTTTAGCAAGCGAGGTAGTTGATTTTGTTACGCTTGTATTCGTAGAGCGAACGTTCGTTTAGTTTAACTGATTACTTTTTTTTAAATTATTATACCCTACATAATGCTTACTTCTGTGTTAATATACATTAAATCTTGTTTGTACAAATCAACAAAAATGAATAGTCATTAAAAACGATAAATAATCAAATTATTCATTGAATTAAAACCCATGAACGTTCATTAGTCATTTGACGCCCTATGTTTTTAAAGTAGAGAAATTGTAATAATTTAATGACACTCAATCACAATTTTTATTTTTGAATATAGACCTTTATCAAAAGTAATAAACCAATTCAGTGTAAACGACTTATTACTAAATGAGAAAAAGAATAAATATATTAAATTCTGTACGTTGAATGTGAATCATATTAAAACAAGCATACCGATGAGGGACGAGAAAATGAGTGTGTTTAATATTACGTTATTTCTAGGTACAACATCAAACGCTAAGTTCCAATAATAGGATCCTCATATACTTAAAATAAACTTTGTTTCGCCGTTTTTACAGTAAAAAAAGTTTCAATTGGCAGACGTAGCGACATCGACAGCCAGATTAATTTATTTCAATCTCTCGCACAGTTTCTTTTTGTCGTTTGAAAGGTATTTGAAAAAATTTCTGTCCTATTAAAAGTTTCCGTAAATATGAAAATATTTAAAGTTTAGCCTCTGATTCAGTATTCGCCCACGTTTCGAATAATGAAATCTAACAGTTACTATTACTTATTCTGAACGTCAAAATTACGTTTTCGTATTTAAGTGTACGTAAGTTACGCAACGTAACTTACAACGTTATTCAGGCGATAACAATAAGTGACAGCCTCACAGTTACACCGACATAATGTCGTTACCTCTTATACAACCGCCTTTTTTGTTAGCAAGGGATATATAATTTCGGTTTAGCTATAACTTTTGCGTATTCGTAAATCATTTTATGCATATATCCATTGTCATAGTTGCTTTGGAACTTCTCTATTTCCAGCCTCAAACGTTTTGATTGTATTTCATTTCTATACAGTACAGCATATAGTAAGTGTAAGGGACAGCACTCTGCAATCCGTGTTTCGGCTCGCGGGCGTTTTTCGCATAATTACAGAAATGCATTGTGCGGTCGCGCACACAATGGGCGACGTCGTTATCCACCGAAGCGTAACGAAAAATGACCATGAAAACGTTTAGCCTGCGCCCTACAATATATTATTTTCCGCATTCTAATTTAAAATCCTATTATATTTTCTACTAGCGAATGCTCGTGGTTTTTATGATATGAACAGTTTTTCCAGTTTACACAGGGATCTAAAATATTTTTGTGTCGTCAAATTTGTTTCGACCGATTCAGGGATTAGGTTGTTGTCGTCGTCGTCCTTTAAACGTGAGGTTCGAACAGGTGGGAGGGGATAGTGTGACAGTTAAGTGTATTTTTTTACCAATAATAAATTGAATTATGCGACCACGTAAAAACCCGAGTGAGCGAATTTGTGTATAAAAAACGACTTAACAATTCAAAAAAAATCTGATATTTTGAATTTTAAAAATACATACACGTAAAAATATCTGATGTTTTGAAATCACCAAAAGATGGGAGGTATGAAAGTGGCCTAAAAAACTCACGTGATAAAAGACGGTCCCTTAGCCGGGACCAACAAACATACAAACAAACAAAAAAAAATAATTGAAAACGTGTTACATACAAATAAACCATTGAGTCTTTATTTCGAAATCACAGACAGACACTTCAATTTTGTTTATTTGTATAGATTCATGATCAATAGTTATTTTATCATTTCTTAAATAAGTGTTTTGTCGATTCCGATTAGATTCTGACTATTCAAGTAATGTATTTTTGCGCTGAAACTCTCATATAGCCCTATCTTCATTTTGGCAAGGTAAAGAAAGGCGAGCGGGTATAGAGGAGGAGTAATTTCACTTCACCGGCGCGGCAGGATGGCGTCGTTTGGCTCCATCATAAAGCTTTGCGCGTTTTCGGATGGGTTTGCAGTGTCCGATCGATCCCAGTGGAATTATGGCACTGAGCGTCCGTCCTGTGCCGCTGCCGCCGCCACGAGATAAGCGACCCAGCCACCCGCTTATTTTGTTACCGTAAAAAATGCAAATTTTTCGGTTGCCTTTTTTTCACATACATTGAGTTTATTTGATATGCTATGTTATGAATGGAGTTATATTATAATTCCTTGCCCTGAAAATCTGAAATACATTTCGATGGTATTGTAAATTCAAGTAAATATAAAGTAGGAAAGGAAGAAAATACTTGCCTATGCTGAGAGATACGACTAATATCAACATAGGTATTTTTTTCTTTATGTCATACATAATTAAATAGTCGTATAATGTATACCCGCTTCCGCGTGTAATGTTGTCGTGTAATTACCATTCATTTTCATATAATTAATGAGCATAACGATTGCAGTGACTATGACCACGGTGTTTTCAAGTTAATAAATTTTTCGTTCATTGGCGGATATCCAAATTTTTAGTTAGCAATAATTAAAAAAAAGAGGAAGCAGTTTCAGTGATATAGCGTACAGGCGGCCGTAGCTAGAGCCCAGAGCGACCGCGACCCGCGGATCGTTATTATGAGTAAGTGGGCGTTATAGTGACAGTTTAAAATTCCGTCAGAACGCATCCCAGCCTTATCTGATGACGTCTTTGCGCCGTAGCACGCAGGCCAGGCTCGTCGACCGTATACAATTAAATAATTCATCTTTAAAGGTGGAACCTCCCCTACGTCTCCACACTAAAACAGCGTACCTACGCAATTGATTTAGGTAATAATTTCTTAAAGAAATATATGAAAAAATATTTATTTTTAGCGGATTGCGTACGACTACCTAATCACCTCAATAAATTACGTATTTCAGCTGTGTTTGTACAAAGAATTTAGTATTGGTTGTTTCTTAATACATTTTTGCAAATCTAATAAAAATTTTTTTTTCGCAACGTAAGTTTCTTTTAAAATGATCGATGATTTTTTTCGTTGATTTTGATCTCGGAATTGTGAATTTTATGAATTCATTTTACCTCGATTTTCTTATTACATAAGAAATATTATTTCCATAAATTATTTCGTGTCTAATATGATTTGTAGCTTATCACGGTTCCGTAAATTTTAGAAACTCTCGAAGTTTCTTCATGCTTTGCCGTGTAGCATAACCTAGTGGTTTATTAACTTTACCAACTTTTAACATCTACCCAACGACATTTATGCATTTACCTTTAACTTATTTATACCTGGTGGAATGTACTAATGGTGCTCTAGCATTTTCAATAAGAAGAGTAATTATAGAAATATTATTCGTAATGCCTTTACGGACTATAAATTAGCGATATTTTTTTATTTATTTATTTAATAATTATTTAATTATTAATAAATCTTTTTTATTGAATTTTCTATAGAGCGGTTTGCCGTTGATTGATCTTTGACAATAAAATAAAATATTTTTCGTTATAAGGAGTTGAACAAAAAATTAATACGAATACATTAAATGACAAGTTTAACGTTATGAATTCACCTCCAATTATTCAGTTGTAGTAAGAAAATTATATGCGGAATCATCATCATCATCAGCCCATTTTTACCCCACTGCAAGGGCTTAGGCCTCCCCCAGGGTGAGGAGGGGGGCTTGGAGCTTAAGTCCACCACGCTGCTCCACTGCGGGTTGGGAACTGTAACGACCGCCATCTATTGACAGCGTCCGGGACCGACTGCTTAACGTGCCCTCCAAAGCACGGTGTCAGTGATATTGTGTACTTAAGTCAGAAAAACTCATTGGTACACGCCCGGATTCGAACCATGGCCCTATGGGGTCTTATAAATTTGAGACAGACTCATTGCGCTCTGGGCTATCACGACCACGATATGCGGAATACGTTAAGCCAATATATACGGAAGTTTTCATTGCAATGTTACAATACATCAATTATTGTTAATCTTTCACCGACCAGTATACAGTTTAAGTTTCTTAATGTATTAAATCTACGGAACTTTTTGGTAATGCGTGTCCAACGCTCACTTGGCTCATTTTAATGATAATGAATTTTAATCTTCTATCTTTTTCTGTTTCTTATTTTGTGAAGGTTTTCGGCCGTTTTTAGGCCATTTTCTCTTTTTTATTTACGTCGATGTAAATAAGGGTTGCCTTTAATGAAAATTTATATCTATGAAATAGTTTTAGAATATTAATTCATAAAATGGTCGTTCTTATAGCCAATAGTCAAAACTAAACTTAAACTTACTTGATTTCGTTTTACCTATTGATCGGTGTGAATGACGTCGAACTTAGTAACATTATTATACCGTGTAATATATTCTAATGCCATCTTTTTTAAACACATATTTGCCGTACTTCGCCACTGGTGATTGGGTTCCTTTATCACGTAAACGAATATTGGGGAAAATGAAGGCTTTATAGATACGTCCCACGGACGCGTCTAAAGGTCTATAATATTGTAAGAAGCGTCTCAATTTCCTATACGCTAGGAGCAATTTCCTAGCGTTTGTTGTCTCCATCGCAGTGAAAACAAAACGCCGGCCGGCTGGCCCGTCCTTCGTAGGAACGGCTGGGCCTTTCGACTCACACTTCATTACACCACCGTTATTTTTAAGGAAATATCTTTGGACTGGTTTCATTTTCTAGGCCGATATTAGAGCATTTTTCTTTTACGTATATAACATATTTTTTATGAATTTTTTCGCGATACCGTAATAATCAACGAGGAATTCAACATTTTATAAATTTCATATCAAATAAAATTTTGAATTTCACGTTGATTTTTATCGAATCGCGAACAATATCTGATAATGTTATCTAATTGAATCATCACTAAGATTAGAGCTGGATGCGAAGTGGTCTATACTGGTTTTGTTACAAATCAGTTGTATTAAGTTACTCGTATAAAGGCAGGTTACTTAGGTTATTCAGTATATCTAGGTAAGTATCGCTTTGGTTTAAGGTATATGACTTGCTACTTTCAACTTCATTTTTACCTTTTAGGGGTTGAATCACAACGCCCTTTCTTACCAAAGAACTTCTTTACAATTTTTTTAGTTCCTAAGTCCAACAGTTTGAGCTGTACATTGATATGTGAGTCACGCAGTTTCATGTTTTATATATTCGATATAAACAGTATGTGCATAAATCAAAAGCATCCCGTCACTTCGCCCCGTAATAAAATTCTATAAATCAATTACAACAAAAATAATTTGTATAGGTTAATAATAATATATTATAAATAACCCATTAATAAAAGTAAATAAATTAATCTGTTTTGTTTACATCGATACAAAGAAGAGCCGATGTGAGCAAAAATACAAGCTATTATCAACTGTCATAGGTCACTATTTCATAAATCTTCATCAACTGTTAAACAACTTTGTAACTCCATGGTTTTTATTTTATAAAACTTGTTATTTATAAAAAAAAAATAAGGATAATATTTATCTATTATCCTGAAGTTGGATGCTGTTAGTTTACATATTGTTTAAAGCTCTTCACGTTTAAAACATAAAAACATAAATAACAACGCAAATTCAATTTCAGTTATATGTAATTATCAGAGATATTCATTTCATACAATGAAAAACTAATGAGAATACACGACACAAAAGACTGGGAATTTTACGCAAATAAATGCGGACTGGATCCACATTGGAAAAGCGGCGACGGCGATAGAGAGTCGAGAGTAGGCGAGTGTACACCAATCTCAAGACGAAAGTAGCACGGGGCTGTAGCAATGGGAATGAAAATAATTGAACGGGCGCCGCAGGAAAAGTCAGTGATGGGGATAATATTTGTCCACGATTTCGTAAGCGCCGGCAAACGTTAGTTTGGTTTCATATATATTTTTATACTGAAGTATTTTGGTCACAGTAACCAGAAATTATTGGATATTTTAGATATAATTGCAGTTGGAGCCGGTATTGACCTGTAGATCTTTGTTATCGTCGCCTTGTTCCAGTGGCCAAAGAATTACTCTAAAATTTACTGTGATGAACTGACTTCACTGTGTTCCCTTGAATTGTTATATGATCAATCTGTTCAATAAGTTGAATCGTGTGTAACATATGCTTTGATGGTGTACACCAAGCATAATTAAATGGATAGGGGCCCGGGAAAGTTCAGTGACAGTGTTCAAATGTTGTTAGACACAACCACCCCGCAGTAAATCGAAAGTTAGGCCTTCATATTCCTAGCAATTATCCGAACGATGAAATGTGGTGTGCCCCTGGGAGCCCCCCGTTGACTTCTGTTGTCGAGTGGCGCCTCTTTGGCTTATAACGGATTTCCTAGGTCCGATTATATTTTGTGAATACGACGTAATTGTAATTGATTTCCCTTAAATGTATGCTTCACAAATCAGTGTATTGAAACTAATGAAAGGCACGTGGGTGCCATGATAAAGGAAAAAAAGAAAAGGATAAAATGATACATTTAAATTTATACACGAATTACCATAATTTTTAATTAAGTGCCTCTTTTACGTATCGACAGCTGAACTTAATTCGTTAAGTTTAGTGACAAGTTTCGCTCCGGATCATCTCACTACCGGGGGTCAGTTGAGACGAAAAATTTCCCATCTGACTACTGAAGCTTAATAGGAATTAATTAATTCGAATGGGACAATTTACACCATTGGTGGATGATATGGGAGTACCATTGTGTTATTTGACCTCTGTTAGCGAATTGAGACATTGGAGTGCCAACTGACCACCGGTGGTGACATTTAAGTAGTCGGATGGTCCGGAGTGACAAATTTGGACGTATCATTAATCACTACATTGGATATATCATAAAATCGAGTTTAAGAATGACCCATCAATGTTCAATTGACGTCTATACATTTACGTCTAAACTGGGTATGGGGAATGGCGCGAACATATATATATATATATTCTGTCCTCTTTGTTTTATTTTTCTTTAGGTTTTGCTTATTGCTTTATTTATCGAGTATAATCTTCATATGAAATATACATAATTAGTACTTCCTGAAATTATGACACACACACACACATATATATATATATATATATATATATATATATATACACGTCATAATTTCATAATTTCAGGAAGTACTTAAATTATGTTTATTTCATATGAAGATTATACTCGATAAATAAAGCAATAAAAAACCATCTGCGACGTTTCTAGCTAAGCTTGGTAATAAATTATCGTAATGAGTTGGCCTAGGACGAGTCTTTTCATAGCCACTACGTCCGGTTACGCTGTCAAGACGCCAGGACTAAAGGAAAATAAAACGAAAAGAACGAAATAACAGGACAGTTCGGTAGTAATTTAATATATGGACTACTGTGTCTAGTAGAAGTACAGTATTGTGCGAAGTCTATTGATATTGATATTTAAGTGATGTCACACTATGCTTTTGATTATAATAGCTGTTCGTAAAATTCGAAAAAGTTTTTTGTAGCCGATACACCTATATAGCAAAGATATATAGTGTGTTGGCTTTATTTGGAATACACTCAGTATAAAATAAACACAATTGAAGGGGTAAGTGGACAAAGGTGTTAACTAATAAAAAGTTCAAAATGAGTTATTAGTGTTTTTATGTTGCTTGTACCACATTTGCAAGCTTGAAATGTATGCGTTTGTCAGTTAATACCTTTCTCGATTCGAAGTCGATTTATTTTGCTTTCTCAAGATAACATCTTTGTCCACTCACCCCTTCAATTGTGTTAATAAACTAGCATAGTTTGCCGTACAGTTTGAAATATCAAATTTTTTTCTAAATTTTCGTAACGGAGGTGCTGTAGACAAACCCCATTTTTATTTTTCAAACAAAACACATTATTTAATGATCCATTTGTTAAAATGTCTTGAAGACAAATTCGGTACACTAATCTGAAATTTTAAAACAGTAGGTACATTCCAAAGTAATAATAAGCACTAAGTATTTGATTTGTTTTTTTTTTTTTAATTAAAAGAGGTTCAACGTATGTCTCAAGTACATACTGACAACAACTTAGTCGAAGTTAAAATTTATCTTTGACATTGCTTAACATTTTTGCTGATGTTTACCTGATATCTCGCGTAGTGCTTTCTTCAAATTCGTCGATACTATCTGGTTTTGCCAAAAAAACTATATTTAATGTATCCCCATAAAGAGAAGTTACATGTGGTAAGGTCAAGAGATCTTCCATTGGATTAGAAGCAAGGTCAAATTGAATTAGGAGATATTGGATTGGATAAGTAGGCAAGGTCAGATTCTTACTTCATGTGACTTCTTTTTATGGGGGTTAAATTTAAAAAAATCAGTTCATTTTGTCGAAACCTGATAATATTGATGATCTTTAAGAATAAATTACGCAGGAAATACTGCAAAAATCAGCAGAACTGTTGAACAACGACATCGATGAAGCTCGTCTTCGACTGAGATCTTACTAGGATATACTTAAGCCACACACTGAACATCTATTAATTTTTTTTTTTGGTGAATACCATTTATTATTATTTTGATATCTATCTCTCTTTTGAAATTTCAGATTAGTGTGCCCTATTCGTCTTTACAAGACCGTTTAAAAAACATTACAAACTTTATTATAACGATATTCTTTTCCAATTTTTTATTTATTGTATATAAAAGGCGGTTGAATTGTATGTTAATTTTACAAAACAGATGATAAGTTTCATAAACTTCTATTGTGCTTATGTTAAATACTCTATAGTAAGTAATTGTACTTAAAAAGTAGATAGCACAAGTTTTTTTCATCACATTTCTAGCATTTTACTCGTGCACCTCAAAACTGTCCGAAACAAACAGCCCATCGTCAGAATTATTTTCAATCAAAATTCTTTGTACGTGTTTTCACCTTTGCTTGGGTCGTTTTTGTCGTTTTATATGCATGTATTAATATTAAACGGTCGTCACGCGTTTCGCGAACGTGCATTGAATTGTTTTTATTTTTCGTTTGTTTTCATAAGAGAATGAAGGTTTATTCGATTGTTAGCAAATCACAAATAAATTAATCGATCAAAATCAGAATCGCATTACGGCATCCGAGAAGCTTTCGTTCCCACAGAGATCAAGTACTAAAGCCAGGAAAATTTGTCGGCTTAAGTTGGCCTATTGAAAGCAGACACTAAAGAAGATCGGCCTCGTTACAGCTCCTGCGGCCCCCGCGCGCAGATCGTTCGTTTATTGGAGCCACTAACATTTCCAGACAATTGATCTCAGCAAAACGGCTCATGACTGCGAGCGGGCGATTTACCTTCAGCCTCGAGAATAATTACGCTTCCCGCTGTGGGAACTTAATCTCTATTACGTACGTCCTATCTTTGTGTAACGAAGCTTTAAGACGCGTCGTGTACATATGATAAAATTATTCTATTCGCAAGTATTCAGATACGAGCACCGTTATATTCTGTGCTTGATACAATATTCATTATCTGTATGTTTACATCTTATATATGATTTTAATTAACAGTCGGATGCCAGCTACGACGACAGTGGTAGCGTTATGCAAATTTTGCGCTCGTTCGAGTTACCGCAATAGATCTATGTAATTAGACGGTCGCGGCATACTTTAATTAAAATATGGACTGACATCATAACTATGACTCCCGTTGGCTCATTTAAGAACAAATATCGCGTAAAATTACGTACTCCGATTCGTTTACGCGTTATTCTGCTACAATGAAAGGTACTATTTTTAATGAGCTCGCTTAATGGTCGGCGAGAACGAGTTGGAAGCCGGAAGTGCGGTGGAATTTCTAGAGGAAATTGTAAAACATGCTGAGGTCGCACATAAACTGCACACCTCTGAAAAGAACCCAATTCGCTGGCATGCGTAAATTCATACCTATTGTTCCTGATGTTTCTTCCAAGGAAAATGCCCGTGTCTAATTATAAAGCATCGTATGTTGAATAAAAAAAGAGTAGATAATGAAACGAACTATTGAATAGAAGTGAAAGAGTATAAAAATAAAATTTAAATTTGAATCCTTGAATGAAAAATGCTTGGAAAAAGAATTGAAAGGAAAATACTTTTGTAATACACAAGAAAATAATCAATTTTCAAATTATTTCTGATCCTTAAATGTATCGGAGATGACTATGTAAACTTACTACCTCAGTTCCTACCTTTTGTTATATTGTACATCACATCACAACAAAATATGGGTGCTTAGGTAAATGTTTAGCTATGGTATATATATATATATATATAGTATAGGTATAAGTTTACTTTCCAATCCCTGACAGCTTTAAATTATTGGCTTATAGAAGTCAAGCAAAATTTATTGGAATATAACTTATAAATTATTTGACGGATTTTAATGTTTGGTATAGAGATAAATTGAATTATGGTTCTTAAGTACTTTTTTACCTTTAAAATATGTCTTTATTGACCTATCCGCTACTTATTTACCATATTTGGTCAGATTGAAGGTCACGACCCATTTAATTAACAGAGACAATCGATTGATAATGATTGATGACTAGTTAAAAGGTTAAACGGAATTTCGCAATGAATATGCGCTAATATGTTTTGTGTGGCCGATACAAACATATACCTAAATACAAGAGAATGGTGTATTTCAGTGGGTTCCATAGTTTGATGACTTATGGCATTCTGCTGTGGGGACACGCTGCCAATGTGGATACAATTTTCGTGTTGCAGAAGCGAGCTGTTCGAGCAATTTATAAACTAAAACCTAGAGTATCACTTAGAGAAAAATTTAAGGAAATTAATATAATGACGTTGCCGTCTCAATATATATTTGAAAACATAATGTACGTAAAAAAAAATATTGTATTATTTAAAAAAAATTGTGATCGGCATAATGTCAATACAAGAAACAAGGATAAACTTGCTAATCATGTCAGCCGCCTCAATAAAATCACAAAATCTTTTAAAGGGCAATGTATACGCTTTTACAATAAGATCCCAGTTGACATTCAAGATCTACCCCTTAACAAGTTTAAACCTACAATAAAACGAAAGCTTTATGCAAAAGCTTATTATAAAGTATCAGACTACTTAGATGAGAAAAATCCATGGGTGTAAGCCGCTCGCCTATCAGTTTGTTTCAATAATATTGCTCTTTAAGCACTTATTGTTAAATTTTTTAATTTTTTTTTATAATTTTGTTAAAAAGAGCGTCCCTCAGTTTCTTGCGTATTCTTCTGAGAGGAACCAGCACTTTTTGAATGCGCCTTTGTGGTGACGTCCTTCCACAAAGTAATAAAATTCACTCTTATATGACGTATTTCAAGATTATGCTACATAACTACGAAATAAAGATATTTTGATTTGATTTGATTTGATTTGACAACAAATAGTTTGTCTAATTAGTACCTTTTTAAGGCTAAAATATTCACCTGAACAGTTTTGGGATAACATTTGACAAAGAGGTAACTTGATTTTTTGGAGAAAAACTTGCCTTTCATAGATCTCTGTTTGTAACAGCTACCGAACGTGGAATCAAATTTTTCCGCAGCGTGCTCTTCCGCAGAAAGATCTGTTTTAACGAATGTACATATTTAACCCTTAAATAGTTAAAATTGGTATTTAACCTTTTCGCTGGAAATTAAAAATGAGATAATACGATGTTTTTAGGGTTCCGAATCTCAAAAAGAAAAAACGGAGCCCTTATAGGACTACTCTGTTGTCCGTCTGTGTGTCAAAACCCTTTTTCTCAAGAACGCGTGGAGGTATCAAGCTGAAATTCATATCAAATACTCAAGTTTACTGTCCCTTAGAGCTGTGAAAAATAAAACTTCTAAACCAACGCAATCAAAAGATACAGCCGTTTATGCTGCAAACTGAATGAAAACCTACAGGGTATTTACCGTAAAGTCAGAGCCTTGAAATTTGGTACGAAGCAACGTCTTACAGCACAAAGAAAGGGAAAATTGCGAAAAGCGTACATTTTTAGTTACATCATATAATAAAAATATTTTTAATAATTTTAAACTTACTACCCCTTTCCTCGTGAACACGTAGAGGTATTAAATTGAAATTCATATGAAATACTCAGGTCTATAATAACTTTAAGCTGTAATAAAATCAAACTTACTTTTACTTATATACCTACAGCTTTGTACGGAACCCTCGGTGCGCGAGGCCAACTCGCACTTGGCAAATAAATAACTTAAATAACCAATGCTAATACACTAGTGCAATTCATGCGAGCGAAGCTGCGAGCGGTCGCCAGTAATGTATATATTCGTAGGAAGTTCACAATTTTAAATGTTCGAAATCAGTTCTGCTAATATTATAGAAAGAACTATTTCTATCATATTACCAAGATGTATATTACCTTACGCGCCATACAAATTACAGATCTTTTGTACGACGTTCACGTGATGCAAAAAAACGTTTTTGAGTTATATCGTATGTGTATGAGTTACATATGAAGATGAAGATTACTTTGAACTAATATATTGACTTGATATTACAGGGTTATATTAGCTGTTGGTGTATCCTCTGTGTTTTATTAGACTATGAAATTGTTAAACAATCTTGTTACTGTCAAAACAAGGAACACGCTGTATAAAACACGACTTATAAAAACGACACGACACACGATATTTTCGTCGACTTGAGGAAGGCTGGAAGATATTTTGGGTTGATACTTTCTTGGTGCTCAATCCCGCTGTGCTAATTTCAAGTGTGAACGAGCTGATTAGATTACAGTTATTATATTATTTAACTTTTTGAACATTTGCTAATTCGTAATAATATATATTTTTGTTCTGGTGCAGTCAAAAATTTTAATAACAGTTATATATAAAATATTTCAATAATATAATAATCTATGTATTTGATAGATATTAGAAACAAATGTCTAAAGGTCGAAAAATAGGAATAAAAACTATTTCAATATGATGAGGAAGTTTTAGCTAAGGCTTTAATGTTATTACAAAAAATTATGTCTTTGATGTCAAAGACGTACCTACTTGACAGGTATTTTTCCATTTATGTAAAGTATATACTGAAAAATGTTTTGTAATATGAATACAAAAGCGTAATATAATAAATGAAAAATCTTTAAGCTGTACTAGTTTCTAGTGAAAATACAAATAAAAAGAGCGGCGCTCGTTTCGAAAGCTTGTTTCGTAAATGTAACTGTTCAAATATTCCTTGTGAACGGCGTACTCGTAGCGTTTATTGCATAAAAGTATGAATTGACTAGAAGCTCTATTCTGCGCTTACCATCTAACCATTCATACTCTAGCTAGCTGGTGCAAGATGGTGAATTTCAGCCCGAGTTCCTGTCCGCGAGGTCCCCGCCCGCTGGCTTTCAACCAAATTGCGTTTGACAGTTTCGATATTGTGAAATTTATATATTTATAAAATTTTATTGTTATATACGATATTTTCTGACTCTATGAAAGCCGCACGTTGCTGTCAAATTTATTTGCTCTATCTATGGTTTATTGACTTTCTTTAGTAATGTTCATAAGTAAAGTATAGAATTAAAAAATTAAAGAAACCCATGGTTACAAAAAATTAAGTAATTAAACAACAAATTGAAAAGTGGTTCTTTAAAAAGGGTACAATCATTAAAAAATAGACATTTACCTTATAACCGATTTAATAGGACATTATGATGCAAGTACAGTAAGCTGGATATTAAATAATATTAATAGCCAGATTACTGAGTACGAGCATCATACGACGTTTTTCAATACATTTGTGATTAAAATATTTCAAATAATGCTTCAAATGTAATAATGGCGGGAACTAGGGACGCGAGCGGATTGCTTTTTGCGGTTTACGCATGCGTCACAAACAGAATGCTCATTTGTGATTGGTGTAAAGTAAAAACGCCTAGTACTGTAAAATACAACATTACGGTACATGTTTCGATGTCATAAAGACAGTATTAATAGCAAATATATTTAAAAAATTATACTTAAGATTTTGTGGCCCAAAGCATAGAAGCATTAGTAGGTAAATACAGTTAAAGTTATTAATATTTTTTACTTAATTAAACTTGTTTGAGTCGTTGAATATTAACATTTTCAAATAAATTTTTTACCCCCGACGCCAAAAAGAGGGGTGTTGTAAATTTGACATGTGTGTCTGTCTGTGGCCTCGCAACTCCCGAAGTAAAGGACCGTTTTCGATTTGGTATTTTTTGTTTGAAAGGTGATTTAATCGAAAGTGTTTTTAGCTGTGATTCAAGAAAATCTGTTTAGCTGTTTAAATAATATCGGCTCTTTTCCAGTTGATGAAGGGATGTAAGCGATTTCTAAATGTCTGATTAATTCGAAATTCGGTATCCATTTACTTCAAAGATATTGTAAAAACTTGGTGACCTTCACCTGATGCTGCAGCATCATTTGGAATCTGGAGCACGTCGAACTCCTCACCAACTTACAGCAGTTATTGTGTTTGAGCTCATTGGAATGGTCGCATTGAGTATGTGTCAAATAGATGATGATCGAGGATACTGGAGAAAAGAATTAGCCAAGTGCGAGTCGAACTCGCGCTTTGAAAAGTTCCGTTTCACTGTTTCTTTAAGTAATTTTATATGAATTAGTTTAATTAAAAAATGTCCATACAAACAAATTTAACTATAGCACTCTACATTATTTTTTGCGGAAGTTATTTATTTTGTTAAAATAAGTTATAAGTTAAAAAAATAAAATTTAAAATAAAATTTAAAATTTTTAAAAGCCACAGACCCAATAAATCTAACATTTAAAAAGTCTGAAATAATACAGGTTTGTTCATTTTTCAAAATGATTTTTGATCCTTAAAGGCGTCGGGGACTGCTAAGTAAACATAATATACCTAATAATTAGCGATCCCTGATGCTTTCTGACTTTTTAAATACTTGTTTCTTTTAATTTATAACGTTTAGAAAAATAGGGCTTGTATTAATAAATGTGATATTTATAGCCAGATGAAGATGATGATGAAAAAGCCGTTTAAAAAGATGTATTTTGCAGCGCCACCTGGCGACATAGGTCCTTAAACTGCTATAAGAAACTGTCCTAAAACTAATTCAGCCCTGCCGATTTAGAAAACAACTACTGCAATGCCCCTTGGTGGCAATACTAACTATAAATCATATCTAAGAACACGCTCTGATACAAATCTGATACAAAAACTCGGAAAAAATCGACGAACTGTTTCAAAAAAATGTGGCCTATAACCGTAAAACATATTTAAATACCTGCTCTGAAGTAGCACCTACGTAATACAAAGAAATGCATCGAAATCGGTCGAGTAGTTTTTTTGAGGAAAATTGTATCAGATATACCTATACACAAACAAACACACATCTCTTACCCTAAATGTACGCATCGGCTCCTTTTTGTCGCGTTAAATTGTTAAAAATACACCAGAGTATTTTTGGATATCATTAATAAAATCATACTATATGCTTTTTGTCAAATAATAAAAAAATACCATTTCAGCGTTCTATCAACGGGAGTTTAATTTTTTACACGAACGAGGAAATAGCGAAAAAAAAAATCTACAGAGAACCGGTATCGTCGTGGCAACGTTCCGCGACGACTAATGTTTCGGAAAAAAAACTAACCGACAAATGTGGAGGAAATTGTTTCAAGCGGCACCGGCTGCAAGATAATTTCCACTTTGCTGCGTAACGATTTCCATAAGTTAATGTTCGCTTATGTACGACATGTACCCGGCGATATTAAGGAGGGAAGCACATTTGCAGGTACACCGGTGGTGTAAGCAAACATGAAAAGTGAATTAATAGAATCACCTTTACATCTGTGTATTATTTGAATACCGTGCCTATATATAGGTATATTGTGTAGTTGAGTCTATGGTCACGTAATAATTTATAAAAGTAAACTAGCAGAAATACCTACGGTTTTTTTTTTATTTTACCCTCGCGAAGGGAAGGCGGATAAACAACACATCGCCGCTTATATGCTTCATGTCATCCGATTCATCTTCGTTATTATGATTGATTGGACCTGCTGCCTATTTTTCTATCATACGGCTCGGTCTAAAAGACCATATGGTCGTAAGTCACTTTTCTCAAAGTGTGCTTTGTTTCGATCAAGCCGAAGGGTATTACGCACAGACTTCACATATTCTTATATAGTAAAGATGTATTCTTAGATAGCGACCAACCAAAGGGGATTTCCGGCAAAACTGATTTAGTGACTTCATAAGTCAGTTCCCTTTTCAGTCCGGCCGAGGTTCAAGGGTTGCGAGGGGGATCGATGCGAAGATGCTCTTCCTCATTATTACTTTCATCAAGATAGATTAATGCTGCTCTATTAGTGCTAATGAGGCACAGACTGCGTGCATTTGCGTCGGCGCTCGCTTCGACCACATCCATCTGCCGGCGCGGGCGGCTTTACTACGCATCGTTATGAAGACAATCCAAGAAAATGATGTCTTTAAGTCAAACCTTGAGATATTTCATATTTCAAAATTACTCGTGTAATATTTTTATTAGTATTATTTATTAGGAAAACCATCAGTTCACAACCTTATGTAGTTATATAAATAATAGCAAATAACTAATTACAGGTTTTCATAGGTAAAAACTCAATGGTTTTACTAAGCCAAGAAGCATAAACGCATCTTAATAAAAGTAACTGTTACATAATTAAATAATAACTACGACACATGGTGCACGATACCACTAACAATAAAAGAAGAAAAACGTAAATAAAATGAAACAATAAAAACTTAAAAAAGAAATTAATTAAATATCTAATTAATAACCCTAAATAGATTTGACGTCCGCTTAGCCTAGTGGGCAGCGACCCTGCCTGCGAAGCTGGAGGTCCCGGGTTCGAATCCCAGGTCGGGTCAGTATTTATATGATGAATATTAATACTGGCACCGGGTCTTGGTTGTTATATGTACGTGGTGTCTTCGCTTTGTACCCAAAATACAAGCTAATGCTTAGTTTGGGACCTAGACGTTGTTGTGATTGTGTGTGTTATTATTATTATTTATGAAGCATACTTAATGAAATAGAAGACACACACCTTGTTCTATGTATTTTCACTGAAGCTGCTCTTAGTTTATTTAGCGGGCCTATTTCGTGGGGCCTGAATTCTCACGTGCGGTAACTTAACGTTGCTTTATTTACACAAAAACAGACGTCGTATAGTTGGGTGACCGGAGATTCGATAGGTGAGGGTCAATTCAACGTTCTAATGTAGTTACTCAAATGTAAAGTTTGATATGAAACAAAAAAGTTCATTTCGTTTATTGATATAAACGTCATCTACCATTCGGATGGTTTCGATATTTGATGCGGTACTAAATTTAATAGAGTACGGAGGGTTATCCCACGCATCTGCATAACGCTGATTGTAACATATGATAAGTTTTATTTTTCTTGAAGACTGAAGAGCTTTTCGAGCCGTATCTTTCGCCTTGGGTGTCAGGCGTCACGAACCCAACGGCCGTCATTGTCATAAATATATTGATCAAATCCGTTTATTTCTCTTTGCCTTTCGTCTATCTCTCCGTTTTTATATACTTTTATAACTCAAGAACTGCCAGATCGATCTTGATGAAAATTAGTATATAATAAGAACACATAAATGCGCAGATTTTAAGCTATATATGATTTTAAGTGGGAATGGGAGGGAACTTTGTATAAACGCTTTTTTCCTTTTAAGTTTGAAACATGAAAATATTCATGAATGATTCATGAAAAATGACATGAATTACAGCTACTAAGTATAAATTAATAATACATGTTGTAGGGTTTTATAGATTTTCATATTTAAGGAAGGGTCACGGGGGGTGAAAATTTATATAAGTGTATCGGTTTTTTAAAGGTAGGGACTTAGAAATTGGAAATATCGCTACTCACCATAAATAAATAATGACGTGTTTCAGGGTCTTCGACTTTTACATTTTAAAATAGATAAACGGGAGGCGAAAGTTTGCATCGGAATGTCGGTGTATTTAAAAGCAGAAAATTGGAATTATAACTATTCATCATAAATGAATAATGACGTGTTTCAGGGTTTTTGGATTTTCACATTTTATTGGAATTAAATGGGGGGTAAAAATTTGTATAGGAGTACCGGTTTTTTTAAAGACACGAAAAGAAGTTTGTAGAGAGTGACACAAGATAGGTACTATTTATCTGTCTATTTTTATTCCGGAAACATTTAGGGTTATTTCGTTAATTTGCCAAATTTTAGAAACTGTAAGGTACTGCCCGTCAAAGGCAGCCGAAGTGTCCTCAATGCGTCCGATTTGCATTTATTATAAAACCCAAAACACCTTGGAGTATAGGTTGAGGCTGTTGTTTAGCTGATTGGACTGTACCTTCTGTGTTATCCCAATCCGGCACTATCTGCGCGGTAGGTCAGGTGCCGCGTTGTCTGTATGTAGATTCGGCCCTCATTAAAAAAAACCATTTCGTCTCTATTTTGTGCCACTACGGTGTATCAATTAACATAGTATACTAAACTTGTCTTCCGAAACAGATGAACTGATAAACAGATGAACGTGATAGGTAAATGTGACGAATAAATGCTTTTATAAAGGAAGGCTATCCGCCCTCTACGCATAATTATAGCCCTTTTAACAGTTTGATGTTGTACAGTATTGATTAAATAAAATTTACATTTTGTAATCCAGTGCTAGGTCTAAGTGAGTGGAAGAGTTTAGCAATTCCCGTAGGAGTTTATCAGTTTTAAGTGCCAGTTAGGCTGCGGTGCTTTCCTACCCACGTCTCTGCTCACGCTTCTCCCCAAGGAGGACAATGTTTCGTGACGTCAGCACCTTCAATTAAACTATCTTTCGACCCAAAAATATGAAAGGTCAGTCTGTCGGTAATTTATGTTTTTGGTTACGAGTTGTCGATGATTTTCGTTGTTGATAAAAGAAGTAAAATTCGATAATTCCTTACTTATATTATAAATGCAAAAGTGAGTTTGTTTGTTATGCTTTCACGCCTGAACTACTCGACCGACCGGAAAAGGACTACAAAGGCGTAACGTCTGTCCGCGCAGGCGAAGCCGAGGGCGGAAGCTAGTTTTAAATAACTAGAAATTATATCGCTTCTTGTAGATCCATATTAAACTATATCATGTTGAGGGTTAACACTTAAAACTCCTATGACTAACTGTAACTTTACTTTCAGAAAACATTTATTCTAAAATGCATTGTTAAATGTGATTTAAAAAAAAAGAAATTGAATAACGTAATTATTGTTATTTGTTTATTTTTATCTTGCTTTCATTCTGAAATCTTTGTTTAGTGAGAAATAAAAATAAAACTTTTATTTAGTTAAAGGTAACAACAGTTATACTTAAAGGTTTGGAGTTACTTTGATCGAAATAAAGTTGCAGTGTTATTTCAAAATAAAATTCATTTTGTATGAACAACAGTCTACTGCTGCGTTATAAAATTATGTAGCAAACAAAACCATAATCTTTACATCGACACCGTAGCCCTTGAGCACTTTATGTTGGTGCGAAAATACATCGAGGATTTTCATTACCATATTGTTTGAACATAGAACAACACCAGTTTACACCACGGAGGTTGTTCACCAACTTGCATTTAATTGCCGCGCCGGCCTAAAGTAATTTATTCGAACTATCTCCACTCACCACATTTTGTTACGGATTTTATTATGGTTTTTCTTTCAGTGTACGAAAAAACTAATTGTACACCGAGTTTTATGTATTCTCCTGTGGTAGGTGCTTGTTAAAAATTGTACCGTATGTTATAAAACTGCTCTGAAGCTACACGCAGAGACAATGGGCATTGTTCAAAATTTTGCAACATGGTTAAATTTGAACTGGTTAAAAAAGGAATTTTTATTCATAGGTGCCTTATTCAACAGAAACAAAAATAAATTTTTTTGTGGTATTATAACAAAGATATAAGAAGTGAACGTGAAACGTTAATGTGACGTCACTACACATGCAGTGGTCGAAGGTCATATATAAAAGTGGAATATGTAGAATATAGTAATTTAGTGTTAGTGACACCGTCAGCTATCAACAATTTTTAACAATCGCTTATACCTTAAAAAGCCATGAACCTTAAAAAAATTACCAAAACTCTCCAGATTATCTATATTTTCATTAAAAAATATTTCAATGTGATGTCAAAATTTTAATTCCTAATTGCACGTAATGAGTAATAACAGCTATCAGCAATAGCTCTTCTCTTTATTGTAAGCTCGTAAGCCTTAATACATCTTAATATACTGGGCATGCGTTGCCTAGAAAAATAAATAAGACTGATCATTTAATCAATTATACCCTATCTAATAAATTTCCCCACATATAAAATATGCTTTGGAGGTTGGGACCCACAATAGTCATAATGACGTAGGCTAATAAGCTTCTGATAAGATGATCCTCATCAAAAACATTCCACTGTAATATCTTGACTTCGTACATTGTATCTTAAACGACTTGGTAAATTTAAAGTTATTCTACCATAACAAATAATATAAATACATTATACACCATGGCAGCATGGAGACGCCCGATTGTACTGTGTCTAAGCAATGACAGAGTGACTTTCTATCTTGGCAACCGTAGTAATCAAACTGTCGTCGCTCGTGTTCAGGAATTTTGTTATTTGAAGTGAAAAACAGAACTTAGTATTTAGTTTACTAAAGTTTAAACTCCCATACCTGTTTAATCACGTCTTTTCTCAGACCTTATTTTTCAACATAGAACATCACTTAGACCAGGGTTTCTCAAACTGGCGTACGCGGACTAGAGGTTAGCCAGTTGATCGTAGCAACAAGATTTACGTTATGGCGGTTAAATAAATGCTGGTTTGAATATTAAACAGTGTGAACCACTCCTGAAAACGTCCGCAGGTCAGAATCTTTACCCTGATTTAGAAAATATGTCATTTTCTAAACTTTTTTTTTTCACGCAAAGCGGTGAATTCTTTTTCCCTTGACTTTCCACTCTTAGTCATGACGAAAACGAAGTACCTATAGCAATCAACTGAATTCTGGATCTGAATTTAAAATATAAGTTCAGCAAAACGTTTTTAAAATCGCCATAATTGGCGACAAGAAGTAAGCCCACCAATCACATACATCTTTGTAACTGTATTTTTGAAATAATGAACCGTATTTTTTTCTATATTCAGTTTTTTAAGTTAGGCGTTCGCCATTTTATGGGAAATTTAATATGGAGACGTGGGGCTATAAGTTTGAGAAAGGCTGAATTAAAATATTTATAGGTTTGTTATGGTCCAGAACTTTCATATTTAAAAAAATATACTTTTGACAAGCAACGTTCGCAAGCAACTTTCCAAGCCCCCTTTCTCACCCTGGGGGAGGTCTAAGCCCCTGCAGTGGGCTAAAAAGGGGCTGATGAAGTGAAGTGATGAAACAACGTTTGGAATAGACCTTATTTTTCAAAAAGTTTGAACATTTTCTGTGGACATAAATGAAGGATGAAGCACACGAGATTCAAAATATATATCCTATTATTTTTTTTCTAGAACTAATTATGATTTTATAAACTGACTTTCGCGTTAGCGGAAACTGCACGCCACGGGGTAGATTCTATCGCTATCTCACGCGACTCTAAACGCTCGCACAATTCATACTTGAGACATACCTTCCAGAGATCAATTTTGGCCTGGTGACATTAGTACGAAACTTTTGGACATTAGTATCTATGAAACATGAAGCCGAATCACTGACCTATAATCTTTGATATTACTGCTCTTCTGTTGCCCGAGTACAAACAAATTTCTGACGGTCACTTTCTATGAGGTTGAGGTGTTATACCTAAATTTTTTTTACAGGGAATTCTTGTTCTCAAAATACATTGAAATTCTTAGATGTACCTAATTAATTGTGGAAGTACAAAGGTATTACCTACATATTAAAAATATACTTATGGATAAATTGTGAAATATTAAACATTTACCTTTTCGAACTGATTCATAGAAATAAAGGATAACTGTCATACCATGGAATCATACTCAAATAAGGAACGAGTGAGTGGTCCGACCGTGAAGGGCCTATGAACAAAAAGTCGTCTCGAATTCAGGTAACTCCATTTGTCAGTTTGTTGAGTTTGTTAAATGGTTTTAGAACTACGCCGTATACTTTGGTGCTTTTCTCAACCGTTACCGGTTTCAGCCGGAGTTTATTCAAAATATATTAAACTCTTACAGTAACGAAATTGACAGCTGCGTCCATTATATTAGCATTTCGATTATTCCGTCCAAGCACTAGAAGAGTTCGCGTCGCCGGTTTGTAGGCAACCGGCAGTTGACGACAACCATTCAGTAACATCTCCACGCCCTCTTTACACCCACCACTTGAAACCACGTCAGATCAACAGTTGAAACTGAGAAATTACCTACACTAAACCATATGCTGCTGTTTTGTTCCTATGTGCTAAAATTGTAAAATAAATTTTATTAGTTCACCTAAACTACTATGATATAATTATCGGGTTCTGTGACGTTATTTATATACTATACTTTGTTCAATATCAGTGCCTGAGTCCATACTTTTGATATATAAGAAGCGTTGAATGACTTCGTTAAGAACTTTATACAATCTTAACTTTATTCTATGAAATTGCTTATTGTAGGGTTCCGTGCATAGTTATATATCACTACGTATAGATCGTTTGTCATTATAGCTAGATATGATAGAAACAAAAACACAGAAAAGCTATAAAATATACTGTTAAAACTATGATCATATGATACAAGTAAAATATATCATAACAGCCAAAGAATTTCAAAAAATCATTGACAAAGTTATGAATGTTTAAAAATATCCTCTTAGACAGAGAGGGCAATACCGCACAGCGAACTTATGTGTAACATCAGGCCATATAAAATAATGTTAAGTTAAATATCGTTATGCAAGAAAAAGACAGAGTTTAAATTTTAAAAACTTTTAATTTCCATATTGTTTTTCACTTCACTTCATCAGCCCATTTTTACCCCACTGCAGGGGCTTAGGCCTCCCCCAGGATGAGGGGAGGGCTCGGAGCTTAAATCCACCACGCTGCTCCACTGCGGGTTGGGGATTGTAACGACCGCCATCTATTAACAGCGTTCGGGACCGACTGCTTAACGTGCTCTCCGAGGCACGGACTCAGTGATAGTTATGAACTTTAGTCAGAAAAACTCATTAGTACATGCCCGAATTCGAACCATGGCCTTATCTATACTAATATTATAAAGCTGAAGAGTTTGTTTGTTTGTTTGTTTGTTTGTTTGAACGCGCAAATCTCAGGAACTACTGGTTCGAATTGAAAAATTCTTTTTGTGTTGGATGTATAAAATAATACTATCTGTCTGTCTGTCCATTTGAGCAAATCTCCAAAACGGCTAAACTGATTTTGATGAAACTTCACAGATATGGAAAGGAAGTGGTTAAAAGTGACATACACTACTTTTTGTATGTCTGTATGGACGCTCATCTGTCTATTCGAGCTAATCTCCAAAACAGTTAAACCAACTTTATTGAAATTTCACGGGTATGAAAAGGAGGTGGTCAAAAGTGACATACGCTGCTTTTTGTCCGTCTATTTGTCTGTACGTCTATGTGTCTATTCAAGCTAATCTTCAAAACGGCTCAACAGATTTTAATGAAACTTTGCAGACGTGAAAGAAGGTTGTCAAGAGTGACATCAGCTACTTTTTGTGTCTGTCTGTCGTTTGTCTTCACTGATCTATCAACGTAGATAAAGCCGAAACTACTAAGTATAGGAAGTCGAAATTTGGAACAATGGTTTATTTTATAACGAATCAATTTTTTATGAAAGGAATATTTGGAAATTATAAATTTAAGGAGGGAGGGACGGAAAGGCTTTGTATGAGTCTTTGTTCTTTGAAGTTAGAAACATAAAAATTTTGACATAAATAATTAATGATGTCTTTCAGGGTTTTTGGATTTCCACATTTTAAGGGTGGGAAACGGGAGGTGAAAAGTACGGGAGTATCGGTTTTCCTAAAGGAGTGGAGAGAATGATGATTGAAAGTTTGAATGGGTGTACCCAATATTAGTTTCAGCAAAATGTATGTATAAACCATTTCGAAAGTTAATACTACCTAAAACAGGAATGTGTAGTCTACGCAAGCGAAGCTGCGGGCGGTCGCTAGTAGGCTTATAAATGAGACAGGTTCGTTGCGCTTAGGGCTAATATTTGGGTCATATTGTTCAACCAAATATAATTTTGTTTATAAATATTGTTATTTTAGAAAGTCTAATTTTATATTATGTTAATAAATATAATATACCTATTTAAAAGTAGTCAAGTACCGTATGCTAAGGATTCGGAATAAAATGAATTATTAATCATCACATAAATACTTACTATTAAAATTACAATTTGTTTAATACTTACTCCATTTTAACTACATTTTTGCTTTCAGTTCCATTGATGACTCATTGTTTTCTAAATATATATACGAAAGCTATATAGAGGGTTCCGTTCGGACTTTTGAAGGGACCTTAAGGAAAAAATAGGTCTCTCAGGAAAGTTCTTTGTTACAGTAAACGTTTATTACCTTTCACCCTCAGAGACGTTCAACCTAAGATATAAGCCAAAATTATACTTATCGTCTATAGCTCACGGACGAGTCGCGGCGGAAGCTAGGGTTTAACAAAATTAATTTCATTCGGAGACGCCGCCGACTGTAGACACTAACGTCGCGATACGATCCCCGTCCGGGACAAATATGTGTACTTTTATCTATTTCTTCCGTCTCCGGGTGTAAATCACCTATACAGGGAGGTTTTTTTCATCGCTTAAATTTTTTTGAGGCACTGGGTACTACTCTAAGAGTCCATTAGACAGAAAATACAATATATAGATCAGATTTTCACAATCAAATATTTGTATAATAACAACGTTGTTACTGGGTCAAAGGTAAATACCACACACGATAAAGGAGCTACCGCGGGTGTAGTGTGTAGTAGGGAGTGTTATCGGCGGCGGCCGCCGACCGATACGACAATCCGTCTGTACGTTTCCACGCTACGACGATAACTTTGTGGGGCCATAGATTAATATTTTAGTACTGAATAATACTAAGAAAAAAAGGGGTTTCATTATTTTCTTCAAATGTCATAATATTTTTACATTTTATTTTTAAGTTATTTAAGTACGCATAACAGTTGTCTATGTACATAAGGTTATATCTTGTTTGGCACTAAACGATTACGAAAAGTGTGAGATGTCCAATTTAAATGAGAAATTTACATCATTAGTAACAGAAATTTCATAGTATATTGTTTCACTTTAGATAAAACTTTGTAAAGCACGCACAAGGTCTGCGAAATTTTAAATGTTGTCACTAACGGCCTATATAAATGGCGAAACGAGTGATTCCCATGTGGGGACTGATGCCGTCGTTACTGCGGACATGATTTGATATATTATTCAAAATCACGTAAATCCGGTTAACAACTCTAGAAAAGATAGTTTTTACGAAACATTACATCAAACCAAATTAACATTTATGAGGTCGTTAGCTGTGATGATATTATAAATGGTAGGTTATTACCGTGAGCGAGCTATTTGCATTCATTTCTTTGTTAGGTATAGTTTCGTATTGCAAACTGTATACAAAAATTCACTGTAGGTAACTTCAGTAAACTTAATTTTAGATACGAAATCAAATATAAATCGAATGATATTTTATTAAATACTAGCAACCGTTTGCGGTTTCACCTGCGTGGACTACATGTTTATGTTGTTTCGGTATTAACATAAATTTATACTATTACTGCATAGGTACTACATCTAAAGGTAGTTTTTTCTGTCATAATTATGTTTAATCACTTTTTAATAAGAGAACGGTGAGATCCTTTTTTTTCCTCTTATTTTCTTTTGTCTTTTTCTTCCTCGCTCTAACGTAAGAGATAGTAATGATACTGTAAGTTATGCTTAGGTGATAGCTTTGTACTATCACAGACTTGTCTCTAGGCTTTTTGTAAAACTACAATTCTTTAATACATTATTTCGATGTATCTGATTTATCCGATATAAACCATGAGTCGTGATTGCCCAAAGCGCAACGAACCTGTCTCAAATTTATAAGGCCCCATAGGGCCATGGTTCGAATCTGGGCGTGTACCAATGAGTTTTTCTCACTTAAGTACATAACTATCACTGACTCCGTGCTTCGGAGGGCACGTTAAGCAGTCGGTCCCGGACGCTGTCAATAGATGGCGGTCGTTACAGTCCCCAAACCGCAGTGGAGTAGCGTGGTGGATTTAAGCTCCAAGCCCCCCTCCTCACCCTGGGGGAGGCCTAACCCCCTGCAGTGAGGTAAAAATGGGCTGATGAAGTGAAGTGAAGAAGCCATGCAAGCGCCCGAACATTGATATTTTTATGATTTGATTACAAAACATTGAATTTTCTCTACTACACAAATACCTAATTAGAATGGAATGTACATATTAACCTTTGGTTAGAAGGTATCTAAATGACCATCATCAGAGTATCAAAATCCGTTGCGTGGTGTAGAAGAATTAAGCGGGAAACAGAAATCAGGACAGACGCAGATAGAGCGACTTAGTTTTGTACTATTTAGAGATGATAGGAACCTCAAAACGTCACACAGTTTTGTACTGATCTCAACTATCCTCTTATAAATCTTAATATATATTGAAGACATTCAGTTTTATTGATATCGAAGAATAAAAGGACCTTTAGTCGAATACGTAATACGAGTTTTTTCATAAGTATCTCGTCAAAGACGCGTGAGTGACGCAATATACGCACATGTTGGCACTCGCCACGCCCGTACAATCCCTTTTATTAAATTATAGCTCCAAATACTACTTTAGGGTTGGTCCGCACCTGGCTCCGAAATCTTAATATTTCTATTGAAAGAGATTTATTATAAGCGACGCATGAGTTGCGTCATTTCGATGTTTCCCAATTACAGTCAAACAAACAATACCTTGTATTAGATCCTTATGGTTTTTGTTTCTCCGAATGATTCGACCATATCAAAACACTATCATGAATATTTTGAATGGTTATTTGACTGGCCATAATTACTCACGAGAGCTATAAATTTCATAACTTGTTTGAATTGATGTTCGTTCGATTTAGTATAGAATATTTAACGCGCAATCAGCAGATGGACTAAACGAGGTCATGCTTTTACAATCCCTCTGGGTATGTGTTAATCATTAAAGCAGTTAATCTGTTACGTTCATAGTGTCTAGTTTAGATGGCGAAGCTACTATGGTCTCGTCAAATAAATGTGGTATGAAGCGTATATTCCGCTTTCGCAAGATAAAACCGCATGGCGGGGCGGCGTGTAACTTTACCTACTTGCTACTCGGCTGTTTAACGTATTTCAATTTTAATTATTTCTTTGGATTTTTTTTATACTTCTCTTGTAATCCGAAACTTGAAATTCGTCTATTTTTAATTTAATCATATAACGAAATCCTCTTTCTATAAGTACTTAAAATCAATTAAAATTTATCTGTAGACTGTATAAGGTTAAATACGAAAATTTCATTAAAACTTTGTTTTGGGCCGTCTGATAATAAATTAATGATTTGATTCGCTAAGGGTCGCACTTTCTCTCGCGTCCCCGCACTCCATTTGCAGAGGCGACCGACCGACGAACGGGCGAACCTACGAGCCCGATCTTCGGTTATAGTAGCCAAAATCCGATCTTGAAGCGGCCTTGTTTTCCGACGACACGAGCCAATTCAATTTTCTATGTGCCACACGAAAATCCAATGGCTTGCTCTGCTTCTAGCGGCTACGATGGCGGCACATTGCCATATGTGAGGTTGCTACATGTTATAAAAGCAGCGACAACGCAACTCCAACCCTTTATATAAACCTCACTCCGTTACTTGGCGACAATGTAGTCTGTTCCCTCAGTATTTGCAATTGAAACATGTTATTTAACGAATACTTTGGTCTTACATGCTTGTGGTTACGAAATGTATAAATATTTAATACAAAGAATATTAAATGGAATATTCTAACAAGTGAAATGGGGTGTGTGTTCATTAGAGTGTGGATGATGTTGAATATTTGTGACTGTTATTAACCTTTAACTGGTGAAACGGATTTTAGTCATTGTATTTGTGTCATGAAGGCATTTTATCGTACTACGAAGTTATATGATTTTAGATATTTTATATTGTTACTTTTTGTAAATGAAACTGCTTGTATATTATTTTAAAATAAGAACGAAAATTTATCGTATCTCTATTTAAAATTACATATTTACAAACGTAAAATCTAAAATTCTTATAATTTTTTGGAAAACTATTCGACATAAATAAAACTTTTTTGCTTAGCAAAAATAAAGTAAAAAAATATTTAGTTTCGGCATACAAATGTATTCCAAACTTGTAATTTGTGGGTCTGTCGAATTTTACGTCTATTAATTTCATAGTTTAAGTTTTGACGAATCTTTAAAGGCTTTTTTAGTTACTAAGTGAATCCACTAGAAAGTTATATTTAATATTGTATATGTCACAGTGAATGAAAGAATTCCGCCTATCTAAAAATACACTAGTGCATGTTGACTTCTAGCAAGCTTGTTAGTGAAAGTCCCTTTCTTATTATGATTATTTTGGTCTTACATCAGGGAATGTTAATATATAACACGACGACTTAGTTAACCAACATCATATACCTATTCACGATAACACATGCAAATTACAAAACATCTCCATTATTGTGTATGTGTTGTCTTCGCTTGGTACCCAAAATACAAGCTAATGCTTAGTTTGGGACCTAGACGTTGTTGTGATTTTGTGTGTTATTATTATTATTATTAGAATTTATTTTATAATTTAGAAACATTTTAATAAAATTATCATTGGTGTGTATTGACTTTTCAAGAACATTTAAGTCCACAAAGGTATATTTTCATAGAATTCTCTATTCCTGAACAGCGGACCCCTGAAAAGAAATTTGAATTTCTAATAGCAAGATTGAGGAAAAAATTAATTCGGAAAAAAAAACGAATCTGGAACTTTGCATTTTAAATACTTTGAACTTTCGTGGACTTGGAAATGTTACTCGCCATGGTTAAATAACTCAGTATACCTAACGTATTACCGACACATCCCGAAGCAGCACATTTTTCTTGTTTTATGGCACATCAAATGAAAATTGCTTATGATAAAATAAACATCATATAATTCACGTATTATTATTTGTTTATTATGTATTTATTGCCTCGTCCCTCGGATAGCACGTTAAGCCGTCGGTCCCGGTTGCTATCAATAGATGGCAGTCGTTACAATCTGCCAACCCGCATTGGAGCAGCGGGGTGGGTTTAAGCTCCAAGCCCCCTGATCTTAATGGGTGGCCTAAGCTCCTGTAGTGGGGTACAAAAAGGGCTGATGGAATGGAATGGAAATGTACTTATTTAAATTTCAATCTATATTCAAAGAAGTATTTTGAACGTGTTTCAGTAAATATGTGCATTAATAGAGCATAAAAACTTCTTTTGCCAAAGAGGGAAACAGAACAAAAATATATTTTTCTAATGTGTTGAAAAATATAATATTTCGTTCACAACAAGTAGAGGAGTCTAATTGTAAATATTTGAAATACGTCTCGATGTGTGAAGTACAAACAGCCGATCCGTTCGTCTCATTCCCCCCTCCGCCCTTCGAATCGCGCCTATATCTTCACCGCTTCCATACATCACGTTTTATGTGTGACAAATAGTCTTGAGTTAGGGGAAATTGCTTTCCGATCCACTCTGACAAATAATGTCAGGCCACTGATGCGTGACCTGAGGCGCTCGCGTTGCGAACCCGATTTGCCTTTGCTTTGTCCTTTTTTCTTTGAAAATCTTATAATTTTTTTAAGCGTAATCAACGAAGAACCTTTAGGTTAATACTTATATAACCGTTCGGTATATATTTTTAAGTGTAATTTTATCTTTTCCATTTTCGTTGATTATGTACGTCCTTAATAAATTATTTGGTTTTCAGATATTGTTAGAAATTGTTTGATAAAAATTTAATGAAAAATTTCACTTTCCAAATACGAATTAAAATATTCCATGAAAGTCAATAATATCATGTGGAAATCATTATAACGCTCCCATTTCATCTCCGTTCGAATTGCGTACAACGATAAATAATATTTTAATTGCAAATGTTTTCATAACCAAAAATCCCCTTTAGCTTGACAACGAGCAAGGGCTTACCTTAAAATTAGATTGGGACAATAAGGCGAAGCGGCCCGGCCACCGCGAGCGTCGCATCGCCTCGCCAGCCATTGTGCGCCGCGCTTCCCCTAGATAATATAGAATCTTTTATTCAAGTGCTCTGGCTTCTCGATTGCCCACCCAGAAAATAATATACAGTGCAGCTGGCGTCCATTGTGTCCCTCAATACGATCTCACGATTTGGCCACGTGCGACGCGTCGTCGCTCCAATGCATCACTCCGAATATTACTAAATATTTTCTTTAGATATTTGTTATAGGTATGGCGTTTCATAGCACAATTTATATATTATACAAGAGAATGTTTTAGGATAAACAAATATTTAAAAAAAAATATATTATTATGGATTTCATTTCTGTCAATTTAGTGGTTTTTTTTTTCGAATTCGTTCCAAACTATAGAACTATAATAACGTACACATGACAACAACGTCTAGGTCCCAAACTAAGCATTAGCTCAACAACAAAAACACAAGTTTTGGGTACCAAGTGAAGACACCATATACATATAACAACCAAGACCCGGTACCAGTATCAATATTCATCATATAAATACTGACCCGACCTGGGATTCGAACCCGGGACCTCCAGCTTCGTAGGGAGGGTCACTACCCACTAGGCTAAGCGGTCAACTAGGTAGTTACTTTTAAACTCGTGTCCTAGAAATTTAAATGGGTGTTATCACAGATAAATAATTATTACGATTATTATTTTTATACAGTTTTACTACGCGAACTGGCATTTTACTTCAGATTATGACCAAAATTTATTAAAAAACTCGTACGTTCATTGCGTCCATTGGTTGCAAAGAGACCGGCTCTCGGTACGCCGATTTCAGCATAGTATTTGTTGCCGTATTTTACAAGTATGACCGCGGAATCTAGTAGGAGCGCATGCGCGAATACCAATCATTTATCTGAGGGTATCATGTAGTAAATAAATTAAAAGTATTACAAAATATTAAATCAATTATTTATTGAATTGCAAGCTTCGACTTAATTTCGATATAGCTTTTGGAAGTGTTATTACTTTTTAAAAGTCTAACTATAAAATTTTGAACACTGTATAAATATAGAATTACTGTGCCAACATACCGATTGGAATATATATATTTATATATATATATAAAGAAACAAACTATGGAAAAGGTGTAATAGCTAGGTAAACAGAGAAACAAGCAATCCGGTATTTGGTCAAACACGTGGGCCGAGCAATAAATATCCGATCGTGTTTGCATTTATATTTAACAAAAAATACGTTTATCTACGTTTTTTTCTTATTATTATTTACCGATTTTCCGTCTAATGACATTTGTTTAGCGATAATATATGTTTTTTCTAATCAATTTTAATATCTTGTAAGCAAAATCTAGATAATTAGGAACGGATCACATTTAAAAGGGAACAAAAGGGCCCGATTTCAAATGAACCCACTGACAGAATATACCTGGTTATGGACAAAATTTAAAGGTATTTATTCGCGGTCACCTTTTATAGATGAAATATACTTACGAGTTGTGGTAATTTAACGTTTTTTTTTTCCTTTAAAAGGCGAAAAAGTACGTTTAAAGTGTTTATTTTTCTTGGTGTAAACATTACTTTTAGTTAATTATATAATTATATTGCGATATAGATGCACCACGAAATGCATAACTAGAGTCATATTAGGTAATAAGAGACGCTGTCAGCGATAACTTGTCTCTAATTACATCATCGTTGTCACTGCACAGTACTGCACTGCTGTCAACGCCGACCCCAAACCATTTATTGTACCTTAATTCTATTACAATTTTCTTATCTAGTGAGTGCTATATCTCTTGATAACAACGTTCACACGATTGTTTTTGTTGTAGTGATCAACATTTATGTCCTGATTCGTATGCGAAACGGATTCCGAAAAGGTTCAGGAGTCATTCAATAACATTTTATTTCTTTTTGAAAATAATGCGCCTGTAAGGCTCAACCTTGAGGCCTGCGCGAAGATAGTTTCTTACAGTTTTTCCTGTTTGATTTGTCTGTATATTACCTTTTTGTTGTGCTGTATTTTGCATTATTTGCAATTTAAAGGTTTAAAACTTTTTAGACGAATATTTTAGTATTAATTTTCGAGGATAACCTACTCTGAATTTATTTTAATTTTATTCATGAGAATATAATTTATTCATGAGCTTAAATCTGTGTGTTCAATACTTTAGTTTGTTCACAGGCCGTTAGGTGAGACGGACGAGATGGATCGTTCTTTATGGCATTCGTATATAGTTACATTTTAATTTATGCAGCATTATCGGGCAGTATTAGCGGCCGTTAATGCTATGTGTATTGCATAAACATGAAATTTTCCTTCGGGCGAGCACGGTTTATGACCACCGCAGATGGCGCCCGAACAACCTACACAAAGTAATTTACATTTAAATCGGGAGAAAGCAAAAATTTCTCTCCCCGCTTTTTTTTTTTTTAATAAACAAATACAGCGCTGTTTGTACGTGTCGACACTACAGAGGGCCTCTTATTTCTTAACGTTTTTTCCAATGGGATGCTACGATACGCTATTATCGAACGTTTAATTTTGTACGTTAAACGTACAATCTAGACAAACTTTCTCTCGTCTTGAGTCGGTTTATACCCTTCAGGTGGAAATATTTCTCGTAGCGGACAGCGCTTAGTGAGCCGTCCGCACTTTTTCTTTTATTTTCGTAAAACGTAGCGTTGCGGTCTAAAGGGTCGGCGATAAAGCAAACAAGTGTCATTGTGATCCTCGAGATCGTTCTAAACCGAGACGTAAGCAAATGTGGATGACGGGGCTAATGAGCCGTGTGGCGGCCCTCCCTCCATAGTGACCCGATTCACCTATTTTTTTTTACTGTTTTTTCCCAACAATGGTAATTCATTATCTCGCAGCCTCGTCTCTTTCGCGCCAAAAACTCATAAGGCGTGATAAGGATAACTCATCGAAAGGAGTACGCGAGTTATGTGTCTGGCGGGAGGTCTCTCTACATCCGCAACTTATCCTTCTTTCGGGATGTTAGCCGCCAGTGAAAGTTCAGGGATTGTCATTAATCATACATCGGCATTATCTTGCGGGTCTACAAAGCCGCTGGCGGAGGCTGGCGTGATGTAACGAGTTCCGGATAGATTTCGCTCGTGCACATTCATATACCATTTGCATTATGTTCGCGTGTCGCTGAATACGTCATGTGTTTTTACAGAGCATTTATCTGCGTTCTCGTCTAGATGGATCGCGAGTACGCAATGCGTGCCCCGCAGCACGACCCTCTCGGTAATTGGAATGTTTCGCCAAGGGAGCACTGTTGAAATTATACCGATGTGTTGTTTGTTAGACAATTCCGACAGTTCTGCGATTAAAGCTTATATACACGTTACGCAAAAGTTTCTCTATCAACGTGTAGTGAACGTGGTAGTAAATCGTCATTCACCTTAAAAATGTTAAACATTTAAACGAATAATTTGGATAACGTTTCTTTGTTTTTTTATATACTTGCAGAAATACTGGTCTTTAGAAGGATATCGATAGTACAAAATTGTCATGCTTGCTATGCCAAATTACTTATCGACACAATTTCCATCTTATATTAAAGTAAATTTCTAAAGTGAATCAAAAAGCAGCTATCTAAACGTACAAAAAGACAAAAGATATATACAATAACTAAATTTTTCGAGATCGAAGCTCTGTGAAGGATCGAACAAATTAGTTTGGTCCATGAAGCAAATAAATTTGACAGCAGCGTTTGGTTTTAATAGAGTGAGAAATGTAACTTCACAATATAGAAAACATTCGTCATCTCGCAAAGGGTACACACCAGCTAGCTAGAGTATGAGTGGACAGACGGTAAGCGCAGAATAGGGCTTCTAGTGAATTCGTACTTTTATGGTTTAGTCAAATTCTATTTTAGACATGAATATTTTAGATAAATACTAGGCATAAATATCTAAAACATTAATATATCGCATTATTTCAAGTAAATTACATACCTATTTCTTGTGCTTCTTCGTCACATTTTAAGCAGTAAAGTGATAAAATATTTTTACGGTAATATTCCTATATTGCCATATTTCTCTATTCATGTAATAACTGCTTGAAAAAATAGTCAGTCTGCTCTGGTTTTTCATTTGACACAGTTTGACGAAATGGCTTACCGAACTTAACCGGACTTGAGCATTATTTCAACAACAATGTAAATAAATAAAAAATTGTATCGAGAAAGCTAAATTATAAAGGTATTACTTGGCTAGGGTAATTTAGGTAACATGTTGGCTGCCTCGGTTATGAGGGTACGTCGATGTAGCGGGTAAATTGCACCAATTGGTGTCGACGGGGCGCGACGCTTGGCCCAGCCGTCAAACTCTGTTCTACTTAATAAAAGTGAAAATTTATTTAGTAAAACGCTCGAATGACTTAAAGTCAAGTAGCTCGGTTTATAATTGAAAGTGTGTCAATTATTTCAATAGACGTTTACTGTTGAATTGCAGGCAATAAGTTAAAAAATGTATCGTTTTGGCTTAGTAATTAAGTAACTAAAATATTTTGATATTACATATTATTGAGTTCAGTAAGGTTTTTAATACTTATATGTTTGTAAATTTTTTTTAGCTATAATTTAGAAAAGACTGCATATTCATATATAAATAGTTAACTAAATAATATTCTTAAAATGATTTACCTGCGTTATTGTATTTTCCACGAAAGGACACCCTAAAAGTCTTGAAGACTGTTATCAATACTAACAACTTCTACAGGCGAAGTAACGACAAACTGCTATTAATTGAAAGTCAATATTTAAATAATTCATTCGAAAAGTGAAGATGACTAATAAAATTAAGCAAAAAGGATTATAAGAGTTCTTATTAAGAAAACATTATTCGGAACACGGTGTGATATTTGAAATGAAATGAAAATTCTTTTGAAAAAAATTCTAATGAAAATTCCTGCCAAGAAAGTAATCACTTATTACAATCTTTCAAATATATGGGACGTCATTAGAATGATCACAAATTTTTTTGAAATAACAAATAACAAACAAAATAAGGTCGATGTTCTCGGATGCTTCTTTTCACAAAATAATTCGAATAAATACACGAACTTATTCACGTAACTCAGAGATTTTTTTCTCTGCAGCTCCTTCTCCTAGATACTTTATACACGTAGAGATGATAAATTCTCAATATTCGTGAATAATTAAATCGTTGACTTCGCCTCTTGAGGCTATTATTCTTTAGGATCTAAATTTGATTGTCCTATTTTTTTTTTTGCTTGTTTGTATATTTTGTTTATAAGACGAACTAAAACCGACCATGCTTTACAAAGCTTGTTTTTTTAAAAGCAGTCGATACGCATTTTTCATTTATATACCTATATATACTATATATTCGACGACCACTTGGCCTAGTGGGTAGCGACCCTGTCTGTGAAGCTGGGGTCCTGGGTTTGATTCCCAGGTGAGGTCAGTATTTATATGATGAAAATCGATACTGGTACCGGGTCTTGGTTGTTATACTTGTGTGGTGCCTTGGTTTGGTACCCAAAAACACAAGCTAATGCTTAGTTTGGGGCCTAGACGTTGTTGTGGTGTTTATGTTATTATTATTATTATTATATTTATTGTTCAAACTCTCTAGACCTCTTTTGCCACGATTGCAAGTTTTATTTTATTTAAATTGTTTTTCAGTTTACATCCCTGGATATTCGTTTTATAATATCATAATGTTCAAGCATCCTTTCATTACGTTCTAGCTGAACTACCTTGCAATAAGTATGCTCTTGTATCCGGCTATAACTTTTGAGTGACGTTGAAATTGCTTGTTCAATTTCATTAGGTCGCAAAGTACTGTTTACATGCTTACCGTTTTTGCAATAAGTTATGGATGTTCATAGACATCGCGTTATATATTTATGTATGTATATCAGTTGTTTTGTATCCAAAATTCAGAATCTGCTCAATTTCGTACTAGACGACCGTGTGTAAGACGTCGCAGATATTTTGTTATTACAGTTTCGAAAATAAAAGACATAAAAGGAACCGAGCGCTTTTAAACGAAATACACATAAACAAAATAATGAGGTAAAATCGCCTTTCAAAGTTGAGAAGCTTATGAACGAAGCATCGTTTTGTTATATTACAGAGTGTTTTAGTAGTCCACTTTATGATTTACCACCTATATATATTTTACTTTACAATTGGTTTGTCTACATTCCATTAATGTTTAACTACGGGTCAACAAATTATGAGTTTTTAGTGTTCCAATTACAATGAAGTCATACCGTAATAGATTTATGTTCATCTTATGACGAAAGGGATCGTCAAATAGAGTAAAAATACGAGGAAAACATAGTAACTTACTCATTGATAGGGAAAAGCCAACGCATCTAAACCGAACGTCAAGATTTCTTTGGTAAACATGATTTTTCTAGAAAACAACCTGCTTACTGTAACACAATTTATTCTTAAGGGGACGGAAAAACATTGCAACTTAGAACAACGCCTCTGTTACGTGAAAATAGCACAGAGCCATCTAGTCCCAAAGTAAGCACGTATTATGCTTGCGTTATGGGTTACTAGACGACTGATATACATACTTACTTGATTTTTTTTTAATAATATTTACATATATGGGATATTTTACACCCAGACACGGAACAAATAGACATGTTCATGCACACAAATATTTGTCCCGGGCGGGATTCGAACCCGCGACCTTGGCTCCGCAATTAGGGTCTCTAAGCATTCGGCCAATCGGTCAGTTGCAGTAATAGAAAACAGATCTTACAAAAATTTGTTATGATTTTAAATTGTAAAATAATTGTAAAACACCTTTTAACGCTGCTTAAAAAATAAAAAGCTTAGAATTTCCACATTTCGTATTGACGCATAATCTATTTTTTTCCCGTTAATTAGCGAGGAGGCACCGCTGGCAGGAAAAAACAATTCGGTGGTCGTAGATCTACGGAACCCCGCTGGCATAGCCTGCCAAAATAATAAAATGTGTTTGTCTTGCTTCCTGTGAGAGGGTCTTCAAAAACTTGTCACACAATGATGGGACTGATTCAGTTCAACTCCGTCCACCGTTCGCCCACGATAGAATAAAAATTGATTTGTCCTTTGTTGAAATAGGCAACAGTAGGCGACAATGGACGGGATCGGTCTGTACTGTAACGATATCGAATGAATATATTTATATCAATATAGGCACACCCAAAAGATGACCATCGAAACTACGAACAATTTTAGATCGCTTCATCGGGTGTTTATTTGTATGCGATTAAAAAATAGTAGTCGCGAATCGAATACTTAAATGAGTTCTCATATTTCGCTTTTATACGAAATGTGAAAGAAAGTAAAATATACACGGCCACTGGTCTATAGTTGTGATACGCCAATTTATTTTTTGTCTAAGCAAAAAAAGTACATAAAAAAAATATTAGAACGTTGCAAGCATATTGCATATTTACATATTTTAATATTTTTACGAAAAATTTTGCGGAACATGGGTCCTACGAAAAAAATCGCTTAAGTGTAGAACAACACCATTGCTATAAACAGGAGCAGAGCGCAATGAATCGTAAAATCTACTTTGTCTTATTCTTTCCGCTCTCTTGTTTTTTTTCCATAGCCTATGATTTTTTTCTGCGTAGGTTTATCTGCCTGATAACCAAAAAATCGAAATATTATTCTATCACGAAAACTGAAGATAACAAAAGAAACTTATAATAGAAAACTACGAGTTTTAGGCTCATACTACTTATTTATTTATAGTAACAATTTATATTACTTAATCATTTATATCTCCAAATTAAAAGTTAACGAATGACTCATTCAGCAACACCCTTCTCAGCTCAAGCTAGCAATTTTACAAACTTGGAATTTGGGAAAGTGCATTCCTTTAAACGCTTGAGTACCCATTGGAAAGGAATTTCTCAAAATTGAACCTGTAAAAGGTTGACAGTTTTATTATGAGAAACCCGTGTCTCGCGGACTGCTAAAGCTGAAAATATGACGTTCAACAACAAATAGGTAAGGCTTCTTAAAAAAAAACGGTCTTGGCGTTTTTTATAAAACTTCAAACGTATATATAACCTAAGATAATGTCCATTTAGATGGGCTCGAAGCCAATATCGAAAATAAAAAGATTTGACTGGAACAAAGAAGCTATCAAAAGCACTAAAGAAAAACAGGACTTAAAGAGGCTTTACATTATTTTATTTGAATTTAATTAAGGCCGCGAGACGTCAGAACGGGTCGCTAGTCAGATATAAAATTACAGAAAAAAATTGTTTTCCGTCATTCTATAATTATTCTTAATCCATTTAAGTCCTTTTCAGTCTTCGATTAATTACAATTTGCTGATTAGTGAATTTGTTTCATCGCGAAATCGATTGGGAGGGATAGAATCCGGCAGCAAAAGTTGAAAAATCGTTCCTTTGTTTTCCTCTCTGCTTTTATAATACTCCTGTATTTTTATTTTAAGAGAGGATTGGTCTGATTTTACTTAGCTTATTAAATATTTTACCAAAACTCGTGCAACAATAAATAATTAATATATATTTATTAAATATAGGACAATTTTTGTTGTAACTAAAATTAGATCCGGTTAACATAAATTAGATTATCCAGTCAATAAACTTTGTGCTAACTGTACATTTGAAAAACAGTAACGAAGTAATGGTCGTTCATGGAAGATTGTCTTTAAAAATTTATTTCAATCAACTGGTTAGTTATTCGTCGTGATAGCCCAAAGCGCAATGAACCTGTCTCAATTTATAAAACCCCATAGGGCCATGGCTCGAATCCGGGCGTGTACCAATGAGTTTTTCTGACTTAAGTACATAACTATCACTGACTCCGTGCCTCGGAGAGCACGTTAAGCAGTCGGTCCCGGACGCTGTCAATAGATGGCGGTCGTTACATTCCCCGACCCGCAGTGGAGCAGCGTGGTGGATTTAAGCTCTAAGCCCCCTTCTCACCCTGGGGGAGGCCTAAGCCCCTGCAGTGGGGTAAAAATGGGCTGATGAAGTGAAGTGAAGTTATTACACCGAAAACACATTTTCATTTTATCGTCTTTTTGTCTATTTTGAACGCTTATAATTCAAGAAATATCCTCAAGTCGTTATTTTTAGGAAGAAAAATATATTACGTACAACAGGTTTGATGTAGATATTAAAAACTGAATAAAGCGAATCGTGAAAACTACCCGGCGAAGTGGTAGCGGTAATAGTAAATCGTTAACCAAGGGAACAAAATAGTTTATTCACGCGACGGTAAAACGTTGAGCCCAGAGCGTAGCGAAGGATTCAAGCCACTCGATAGGAAAAAGATTTTACACCCGAGTTAAACGTATACAGCTAACCTAAAAGGCTGTGAAGTTGAAAATGACTATTTTCGTCACCTATGCTTGCCATAAAGGCCTATCTGATTCGAGTTCGTATCACTTTTCAGATGTTTTTCTTCCGTAAACAATTGTAACGTAGCCTTTCCGTTCCTGAAAATGGTTTTAATTTTAGTTTTCTTTGTTTTCAGTCTTAGTCTTTAGAATTGCAATAGACTGATTGATTGTAATTGTTTTGTAGCAAATTTATTATTATTACGTCAAACTATGGTACATACGCCATTCCTTAAAATACAGTTTATTTCGTCTAAACATGTCAAATTGTTTCGATACTGCTTTTCACTGAGCGACGACCGCGCGACATTTCATTTTCAGTTCTTTCTTGCGCCGCCTGTGACGGCATCGGAGGGACGAAGAGCGGGGAATGGACGAAGACATGTATTTCTACCGTCAAGTGAGACGTTCACCGAATTCACGTCAAAATGAGTTGGGCACGGATATGTTAGGTTTGTAAATTTGCGTGTTCACTTAGCCTTGGGGACGAGGTGAAGTTCGTCCTGGTTTTGCCATAGTTTATTTTGAAGTATACAACTGTGGTGACGAGTATATCCAAGAAGCAACAGACATTTTGAGTTTTTTATATTTTCAATATTACGCCTATTTATTTATTTATTAAATTACAAAAGAGTACAGCAAACATATACCAACACAACCTTCAAAAACCATTTAATGGTTTATCTGTGCTTGTGAGTTCGCGATGACAAGTGGATCGTAAATAATTATCTTGGCATAAAAAGAAATCATGATATTTAATCTTATTTTATAAAATGTTTTATGTAGTCTTCAGCTACTGCACCAAATCTTCATCCTCCTTGTTATTTTAGCATAGATCCACCTCAGAATCTACTGCAATGGATGAGTCAATGCGGCACCCATCGAGCGGACAACTTTTTCAGATCTTAATGTTGACGCAAGATATAGTGCACGCATTTATCACAAATACCTACTACCTCTATAATCTCACGGACCTTTATTCTATGATCATTTATTATAATATCATGGATTTCGGCAATCATCTCATGTGTATTGACCTCAAAGAGGCGCTTAAGATGTTTAGGATGTTCAGTATTACTTGTGCTTTCATGTCCAGGGCGAAAATCGGTAAACCATTTATGAATCATTTTAATTGATAACGCGGAGCTTAGACAATATTTATAAAGCTTTTTCTTCGATGTTTTTCTTTGTTCTTCGTTTTCTATTTTTTTATGGCAAATAATATTTAATTATGTACCGCAAGAAATGCATTTTCCATGTTTGAAAAAAATTTACAACAGTTTTTTTTTCTTTAAGCTGTCAAAACTGAACTATTGAATAGAACTGGCTGAAAATTTACATGAAGCCTAAAGAAAGGTGCATGACGAAGGAGTTTTTATGCAATTTACGATAATCTCACCCCGAAGTAGAATTTGACTAGATTTATCACTCCGCCCGTAAATGTAGTCGGGGGTCTCGTTTAAATAAGTTTCTACATTTTGGGCTGTCAACTTGCGGACTTCTTTCATGTGTGGCCTTCAGACTATCTCTTTCGAAATGCTACGGATTTTGTATACGTATGTATTAATTTGAACATCATACTTTGTATTGAGGGTTGCTTCATTGAATGTATGCCTACGCCATAGAGTAGCGGTTGTTTGACTTTGGACAACTGTTGAAAGCTAAAAATACCAATTATGAAAATGGAAAATGTTAACTTAGTATTCTGTTTACTTTAGGATCTCACCAGTTCTGTTGAAACTGGCCAAAAGTTGCTACTGCGTAAAGATTACTAACTATGGTATGAATGTAATTAAAGCACGCAAAAGTACAAGGCGTCTCAAGTTGATATTTATATTTAATCATAAGAGGCCCAGTACGTGGACCGTCATCGAAAAGGCCTTCGAGCACGATTCGACGCAGCGAGCGTGTACATAAGTAATTAACAAGGTAATTTTCGAAATTTTATTACAAACAAACTTGCAAACAAAAATAAAATACAAAAATTTCATTTGGAATATAACACAGTAAATTTTAATTTTTATAGGTTTTCATGTCATTTTCATTAAATTGTAACGCGTAGATGACGATTTAGCGCACGACTTTTTCGCGTTTATTTAGCATGGTACAATTTTTTTTTTTCATACTACTAATTAAATAAATTTTAAGACAATTTGTCGTACACTTACTAATATACTATATGCTTCGTACGTATGATTTTTTTGTGATTGCTATTCGGTACCATTTCGCTAAAAAAAAACCCTGAAAATTTTAATGTTTCGTGCTTACCCAAAAACGTATGTTTGAATTTATTTTTTACTTATTTATATCATGTTGCTATTTAAACGAAATTTCGTAGACTTAATCGATAAATGAGTGATGTATGATTGTGTATTAAAAAAATATCGAATATCTTAATGGTTATTGAAAAATTTGACCTGAAAAAAATGTGTTTTTCAGTTTTCAGATCGCGAAATCAGTAGGGAGACATATCGCTTGAAACGAGATGAAACACATATTATTACAAAGTTTTTATATTTGTTTGTTGCATACTGTTTATGTTACGTAATGATGAACTCGTAGCTTAGAAATATACCCTAACCGGAAAGCGGAGAACGTAAGAGCTTGAAATTTCTGTAAAGTAAAATTCAAATTGAACTGAATAATTTTTTTCACTTTTAAAGTACTAAAATGACATTAATCTTAGGTTTATTTGTTTGAGTAATATAAAGTTATTCACATTTTATTATAATAATGTTTCATATTTATCAATTGTATTAAAATAAATCAAACCGAAACCGTGTTTTAACTAGTAATACGAATGAAATATGGTGACATCAAAAAGGTTGTATCCAAAATTTGACTAGGGAGCAAAAACCCATTTTATGCTTACCCCGTACACAACAATGTCCCCTTTACCGAGTAGGTGGAGTGGAAAAGCTATTACGAAATAGCTTAATAAAGAAATAAAACCGGATCAGGACACGATCAACAACGTGATACCGAAATAGTGTATAATAATATAAACAGAAATGAGAATTGAAGAGTACAAAGGAAGTTCTAACTTTTACTAAAGAACAAAATTTAGAATAAACCATTGTTGCAACTCATTTCATAATCAGGAATCTCCTCCAAGTTATTTGGAATTTCATAAGAGACTAATGGTTAATTTATAAAAATACCTTTTTTTTTGTTATAAGGGATATATCCAACAATAAAGCACAGTATCAAAGTATCGACCTATAGGAAATTTGGTCTCTCTAAAATATTTTTGGTAGGAATGGAGGTCGGTAGAGGCATTACCTTAAGTCTGTATAAGCCTTCCCTCGGTGCGGCGCCGAGTGCGTTTCGAGATTTACCGTTTATTCCGGCTGCTGTAATGGAATATTGTTCAGTACGTATTGGACTTCACTAAACTTTCTCTTTTGACTTTGTAGTATGACTGTTGTGCTTGTGAGATGAACTCCAGTATCTGTCTGTCCATTTGTACGTATGTCACGGGACTCACTGGACTCAAGTTCGTACACGGAGTGAGTTAAATACTTGAAATTTGGATATTTTATGTAAATAGTTGCCTCAAAAACTAATATAATAATAATAATAGAGTTAAGAGAAATGATTGTAATAAATTTTTTATATTTGAAGAAGATAGGCAAGCTCAATGTCGTTCAATTTAGTTGAATCAAATAACGTTTGTGAAAGTGAGTATGTACATTTTGTAGAGTAAATACAGTAGTTTATTTTCTATATTATTACTTTTTTTAATTTAACGGCATAAATAGAAAAATGAAGTAATGAAATGGAAGAAGTTGCCTGCTCATTTATAACTATCACTACAAAGAAGAAAAATGTTTCTTTTGCTGTACACTGTAATATAGGCAAATACTATTTTTGGCATAATTATGTAGGTACTCGTTCATTATGCGATAAACGAGTAAGGTAAAAAAAGATTTCTATTCAATACCTAATGGTTGGCGTTTAGAAAAATTTAGCTGGCAACATTAAAAAAAAGTAACACTCGTGCAGCAGTGCTTCTGTCTGGTGCGATATTCATTGTGTTCTGTGGTCAACCATAAATCTTTGGTAAGCACTTTGACTGAAGTCAACTGAAGCATTTAAAGTTGGTTTGTGGTATGAATCGAAAATAATTCCTCTACTGAATTTTCATCAATTATAACAATTATAGTACTACTAGTTTTTTTTTTTTTTTTTCGGCAATTAGATTGAGGTCAGTAGTACATTTCTGCCAGCGTCACGTAATATGAAAATAACGATTAACGAATTAAATTTTTTTAGGAATTTATCTGACACATTTCAGCGTGAGCCCAACATATCAGGCGCAAGGTAGCATGAAATAATTTTATTTTAAATCAACTTAATTTTAATGGAGTGACATGTACATATTGGATATGGCAGTATCACATAACTTTTTGAAGCGAAATCCCGTTTTATAACCATGCCACGCGAAGTCTAAGTTAGACCCCGAATTTGTACGGGCTTTGCCATTGTTCTTAACTTATGTTATTTATAATGAAAAAAAAAACCATTTTTTATATTATATTTTTTTGCCATGCATATAATATGAATTCAAGAAAGCCTACATTAACTTAACAGTACGCAAACAATCTCGCCTTACTGATTTAAGGACCTCATATTTCATTTACATTTATGAACTTGTTAGTACCTACGTTGACAGAGGAAACAGAACTACTAAAGTTCCCGACCCCCCACCGATTACGCTGAGATTTATTTGTCGTCGTTTGTTTGTTCAACTCAATTCTAGACAAACTCTGTTGTAGACTGTGCTAGAAGCATTCAGTTTTGTATTAATTAAATTTTGTAGTAATTAAATTATAAAATTTAAAAATCCAGTTTATAAAATAAGGGATAATACATACATTTTCTAAATCAGCACATTCTGATTGTTTGAAAATTTAGGTATTATTTTCAAGAAAACAATTAACTGGGTCTTGATTCTCGCGTTTTATACTGCAACAGCAGTTCGTTGTATTTAATCGGGCCTCGGCACGTTTGCAGCTATTCTGTTGGTTCTGTTAATTAACCGTTTTGTATGCGGACAGCTGCTTGTTTATTCCGAGCGCAAACAATTTTTGTATTGTAAACATTTCGCGTTCCAAAGAGTTCAGGACGGGTGGCACCAGGAGACTATTTATCATAACCGGCAGAGCAATCGCGGGGATGATTCCGGGCTCGTGACGCCACTGCACTGTTTATGCGGCCCCAGCCCTTCGGTAATGGAACGTCGCCTTCGCCGGGACTCGTTCGTTGATTAATAGCAATCTTATCAGATTCCAACACTATTCATTATTCAATGGGCCGTTCATCGCGGACTTAATCGCCTACCTGCCTCGCGAAACGCGTAAATTAATTACGCCGATACGCTCGACACGACGATGCCCTTCAAAATTGGTCCGATATTTCTAATGGACGACTTTCATGATTAATAGCTTTCCCAATTAATATATTCCTCGTGAGCTTCATTAAAAACTCTCGAAATACACTTTTGACGCCGTTAATGAGGAACTTTGTAAAATTGTAGCAACCGCTAATGTACAGATACGAGAAATATAAAATTGCATGAAAAACATTTCAACGTCGTTTATCCATCACAATTTCCGAAGTCTTCATTTTCCTTTCTAAAGATTGACGAAAATGCGTATTTTTGAGGAGTATTTTCATTAGAAAATGGTTCTATATTGGATGTTTTGCTGCTGCTGGTGGTTTTTCAGCAGAAGCTCCAGGGCGCGCAGGCGGGCCGCGACGGGCGCCAGTCCGCGTCGCGCGCCACGCCGGGCGCTCGTTTCCTTCAGTCACGTTCTCTCCTCCCTCCTTGTAGTGACATGTTTTTATGGTGGAAATAACACCGCCTTATAAAGTGTAAAATTTGCGAACGATGGTCGGCCCGGTGATCTCTTAGAGCATAGTTCGAGCCCGCGCTAGTCGAGCGGAGTGATTTATTGCAATTACTTGTGTTATGTAGTGGGCGGCAAAAGTGCATGTGGTGGGCTCGCTGTCGAAAGCTCGAGCGCGCCATGCGGTGAAGGGCTCCGACAGCGGCTAACACGCGGCCATGGTCGACCCGCTCAAAATTTTTTGGGTTTTAACTAACAGCACGTATTTAGGTAACTATTTATTTTGATTGTATATACCTAAACTGTTTAAAAATTATTTCAAGATTTCCAAAATATATATTATTTTTAATTAATTTTATTATTAATTATTTTATTATTATTATGTTGGAAACTAGTAAATGTAAATTGTTTAGCTAACAAGTGGCATTTGTTAAAAATAATAAAGTAGACGAATTTTGTTGTCGCATCATGTCGTAGTCTGAGTTCAAAATTAACGTATTATGTTTATAGATGTATCTTTTGTTATTTGTTTACGGAAGGAAAACAACTAGTTCGGTCATTCGCCATCGGTTTTATGGTCCATTGACCGAATCGGTTGCAGAGGGTGTGTTACCTCGCACCGAAAATATTATGTAGTCGAGAATACCCTCTTGCAGATCCTTAATCCCATATTAGTAATATTCTTATTAACATATAAAAATGAAGGGGATTTTGTGTCTATTTCTCGTTCTTCTTTTACACTTTTGGGACTAAATAATTTGAGTTACATTTTACACAGTCTCTTCTTAAATGTCATGCGGTTTTCTTACAGTAACCGGAACTGTAGATCCAACTTTATTTCTATACAATCATCTACATCGTTCAATTCAAGTTGTCACGAAACTCTCTCCCAGGGCGAGAGTGAGGTGAACAGTTAAAAAATTTCATAACCATAATCTTAATTAAATTAGATGTCCATCATAGACTGCTTTGAGTAATAAGAGTCTTAGTTAGTCTATAAAAACCGATTTAAGGCACTCTAACGTGACAAAGTAATATAATGGCAATAGAAAGACGTTGTACTATGCAAGTACGTGACCGGGATTAAAATTAGAAAATTAAATAGTGGCGGGAACCGGAGCAAGAAAGTATTGAGAAAGGTAGTATTGAGATATAAAATAACGCAATAACCAAAATCGATTTTGATACCTATTACCCAGAGCAAACTGCAAGTTCATAAACGTAAATGTAACATATACATTAAGGTATAAAATTAGTGTATTTGCATTAAAATACCCACAATACACTTTTAATTAAGTAAAATAGTATAAATATATGTAAATGATAACGATCATATTAAAAACTTTTTAACAATGAACTAAAACTACGAAAAATTACACTAAAAATTAAAAATAAACTTTTCAATTTTAAAAACTAAGCTCCTAAACTAGTATGATTAATTTTGAGTCGGCGCCAAACAAACAAACAACTAAAATTACGTAAATAGACAATGATGGCAACGGGATGTGCGGTTTGATGATTTAATATGTTTCTTTGTTTGTTTGACGCTCACTGAAAATTAGTTTAGGAGCTTAGTTAATAACACTGAAAAGGTTTCTTTTTCGGTTTCATTTTCTTTCTTCTTCTGTCTGATTTTTGTTGCAAAGTATTTTTTACTTTACGCTTTTCATTTTTTTTTCGTCGGTTCAATTCGTTATTTGTTAACTTCGAGGCATATTGTACCCAACAAAAAAGAACCATCGGAATCCGACTACTCTGTAAAAGGTTCCCAATTTTCTACCTCATAGGACAGATTGTTTTCTATTCAGGTAAATATTTTTTTCAAATTTCAATGTATCTGAATTATATGTATATTTTATCTAATTGAAAAAAATCGTTAAAATCGGACTGCGTTGTAAAAAGTTTTATTTAAAAAATCCCTATTGAGGGTGACTTTTTTTCCAAATTTCAATGGATCTATCTTATACTCTTATTTTATACCTTATCAAAAAAATCGTTAAAATCGGACTACACTGTAAAATGATTTTATTTGGGTGATTTTTTTTTCCGATTTTCAATAGAACCAACTTGCCTAAATAAACGCTATCCATTAAAAGAATAATCATAACATAACATCAAAAGAATAATAATTACCGTGAAAAGTTATACCCGAATATAATAATAACGCACATTGAATAAAAATAAAATAGAAATGTACAGACGAATCGAAAACCTCCTCCTTTTATCATCGGTTAAAAATAATGTTTTAAAATGTATCGGCAAGATGAAATCCTTTGATCATATAATGTCTGGATAGAGAGTCGGCGTCAAAGAACGTAGATAAAAATATCACCTAACAGTTCGGTTATAATTCACGCACACAAAGACGGTTCATACATGGTTCGTACGGCGTAGAGAGAGATGTGATTTCTTGAGTCACACACACAAGTATATAAAAGTTGGCCTGTCGTTTTTGTTGACGATGTTTATTGCGAGGGTCCATACAGACATTATATAATCAAAGATGAAATCATACGTTAGCTTTGGGAATAGTGAGTACGCGCAAAAATTGTACGATAATCTTGATACTAATCTCTGGCGAGTATCTTAAAAATAACCTCATCAGAAACAAAATATATGGGTGTTTATACATTATAGTTAAAATTAAAATTATACGATTCATAATTTTTTGTCCTCGAATTTATAACATCGAAACTTTTTTCGATAAGTAATGTCTCTTATATATTTCATTTGAATATATAACGAAATAACAATACCACATTATTCTGAACATAATTTCTTTTCTGATGTGTGTCACAACAATAACTTCATAAACGGCCGCACTACAGTCACGTCGTCGCGTCGCTTGCGTTGTTCCAAATCTTTGTCAGTGTCAAGCCTCGGAGTGACGTTCCATGCTAATTTGTTCGTAAAACCTTTTAAGAATGTCAGAATAAATAATTTATTGTGTGCAAAAAATGGGAAACGGCAATATGAATTCTAGAAACATCAAGATGAAGCGTCTGATACTTCAAAACGATTTTAAACCTGAGCAAATTAACAGGCCAGAGATTAGACAGACCATATGTCATTATCGTTGTTGGTTTTAAACATCAACCTATCAAATGTAATTTCAAAATCTTTATTTGTTTGCCCTCAGGTTTGCCCAGTATTTTCACATGTGCGTCAAACTAAATTCAACTTCACACTGTTATGTAAAAACATCTAGTGGCGTATTTTTTGCACACATTTTTGTGGTCACGATGCTATATCTCCATGTATCCAATATATAGACTTGAGTTATACTTGATAAAGTTTATTTTGTTCAACAATTTACAGTTCACCACTGAGTCCCCTTATATCCTGTTGTAGTAAATCTATGCCACTGTTATAATTTATTCTTTCGATTCTACTGAATGTCGTCGATTGGGCCGCTTTTTCTAGCGCTTTCCAGAAAGAACTTCACCCAATTAATTAGTTGTCGCTCTTTTTTGCTAAACTTTCCAGATCCGAACTACTGATGGGTAATGTAAATAATGACCAATATAATCATTAAAGGTTTTGCAAGTTTGTATCTCTCGTAGTTTTAATAAAATTGGACTAGAGATCATCAACGCTCACATAAACATTAGAACGATTCCTTGACAAAAGCAGTTGGTAAATATGAATGACCTATAAAGCGCAGAGATATTTCAAGATGCTTCTAAGACTGTGTTTATTGCAGTTTTAAGAAAATCGCGGCTTTTGGGTTAGGCGGGCGGCGTGCGCTCGACGTCGCCATTACAAAGGCAGTCAATCAGCCCATTGTCGACCTCATACCTTCGTTCCAAGTTCAAAGCCTCATTACAGGGAAATTTATTAGCGGCCTGTTCTTCGGAGCCTTCGTTTACAGGTGCTAATGGGAGTAAATATATCTTACTTTGTCAGTAACGGATATTAACCTAAATTGATCATAAAATTGCGAAAAAAGGACGAAGATAAGCTCCGTTGAATTTATTATGAAAATAAAAAACTGTCGACTAACTGTTCGTCAGATAGTTAAATTCAAGATAGTTGGATGTTATTTAATTTATATCTAACAAAATAGCTTATCGTTTTGTATTAATAGAACATTTTGAATTTTATTCGACTATGTTTCTACGAGCTTTCAAAATAGTAAAAACAAAAAAAACTACAAGAATCACTTACTTGGTTCTATTTATGAGTACTCAAATAACGAAACTTATTTTAAATCGTGTTTACAGTCAGTAAATATATTTTTTTTACAAATATTTTAACTAAATTTGCAAGCGCTAAATTAAACCATTCATGAAGTTTATACGAGTAGATGTGTTTTAATTATAATGAAAAAATATTATTTTATGAATTTCCTACACTCTCCAGTAATCTTGTTGCCTTATATTTTCAAATGGAATTTAATACAGGCTGAAAATGTTAAATTAATTCTGAACAATTTGAACAAAAAGATTCATTATTTGTTCTGGTAAAATTTTCATTACAGCCTTGAATAATCAGAAACATTTTTTGGAGTAAATATTTACTCTTGTGATTATCTAATTTCATCCTTAGGTCCCCGTAAACAAACTCTACCTGTACATACGCATTGTTTATAATTAGGATACATCGTCAGAAATTTTAAGGGACATGAATAATAAAATGTAGTTAACACACGTACCTATGCCATCTAATGTCAGGCATGCTGCTTGTATCATACAAGTAATCACCTATTGTATTTATAATATTTTCAGTGTTTCATAACGAAATTGATACAAAAAAGAATAATTTTACAAGCACATTCTTTCAAAATGTTCTGAATCGTCTAAAGTAGTAATTTTAAAGTAGCATGGGTTTTATTATCCCTTCTAAATTGTAATATTATGGTGTTTAGTAAAAAATAATAAAATACGTGTTTTTTATTAATATCACTCATTACTAAAATATTGAGATATAGCGCCACGATTTCATCGTATTATGTCGGTCAGCGGCCGCCGGCAAGATACCCTCTCCGTTTCACCCGCGGTCGCCCTCTTATAGTAAGTCGTATTTATGTTTGACTTAATAACCGCGCTGTATCGATAATTCTTGCGAGAAAATATTTTAGTATGAAAATTTGATTAATTCACCTACTTTCTTCAAAAATTTAGTCATTGGATGGTACTTAATACATAGAAAAAGTGATGAAAAATCTTCGTGTTTAATGAATAATTAATAATTTGAAGAAACTAATGTAAAATAACATTTATGTATAGGTACAATGAAGGAATAATGTCAACAGTGATAGTAGTTTGCGTACCTACATTAAAAGCATGGAAAAAGAAAACAATACAATAGAATGTAGGGGCACGGAAAATTTATATGAGAACTTTAGATTGGCCTACTTTTTTAAGCAGAAAGAAAAATAGCCGGGGTGTGTCATGTGAGAAGAGTTTTAAATTTTCATGTACGTTGTTCAAATGCGAATTTCAAAACAATAACATTGTTCAATTAATTTAACGGCATCGACAACATCTGGCGTTCGTATGAAGAATTTGTATGAATCTAATATCCAGCGCTATTAAATTTAGAAGAAAAGTTATACCTATTTAATGTGGACCGTTATCCTATCGCGCCGGTAACGCTTATCTATAGTTTTACTTTCATTTTTTATTAAATCTTCATATCTGTGAATGCTGCTGCGTACCTGTTAATAGTGTGTAGACAGGTTCAGAATATTGTATGTAATTATTATTTAGTTTTTATATATTTTACACTTGTCTATTTACCGTTGGTATGTCTAATAAATAAATAAAAAAAAAACCTATGATACGGAACATTTATCGCGCAAACTTCAACTCGCGTTTTACCATGTTTTTCTCAGTTATAATTTTGAGTGTAAGATTTACTTAGTTTTTTTTTTTATTTAAAGCTCCATTCCATAATTCTTCAATTTACAAAGTCTTTGATTTAATTTAAGCCTGGGCCTTTTGCAGTGTTTTGCAGGACAGTGTTCTGCTTTCTTTACATTTATTTTATTTACAAAGAACGTCTTCGCTTATTAGATTTTACTTCAAGATAGGTAGCTACTTGGTAAATAGTAGATAAAAAAACCAATGTTCATATTTATAGAATATATTTTTTGTGAATGTATCAGAATATTCACAAGAATTTCTTCAGTAATTGTGTTCAGCATAACTTTTAATTTTTATCTTAAAACTTGGCGTCGCATTAATTTGCGTTGAATATTGTTGATTTAACTTTCATTTCTTTGAAGGTTTTGAGTACAAATAAATATTAGTCAAGTTCACTTTGTCCGTCCCATTTTACGAGCTGAAGCGATTACATTTTATACCTCATTCATGTACCTTGGTACTATACTATATGGGACCCAAAAAAAAAACCAATAATTTTTCTGTAAAATTTCTCTTAGGCGCTTCATTGTAATAACTTGAATGTTTCAAGAATAATTTTGACAGAAATATACCAAGTAGAAGTTTGTAAAAAAATCTAGGATTATTTCAGACAAATATTGTATGAGTGTTTATTATAAAAAAATTGTTAGACTAGGTCCTACTTACGAAAGTTGGAACTGAGTGTAAGCGATGCCGCATGCGATAACCTTCAGCGTAACACAACACTTCACTTTACTTTATCAGGCCATTTTTTATCCCACTGCAGGGGCTTAAGTCTCCCCCAGGGTGAGGAGGGGGGCTTGGAGCTTAAATCCACCACGCTGCTCCACTGCGGGTTGGGGACTGTAACGATTGCCATCTATTGACAGCATCCGGGACCGACTGCTTAACGTACCCTCCGAAGCACGGAGTCTGTGATAGTTGTGTACTTAAGACAGAAAAACTCATTGGTACACGCCCGGATTCGAACCATGGCCCTATGGGGCCATATAAATTTGAGACAGGTAGGTTCGTTGCGCTTTGGGCTATCATGGCCCCTAGTAGCACCCAGGCTAGTAACACAACACTAGGTATTTATTATGATTTTTTTTTTCAATTTTTTTTTTTTATATTACATTCCATTATTCAAGCGCAGTAGTTTATCACACTGCAGAAAATCGTTTCTTGCAACTGACACCTTCTACCCCTAGATGAGGCTATAACCAAATTGAAAAGACGCCAGTTACAAACGAAATTGACACAACTCCGCCATCTGTTCTCTGTTTTATTTATAGATTCCGATTCAATTTCGTTCTAGATCGAAGCTAGAATTGATTAATCTATTTCGTGTACAGTCATAATTCAAATCGATTTCCCTTTGCAGTTATTTTAGTGCAATAAACGTTTGTATATGTTATATTTCTTTCCATTAAAACGAAGATAAGCAATTAGATTTTAATGCTTCGGCCACGTGGGCCTGAAACAGAAATTGTGTATTTGTCACTATTTTTTGGTTGAAAACATTCAGGCATGTAAATATAACATTTTTTTTTTGGTTTTTCTCCAGCTTATAACTCAAAATTCTCTCAGGGTATGTTCACATGGTTCACTAAACGATAACAATTTATTTACTGAAGTTTTCTGATACTAGATACAATCAAAAAATTTTATGAGAATTAAAAATAAATAAAATTAGGTAAAGTCGTGATAGCCCAGAGCGCAACGAGCTTGTCTCAAGTTTATAAGGCCCCATAGGGCCATGGTTCGAATCTGGGCGTGTACCAATGAGTTTTTCTGACTTAAGTACACAATATCACTGACACCGTACTTCGGAGGGCACGTTAAGCAGTCGGTCCCGGACGCTGTCAATAGATGGCGGTCGTTACAGTTACCAACGCGCAGTGGAGCAGCGTGGTGTACTTAAGCTCCAAGCCCCCTCCTCACCCTGGGGGAGGCCTAAGCCCCTGCAGTGGGGTAAAAAATGGGCTGATGATGATGATGATGATGATGATGAAAATTAGGTAACATAATTCGGAAAATAACCCCAGAGACATACTTCCTCTCAACATACAGATTAGGAAACACTTATATTTTATGTCATATATATTTTATTCAATTTTGTGTTGCTTCGATGGAGGCAGAGCTACGAACACTTCTATTTATTCTGGATTTATTTGTACCTAGTAATTATACTTTTCATCAACAGTCTAATATTATTTATGTATTTTGTTTCATATGCTGCAACTTACACAAACTTCGAAATATTCGTAAATAAGTATATTATTATTATGTTAGCTTACGTTTGAGAGGCGAAGCTCTTGTTGGTTTTTCTCTGAAGAAAGTTCCACGAATTTTGCGGATTCACGTTTATTCTTTTAAAAGGCATGTGTCTACTCATGCACGTGATTATTCCAAATTATGTACACGAGAACGCTTGAAAAGATACGACATATTTATTTATTTATTTTTTGGTATAAAGTAAATTTACAGCTAGAAATAGTTTGTAAACTTAAAATTTAACTAAATTACATATTCTAAAGTTAATAAGTTTGATATAAATTTGATATAAATTATGATAAGTAAATGTATTTATTTGAGCCCTTCAAATAACTAACGTGACTATAATTGGAAGAAACTGATCGAAGGAAAGCTTTAAATGAATAAAAAAAGTTTAAAAATATAAAATAAATACAGACAATTTTCTCATAACGGTAAATGTGATAAAAAATGGCTTTGCAAAAATACCTACTGTAGAAATCATACGTTTTTATCTAAACGATAATTTTTAATTCTGTAATGTACACTGTCCAAAATTTTGCAACATGGTTCAAAAATTTTGTATTTATAATAATACCTGGTATAACCCACACAGCAGCATCTAGTCCCAAAGTAAGCAAGTATTATGTTTGTATTATGGATACTAGATGTACACACTTAAATATTCTATATAAGATATACATATATAGATATTTTACATAAAGACACGAAACAGATATACATGTTCATGCACACAAATATTTGTCTCGGGCGGGAATCAAACCCACGACCTTTGATTCTGCAGTTAGGGTCTCCAACCACTCGACCAATCGGTTTATCAAATTTATAGTAATAGGTATTCTTATTCAATAGAAAAAATATGATTTTTCGGGGGCGTATCAACAGATATATAAAAAGAAAACGTGAAACATTAATGTGACGTCACCACTATATGCAATGGTCGACCGCCAAACAAACAAATACGATACATAGAACATAGTAGCTATAATTAGCAGTAGTTACGTCATCAGATATACAATTTTAACAATTAATTATTCCTTGAAAACCCATTTATAAATTTTCTTAAAAAGTTACTAAAATACTCCACATTATTGTTTATATCTTCATAAAAAAGTATTCAATTGTAATGTCAATATTTTTGGTCAGTGCTCGTTATGTAAAATTGTACTACTTGTAGACGATTTCTACTTGATGAACAGATTTCGTATAAAACGGTAAGCGCTGTGGTCCGACTTATGTACTGTATGTACAGACGGGGTCTTGGACTATAAGAAAAAAACTGCCACCGAGATCTTGTTCGTTCAGCCTTCGCTCGTATCGCCACGCCACGATCGATGCAAGCGAAAATCACCATCGAGGTGATCCACCGGATGTGGCTAGTACTCTTTTTAAACTCAAACTATAAAGATCTACAACGGCTATCGACGAATTTGTCGTGATTGCCACATTAGGGTACTTTGAGGCTTCTCCAAAAGCTTCTTCGAATGAAGTTTCCAATAATACAGGAATTCCCAAGTCACAAGTAAGACAAATATTAAAACGGTATAATTAGAAATGGCCAATAGCGAAATCGTACAGGCTTTATTCTTTCTATAGACCAAAAGCGCAGACTACAATTTTGTCGTTGAATTGTAAGACGAGCCGCTGTTGATCAAAAACTTTTGTTATCAATCTGGACTGATGAAAGCCATTTTTCGAATACTTGAATGTATAATCGCAAAAATAACCACTATTGCATTAAGTTCGATTTTTGTTCAATTGTTGGTGTGCGGTATTAGATACTAAAATTTTTGCTGTTCATTTACCTATATATGAAGGTACGTTACACACAGAAAAAAATTAAGATATAATGTTACAAGTGCTCGAATAACTTAATAATTTTCCCTTGTATAAATGCTAAAAAAATTATTTTCAATGGGATGAATTCCAAATTAATTATTATGATCCATCCCTGCGGTAATATTGATAATGATTTTTTGATATTTAAACATATACAAGATGTAATATACCATGTGAATCCACTTATAAACCATTGTTAGCATGGCGCATATATATAAGATTGTTTGATTTCCTTTAATAGTATTCGGTTACAATTTTTTTGGATGAGTATTATAATTATCTCGTGTAGACAAACATGATGCTCAGAGGCTTTTAATTCAAATCAGCGAGCTTAAAGAAGTTATAATCACTTTTCTCGTAGACGTACGGAAGTTTCTTTGATCTTGTGTAACGGTATGCATCTAAAAGTTTCTTTGCGCGAATCGAGTTTGATGAAGTCATTTAGAGATGTTGCGTAGACGCTAATATTATCGTTGTACTCTAATGAAATAAATTAATTGCTTACTCCACAATTATATGTAATGAGACACTTCAAGAGTCTAAACCCATTTATTAATCACATTCCTGTGAGTCAGTGGTTTCGAACATTTTGATGTTCCTTCCTTCAAAGTGGTGAGTTTTAATTTGTACACAGAACATAGATTGGTATAAAGAGCTTCTTCTTCCGAAGTCATTTGAGAAACATATAACCTTACATAAAACAAAAACGGACCGCTTTACTTGGTGCAATACCATGCTTACCAAATTCAAGAGAGGTGCGTCAAATTTGGTGTGCGACATTGTAACAGGTAATTAAACATGGATTTATTGCCTCGACTCCAAAAAATAGCAGCAATCGACCGTATGGGTGTAGTGTATCTATTATTGAGAGGAGCTGATACCAACCAAAATGGAAGCGACCGAATGTCTTTAGGCGGATGATTGCTTCTTTTTTTAATAAAACTGAACACGTGGCTACTGTTGCTTGAAGGAATTGTCGTGCCGTGACTAATGATCGATACACGACCATTTGTTTGCCGGAAGTTATATGATGAACTCCGTTAAAATAACCGTAAACGTCGTATCATCTTGTACCACGGCAATGTCTGTTCTCACACGGCCAAACAAACAAATAAATTTTTCAAGGAGAGGACCGTGGAACTTGTGAACAATCCTGCATGCAGTCCTGATCCTTATGGCTTTGTTTTGTTTGCAAAAATTATGAATCAATTGCACGGTCTACGATTTTCACCACCAAAAAAGGCTGTCGAAGGGTATGAAAAACATGTTTTCAAAGTCCCCAGGGAAGCGGGGCATAAATGCTTTCAAAATTGGTTCATTCGTATGAAAAAGTGCATATATGCTAGCGGAGAATATTTTGATAAAAAATTAATTAATTTTTGACCATCCATAGTAATTTTTTCTTATTCATTCCAGAAACTTTCAGTGCGCCCCATATATATGTTAGATTTAAATGAAATGTTACGGGTAACGGTAATCTGAAACTAGTTTCATTGTGCAAAGGAGTAATCATTACAAAAATTATATTTATTTTTCTTAACCCATATTGGTTCCGAACGGTTTATTTGTGCAACTTACAAATAAACGTGCAGCCTGAATAGATTTATTGTAAATATATATATCATATGATATTTATTACTTGGTTAGAAAAACCATACAAATACGAGACGTCAGCGATAGCGCCACGCGATCCAACCATTTTACCAAACAACGAGTTATCACGCCACCTGTCAGAGAAACCTACGAAATTAGTTTCCTTTCACTGGCGTCGGAACAGAACTGCTACCAATGATAATGGGATAGGGTTTCATACTAATCTAATGCAAGAAATCGAATCCAGTGACGTATGAGCTAATCAAATTATAAAAATGGGAAATGATGTAAATGTATTATATATGTAATTTTTACTATACCTATATAAGAAATAAAATTCGTAGATTCTTTATAATAATAATAAATAAAAACTTTTGTATTTTTATTTTCCATGTCATTTACTATTTAATGCATAAAAGAAATTAAACAGTTGTACACTAATTTAAATGTCAATTCTCAATGAATTGTCAGTTTTAACCAGCCAGTCCTACCAGCACATTTATGCTCCACTGCAGGGGCTTATGCCTCCTATGCCGCCTATTGGAGCTGAATCCACCATGCTGCTACAGTGCGGATAGGTGGATTTTAACGACTGCTATCTGTTGGTGGCACCTGGGATCGACTGCTTAAAGTGCTCGCCGAAACACGGAGTCAGTGATAGTTATGTACTTAAGTCAGAAAAACTGATCTTCAGATTCGAACCGCGATCGCACGGCCTTCGAAATTCGAAATAGGTTCGTTGCGCTCTGCCTATCACAACACACCGAATTGTGAGTGGGTACGAAGTCTTAAAATTATTTTATTTATATATAGTAGGTATCGAAAACATAAAATTCTTTTGTGATGACGCGGCCAAGTCAATTAACTTCCGTTCATGATTCTCATTGCGACTTTGTGACATTGTTGGAATACTTTCATTAAACTTGAGAGATTCTTCGCAGAAACATCTGCCACTATATTGAAATGAAAGAAGAAAAAAATCCAATTATTTTTTTAAAGACCATAACGTGTATTTCCTCGTAAATGCAATATTAACGTGATCTTCAATTTTGACGTTTATTCAAGATATAAAATATTAGAGTGATTTGAGATTGTTTTTACATGTTAATGCACACCTATGTATCAGGTACAAATATGTACTTACCTAAAAATAGAACCCTAAAAAAATGTTTGTTAAGTAGTTTGTGCGTCTATCTGTCCATTCGCGGTCTAACATCGTTGTTTTCAAACTGATTTTTTTGAAACTTGTCACACAGGTTCTATTTTACCTTTAGTTTGCACATACCTTTTTGAAGCTGATAAGAGCAAACGGAGCAAATGATTGGTGCATTCGCTCCATTTGCGAGTTTTTCGGCATGTTGTTACGGATTTTCTTGGAACTTGACACAGAGCTTTCTTTTGACATTAAGGTTTGCAAGTTCAATTTTGGGACTAATTGAAGCTAATGAAACAAGCGGAGAATTCATTCCTTTCCGAATTTTTTTTTTATAATTTTTGAAGTTCCATTTGAAATGAAAAGAAATGGAGCAAATGTTTGCTATTAATCATAAAAAAACAGAGGTTTCGTTTAACCTCTAGTTTTGAAAGTACTATTTTGGAATTGATTGGTAGAATTCGAGGATTTTGGACTTGAAAGTCAACCAGCAGTACTTTCCATGTTCTTACGTTTGATTTGTTATTTATTAAAGACGCGCAGACAGACTAAATATACGAAAAACGTTTCCACAATTCACTTGCAACATTTTATATAGAAAACATAAACGTTTCTTAATAGTTCGGATCTCTCGACACTAAAATAATAAGTTATCGTCAGAGCTTAAATTGAAAATCATATCAAGCTGCTATAACTTCATCGACTTTGATTAAGTTAGCTGCTGGTCAACTCTAATTCTATCAGATAGTTCTGACTTCCTAGAAATTTGTTATGGAAATACATTTATCATTGCCGACCTCCGTGGCGGGTCAGGGTTGAGTTTGCCTTTTCGATGTTAGAAGTCCGAATCCGAAGTTTCAGGCATTGTCTTTAAATATTTCGAAGGACTTTTAATATTGGTTTTTTTTTGTGTTATATGTCTCGCAGGATGATTTGATAATTCGAATTTTCGCGAAAACCCTAGGGATTTTGCAAAAACGCGGATAATTAGACAATGGTGAAAACATTTCTCAATCTTACTGGAAAAAGTTAGGGTTTTTACAAAACACCAGTCACTATAGTAATACTGCGAAACAAAACGTTAGCTATTATGAAATAAGAACACTGATTGGCCGGTCGGAGCGCCCAAATCGAGATCTCCTCTGATTGGTTGATGTTTTAAATGTCAATCATTCACACACGTTGTTTTGTTTATGTTTTTGAGAGCAACTTTGCAGTCTCTTGTTTTAAGTGTGGTTAAAAGTGTGCAAAAGTTTCTATAAACCGATATTGTTATTTCTAGTCCTTCATAACTCTATGATATAATACTTCAAAGCTCAGAGGTTAAAACTAGGAACCAATCAGAATAAGATTTGGTCAGTAAGCAAAAATCTAGCCAATCAGAGTTGAAGATATTCAATGTTACTAGAGCGCCTCGCGTTTTTGCAAAAACCCTATCTATTTCCAGTAAGATTTGCAAATGTTTTCGCCACTGTATAATTATCCGTGTTTTCGCAATATACCTAGGGTTTTCGCAAAAATCGAATTTAACTATGCAGTTTTATGAAAATAGTTATTGAGAACGTGCCGCGATTCTATAAGAACCTAAGCGGCAACATGAATACGTTTATATTAAAAACATAATTTATGCCTTACAAGGTACTTAAGAAGTCAAAATGTTTTAGTACATGTGACGTGAGAATTGGAATGGCGTAATATTGGAGCGTCATTCCAATGTTCTTGAAAAAAAAAAACAGTATAATAGTGAACCTGTAGATATCTGTCTGATCGGTTAGCCACTGCGACACAACGGCGATCTGCGCAGGTAATATGTTTTCACTCACTAAACCCCTCTCCCGGTGAAAGTGCTGTTAGCCAGGTGCCTTTTTTGGAGTAAATGGGATGGCCCGTGTTATATGAATGCAGAAGCGAGGGGTCAAGAGTCATGGACTAGTAAGCCGTAGTGCAGAACATACGCGACCTTTCGGATACCGTCGATTGAAAAGTTCTGGCACTGGTTAGCACTTCGTATGTTTGACATTACAGAAATAGCTTCTTCGATCACCTCCGTAACATAGTTCAGTATCGCGAGCAGTCGCCAACCGGACGTTCGCTCTCACGTTAACTGTTGGCGTTACGCGGCGTCCCGCGAGGCGGTGCGGTGCCTGCTCGACAAAACTAAGCGGTACCACTCATCGATCGTCGGGGCCGTGTCTCTGACGTCTAGAAGATGTCCAGGTATAACACCTGCCTCTCGCCGTACAATAGGTGCGAGTGTAGGGTTTGCATCGGCGTCAAGTTCACACATGATGTCTTCGACGGAGTTATTGAGAACGTGTCTAGATGGGCGGTGCTTATGGAAACCTGGTGGCTAGCCCTAATTTCAGGAAGAGGAGCAAACAGAACCAAATTCTGTTTCAAATACTTTCTTAAATCTGTCTATTCTTTCGAAATAAAATATAACGTGCTTAAGTTCAAAAATTTGGGAATGGTCAAATGACAAACCTAAAAGCAATACGTCATGATGGAAATACTAGGTCATCGTAATGTAAAGACTTAACATTATACAATAGACGCATCTAAACACTACGTGTGCCATGCCCACATCACAATTCTAATATATTTCCAAATTCTGTTCTCAGTACGTTGGAATAATCAGTGGAATATCTTCGCTTAAGTACCTACATAGCAAATCGTCGAAAGACCTCTTCGCATAGAAATCAGCAATATATCTAATATATCGATAAGCGCATAAGTACGCAAAACGTTTTATGCACGTATATCTCTTTACTTCCACGTAATCGGATTTTTCTAAATTGCTTTTATGTCTTACAGTTCATCTACTACGTTTATTTTACTCTTATATTTTTGCTCGCTCTCTTATTTAGCTTATGTCACTTTTGAAACTCCAACAAACAATTCGAGGAAAGTTTTATGAAATACGTTAATATCTCAGAATAATTTAGGGCGTTCAAAAACTCGACTTTGCGAATGGAGTGGCAATATTATTTTCAATGAATTTTCTTTATTACGTACCTACTCAGTTTTTTTGAAGTATTTTTTTAAAAGTTACTTAACTCAATACTATTGCGTCTTTGCACAAGAAGGTGTTGTCTTAAATAGTCGTAAGAACATAAAATTATTTAGGTGACAGCAAAAAAGTTTTTGATTTTTGATCTTACCTAATTTTTTTTTTTTCATCGTAGAATAAGACAATTTATTACAAGGTACAATATTTTCTATTCCTCTGTGTAAGTCAAATTCAGCGTACAGAAAATAAAACATTTGACGCTCGTTAGAACGGCAAATGTCATAAAAATATCTAAAATACTAAAAACACACGCAACAACAAAACTAATTTTAAAAGTAATAAAAGTTAATTTAGCAAATGGTTAAAAAAAATCCGTGTATTAGGAAGTGTCCTTATTTAACAGAAAAAATATAAAATTTTCTGAAGGCGTAATAACGGAGATATATAAAAAACGTGAAATATTAATGTGACGTCACTTCTACAACAGTCGACGGCCATCTAAACAAGTGCAAAATATAGAATAAACATTGTAGATACACTTAATTAATAGTATCCAGCGACGTCATCAGCTACAAATTTTTAACAATCGATTATTTCTTTAAATAATAATTCACTACGGAAAACAATAATAAATCTGCCGTAAAATCATTATATCCGTTTTTGTAAAGCTTTTTCTTATAGCGTATAGCTTTTTTAGTATCAATACCCAAATGTCATTTCTCGAACATATGTATCGGCATCGTCCTTTCTGGGGCTCGAAACGACAGCTAGAAGCCCGAGGAGCTCATGGGAACGATCTGCAGTATTCACGGATACCTTAATCCTTTTGGGAAATCACCATGTAATAACCGATACTGCCTCTACACATGTAATAACGACTCTGTTTCGTCATTTGTACAGTTCTTGAATATTCTAGTGAATAAACGTATTTATTGATTTTTAATCGAACTGATTTCGTTACAATTAATAATCATTTTAATAATTAATATTTCGCATATACTAAAATGAATTCCTCTTATAATAATTTTTATCATTATGTGCATTTTCAGTTTTACTTATTATTATTTTATTTTATATTATTTAATATTTTTTTATTTATATATCCAAAGTTCTAAATATAATTCAGGAATACTTTTGTAACTCTACTTTTGCTTGTCTGTTATTAAATCTTTTCCCGTTTTCTTTCAGGGTCGTAATGCTATGATTCAACATTAATTAGAAATCGAGCCAAAAAACGCTCTATGTTTTTTTTGCTAATTCCTAATTCTGGTTTCTTCATCCCCAATCTGTCATGTAAAATGATATGCGCGTCACTTATCGAAGCTTTGACTTTTTTAGCAACAAAACGAACCGTTACACGATGATATTCTCAGTTTTTACAAATATCCATTTCTTCGGTCACTGTTGTTGTAGAGCGTCCCTTGCGAGGACATCATTAGTTGAAATTTTTCCACGTTTAAAAGCTTAATATACCAATGTGCGACCGTAGTCTTAATTGACTTGTTCGTTTAATAGTAAATTTTTAAAACAAAAATATTTAATTACCTTCTGTTTTTTTTTCCATTTTCGTACACACGATTCGATAAGACTTCTATTATTTTTTTAAACAAAACGGTATCAATTTTTTTTAATAATTTTACACATATGTTAGCTACGACCTGCTTAGTAGAAAAACAGCCTTGCATGTTAGAAAGAAACACACTAAGTTTAAAATTCTTTAAGTTTCCTAAGCAATGGTAGCGTAATATACCAACACTATAACTATCATGGCCTCTCTATGTGGAAAGACGTGAAATAAGGTAACCATTGACAAAAGGTGACACGAGATAATACGTAATTATTGAAGGTGATAAAAAAATATGTCTAATGATAACATTTAACTTTTAATTGGTAATCAACTTTCAAGTGTTAATATTATGGGAACGTCGAGTGGTTAAGCACTTTGTTTTCTATATAATAGGAAAATTATGGAGGGACAGGGAACACCTCGTCAATTAATCCAATTAAGGGATTTTACAAGCGGGGCCATTAAAACTTTCACGGGTCCGCTCAGAACTTGTACTAGGTACCTATAAAGCGTCGGCGGCTCGGGAAGAGCACTCGTAAGCTTTCGTGCGGAATCCAGGGCCGCGTAGAAAGATTAACACAAAAAATTAATGAAATGTAAACAACGTGTATTGTGTTCCAAAGTGAATTCAAACCCTCTGAATTAACTAGAACACACCAAAACCGTAGAGGGGAGGCATTCGAAATGTTTTTCCACCAAGATATTTAATAAGGGCCTGTAGGTGACCCGTGTTCCGGCGGCCCTCAAACCTGCCACATTCCGTCCGGCCCTTCCATTTCACAGTTAAAGGTCCTTAGTAGGAAATGTCAGCTATTTACTTTACTACATTTAATTTACTCGATAAATTAGTTTAGCTAATTTTGCGTTTTGAAGTCACTAAACTAGCTTTTAGGGTTAATAAAGTTTCCTCAAGTCCATGTATATAAGCAGCGTGGTGTTTTAATTTTATAGTTTTGCCTCATAGAATCTTATATGGGCAAACTTCACAGGGTCGAAGGGATATTTAGTATTCTCAAAATAAAAATCAGAAAAAAAAAACTAGAAAAAATCGGCTAATTACGAATAGAACTCGCGCCCTGAAAATCCTGTAATATAAACGTATTTTAACATGTTTAAAGCTACTTTGTCTTCTACTCATGTTATGGAATCAGCTACTTGTTAAATATGTTTTTATGAGTGAGTTTGCATCAAATTTTGTGACATAAACTACCGTATATCTTTTCATTCCACCGCGTAGAAGCTTGAATTTTTTTCACTTTCATGTTTTACCATATTATACTTCTAAGAAAAACTACCATTCACTGTTAACCTATTGCTAATATATGTATCTATCAACCATCATTTCATATACAGTGCTAATTATAATATATTGCAGTTGTAAACTATATTTAAAATCGGCTTTTTAAATATAAGTATTTAAATTAACCTGTCACTACTCTTATGTGAGTGATATGCAATATACCTCACGTTTACGTAGACGTATTTTGTAATAGTTCCAAAGTAACAGTTTAACTTCGTATACTTTGTATTTATGAGAGTATAATATGTACTTTAATATCGTTGGAAAATTATTAAAACAGATTTGCATTTCTGTGACTGCTTTAGTCACACTCAGTGCATATAAAACTGAAGATTATAACTTGATTTTATGAAAGGTAATTATAAATATTATAATGGTGTACTGGAGATGCAAGAATAATAACAATTTAAGCATAGAGTTGCTTAAGTCGAATGCTTGAAGCGAAAAACAATTAAAAAATTGCAATTTACAATGTCTGTCTAGAGACTGATATGTTCTTATCCGAAAGATTCCTACGAAACACCTGCCGATTCATTTTAAAATAAATCTCGTGGGATAGTACAAGTCGGCTTGCTATCGTGAATTTTCACTGTGGTCGTTCAATCGCGCCCGACTCGAAAGAGCACAATTCCCATTTATCTTGTAAAGTAGTTCGGGCGATCTGTTAAGGCCGATCTCAGCGGCTCGTCTTGGATTTCAACGAATTCGCGGAGGAAAGTATGAGCGTGCTGAGATAGCGACTCCTAGCGACACTCCACACAACGCTGGCACGTAGCCACTCACTTTGAGCACCTGGTAAAGAATTTCATTACCAGGGCTCTGAGCCGCATAACGTTCTAAGAACATTAATCTAGGACTATTATCTGTGTATGATGCGCATTCCACTTAGCATTCATTTTTCCTTTATAGTACTATTGTATACGTTGTCCATGAAACTTAGCATACGTAAAATTAATAATATACTGTCTTTAATTTTGTAAGTTGTATAAAATAACATTTTAATTTTGCTATAAATAAATTACCAATATCTCATTAATCCTTTTAATCAGTATACTTCGAAAACCGCTAAGTCAGCGGCTTAAAGTATTCGGGTTGTTCGTGGATGTCATTGAACTTTGAATGCAGCAGTCTAGAAGGCGCATGCTTGCTAAAATGAACGACTCTTTCGAAGCTGACGAATTTCGTCGACTATATTTCATTCAATAATATGTAACTAGTTGTGACGCGTAATACACAAAGACCTAGACGCACCACATTATCTAACTAACCATAGGTGGGCTAGTTGGGCCACACGCGCTTCCCGCCCGTCTCCCTTCCTAACTCAAATGTAATAACTTTGGTTCTCGAACAAAACGGCTAGTATTACTCCTCTATTTAACTAATTAAAAGCTCGGTGGTAGGTACATTTACCTATTTGTCGCGGCTCCCAATTTCGAAATTACATTATACGCCTACCACCACCCACGCACCTTTAAAAACCATCTGAACCCATTGACGTTTATTGTATTTATATTCGTAAAGTCTGAGTCATTGTGATTTTCAAGATGTTTATCAAGATATTAATTTGATTTAGTACCTGAGTGTTTTAACTCCATAATTACCTACTTTTGCTATCTTATCCACTAAAAATTATGAAAAAAATACAGCTCCTTATTTTGTTACTCGTCTACTATTGTCTTTCCAGTCCAGTAAATTAATTATGATAAAATAAATTTTGCGTGGTAAAATGTCAACACAAAGGATCTGTATTTTAAAAAAATTACAAAAATGATGTTTTTGTGGATTACTGTAAAGTATTAACTTATCAGCATGGCGACTCGGTATTGTATAAATTGATTACAATTTCAATTCAAACTTAAATTGTTGGATTGTCTTGTTATTTGTATTGTATTAGTTTATCGTTCCGAACTCGTTAAGGGCCGCAAAGCGAGTGAGCGCCTTGCCGTCGGCCGCGACACGGGGTCTGGATTAGCGCGCCCGCGTCCCGGAAGTGTCAGTAATGTTTGCTAATAAAGCCACCGGACATTTGCCCAACGAGGCCCTAATTTATCATTGTTAAAGCGTACCTCGAGCGAAAGCAATTTCTGTCCGGATTTCTTCTTTTTCCGAATCCTCTTTCGGTTTCTGGGAACCTTGATTAGAACTCATTTGATATCTCCCAATTAGGGTGGGTGCGAAATGCTTTTTACGAAAAAAAGAGAAGACCGATGACGCACATAAAGTTTTTACGCCCTGTTTGTCGCGTTACTCCTCTATCTCTGTAAATTGCTTGACGTCTTTCTCTAGAAAAGGGAAATAACTTGAGCGGAATAATCTTAAATTGTCAGAGAACTTCCTTCGTAATGTCATTTACGAAAGAGCGAAAATGAAAGATTCTGTGCCTTATTTTAATGTGCAAATTCATATGCTCTGTTCATATTTTGGTATATGATTTCCTTATGCATCATAACAATAAGTAACGCATTTCACATTAATATTAAATGACAAGTCTCAAAATTAAGACCAAGTCTCCCTGTGTTTCCGAATTACAACGCTTCAGTTTTGTCAAACAAAAATGTGGTATAATATTAATAAGATAGGGGACATCCCACACAGCGCCATCTAGTCACAAAGTAAGCAAGTATTATGCTTGTATTATGGGGTACTAGACAACTGATATACATACTTAGATATTAGTTTTTTAATATAATATATACATATATAGATACTTTTACACCCAGACCCGGAACAAGTAGACATGTTCATGCACACAAAATATTATATGTACTCCCTTCCGGCGTATCGTATTATTTACATTGGTTGTGTACTGGAAAAACCGAAGGTAGCCATATACACTCCGTGGTAACTCGGCAAGGAGTCGTGAAGGTGATTAAAAAAAGTCTATAAATCCTTGGATCATGTTTCCGGTTGAGCCCATTTGGTCAATTATTACCTCTGGATACAAATCGAGCTGTACACAATTGTATTTTCTAGAGCCGCATATTTCGTAGACGAGATCTCATTTTTAAAAACCATCAATAGAACTTCATTTTATTTTAAAATATCCATTTAACGAGCTCCAATTGGAGAACGTGAGTATATATTTTTTTCGCTCTCACTTTCATATCGTAGATGAGGCACATTTGATCTCTTTTTTGAGAAACACATGATCAGGACCTCTGCATCATCAAATTTCTTCATTTTTACAATAATTGTGAACATCAGTCGTAGAGAATATGATACAGTATGTTTTTTAACCACTTCCTAAACGCTGTCAAATGACAATGGCGGCCGACGTAATTTTTATATTCTTTAGTGACGTCCTCAATCGAACAATTTTAACCCATAAAATATATATATCAATAAAATCACAAAATTATTTAAAACAAAATAATTTTCAAGACTTGTAAATCTAAGCGTCTCTGCTTCGAATGGTTTCATGGATCATAAAATTCGCAGAAGAGGTTCAATCAAAACAGGAAACTTATGGCTAGCAGACAAATAATTGTATTTACCCAGAAATATGTATAACTTATGAACATTAAGTAATTGAGTATTAAATGTTTCCTTTTTGTTCAACAGTGACGAAATTCATTCGAATCGGTATCGCCGACAAGAATGACAATCCACCGTACTTCGACAAGGAGCTGTACGAGGCGGAGGTGGACGAGAACGAAGACATCCAGCATACCGTTCTCACCGTCACCGCCAAAGATCACGATGAATGTGAGTACGCTGTAGTTTTATTATATTCAATACTATTTATTTCATTAGCTGATTAATTCAAATACACAACGTGTTAACAACCTTCTTATTAACTGTGTGAAATTCCAAACAGACACAAGGAAATAGAGTTCGAAAAAAATAATAAAAACAATTAAATTAAAGAAACGCAATAAAAAAATTCGAATTTTGAAATATTCACCTCTTGTCACACTTCAAAATTTTTTATTGTGTTTCTTTACAGGTAGTTTATAATCTTTTATTTTTGTCAAAATTCAAAAAATTTTCATCATATGATCACGTGTTTCAATATTGAAATATTGACCTCTTGTCAAAATTCAAAATTTTTTATTGCGTTTCTTTACAGGTAGTTTATAATCTTTTATTTTTATATTCTAAAAACGTATTTCAAAACATGGAAACACCTTTATTTATTTTATAAAAACGTACATATTATATGAATACATTTTATTCAAATCACTTCATATTTTTAACAGGTTAAAAATATTCGAGCTCTGAAATCATTATCAGAAACGTGATAAAAAATAGTTTAATTTCAAGTACAACATTCATTATCACTTTTAAACGTTATAGCGAGGTTTATGCAAGGTACGTGGCTATTAACTCTAAGTGACGGCGCTAAAAAACATTGTAAAAAACAAAAATAACAAAACAAAAAACAATACCTAAGTACATGCTTATTCACTTCTAAGACCAATATTTTTCTAATTCCTACTACTACGAGGTTGTGACATTAAGACATGTTTAAAACATTACTTATACGAGTTTATATGTTACTGTGTATATCAAATGCTAAGATGCATCGGCTTATGTTGGAATCACCAATTTCGTTGGTGTAATAAGAAATACCTATTTTAATTAGTATATTCGGCCATGCACCGGTGAATGTTAACTACCACCAAGACAATTATGTCAATCTTAAAAACACCAATTCATAAATAATTTGAATGCTAACATTCTCGAGTGCTCGATCAGTAAACGGGAAATTTAACTGATTAATTTTAAATTAATCAATCATCAATTAGTCAATCTATCTTAACTAGTTGGCTCAATTCCAAATTGAGCAGTAGTGGCAGTAGGCTATGGGAAGCTTTTCGTCATTCTCCGCCGTTTCGCTTCTGGCACTGACATACAAACACATGATCTAACTTATCCATTGAGAAACGAATTAAAATATTTTTTACATTTAGTTAAGTCGCAGTGGTGTATCTCAACATTCCCTGATGTAAGACTAAAATGATCATAAAAATGAAAAGAAACGGGCTTGTCCTACTATTCCTACTAGTGTATTTTAAGATACATAGCATTTCGGACAATCACGGTAACATGTACATTAATGGACACAAACTACATTCAAGCTATTGTCTGTTTTGATTAAGAACTAATTATGGATGTGTTCACTATTAACACATATCGATACATCATATTCGCTTGTGATAATGAATGAATCGGTTACGTTAGACAGAAGCAGATATTCGAAGATGATACATTAGTCTTTATTGTTTGTATTTATCGATGAGTATTTATTCGTCTATCGATATGGTTAAAGTTTGCCGGTTTGCACTTGAGTACGTTTATTATGGCGTAATCAATCTGTCATGGCTTTATGCTATATCCCCTAGAGGGAGGCCGCCGTTCTCGAATCTCACTGAACCGACATCAAACGATGCAATTCACGGAATTTGCATCTAAATAATATTCAATAAAATATTGCTTTTCGGTACGTTTCATACGTATACACGAGTGTTTTTAAAGCGTTTGAACTATGACTACAAAGTTCTTAAATTAGTTTATTAATTTAATCAACAATTCTCCTAGAAATACCCGTCTCAGCTTACTGAAGCCTATTTTGGTATCCTCTCGTATTTTCCTTCATAATTTGTTCTGTAATAATTAAATAAATTAAGAAGTACATGAATTTGCTTTTGGGCACAGTTTTTTTCTATTAACTAGAACGGTCCGAGCCAGAATGCGCGAATAAATTCCTGAAAATAATGAGCAAAAGTCCCAAAAAAATGGCTTAGTAAGTGGCGATGTGTGCCAGCCCAAGTGGCTAGATCATTAATCTCGATTTCAGATTGTCGGGCTTTTCTGTTTCTATGTGCTTTTGATGTTTTTTTGCGAAAACAGAAATAGGTTGAATCACTTCGTCATGTGATATATAAATAAGTAAATAGTTCTATATACAAGTTATTAAAGTACATCTCATAATCACAAATTAAAACAGGTTATGTATTTTACAATTCTGAATGTTTCTGGGAAAGAAATTAACTTAAAATTTGCCGCTCTGTGACATAAATAAAAATAAAACGTATTATTTGACATAAGTGTACTTATTACGTGAAAAGTTATTAAGTCTTTTTAATAGATTTTTCAGTAAGCAATTATAGTTAATGGAAATGATGTGCATACAGCAGAGGAATTTCACCAGCTCCCCTTAACTGGCATACTGCATAGATGTGTACAAATGAGTTCTTCTGATTTAAGTACATAACTGTCACTGACTCTGGAACGCTGTCAATAGATGACGGACTTTACAATCCCCAACCCGCGGTGGAGCAGCGTGGTGGATTTAAGCTCCAAGCCCCCTTCACCCTGGGGGAGGTCTAAGCCCCTGCAGTGGGGTAAAAATGGGCTGATGAAGTGAAGAGAATTATAGTTATCTATTTTTGCAGCAAGAGATTAAAGTTCGTTTTCGTTGCGAGTGCTGAATTTAAATCTCGAGCAAGCCTAGCGACAAATTTTAAGTTAGAATCCTGAGCATAATGAGGGATTCAAAAGCACAAAAAACGACATTTGTTGCTCCTGTAGCGAAAAATGCAAAATGTAAGAAAAATCAATAGATTGAACAATACGTTTAATTTTAACAAGTTTCCAAACAGTTGTTTACCTCTTTAGAAAGTCTGCAACCATTAAATAATTCATAGGCTTTCAGATATTTTTCATGCAATTTTTTCAGACAAAGGTTTAGTTCAGCATTAGAACTTGTTGTTTTATCTCTTAAGGTGTTAAATTACAACCTTTTAATGAAAATGTGACTAAGCAAGTAATTTAAATATTCGACTTTAAGTTTGATGTTGTTATAATTGATTGAAAGATATTTATCAAAAGATTACACAAAATTATCAAAGTCTTTTTTAAATAATAGAGATTTTAAAAATATCGTTTATGTAATAAATACTTAGAGTATACGGAGTTTCTGAACGTTTCGTTGTAGGTATCGTATAAAGGCGAAATATCCAAATGCATATCAGTGTGTCATATCATTGTTTTACCTACACAATATTACAACTGTTATTAATATTCCATTCCTAAACAAATACAGCTTTATTACTACTGTGTTCCATTAGTCAATTAACGTGAAAGCATGCCATCTGAAAGCGCTTTTTTGGCACTTCACAAATTACCTTGAAACACGCAACTTAAATTATTAATCCATTGAAACATATAAGTAGAAAGCTTTTGTTCGTGACCTCATTAGGAAACCCGACGCCTACTTTCGTTTTGTACTGTGAAGACGTTTATTTACTTTCTTGCAATAATTAAATTTTCATGTATTTTCAATTATTCTAGCCTTTCCAAATTATGCGTAGCATACTCAATTATTTGTACTATTCTAGAATTGAGTTCTAACCGTCAAACTGTCTATCAAGCCCAAATGAGACAGACAATCTTTTCTTTTATCTTTTCTGTTGTATTCAGATACAGCTTGGTTCATTTTAAATTGGCGGCTTGACAGTGATTTTAAATTTTCCATTATATCTTTATTTTTAATGAAGTATTTCATAAAAAAAATTTACAAAACATATTCTTATGTATCAACACCGACAAGGAGAGGTTTGATAAATCAATTTAATATGAGATGAACTGATATTTTTTTGTAAATTAGTATGCAGTTATAAATATAAAGATAGCCATAGTAGATCTCGCCGTTTAATTAAAAGGATTGTAGATATATGTTCATATACTAGGTTATGCCAAAATTCTTCGTGAATATTATGTTCGCAACATTTTCTTCAAAAGCCTCACCAAGGAACTGTTTATACTAAAAATTCTGCATAAAATCTAGTAGCATATTGACGTGATGTTTATTTTGTAGTCTTGAGTCCGATGACTTAGTTTTGTTTGATCCATAGTTTCGTGCACGCACGACTTGTCGTTCATGTCCCACTCGTTTATTATACGATCTGAAAACGATTTTAATATTTTCCCGTTTTCGTATACCTACGTTACGAGAAAAACATAATCGAGTTAAACGGAACGTTGGAACTTTAAGCAGCTTTTCCAGTATAAATTCGTCATCGCTAAAGAGATTTCCATGTTTCGGTACCGGCTCTTGCGGCCAGTCCACTTCTAACGGATTTTGAATGCACTTCAAATAGCTAGCTATAACAAAAACAGGGCAAGTGCGTGTCGAACTGCGCTCAGTGCAGAGTTCTGTAGTCAGGACGGCTATGTCTGTATCTACCTAGTTTAAGACTAAATGACTGTGTATGAGATGTCAGAGATATATAACTTAAATTTTTTCGACTTTAACGATTTTTCCTCGATTATTCCGATTCTGATTATTCCGAAACGAATGTATAGAAGTTTCGTTCCGTAACAATTTTCATTATATATAGTGATTGAAGGATATATATATAATATATTATATATAAGTGATGTATGGTAAAGATACGTTCACAAAGAGCAAAGTGGAATGTTACGCAAAAGAAAAGGTACAGGCATCCTATTGTGGTACAGATTTATCACAACAGACGTGATCTGTCGATACGTGAATTGTCAGCGGAGAGGGAGAAGGACGCTCGAGGCTCATTACTTGTGAACTTAAGCGCATGCAGCACATAAAGTTATGCGATAACTAAACGGGGCTGTATCGAGTTTTGGCGCTTGATCGATGAGATCCGGATGTTAGCGCGGGTGCTATGTACACTAAGTACGTATAAACTTTAGCCAGATACCACCGCGTCATTAAATGCTCGTATTAAATGTTTGGATTATACGACGTCGTTGTCGTAATACTCGTAATAAGAAAGTTATTTGTATCATATCGTTGTAGTCTCGTGATAGCCCGAACGCAGCAAACCTGTTTCAAATATATAAGGCCATGTTGCCGTAGTTCGAATCAGGACGTGTACCAATGAGTTTTTTCTGACTTAAATACATTAACTATCAGCACTTCGTGCCTCGGAGAGCACATTAAGCAGTCGGTCCCGTTTACTGTCAATAGATGGAAGTCGTTACAATCTGCCAATCCGCATTGGAGCACTGGGTGGATGTAGGCTCCAAGCCTCCTCATCTTGAAGAGAGGCCTAAGCCCTGCAGCGGGGTATAAAAAAGGCTGATGGAATGAAATAATATCGCATAGCTACGAGTAATTGTCATAGATAGACTACGCATTGTGGTCAGGTAGATAGATGCCTATAGTGACAACCAGGCTAACCAGATAGGCCAAATGTCATTCAAACAAAAACAAAGAAAGGCGATGAAAGAGACTACTAGAACGTTGAACTTATGTGACAATTCATCACATAACTCCAGAAATTTTAGTATAATATATTAATACTTAATAGTGTGTCAAATTTACCACAATTTAGGGTAAATTAATAGACTTAAATGTGTACATATAAACTCCAAGTCGCAAATTAATGTACACCATAATGAAGTAAATAAATAAATAACAAAAGGACCACTAACCTATCCTAACCATTGACATATTATTACCGCCATAGTTGCACGCAAATTGTCCACTAATTTTTTGACGTATCGTCACATTACTCCAGTCCTAACAGTTTTTTAATAGCCTTTCTTCTCACACATAGTGATGTATATCTATGATCCTACCTCGTTTGCTATCGCTTTGTTTCGTACAGTCTCCTCTCCCGCATCTTATAGCCTTCGCTTTAGACTAAACGTCCAAGCACCATAATATATTTTTAAATTTCGAAGTTTAAGTAAGTTACCTAACTGACATATCTCAACAAGCAACCGTGCGGATCCCTAAAAGTACTTTTAAAAAGGAACGTCGGTAGCTCACAGTTAAGTGTCGCGGACCTGTCGTACCCGAACCTCTCGGCTGAAGTTATAAAGTTCTAAGTTCCCTTGAGCTTCCACGTAATTACCTTGATATTTAAAATTATCGTTTCCGGAGAACGGACAATCCAAAGTATTGGAACGATCCGTTAGTCCGTTGCCGCGAACTCTTCTTCCATTACTTCGTACTATTTTCGAAGGCATCGAACGAAATTGAAAGTATAATAAAATTTCCCCCTGCTTCATCGTAAATCTTTTCGGTCCTATCGTGTGTCCGGCCTCTATTCCTGCCAAACGTTATTTGATAATGAAATCGAATTTATTTTCTATACAGCGAGAGCAAAGGGCCAAATCATCATCCGAGTTTCCTTCCTTACAGTGTCCAGTTACATAAATATTTTTCGTGTTGTATAAATACTCGTACTATGATTATTCACTATCAGTAGAGTAATGGATGACCAAGACTTCATAAAATGTGAGGAATACAGCGTAATTTATGGTTCTCGTTTTATCCCTGTAACGCAACGTTATTATGTTGACGTGTATTTTTTCCTCCTCATATTCCTCGCATTTTGTGACGTCACAATCTTTCATTGCTCTACGGATAGTGAATCATCATTATATTCAAAGAACACTTTTCTCAGTGAAAGCTCCTGTTGAGATCACTATTTCAAAAATCTTTAAAGTAATGTAATTGATAGCAGCTTCTATTACTTAGACCTACCATTTTGATTGTTCTGTCCAACCACATACACACCAATTTACTGGCGTATAAGTTGCTGATATTGCACATCTTAATTAAACCATACGCTGCTGTTTCATTCCTTCTAAAATCTATAACTAATGTCATGTGACCAGCAAATTACGATTGTAAACAGAATGATTCATAGCAAGAGCATCACTGTTATAAAACTACAATAAAAAGGTGAATAAACGTTAGCTAACCTTATAAGATTGCAGTCGTCGACATCGTGCCTCTGCTCTGATATTCAGCTGCATTAAAACGCCCGACCGTCGCCCACAGGCGGCGCTAGTCCCGAGCTCAATCTCTCTTTTAACTGCCAGCGCTTCTCTGCCTCGAGAAAATCAACGAGGTCGCTGCAACAAATTCACAACTGCACGATTAAACAACGATCAGAATATTTCTATCCGAAAATAAAACAAAAGTACTCTAGATACTCGATCCGTTAAATTTTATTTTATTGTTTGCGTTCAACGAAATTTTATAGCTTTATTTACATAATTACGATAGACTTTGAAACAAATGTTCTGAAACGAAATCGATTAACAAAGTTGTCAATAAAGAGTAAGTCATCACCTTACCGAAGAGATAGAACGGGCAATAGATTACAATATTAAAATACACTTTTGATTTTCATTTCGCTTTTGTAATTTCAGCCCGTTAAGGGAGAAACGGTTCTTAATTAGCTTCTTGACCAGTTAATCTGTTTGTGAAATTCCAAAATCTCAAAGTAAATTTGGAATACCTTCGAAGTAGCACTATCGGGTACTCTCCCGGTTTTGATTAATTCTACAAAAGAGGCATTAATAATTTCTGCTTCAATTCAGAACTCCTTTTGTTAAGTAAATATTAATTTTACTTGTAAGTATTTTGTAGCCAATAACAAACTCGGCATTAACAGTTATTACAACAAAAAAATAATATTCCTATTGTTCTAGCTGAGCTTGTGGCCTTCGCCCGCCTGAATGTCGGTATATAAGCTAAGTATTTACATGTTAAGCTATAAGTAAATAAATTATGGTCTTTCTTCTGTTTGTTCCAGCAAAAAATTAATGTTCGCTTAACATTTTATTCAACTAACACGACACCGAAAATTGCAAAAAATCGAAAGGTTTGAATGATAAAAAATGTGCGACTAATACGAGGATAATCTATTCTCGCTTTCAATTTTATTTTATTTTTATTTGTAGCTACTTTACTATGGCTATTTACAATTTCACGTAATTAATCAAGTAGGATATTAAATCAATACAAATATTTCAATAAATATTCACTAATACCGCATAACATTTTCGGACACAAAAAATCCTGCATGTATATTTTTATCTTTAATACGACGTACATTGAACGCGACGTAAATAACGTTATCAACATAAACTGAGGGATAAAGTTAGAAGGCCCTGGTTTCCGTTAGGGTCCCAGCTAAGTTAGCCGGAACTTGTTATTGTCGCAACGACGATTTTCCAAAGGAACAAAAGGATAGATTGAACGATGTTTCTCTTTATAAAAGGCACAGTTCCGTTGTGTCAATGCGTATATAAATTTCATTGTCTATCTATAATATAAAACTCCAAAATTTAAGCTATAGATATGCCATAGTGATCGCCATAAATGCGGTTATTCATTTGAAGTATTTATTTTGAATTAACAGTGTCAATATTGCGTTTATAGAAATCTATGATATCCCCGGAGCATATGTTTACAACAGATTAACGAAAATTAGGAAAGTTGAGTTTTGTTAATTTTACCGGTTCACGGAACGAAATATAAAATGAAATACTTTTCAGGAATCACAGGAATTGTAATAAATTTTTTTTTGCAACAGTAAATGATAATAACAAATTTTGAGAAATTCAAACGTAACGTACACGTCACGGAATAATTCTTTTATAAAAAGAATTAAAGGTAAATGTTTTTAAAACATTTTCTGTTACAACTTAATCTAATTTTTTCTATACGTGAGCAATAATGCGGACAGGCACTTGTGGCGTAAGTCCCGAAGTAATTAATGTCTTGCGGAACGGATAGTGTAATTCGACAAGTGTTGTTAAGGAAGATGAAAGCTCTCTAAGCTACATTGACTTCTAAGCTAAATTTATTTAATAATAATAATGTAATAATAATAATACATAGGACATCGCACACAACACCATCTGGTCCCAAATTAAGCAAAGCTTGTATTATGGGTACCAGGCAACTGATATACATACTTAAATATTCTTTATAATAATAATAACTTACTATTCATGTTTGTTTGTGTTCGTGCCAGAAAACATTAATAATAATAATAATACCTGGCTTTACACACACATGCTCATCTAGTCCCAAACTAAGCAGAGCTTGTATCATGGGCACACTAGACAATAATTGTTATACATACTTAAATTTTTTTAAATACATAAATACGAATAGGTGCATCAACTGTTGCGTCAACATACTAAAACACTTTTTTACAATAATTAATTCAAAATTAATAAAGTTACAATTTATTCGAATTAATTATGTGAAACTTATTTTTCATATGAGAAGATTGGGGATGGAACTTATGCTTGCCAATGAGAAATAAGTTTGAGATAGGTAACTAAGCTTCCCACATTCCATTCTGAATGAAAACGTGAAGTGAATTGAATAGCTTTTGAATTCGTTGAAACAAATGAGTCGTAAGATGATGTTTTTTTAACACTGCTAATTGCTTTTAATATTAAATTCTTTATTTAATAACTTTATGCCCGCGGTTTTGCCCGCGTGGACTACACAGTAGTACCGGGACAGCTAAAGAGACGATAGGCTCTAGGACATTGTGAGACTTTGTAGTACATTCTGAAACTTGACTAAGAAATCTCTATTTGAGCATAAAGAATAGCTATCCCACTGAAATCACATGTTTTTCGGTATGAAATTCATTCTGTATATTATTTCAAGCCTTAGATAAATTCCTATTAAAGTCCATGAATATCTTTCTGTTCGGCCGTATTAGCCTGAGGAAATTCTACTTTATGTGTGCGAAGCTTAGTTAAAATCGGTTAATTTGTTTCGCAGATTAGCCGGAACAGTCAGACAGACAGACAAACACACAGACAAAAAGGAGCTTATGTCACTCCGGACAATCTTCTTTTCATGTCTGTAATGATCCATTAAAATCGGTTCAGATTTTATTTATATAGATAGATTTATTTTAATGCCTTCTTATGGAATGTGAACCAACGTGACTGATGTATGACGTATACGCTTGAAAGACGGGCTACACCAGAGGCAGGGCGTTTCTCGATTAATTGCTTTCACGTAGGGCGGGCCTCGACCCGCCCGCGTCATCCTGACCGATTGTCACGCTAATTGAGCGTGATGCGAGTGTGCTGCCCGCTGCAAATAACAGTCATTACTCGGCTCTCGAAGCCAGCCAAGCCAACCGCGGGCTTTACTGGCTCATGTCCTTGATGTAACGGCGTCGTTGACTTCCGTGAGCGATTCTATGTTTACGAATTAAAAAAAGTCAGAAATGTTTATCCAAACTCATTCTTTGTCTTTTTTATTAGGCAGCGCCACTGCGATATTAAAATTAAAAGATATTATCTACTGGTAGCTCCTTATTCTCTACTGTTGTTGCTAGTGCATAACGCGATGCCGAAAATTTTATGTCATGAAGATTAAAACCAACCAATTGCGATTCCGACGGGGGTTTCGTTCTATTATATAACTTATTTATTACTACACAAACATAGCAAGTAGATGCATATATCAATTTAAAATTATTAAAAAAAATTGTTATATAACTACATAACTATAAATTAATGGTTTTTGAATTTTTCTTTCTACGTATGGTGTGCGAGTTTGCTTGTTGCCAAATTTCATAATTCTAGACCAACGGAAAATGCCGTCTAAGTTCTGATTTACTTGAAAGTGTCAAAATATGGTATAATATGCTTAGAATTATTTTTTTATGGCATTTTATATTGATTTCATTTTGCTACATCCACGCCTTTCTGAGAAAAGAGGTCTTGACCGAAAGACAGATGGTAAACAAACCTAACGAACCTATGAGAGTTTTTTCCTTTTGAGGTACGGAACGATATAATCGAAATATAATAATAATAATAATAATAATAATAATAACACATACAATCACAACAACGTCTAGGTCCCAAACTAAGCATTAGCTTGTATTTTGGGTACCAAGCGAAGACACCACATACATATAACAACCAAGACCCGGTGCCAGTATTAATATGATGAATATTAATACTGACCCGACCTGGGATTCGAACCCGGGACCTCCAGCTTCGTAGGCAGGTTCGCTGCCCACTAGGCTAAGCGGTCGTCATATATGTGAATATATATATGAATAAGATAAAGGAATCGATTTCTTGCTTTTCTTTATCTATCGTTCTCTGCGCTGGATTTATGTGGGGGCGGAACCAAACAAGAAGATAATATAAATCGATTGTATAGTTTCGTACAATTACTTCGCTACCGTACCAGCAGTCATTATATAACGAAATTAAGGAAGCATATTTTCGAAAATCCGTTAGAATGAATAATAAACGCATAGATTAAGTAAATTTGATAGCAGCATTTGGTTTTAAGCCAGATATGTCACTTCATAGTATCAAAACTGTCAAACACAATTTCGTGGAAATAAAAGCTGGCGCACGGGGATTCCGCGGACCTAAACTGGTCTGAAACTCGCCATCTCGCCAAACGGTTACATCAACTAGATAGAATATGAATGGTTAGACGGTAAGCGCAGAAGAGGGCATCTATAGTCAATTCGTAGTTTTATGATTAAACCGTACTCGACCACAACACAACCTCAGCAACATAAATTTAAGGTGTGAAAATAATGAACAAATAAACACCCTGGACACACCCGCGTGCTTACGAGTATGACATTCATCTTAAATGAGGTCGGCCTATCTGGTAAGTGCCATCATAAATACCCGCAACTTCCAGATCCTAAGAGTAAATATTGGTACAGATCTTTTCCCAACGTAAACGTTGCCCATCCCAAAACCTTCGACATCACAAACTTATGAACTGAGAACGTCGTTAGAAAATTACAAATCACTTTTGCTTTGTTTCAATAATTACTCAGTATTAGATTTCTGTGGACTTGAAGGAAATTTGAAAATTACCGACACTCAAAGCTGCTGAAACTGATAAATTTTCAAAATTCCTGTGTGGTGTTTCTACAAAGGCTTAACGTTATAGATTTTACAAAAAAACTGAACAATGTGCTTGTAAAGTGACGTGAACGGTGTTATAGGAAGTCATTTCAAAGTGAATGAAATAAAAAACTCTATTACAATGGGATCCTCATATTACTAACTTGACAAAAAAGCTCAGTTCTTCAGCTTACGCTGTAAAAAGGATCCGCTTCCTTTCAGAGATAGAAACCGCGAAATTGGTGTATTTCAGTGGGTTCCATAGTTTGATAACTTATGACATTCTGCTGTGGGGACACCCTGCCAATGTGAATACAATTTTCGTGATGCAGAAGCGAGCTGTTCGAGCAATTTATAAACTAAAACCTAGAGTATCACTTAGAGACAAATTTAAGGAAATTAATATAATGACGTTGCCGTCTCAATATATATTTGGAAACATAATGTACGTAAAAAAATATTGTATTATTTAAAAAAAATTGTGATCGGCATAATGTCAATACAAGAAATAAGGATAAACTTGCTAACCATGTCAGCCGCCTCAATAAAATCACAAAATCTTTTAATGGGCAATGTACACGCTTTTACAATAAGATCCCAGTTGACATTCATGATCTACTCCTTAACAAGTTTAAAACTACAATAAAACGAAAGCTTTATGCAAAAGCTTATTATAAAGTATTGGACTACTTAGATATAAAAATCGATGGGTATAAATCGCTCGCCTATCGGTTCGTTTCAATAACTTTAATTTTAAGCATTTATTGTTCAAAAAAACTGTTTATAACGTTGTTAAAAAAAAAGCGTCTGTCGCTTTCTTGCTTATTCCTCTGAGAGGAACCAGCACCTTTGTGATGACGTTTTTCAACAAAGTAATAAATTGTAATAAATTCACTCTTATAACGTATTTCAAGATTATGTTATGTAACTATGAAATAAAAATATTTGATTTGATATGGGACTGTACGTTTTCTTGCCCGGTTTGGTTTTGATGTTTTTCTTAAGGCTACCGACTGCACCGGAGTGCTTTTTTTTTCGTGGACAAATCTTCGTACAAACACCTGCGCACGCGAACCTACGGCGCAGGTAGTGCCCGGGTTGGTAGTACCACAGATAATTCCGACCGCATAACTTAAGCAGAACCCCAACCATCAACTGAGATGGACTAACACCCGACCGATTAAATATCCACTCCACAATTCAACATGTACTCCGAAGAGTGTGAGACCTTGAATGGCCGCTTCAGCTCAGGAAGTCGCGTTGTGAAACCGTCGCATGTCGGTCGCAGTCGGTCACTGTAAATACAACACAATCGTTCGTAACATAAAAACAAGTACTTTTTTAATTGTGCTATGTAAAACCGAAGCTCCATAATAAATAGCGTATACATCACAACAACGTCTAGGCCCCAAACTAAGCATTTATTCAAGCGATAGTTTTGATATTTACTGAATAACTATATTACATATATATTATAACTAATATTTAATTTTTACTACATTGTAATTCAGTTTTATATGTTTCGTATACACAAAAACCAAACTATACTTTACGTCACTTATATATTGTATTAATACGTGAAAAATTTAAGGTGTTCAAGTAACATTTTATTCGAAATGTTTTGTAATACTCAAATATACCGAACTATTCTGTTCTACTATTTTTATATATTTAGGTATATCCGCGATTTGTTGATGATGTTAAATTTTTTTTTAATTAATTTAAAACACCAATAACAATACATAATAATTTTCATCTCAATAGTTTTACAAATGTGTACGAATACATTTCGGGTGTAGATGTAAAACCCTTGCTGTCGAACTTGTTTTTGGTTTTCACGTTTATACTACAACTCGATGAATAAATAATATTTTTTCCCTTAAAAAGTAGTTTTTGTAGTTTCAGCTAGGACCCAAAATATAAGTTGACGCAGCGAATAAGTAAAATATTTACGGTCCTGAGTTCAGTTTCATTGCTCTGAAGTTGTATAGCGAGACACTTGACAAATTGCATTATGATTTTGTTGAGAGGGCTGTCAAACAGCTCCGGTAACTTCATTTTGAAGTTATGTTGATGATGCCATGCTAAGTGATGAAGTTTTAGGCAGTTCGTTGTTTCTGGGAGAAATACTTTTGTTAAACGTTTTCCGTTATTTAATTTCGTATTCTTTTTGTCATAATGTTTTATTTCATATTCAAAACTTTTAGTCCTTCGCATTCTAATCTGATTGTACACTGTTGATGACGTAATTTGTACTTTAGAGACATTCGAAATTTAATATTATGCCGTTTGTACTTGAGCAGGAAGGAGCTTCGTGAAAAGTTTATTAATTTTTACACTAACGAAAACTTTCTGTTACTGCTACATATATTTGTAAAAAAAATATTTCTATAGCATACTAGAAATTCTCTTAATATACCTGCTTTTACGTTTGGTCAGAGCTTCAAATACGTAATGATTTTTTTATGCTACTTACTTTCATTTGGAAGAAATTTCCAGGCTTTGTTAAATATTCAAACAGATTTATAAATGTACAAGTCGGTAGACCGCTGACATGTTTCGTTTTATTGCCGACGGAAAAACTCAGAGACGCGGAAATAGATGATCTAAGCTTGAGTATTTTTTGTGCCACGACAACCGATGAAAAAAATTCTCTCAATTCACCAGACTCTTCAACGTGCTAGATAAAATGTTTCGCAGTGTGCAGTGCTATCTTATGCTGGAGAAAGTCAGTATTCTACGGGAATAAGCGTTTAAACGGTACCTATATAATTTTTTCATAATGTTTTTAAGGATAAATGTATTTATTTATTTACTTTATAACAATAAATAAATAAATAGATGATATGTTTTAATATTTACATAGATATATATCATTACGTACCTATAGGTTGTCATCACAGCCAGATATGGGTTTCATATTAACAAAAACAAAAGAAAGGCTTTGAAAAAGCATGTTAAGACTTTGGAAATACGATTAAATCTATATTAATAATTATTATATATATAAAATATATATATATAAATCTATATTAAAATCTATGAAATATTTAAATGTAAAAATATTTAATAAATGTATTTTAGAATTAAAAATAATACTTGATTATGTTAGTGTAACAAAATGTAAAAATAAAAGAAAGCAAATTCGATTGAAAAACAAAAACTTTATGCAGGTTGAAAGGGGACTGTAGAACATAGGTATCATGGCATAAGAATTCTGATCATCCAAGGAGGTATATAAATTGTTGAAAAAAAAATTTATGACATTATATAATCTTATATTTAATTTAATCCCTCTTCGGCTAATTCAAAATTTGAAACGTTTATAACTTAACTGGCTATTAGTTAAACATCTAAAAAACATTGGATTTTAGTATTTATTAAAAGTATATTAATTGAAAATACTCAGTATAAAATTGTCATGTACGATATTAAATATTGTTACCACTATTTAAATATTTTTTATTGATAGTGCAAGGTTTACCTAAAATATTCGAATATTATTGCTCCAAAATAACAAAAACAAACTCTTTTGTAATAAATATACCAACAAGTCATTAGACTATTTTACGACTGCTTGGCCTAGTGGGTAGCGACCCTACCTACGAAGCTGGAGGTCCCGGATTCGAATCCCAGGTCGGATCAGTATTTATATGATGAATATTGGTACTGCTACCGGGTCTTGTTTGTTATATGTATGAGGTGTCTTCACTTGGCACCCAAAACACAAGCTAATGTTTAGTTTTGTGCCTACATGTAGTTGTGAAGTATCCATTATTATTAATATTATTATTATTTTTATGAAACAATATTTTATTTAAAAAAAAATTGTATATTACTCCAAAAATTTCTGTAGGCTTCATGTAAAATAATTGTTGTGTTATTTAGTTTTTTACTGAAGCAGAAGGATTATTATTTACTGTTCTCCAAAGAAAAGTAAATAACCTGTAAAAAATTATAGTACGTCCCTATATATCGAAAGTAGAGTCAAAAATGTTTTACAACACATACATAAATTGAATATCAACTAAATTGGTTCGAAGCCACACAAGATGTAAGCATATAAATTAGATTGCGAAAAGTCCCCAAAAGTACGAGAAAATTATAAATGAAACCTTAGTAAATACCTTCAATGGAAAATCATAAAAGGAAAACCGATTGTATTTGAAAACTGCTTAAGTGCTAGATATATGTTTAATTGTCTCAATTTAATCACGTGGTACCTATATTAAATACCGGCCAAGTGCGTGTCGGACATGCATAACTTTGGGGTACTGTATTACAATGTACTGCTCGTAGTACAAGCAATCACCTTAGAATCACCAATCACACGCATTTTTTCTTGGGAACCGAAAATTGCGTAGGCATAAACAATTTCGTTGACAGTTTTTGTTAACTAGTTAACCTAACCAAATATTCACCTAAATAAATAAGTCCCAAAAGAACTTTCTTTACATTTTCAAAGAACTGTATATTGATACTCCAAACGATATGATGTGCCATAAATATCTTTCACCCCTTAGTTCAATGTACGAAAAGCCACCCCTAACTTTTTAGTTTTCATGATTTCTCTACAGAATTGTATGATGGTTTATATAACACATCTGCGTGTGGGATTTCATCTGAATTGAGGAAAAAATGGCGGAGATATAAGCCTATGACATACAGACAGACGGACAGGCGCACAGACAGCCAAAATATAATTATAAGAGTTCCGTTTTGACATTTGGCTACGGAACCCTAAAAGCGCAATAATACCAAAATTCTATTCCATAACAAAATGATAAAGCATCGCATATATTGTAACTAAAGTGTACAGTCTCTACTAGCTGTACAATCTTTTTTAGGTGTTATGAAAAATCTGTTTATACACATACTATATGGATTAATGCGGCACATCCTTGCCTTACGTCGTTTATCGTCATTGTTGCGTAAATCTTCTTGATTTGTCTGCTTCCGCAGATCTCCGTTCAGGATGTTCAGACTTTTTTCTCAGTAGATGAAATGAGCTCATTTCAGACAGGCGTACGTACTTGTGATCTGTGTTCTATCCGAACACACCCGATAAGGTCAATTAGCATTAGTATTTCTCCTAGTACATGAAACGTACATGATGTGACGGGGGTCAATGATTGGAACGCACATTTGTGTCATTATAATGACCATATATTATATAGCTCCGAGTTGCTTCATAATTGATCAGTGTTACGGATTGTTCGGTACGATTCTGAATAATTAAATGTCGTAAATAATAAACATTAATTTCGCTTCAAAACTGGAGCCAAGTTACACATTGTTTTGTGTTATCACCGCAAGTTGAAAACAAAGTTATATATTGAAGGTTCGAATGAAAATTACTTATGATCTATATATACCTGTTCAGAACTAACTCAAGGCTTAGAGTTAGTTGGAATCGGCTCGATTCATTTAAATACGATTTTACACGTACCAACTGTTTGAAATTGAATGCCTCATTTAGGTTTACTCCGATGTACTTAGTCAACGTTTGAGGTCAATCGATCTAGTAAATTTATTATGCCTTAATGTTTTTGAAATAGTGTACATATAATGAAGCAGGTCGACACCTTTGATATCCCGGGAAATGCCGATGTTGTTGCAGAATATTTTATATAATCATTATTATTTATTCTCATTGAAAATTAATAAAAGTTAATATGCAGCACTGAACTGAACTGAACTGAATGAATGAAATGCATCATAATAAAATTATAAAACATCCGCTAATATACATAGTATCCAGCTACTCAGCATCGTCGTGACTGTGTTGACGCTGTAATACTTTACAAAATAGTTAGTAACTTTGTGGATGTCCCCTCGTTGTTGGAAAATATTTTCTTTCGTGTTCCTAGCCGACGGGAGAGAAGTTGCCGCCAGAAAGCGTTTTTTTTTTTTTTCAGTTACAAATATTGTGGAACATGTTACGCTAATAATAGTTTCTTGATGCGTGCTTGCCAGTTGTATAACAATCAATTATGTGATATTGATATTTTCAACTGCACCTTAATTAATCTAAAGAAACTGGTCTTGACTGTTTTGTCGGAACGGAATAGCAGTCAGCAGTAACTGTTTAATTTGTATTACACAATTTTATTGTATTTAGTTTATATGCGTGATGTTACCGTTAAGTTTTTGTTAGATGCATTTTTATTTCTATTTTTTATATAACCTATTTTTTTTATGAGGCTCTAGGTCTATAAAAAATTAAATGTTTATTATGTAAGTTATATAAAAGACTGTTGTTTCTAATAAATAAAAATAAATAAATATTTAAATAAATTTTTATCTTAGTACTAAAATTAATTGTATGTGACCACGTGGTCAAATTTTAAATGCCAATACTTTTCTTACTGACCTATTGTATTGAGTTGGTACTTAAACTTCATGCTTTAACAAAATCAATGTGACCATGTGACCAAATTCTAAAAAGCTATACATTTTCGAAACTATCGTGTTGGTACTCAATCTTTAAGTTTTAACCACATAAATGACCTAGTGACCAAATCTTCGAAAGCTAATATTTTCGAAACTATTAGTTACAGACTTATCGCGTTGGTATTTTTGCTATATATTTTTGCGAGATCTATGAGACCACGCGACCAACTGACCGAACAAAACATATTTTTTTCGAAAGTATTAGTCACATACATTTTCATATACATATCGTGTTGGTACTAAAACTTCATGTTTTAGCGAGGCCTATGAGACCTTATGACAAAATTTTTAGAAGCAAATATTTTTGAAATAACAAATTACAGCGCTAACGTTAAGGGGCTCAAACTTCAAATTTTACACAATTATATGTGACTACGCGATCAAATTTTTAAAACTGACAGAGTGACAGTGACACGAAACAGTGATAGGCCTAACGCGTTGGTACTCAAACTATAATGTTTGAATAATATCGATGTGGTTAAGTGATCAAATTCTTTGTTAAGTAATATTAAGGAACGTTGCCAAACATTGAGAAATGTTGTAAAATCTAGAAAAATAGTGAAGAACGTTAAAGAATATGAGGGAGATTGAGAAACGTCCAGAAACATTGAGAAACGGTGAAAATTTTTGAGAGACATTGAAAAAATAATATAAACGCGAGTGTTACAACCCTTCATAGCATGGCCCCTGCTACTGAGACTAGAACGGGTCGCTTCCTCCCTTCGCACTTACCTTACGATTGCTCTGTTTAGAAGCTTTTGTCGACCCTGTATATAATAATAATAATAATAACGTACACATGACAACAACGTTTAGGCACCAAACTAAGCCTTAGCTTGTGTTTTGGGTGCCAAGCGAAGACACCACATACATATAACAACCAAGACCCGGTACCAGTATCGATATTCATCATATAAATACTGACCCGACCTAAGATTCGAACCCGGGCTTTCCAGCTTCGTAGGCAAGGTCGCTACCCACTAGGCTAAGCGGTCGTCAAATATATTCCCTCTGTGCTTTTGCTTTGGTTACGCCCGGGCTCGATGAGTTTGATTACGTAAATTTGTACTGTTAATTCTTTTACTCTCGTTTCCACTGCCATTGTCGTATCTATTGTCGTACCAAATTAGTATCTATTACGTATAATGACTAGTAGTTTCCACATAGGATTTACTTATTGACTTTTTTTAATGTGAATTGTACAGTATCAATAATTAAGTTTCTAAATATTTACATTCCAGTATGTCTTGCTCAAAATTCGGAATACAATCAATCAATCTTGTTTTTAAAAAAGTTCTCGTTATGCTGAATTTAAAACTATCATTTCAAAAACTTGTGAATTTACATCACATAATTAAAGATGCTATATAAATTAAACGCGTGACTCAAAAGGTTTTATTTAATCTCTCGAAGTCTTTGACGCTATCGATAATACACTTTGGTGTGTGAATAATATCCCTTACAAGATATTTGTTACGGGCTTCGAAAGGAAGCGTCCCGCCTTATCCACGGCCGTGTTTTCTTAGGCGTCGCCCGACGCACGGAAGTCATTAAGTACTTATTATCCTTAGCGGAAGTGCGCGCGGCACACCACTGGATCCGGTGCCGGGCCGGAACTCCATCACCTTCCGAACGAAGCTTTTACGTAGGTGCAACTATTATGTCCACATATTTCTGATTACGGTTTGATCATGATGTTATTTATGTACGTTTAATATTATCGCTTTTGTTTATTTAACGATTATTACTAGAAAGAACTTGTGTTCGCGCCATAGATTATGGACCCGACGATATCATTCACTCTCAATCATCGCGCGCGCCGGTAGCGATCGACTCGCTACGGCGTTCCACGTAAATGACTTACTCGCGTGTACTCTCTCCGAACCGTCGGTGAAAAGTGTACGTCGCTAAACACAAAACCCAATTTCGAATCGTTTGAATATCATGGGATCCCACCAGCGCTAAATAAAGGCAATTAGTGTATAGTCACAATAATATCAGCTCAGACCGTTATTGTGAAACCCCCGGCGCTGACGCGTAGCAGCACAAGGCAAACTAGGCGTCTCGCCAGTATTATCACCATCAGCTCAGGTCAGTTTCCCTTCTCATCGTTTCGTATTGTAGTCGAACAGGCTACATTACAACTTGGCTTATGAATCCCGCCGAAGTTAACGGCGCGCACAAGTTTTTCTGATAAATAGCCACTTGAACTGCGTCCAGGAAACATCTGAACGTTCGGAGCAAACTTCTGAATGTCTAATTTTTTCCCCATGAATATCTTTATGTCCGAAGTTACTAATAGCCCTACATTTTTGTAGTTAGTACATTTTTCCGTCTATTATGATAAATATATTTTTTGGCGCTCTAAAAATCACAATAAAAACGAATAAAATGTACGATAACTCTTAAGTACAACGCATCGACGAAAAAGGCAATTCATACGCTGAGTGCGTGTAAATTTTCTTATATTCATGTAATAATGCTTTAAAATGACATTATTGAATAAATAAATGAATATTATTGTTCGGGTTATAATATAGTTTATATGAGAGATGAAACTGATTTTATATACGCGGCATTTCGACGCTGTTTAAAAATATATTTCCTTTAATGCAAGTAATTAACTACGTAAACAGATTTTATTAGTGTGGTGTGACGCACACTTAATTTTGTTATCGAAATCTTATGGAAGCGTAACAAAGTCACTTATGGTCAACTGAAAAGTAAGTGATGCTTTGCAGTATTCAGTAAAGTTTGTGTGTGCTTGAACGGGCGAGATGGTGTTGATAGATTGCGGCCTGACATGGGAGGTTAAGTCAACACTATCCGACATGACACGAAGGCAAGTGCAATATTAAATTCTCTAACGTCAATTCTACTCATACAATCAATGAATTTTTCTGGTTGTATTTATTGAAAATATTAGAAAATATTCCTATTCCCGACGAATATACAGGGATAGCTAGTCAAAGATACTGAAGGGAAAGTACCATAAATATGCCCAGAATGTTTCCCACAGATAAATTATTTGGATCATATAACTTGTTGACAGTGAGACAGATATACATTTGGCAAGTTATCATGCATTTTGCGAAACATGTCAATGTTATACAAATAAATAAAAAAATTCGAAATCTCAGAGCAACCTCAACCAGTACATACGTAATACCGTTTAGACGCACAGATTTTGCACGCAGACATTTTTCTTCTATTGCTCCGCGCATGCATGAGATGTTACCCACTGACGCCCAACAGTACATAGACAATTTTAGAGATGTGGCAGTGGTTGCACCAACTCAGCTTAAACTATTAAGTATCAAAGTAAAAAACTACTTAGTAAATATTGGATATTATGAATTTAAGAAACTATATATTACTTTAATCAAATAATATTATTAGTATAGTTTTTGTATATATGTGATTGTATTATATATGTATTTATGAGTATGTGTGTATGTATATGTATATATATAGGAGTGAGGGTGTGTTTGTGTGTGTGTTTGTGAGTAGGAGGGTGTATTTATGTATATTTTTAGGTGTATAAGGATATATGATTCTTTCAAGCATTTCAAACGCGAATTTAATGATTGCTGTACCGAACGCTCACTTATGTTCAATTTATGTTTGGGTAAGTGGTCAGCCCTGACACAGGCCTTGGTCTTTTTGGGCTGCTACTGCAACACAATATTGGTTCAATGCGAGCGCTTACCGGATCTCATAGAGTAATTAGATCTTACCTATCCGTAGACATAGAATCTGCATGTGTTAAATAATGTAACAAAAATTTTGTATTGAAATAAATAAATAAATAAATAAAAAATATTATAGAAAACAAATTTATCTATAAGGAAACTTTATATAATTTTAAAGACAAAAAACTTTGCACTAATGGAATTTTGAAAAAGTACATATCGTCTGAGCCGAGTATCAAATTGTCACAAACTAAAAAAAAATTATAGCACAAATAGATAGAGTCAATCGGATCAAGGGATCGAATCTCTTCTATGAAATCTCTATCTAAAAATTAAAAGAAGAACATAAAGTGTAAACGATTAATCTAAATAATTAATACATCCTTATTAAACTTTTTTACATTCGTGTAATGAATTGCGCAAATCAGATCTCATTTTGAAGAACTCATTAGTGAAGTTGATTTATGACTTTCAAAAAAAAATACAAAAAGTTATTTTTAAATCTGCGTCGCGTCGTCTCAGTTCGATTTTCGGCTCAGACGAAAGTCTTATTAAAATTCCAGGAATACTAACATTTTTATTTTTTTTAAATAAACTAAGTTTTCACGGTAGATACTAACGGAGGATTCAGAGCCCGTTTGTTTGTCTCGCTTTGTACATAGTAATTTTATAACAAAGAGGAGATTTGCAACTTTTTTTGACTTTCGTATTGTTTATACTTTTTTTATAAGACGAGCGCGGTATGGTGTATTAGCGTGACAAAGGGGAAGCAGAAGGAAAAGTGAAGGCGAGAGCAGGAAACAGAAAGCTTTAAGCGTGTTGTGTGTGTGTGCGTCGCTAAATTATTATTATTAAGTAAATAATGAAATAAAATTTATGTAGTAATTTAGCTTAACCATGCATACAACTTAATATTTCTTGAACAAACTGAAATGACCACTTTGTTAATAAATAATACATTGTAAAACTCTAATAAATATTATAATACTTTCAATGAAAGATTTCTTACATTAGTGGCACGGCTCGAAAATAAAAATGTAAATTCCGGAGCGTTGCTCCGCAGAATATGTATGAGGGCACGGTGGTGCTGGCCGAGCCCTGACGGCTCCACGTGATAATTAGCCGCGTCAATATGCGGTGTACGCTCTCCGCCGGCCATTTGAATATTTCCCCGCGGACGAACTTTGTCTCGTACGCATTAGAAATGCCAGATACACCGAAATGATGAGGACATGTCACACGGCCCACTAGGCGGGATTAGCGCCGGTCAGCTGAATTAATAACGCAACCCCGTGCCGCAATTTAAGCTTCAATTAACATATTTTAAGTATATAATTTCTTTTTCTAGTCTGTTATAAAATTTAAAAAAAAATTCACTACTATGTAAAGTACCAACGGTATAAAATAGTTAATTTCGTGGGACAAACCTGATATTCGATTGTTTAAAATTGTTGAGTGTTTTTGCAATGATTACTTAGTATTTCGATGCAATGATAACACAAAAAGTTGCCAACTTTTATATGTTTGTGTGTGTGACTAAACAGTTCACCCAATCCCGCTGTCCTAGCCAAATATGAACCATCTCTGCGTGCGTCAATTATAACCGAACTGTTAGGTGCTATTTTTTCCTGACTGCGAGAGGTAATGGCTTTTGAGTGTATGTATATACCTATGTATGTTTGTACCCTAGATAATTCTTTGGCATGCCCTGTAACCTAAACGGCTTGATGGATTTGAACATTAGATATGTCATTACATTCGCCTTAATTGTGGGAGTGACATTTCAGTATGGTGTCTGCGAATCACAAACGAAAAAGGGTACCATAAACTTTGTTTTTGTTTTTATATAAATATTATATATATATAAATATTACATTTATCAAATTAAAGCTAATAATTAGGTCTCTCCAGGTATATATATTAAATGTTATAACACTTTTATGCAACCATTTTGACATAAATTAAAAAACTGTGTGTTTAATGTAAAGACAATACGTTATATCTTTGTCGGGCTGTAATCAAAACTAAAGTATATGCATGCAAATTGAGAAAACTAAAAAAATAAATAAAAAAACTAAATTATAAAAAAAAAATTAACTTAAAAGAGAAAAAACGTGCTATATTCTAAAGAATTTGGTTTGAACGACGACGTAGATTGCACCATGTAGTCCCCCGTCATCATACATAACTATTCAATAATTTCTCACACTTGTATCGATGGACATTCCAGCTCTTGTCCTAAACTAACGCTTACTTCAAATATTTGGGAATAATTTTGGACAACACTCTTAGTTTTTACTATCAAGTTGAGCTCCTGTCCTCAAGGACTCGTAAGTTAATTTACTCGTAAATACTCGTAAGTGTATTTGCTGTGTGAGAGAGAAATAAATATTATAATCTATATTAATAAAATTGAAGTGTCTGTCTGTCTGTCTGTCTGTCTGTCTGTCTGTCTGTTCCGGCTAATCTCCGAAACGGCTGAACCGATTGCAATGAAACTTTGCAGACGTACAGAGGGTATTACTGGGGGTGACATAGGCTACTTTTTGTTTGTCTGTCTGTCCATCTGTCTGTCTGTTTGAGCTGATCTCAGAAACGGCTGAACCGATTTCAATGAAACTTGGCAGACGTGCAGAGGTTATTATCAGGGGTGACAGGCTGATTTTTGTTTGTCTGTCTGTCCGTCTGTCTGTCTGTTCGAGCAAATCTCCGAAACGGCTAAACCGATTTCAAGGAAACTTGGCAGACATGCAAAGGGCATAATCGGGAGTGACATAAGCTGTTTTTTGTATGTCTGTCTGCCAATCTGTCTATCTGTTCCGGCTAATCTCCGAAACGGCTAACGTGATTTCAATGAAACTTTGCAGACGTACAGAGGGCATTACCGGAGATGACATAGGTTATCATGTTGGTACTCAAACTTGATGTTTTGGCGAGATTTATGTGACCACGTGACCAAATTTTTAAAAGCTTATATTTTCGAAACTATCAATCGCAGACCTATCGTGTTAGTACTCAAACTTCATGTTTTGGCGAGGTCTGTGTGACCACGTGACCAAATTTTTAAAAGCTTATATTTTCGAATCTATCAATCACAGACCTATCGTGTACTACTCAAACTTGATGTTTTGACGAGATCTATGTGACCACGTGACCAAATTTTTAAAAGTTTATATTTTCGAGACTATCAATCGCAGGCCTATCGTGTTGGTACTCAAACTTTATGTTTTGACGAGATCCATGTGACCACGTGACCAAATTTTTAAAAGCTTATATTTTCGAAACTATCAATCGCAGATTTATCGTGTTAGTACTCAAACTTGATGTTTTGACGAGATCTATGTGACCACGTGACCAAATTTTTAAAAGCTTATATTTTCGAAACTATCAATCGCAGATTTATCGTGTTGGTACTCAAACTTTATGTTTTGACGAGATCTATGTGACCACGTGACCAAATTTTTAAAAGCTTATATTTTCGAAACTATCAATCGCAGATTTATCGTGTTAGTACTCAAACTTGATGTTTTGACGAGATCTATGTGACCACGTGACTAAATTTTTAAAAGCTTATATTTTCGAAACTATCAATCGCAAATTTATCGTGTTGGTACTCAAACTTGATGTTTTGACGAGATCTATGTGACCACGTGACCAAATTTTTAAATGCTTATATTTTCGAAACTATCATTCGCAGATTTATCGTGTTGGTACTCAAACTTGATGTTTTGACGAAATCTATGTGACCATGTCATATTACCTAATTTCATAAGATTTCTTAGGCAGTTAAATTTCAGAACGTTCTAGAAAGTGTTACAATGTTCTAGAGCGTCGCGTTCCTTTAACTGTCCCAATACAACTGTGCTCAACGCGAGCGAAGCCCGCGGGCGAAAAGCTAGTTATTAATATTAATGTTTTTTTGTCTTAAGCAGATATTAAAATATCGCATGAATATGCTTGAATGGTATTAATACTACTAAGGGGGCAAATAAATTAATAACCAAAATATGTTGAGCGGTGGTCTTTATAAAAAAATAAAGTTTCTTGCAACAAATATGTTTTGTAGTTTTTAGTCCCCGCGCCCGCAATACTATATACCATTCAAGCCATTTTTATGTGATAATAAATTTTAATATCTGCTTAAGTAGTTATCGGGCTGCATTCTAAAATGAAGTTCTATGAAATATAATTTGTTTTTTTCTTACCATTTAATTTTTTTTTTTTTATTTAAGTGCTTTTCCAGTCCCATTCTTTCAACTATGTTTTCTGATAGTGAAAATATATCTAGAAACGTATATAATCAAAGTTTCTTTGTTTACTATTGTGAAAAAGCAATTTTGTTTTTGTACTATTGCGCTCGATTGTATTTTTCCATCGCCATTTGCGTTCACCTACACGTTTACTTACATGTTTATTTACAGCAGCGCTTTATATAGGAAAATAATTAAAGTTTTTAAGAGAAATTTTAAATACTCTCTAAAAGTTTTTTGTATAGACTTAGCTACATATATTATAATTTACTTCAATCTTCAAAAATTGTAGTCCAGGCTTGTTCTAATACAATGAATAACTGTATGCATAAAATTAACTAATTAAATTAAATTAATTAAAGTAAAAAGAGTGTCACCCCTTGTCTTTACATCATGCACCACTTTGAAGCACTCGCCGTTTCGAGGGGGACGCGCTGGGAATTAAAAGTCAGTTCCAAGCTCATGTCACTCCCATCGCGTCCCTTAGCCCAGCGATTTACGTCATTGCAACAAAATCCCCTCGTTTGAATAAACATCTCCGGCTCGGAAGCTGGTGACAAATTGCCACTGTTCGCCGCCAACAGTCGAGACGAGCGTTAGCTGTAATAATTTTTTTTAACTGCGTACGAGTGAGCTCGACTACCCATCTAATTATTCATGCGATATCCTCAGCCCGATAGTTTGCCTGCCAACTTTCGACCGCGTTCCTCTATGACTCATTTTCCGCTTTTCCGTTACATAGTTTCGTTACAAGGAGCAAACTGAAAACGCTGTAATATTTTAAAACTTGTCGGATAAACATCATTAACGAAATGAATCGATTCAGCGGTACTTGTACTTTGTAATTAACAGACGTAATTAAAAACACTCAGTGGTGTTCGTGAGGTTCATTTGCGCCTGATTCACATTAAATAATAATAACATGACTTGCTGACTGTATGGCCGAGTGGTTACAGACCCTAACTGCGAAGCCAAAGGTTCGATGAAATATTTGTGTGCATGAACATGTCTATTTGTTCCGTGTCTGGCTGTAAAATATCTAAATATGATGTATATATTATAAAAAAAAAGAATTCAAGTATGTATATCAGTTGTCTGGTACCTATAATACAAGCTTTGAAACTAGGTGGCGCTGTGTGAAATGTCCCAGGTGTCCTGATTGTTAATTTATTCAGTATTTCACAATATGATGCCATATTGAATTTGAAATTCACTCTGTCATGGCTGCATCTACGGGGTATTGAGTATGCAAAATTAGCGCGACCCATTTCCTCTTCACAATATATGCCGCTCAACAATCAGAGCATGTATGCATACAATAAACTGCAAAAAACTTTGCTAAAATCATTACTGATATTGCAACCTACATTTCGGATCTACAATTGCTTAGACCTCATGAATCAAAACCCGAGTACACACGGAAGTCCATTTTTATTTTTAATCCTCATAAATTTTTACATTTAAAGTACCTACTTAATGCGGAATGATTTCGATATCACTTGGTTCACTTTGCGTTCGCATTTCAGATAGATATCCGCTAGCGAATCTAGTGAAACATTACAGCACGCGATAATTTTATCTTTCATAGCTTATTTATTCAAGCATTTACGTACCTAACAACTTTTTTATAAGTATAAACTTTTCTCTGCAAGAGTTTATTTTCTGTTTATTCATTTGTTTAATTTTTTTCATATTTCACATAAATATTGCGCCTGTAGCAGAAAAATAAATGTTATTAATAATACATTTTTTTTAAAGACCTAATCTACCATTAATTGTGATTATGAGTCTATAGTTCGAGGAATTTATAAACAAATTATCGAAAAATCTCAAAATGCAATATTGTTAAGCTATTAATAACATATACTGAAGAGAAGATGTGTCACCTAAATTTTTCAAACTTAACATGCCGTAGGCTCCAATTTATATACCGCTGTTCTGGATAACAAAACATGTTTCAGTGTTATTTTATTTTGATAAAACAACTCGATATGGATGACAACATTTTTCAATTTCATTTCAATTCGTATGAAACGATTTAAAATTATAACGTAAAGGTATGAAACGCTACTACGTTTCTTTATCATTTAGATATTAATTCCTGTTTGTTTTAAGTATTCAACTGATCGGTTGGTCGAATAGTCGAGGCTTCGACTGTAGACCCAAAGGTCGCGTGGTCGATTCCCGCTCGAAACCAATTAATACTTGTGTGTACATGTGTATTTGTTCCGGAAGTATGTATATCAGTTGTTTTAGCATCCATAGCACAGATAGGATTAGATAAATGTGTGTGGAATGTCCCAAATAAAGGAAAAAAAATATGTGAAGAGCGTAAGTAGTCAGCGACTATTATCGCTCGATGTTCGCATCTCCATCAGCAGTATATTGTAGTCGTCTGAAACACATTGTTATCAATCATGTTATAGTGTAGAGGTAGTCCGAGGTAGCCACTAAAAGTTACCAAGAGCGCAACACTTGTCGCTACGAGAGATGCCGGCTGGCGTTAACTGCGACACTTACTTCGACCGCATTCTTGCGGCACATATCCATAGTTCTCTCGAACAACTTCCAGGACGAACTTCCTGACGGAGACATTTCCCTCCGTCCCATGGAGTGAGAACCTTAAAATTTAATATATAATGTGGCATAGAATAAAAAAATCCATTACAACAAAACGACGGTGAACTAGATTTTCTTTTATCTTTTGTCATTGGAAATGACTTTCATTTCGTTGAAGTTTATGGAGTTATTTGGGAGTTTTGTGAGACAGGCAGATTGCACGAAGAGTTTTTGTGATATCGGGATGAACGTGGTGTCAAAAAACGCAGCTCGGCAAGTTCTACAGAAGGCAAAAGACAATTTGGAAAAAGTTCAAAAACAAAAAAAATATCGGCAAAAAACGAAAAATTATCGCAATTTTTTCCCCCGATTTTCATTTTGGGAGCCCAATATCTCGAGAACCAGGTCCGAATAAGAAAATAAATAAAAAAATGGCTTGGGGTAATTAGACGGGAAATCGATTGAGACTAAAATTGTTAACCATAAGTATTGGTTAAGAGTGCCCTTAGTTGGAAGTCGGATATGCGTCGGTGATACATTTCGTACTAATTCGGTTTGTTCGATCGAAATGTCGTACAGAATGTTATATATATCGAAGTTTTAAGCTTATTCATATACGGTTGTGTTATTTTTTAGCGAAAAAAATTTATTTCGAAATATATTATCCAAAATATGTGTGTTTATTCCGTTAGGTTCATTTCCAATGTCGTAAGAAGTTCGTGTGAAAGCAGGAGATCCGTTTATTTTTACATTCAAATTATATTTATGAAAAAAATACCATCCAAAACCAATAACAATCATTATAATTAAATGTCTTCGGTGGTTGTAATTTTTGTCTGTTCTATTTTATTTAGACGATCGGATTTAGATTAATCTTTGTTCGACAGGACCTTTGTAAAACACGGACTGTGAGTAAATAGTCAGTGAACTGAATTGCTGTCGAGTTTATCTTGGTGGCTTCGTTGGTTCGCAAGCTTTCCAATTTCTTTCAAAGCGAACCGATTCTCCTACTCTTTGCAAAAACTAATTAAGCCGAACATCGACGTTTGTCGCTTCGACGGTAATGAATAGTTTTGAACCTCGGAACCGATTTCAAAAAAGTGTTCTCCGATTAAAACAATGCAGTTTAACATGGAGTGGTTTTAATTGAACGTGTTCAGTTTGAACATACTCTGCTGGCTGAAAAATGAATTGATAGAATATCGTTTTATCGACGACTCTGCAAATTTTTTGAAAGTACAATTTTATTTTATTTAAATGTACGTGTATTTAAATTTATACGTATAAATATAGATAAAAATTTATCTGTGAGTTATATAAAACACATCAAAGAAACTATAAATGCGATTCGAAGTCATGCGCGGAATGGTTCATATCTGGCTTATACATATGTACATTTCAAATATTCAACTAAATCGTAAAGATTGCATCCCAACTGATGTTATAAATTTATATATAATACATTATGTTTAGCATGAACATAGTTAAAGAGATGAAGAGTAACATAGACAATTTTTTACTCCGGAAACATTTCTCATTCCCTTGAAAATCTTTGTAATATTGTGATTTTAATCAAATCTCAACAGATCAGGAGACTCACTTTCTATCCTACTTGGGGAATAGTAGACACTACCAGTGAAAGATTTCCTCGACTTTTTTCGCCAGAAAAGACCTAACTCCCACGGGAAAATAAAATAGGGCATGGGCTGTGACGCGGTTTTAATCACTATTACAAACAATGAATTGAATCTTTATTTTTACACAGGAAAACTAAAAAAATAAGTGAAATAGGTCATAGACATGTTTTAACATAAGAAAATATCTTGTTTTGGAAAAATAGAAAATACGCGGGTGAAAACACTAATTATACAAACTTATGTTCCACGCGGGCAAACTTATGGACAGACTCTTGTAATTGTAATAAATAATTTCGCCTTACGACTTTTCACTTGACAAGCACATACAAATACATATCGAGTAAATTAATTTGACAGCAGCGTTTGGTTTTAATCATGGACGTAATACTACTTACTACGTCCATGGTTTTAATAGAGTCAGAAATGTCAATTCACAGTATCGAAGTGACATTACGCAACTTTGCAGGGTGCACTGAAAAAAATTTCAGAATGAAAACAGAATATTGTAAACTTAAATCGTGGTATTACTTGATTTAGCTCAGCACTCTATATTACGTCATGCAGCTGCAGGACAAGTCTGTCGGTGTACTTTTCACGTATCCATATTAATGTTATATTGTACGTATTTAAGTCTAAAGTGTACGTTGACTATATTTCTGAAATATACATTCGTCTGCACGATGGATTTCTCTCAGTTTGGGAGACTGGCATACGGGAACCTTGCGCACTGAAACTCGGCCTGAAACTCGTCATCTTACACCAGCTAGCTAGAGTATGAATGGTTAGACGGTAAACGCAAAAGAGGGCTTTTAGTCAATTCCTACTTTTATGCAAATACTTTAGCGTGCCAGCATGAAATGACGTAAGTATACTGCGTCTGTAAAATACCCAAGTGAAATCCATTTGTAGAACTTTTCCACAGATTTTCAGAACCATTTTCTTGTAATCTCAATATAATTTATGTTCTAAAGTTTTTCAGTATTTATCGGGTTTTGGAAAAAAGAAGAATGAAACGGGAATTTTATATGCATTTAAAAGGCATGCGGTAAATATTTTAATATTCTTATTATACCTATTTTATTTGTCAACGATGACCCCTTTCGGTGGCCTTCAAAGAGCAATTTCAACTTGAAAATTGCTTTGCATTTGCTTTTAAGTTTAAGCGTTAATCAAAACAATTCTTCTTATTTCTACTAAGAGTCTTAACACAAAAATCGCTAAAGAGGGACAATCACATTAATGTCTCTTTGTCTGCTGGTTACACATCTATGGATCTATTGGACCGATATTTTGTCTGCCGATATTTAGAGAAGATGACAAAACCATCGGCACATGAACACACCCAATTTTCTTTCAACACCCAAAAATAGTTCTATTCACGAGCGACTAAATATAAGTCTGCGAGGTGTCCTTTACTGAATATAATAAACGAATAGACAGCGTTTATTTTGTACACCAATTATTTAATATAATTTTTTTTGTGATTATATATACTCCTATATATATATAACACCCCAAACGGTTTATGTTTTACAGTTCGTTTTTTTCTCATTTTTCGGCGCTTCAGAGACTGCAAAGTTTAAGTGAAATTTTGAGTGAAATCAGAAACTTAACTAATAATAAACATATTAAGTTTTCAAATTACTACTGGTTTCAGAAAAAAAATAATCTAATCTTTAAACTTAAATTAAGAGTAGGTACTTAATAATAAAGCGTCCAATTCGTATAATCATTATCATTATCATAAAACTTCCAAGCTTCAAGTTACTCGTAGCCTTTCCTCAACCTTGTGTAGCCGCTTGAGATAAGGAGTTAGACCATAAGCCCATCATGAGGGTTGGGTGTGGAATTCGGTATGTAAAGTAAAAATAGATTAGGCCGATTCCAAAATTGGAGATAAATTGTTTGGAGATAAATTGTTTCTTGGCCATATTTTGCTATTAAGAGCTCTTTAAACTGCAAAATGGTAATTATTTCAAGAAAAGTAAATTTTACTATTTGACCTTAGTTTGTCTTCTGTTTCACATTTATATTATGACAGTTTGCGGGTTAGATATTAGTATCCAAGTAACAAGAAAAACAAATGTCTTTGTCAAAAAAACAGAGTAATATGAATAGGTATTACTAAAAGTAATGAGTAGTAAACGTAAGTAATAATATGCGTAGTCTGTGATCCTCGTATATGAAACCTTACATTCTCATTACGCCCTGTATATACCTAAATATACGCATACACTTATGAACACACCTTAATAATATTCAAAAATAATTGAAATAAATTAAAAATAATTAAATAAATTATGTCATACTTATGAAAGAGCGGAGTCTTCTGGTACAAGCATACTTTAAAAGAGACTCCAAACCCTGTTCTGTTTATTTTATTTACTTGAACCAATAAAGACAGTTGAAGTGAATTGAATAATTGAATTTAATTCGAATTCAAATGTTTTTTTTTTAAATATTCCAATAATTAACATTTCGAAACTTTACATGAAAATTTTTGGAATAAAATAATATGAATAATTCGTTTAATATGAATAAATACTATAAATGTACCGAAATTCCGATTAGAAAGTCCGTAAAATCAACGTTACTTGTACCGGGTAATATAAAAGCAACGATAGGAAAGCACATAAAAGCCCATTTGAAAGCCTATAGTTTTTCTTCGTTATCTGCCTAATTTATATTTTAGGTACAGAAATTAAATGCGCTAGTGTGACTCGTGCTTAACCATTTTTTTAATAGTTTTTTTTTTATTATATATATATATATTTTACAAGTATTTTGTTAACTTAACCAATAATTTTACATCGATAGCATACGCTTTATACGAAACGAACGTATTTTTTGCTATCGTAAGACGAGTAGGAATCTGTTTGGTTAGTAATTTAACATGTTTTGACTAAGCGACAGGCCATCTATTTCACATGGGCAATATGTGGAAGGTTGTGAACGTCGTGCTGACGAAGCGCGCCGTGGTACTTCATCTCGCAGCGTCACTGGCACGACTCGACCTAGAATGTGCACAGGCTGGCTCCGTATTGCGACGGATTCGTTGCACGACCTGGTTTCCTATAGCCAACTTTAAATTATCTATATATAAAGTTCAAATTGGATTTGTGGGAATATGAACTTAAGCGGATAATAGGATTTCGTAACTTGATCAATTCGGTGATTGTTTTATAAAGGCCATAAAATTCGAGATATGAATTTAGAAACAAAGTCTATAAAGGACTTTACTTTTATTATTTCATTTATTTACTAAACCGTATTCCAAATTAAACGAAAGTAAAAAAAACAACTTTTTCTGTTATTCTGTGGAGCCCGTGGCTGTTGGAGCCTCGAGGCCAGAAATTTAATTAGGAGCATCGGCCGCCGACTTAAGGAGAGGGAGTGTGACCTCCGCTCGTGGTCGTTTCTGATGCAGAGGCTCGCCATAGCGATCCAGCGCGGTAATGCCGCGAGCGTTATGGGTATCTTTGCATCGGGTTCGCCAGGGACTGGTTATTTTTAGCTTTTAAGATTGTATATAGACTTTATATTTGTAGATTGCTTCCATAGTTTTTAATTAAATTTTAATAAACCAAATTGTTATAATTAAATATCCATCCTTCTAAAGAACACGAAATTGGTTAATAAAACATTTACACTTTTTATTAATTATTCAATTGAAATACGAAAATGATAAATAACTAATTGTATTGCTTGACAATATTAAATTATATTATCAAAATTTTTCTATGATGGCTAATAACATTTTACTATCTTTGTAAATCTCAACAAATTTAATGCTTCAACTTAGTAATTAATTGCTCATCGCAATTTTCTGGTCAAGTACTTACTATAACTCTATTTAGGTGAAATGGAATGTAGCCAACTCGTAATGTCTGGACTCGTTATTACCTAGTACTGTAGCTGAGCCTCTTTGCCAAAATGCGTTTAGTTAAAACCATAATATACTCGAAAAAAATTTGAGTCATTGGATCATTCCACGAAATGTTTATAGATTATGTACATGTTTTATGATGCTTTTTAAAGTCGCATTTACCGTAGTATGTAATTTTCAATGTTATACAATCACGTAATGTAAATGATGTTGCGTACCTGCCAAGAATCGCTTGAATGGGCAAGCAACTTCGTAACATGTTAAGATTATCTGATATTACCTACAACCATGGCATGACTTAATTTGAGTCCAAAGACATATGTCTGTTCATTTAGACTTTTTATTGCTGTAATTCAAACACAATAGTCTTTTTATATATATATATAAGTCCAGATATAGTCTAATTTAATGCTTATTATTGTAAGTACAAAGTTATTTATCATCTAACGCTGTTATGTAAGCTGAAATTTATGGAATGTTCAGAGAAACATTTTTTATTCCCTAGCGGATGGAATAAACATCCCTCATGCCCTTCTGAAAGTTTATTGCTGTGTCATGTGTTTTTAGACTGAAAATCAGTGCGTTTCCTAATATACTTTGCTGGGTAACATACTTTGAGGACTGTATTTAATACATAACGAGACAGCTAATATAAAATTACAGATATATGTCTATACACATACATTCTATAGCAACTATATTATCAGCAGTGTATTGTATGTTAAAGTGTACAAAGTCAGTTTGACTTATGGAATGATGTAAACCAAAGTGGCGTATGTGAAGAGGTTGCGTGGGGATCCGCGTCCACTCTTTGCCTTAGACTCGTCAGCTCTTTCGCCCATGTTCCGGTAACTTAAACACCAAAGTTGGACGGAACGAATTTCTGTCAATCTCTGTGATCTATATGCATCAACGACACATACTTTCGAATTTAGTACAAAACAATATTAATGCGTCTTTGTGAAGATAGGCGTAGAAGAGATATCGACCAGAAACTTTAATTGCTACTACTTTCATTCTTAAGGTTCGAGCGCTCTGTGAAGTGGAGGATGAAAGTGGGATGAGTGTGCATATTTCCATAGGCCGTGCCTCAAGTTTGTCTACGTTATCGGGCTGCTTTCGTTCTGAGTCTTCCTCTCGTGAAATCTTGCGACATTTCTAGATTAAGAACAATGACTACGGCCGCGTCTGCGCAAGCGCCTTTAGCACCAGGTCATTATTTTTATGAAATTATTGACAAATGAAATTTAAGATCACTATCACAGTACCCGTAAATAAATCTTCCATATTCGATAGCTTCATACGATAAATTACAACTCAGATGGAAACCCATGTTAAATCGGAAGCCTTTATCTAGGTACGTGAACGAGCGCCGGCGTTGCACGAACGGCCAGTAGATCGGCCGGAGTCGGGCCACTCGGATATTATTCCGGGGGCACGCTTCCCGGGGCATGCATATTCATGCGAAGGGGTCTGAGGCGCGTATTAATTTGCATCCCGATCCGACGCCCGGTCCCAACTACAATGTCCATTTTCGTTTCTTTGTGTCGACCACTCGGCGCTGGTACGTGAAAACGCCGGCGACACCCCTGGCCGCTCACTTACCCGACACGCACGGAAAACCCTTATTTACAGAACGATTTACGTACTATGCGCATCCGCGAATACGCTCATCTGAATACTTAAATCCGTGTACCTAATTTTATGTTTTATGTACGTAGCGTAGTTTGGTAGCCGACAAAATAGTTTATTCTAAAAATACAAGCTGCTTACGAAAAGGTGTTTTTGGAACTTTTAGTGACTATGGGTATTTTTAATTTTTTTAATATTCTATGAATTTTAGCAACAAATAAAAACATGCAGATGTAATACCTACCGAAACGGGTTATATTATTTTATTGCACTGATGATATCACACAATATCATCACGCAAAAAGTGGAAAAATAAAATATAGCCCATCCCCGACATCAAATAAATTCACATTGGCTTTCTATTTTTCTGCCTTTTATCGAGTTCGATAAAATGATCATTATCATTATTTATCGCTGGGTTGTAAATCAAATTAAATGCCGTGCAGTAAATTTTAAAACACTCATCGTATGGGGCATTGGTCTAAGTACCCTATAAATCAGCGAATGAGGAAGTTTATACCCCGTTATGAGACTGCCGACACTCTAGTGCACACACTTTCATGTACCTTATGTGTTTGCTTTGCATAATTTAGCAGCTACTAGTGTTATTAGTTATTATTATTATTACTTATAATAAAACCACTAATGAAACTAAATTTAGTTTAAAATTTAATTTTCTTAGTAGATTAATGCCATAATTCAAAATTATCTCCATGTAAAAAGTGTGTAACTTATTGTCTTGTTAACCTTATAATTGATAAATCTGTTCCTAAAACTTTTCCACACATTCCTAATTAATTTCGAAAAGCTCTCGCTGTATACGCCTCTGCATCGCATTGCACGCTCGAAAGTTTTTCGATTTACATCTACTTTCTGTGTGGTGACATTTTATTTGCAGCTGCCCGCAGCAGTCCGTATCCATCCGTATGCCCAACTTTACACACGGAATAACATATAACTGGACGTTTGACATATAATTGAAACAAATCCTGTTTACATATCACAGATTACATAAACGTGTAGATTTTTTTAATAATTTTCACATTAATTGCATTAAATTTTTTGTCTAAACTGTAGCACCATTTATTAAACTTTCATAAATAATCCTCGATATAAAGTGAATTTATATTTTAATTAAAATTACCTATTATGTTTAGTAAGGGTCTCGCTTTTAGTGTTTTCATAATTTATGTACTTATTTTAGAGATCCCTTCAAGGGCAAATAAACTCGGCATGCTCACCTAGTTTGGAGATTTCTGAGACGTAGACAAAGCGTCGCCTGAGACGACCGATATAAACTTCGTGAATTCTAGTTTTCATATCTTATGCCGTTTGCACTCAGCCGGTTCAGTTTATAGTTTTATTAGGCACTCAGATAATAATTCAGTAATAAATGAAATGGTTAAATGTTACCGTAAGCTTTGTCGAATTCAAAGACATGTCGAATTATATAAAAGCTGTTTACTGGTTTTTATGTTTCGGTTTCTTCAAAGTCTTCATTTTTCTTGCAACACTCGAAAAGTAGCAGAACGTGAGGTGTCGCGTAGCTTGATAATTTATTTTAAAATGAAAAGAAGCCGTCGGCCGTCCACTTCGAGAAAGTAATTAAAAGCGAACGCCGCGCTCTCGCTTGAATTATTCAAGACAGATCGCGTAACTTTGGTATCAGTTTAACTATTTTAAACCTGAGGATTAATTAATAAAACGACAATAATTTATTAAGTTTGCATAGATATGATGTATTGTTCTGGAATTTACTAGTAGCCATATATTTTAGTACAAAAACGTTTGTTTGTAACTCGAAGTGCGCATAGTAATGAAGTTTTCATAACATTCGAAAAAAATGGCTAAATGTGGAATAGTTACCTGCATACAATGAACCCCGTGGTCAGGGGGTTTAAATTACTTGCCACCTCTGAAGAAACACGGCTACATTTTGTCGTGTTTTATTCTGAACGTTTCCCCGGAATGTGTTTCTAAAATGTCATTATACTAATAGCATCACAATATAGTTTAACATCATTGTAAGGGTTCCGTACCTCAAAAGAAAAAAACGGCACCCCTATAAGATCACTTTGTTTGTCCGTTTGTCTATCCATCCGTCCGTTCGTGCGTCCGTCCGTATGTCTATCAACACCCTTTATTTTTTATTGCATTAGATTTTTTAGCGAGATATGTTAAGGTTGTGGTTAGCAATTTTTAATGCCTTTAATTTATATCCATGTATACATGTAACTTTAACTGTAATTGTTTTTTCTCCAAATAAATAAATAAAATCTAGGGAACGCGAGGCTGTATCGAGTCTAAATTGAAACTGCCCAACCCACAAAATCACAATAATTTTGTTAACTACATAATGTATTGATATTTCAACATATATTAAAATCACACTGACCGGTACAGTTTCACATAAGCGCCATCCTTTATTAGAAACTGTACCTACTTGGGCCGTTATTTCGCTATGAGCAGTTCAATTTAAACCATATACTCAGGTCTACAATCTCTTGAAACTGTGAAAAAATCAAACTTCTAAGTTAACGTAAAAAAGGTACGGCCGTTTATACCGCAAAAGAACGTGTATTTCGACACTCTCAAAGGAATCAAATTTTATAGGCTACTTTCCGTTGACCTAGAACTATGAAATTTGGCAAGTACTATCGCCTTATACTACAAGTATAGGGAAAAATCTGAAAACTATACCTTTGTAATAAAATCATTAAAAATATTGTCTTTATTTAAAGTATGTAACCAATTATCGAGGTTAAGAAACAGTAAGGGCGGTTATATGGTACCTACTTTGTACGGAATCTTCGATGGGCGAGTCCGGTACTTGTTTTTTCTGCGATGGCTTCATATAAAAACTTTTTTCAGTAGTTCACACTTTTCAAGGAGTAAATAATAACAAATAAAAGAAGTATGAAATCCGTATATCAAAAAATTCACATAGAAAGCTTTGACGCACATCGAAACGTTCGATAAAAATGACGAAGATGAATGTCGTAATAAAATGTAATTAAAATTAATTTAAAGAAATTAAATTTATTATTGCTTTTATCATAATAAATCGTGTTTGTAGTATACTTTTATGTCTTTGCTATGACGATTATATGTGTATCGGACATAAGACATTAGATTTTGACCAAATTCTTCGGACGCTTTCGTTTTTCCAAAATGATGGTGCAAATAAAAGTTCATAAAAATGATTATATTGCAATGGTTAACATGCAATCTTACAAATCATAAAAAAATATACACTAAATGTAGAGGTTACACATTATATTAGTTTCGGTCGCGATTTTATGTCTTTTCGTTGTATATTTCATAGAGCTTTTACAGACTATAAAAGTTACTGCCGTACGATACACGCGAATACAATAGTTTGTCCATTAGATATTTATGTTCTTGCCAAGTAAATAGCGATATTGTGAGCTTACCAAGTGAACTACACAATTGTTTTACGAAATTAGTAGAATCTGAATAAAGGAATTATTACGAAAATTACTTGTCTAATTTGTATATAAAACAAACAAAAAATTTATCAAACTAAATTTTACCGCCCTCAAAGTAGGTGTTAACGTTTTGCAATATTACTCCGCCAGCGCTTCGCCTAGTTCTCCATACATTTTTTATAGGCTGATTGAGGTATGGCCTTCAGTTTCCATCGCAAATTTTCTTTTATACCTTCAGCCGACTAAAAACGCCATTCTCGAAGTGGTCATTTTAGCTTTGGAAACTGGAAAAAGTCAGACGGAGCCATATCAAGTAAGTGCAGTACTTGGTTAATTGCATTCGTTAGATTTTTTGCTAATAATGGCTTTAAATTGTACGTACGAGTACCATAGTGTAAAATTCAAGAATTGTTCTTCCACAAGTTTAGACGTTTCGGAGGATGTTTTCCCGCGAATGACTCACAATATCTACATAAATAATATCCCACGATCACGCAGTTTGTCCCTCTGAAAGAAATGTTGGAGCTAATCACACGCAGTAATCGAAGAAAACTATCAGCACAACCTTGATTTTTGGCGCTTTCAATTTTTTTGTTTTATATTCGTTTTCCAAGGCCATTCCAAAGCCCATTGGCATATTTGCATATTGTATTCGTAATCCCATGTCTCGTCATCAGTGGCTATGCATTTCACGAAAGTGGGATCCGTAAAAGCTTGGGAAATGTTGTTTTAAGCAACCTGATTGTGATAGCTTTTTTTGAAGAAAAATGAGCTGTTTTGGAACCAGTCCTGCAGTGACGCGTTTTACGGCGCAGTATCAGTCAAAACGTTATGAACAGAGTTAAAATATATGTCCACCTCTTGACCCAATTTTCCATTGAAAGTCGACCAGGACAAGGCTAATCAACTACCATTTTAGTAAATCCTTTGTAGGTACCATTCATATGCTTGTGTTTTTAACATACACGCGTTATCGTAGGCCTTCGGCAACATTTTCAACGATTCACTACACAAACATTTCGCTTACAACACAAAACTTAGATCAAACTATGTTCAACTATTTTTTACGTCGTAAAAACTGCTGAGGCCCTTAAAAGTATCTACGATTAGCAAAAACTGCAACTCTAAACAAACGGAATGACAGATCCCACTAAAATTTTCGAAGTAACTCAGTATGGTCTTGTTATTATCACATTCTGGATACACGTTTGCGACGATTTAACATGAAAACTATTTAATGGATTTCAAACAAAGTTTTTTAAGTATTCCATACTATACCGAAGTGAGGAATGCTATATTTTATGGTAATAGGCCACCAGGAGGCGTTGCAGTATATGTGATTATCTGAAACGATAGGGTGATTTTGATGAGGTAATTTGCATTACATAGATATCAGTTCAAAACAGGTTTTTAGATAGGCTTTTACAGTTATAGGTCACCGGGAGGCGCTTCTGTGAGTGTGTTTTTATGAAAGGCTGGGTCGATTTTGGTATGATTTTTTTTTATGATGGTTTTTAAGTGAGTTGACGATTACAAACCACCAGAGAGAGTTGTTTTAGATATTTTATATAATTTATTTTGTATGTACATATGTATGTATATCTGTCCAGATTTGATTTAAAAAGTATTCGATGGATATTAATGAATGCTCAAATGTTTTTATAATCCAAAATAATCTATAAGCTATGTCTTAAGTGCTTTGTGTGTCTTATGTGTTCACTGTCAAACCGCTGAACGGATTTTGAATAGATTTTCGGTGCAGAGATAACTTAAACCCCCAAGTATATGGGCTACTTTTCACCGCGGAAATAAGCCTATGTCTATTAGCTTTTTACGGCTAAAGCGTCAAACCTATTCTATTGAAATTTGATATTGTTGTTTTTAATTTCTCCACAACCACTCGCCGCGCTTTTCATTCGTGATTCTATTAAGGTCGATAGCGTTGACTATATGTGAGTGATATTACAGAATCTTTTTCAAGAATATTCCAGTTCGATTCGTCTTCAAATGTCCGCTTAGGAGGCACGGTACAAACGTGTAATCTATGCGGGTAAAGCTGCAAACGGAAAGCTAGTGTTGTATAACACTGTTGTATATCACATATAACACGGTGAATATCTGAAATAATAAATACATCTTCGTTTTTACACCAAAAATATGAAGACGCTTAAAACATGTTTACGTCTTTCAGGTCAGGATGTGATCAACATCTTAATAAATACTTTAAGGCGGGATGATAAAACCACATTGCTAACCACCAAAGAATCCATAAAAGAAATGACTACCAGACATGAACTGGAAACGGGAGCAAAAACAGGAAAAGCAACTGAAATAATCGCAAAAACTAAATGGCAATAGAACGTGAACAAACATCGGTCTGCTCAAAAGCCGCAGGCCTCTACTAATTAAAAACAACTGTAGCAATTACTATTGTATATAGTAATTGTAAAAAAATATAAAAATATAAATGTAAAAAGTATAAAACTTGTCAAGTAAAATGATGCATATTTTTTTAAAATTTCTGGTATATAAATTACAAAAAAAAAAAACATTCATTTCGAAACATCTGGAAAATCCTTTTTAAATATCATTAAATATTACGAAGCTTTCTAGAAAGTTTTGTTAAAAAGGTAGCTAGGTACTTTCCTAATGATTCTGAAGATTTACTGTTGAACTTTTTTATCACATTTAGACTTTTTCCTTAGGATGTTTAATATTACGGTTTTACGAAATGATTTTTCTAACTCATTTACTTGTATGAAAATATGTAAACGAAAATAAAATAATACATTTTGTTGAAAAAAAAACATGCAGCCGTAAACCGTGATGTATATTGTAGGTACGTTCTCATGTCGCTGTAATACGATAACTGTGACAAACCATAAAACACCCGGGTAGTAATAAGATTGTGAGAGAGGAGATAGGTGGTAGGGGTTTCCGTGGCTGCACTTAGCGTGCCCACCGCTCTGACCACACTGCCAACGCGCTTGTGAAAAATGGACTCTCTAATTTAGTACAAAGCGCACTTAGTCTTGCACATTATATTAATGATACTAATTTAATATTATTAATTCTTTGGTCCTAGTAAAAAAAATCAAATAAAACACTTATCTGCATACTGCTTGTGTAAAAATAAAAACCATCTACATTTTTAAAAGACCAAAATGTTAAGTCAAATTCGTTTTTATTTTTATTTTTTGTAAAAGCTTTGTATATTTAAAAGGAGTAAACACAATTTACAAGGCAGTCCTCGTCTTGCCATGATCCGAGAAAAACAACAGAATTACCATTTCGTAGTACAACTTCGGATTACGACCGCAATCAGGCGATTCCACTGTCTAAAGTGCATGGCCACCGACGGTCCTCCAACCGACGAATCATCGTGTTTCAAAGGCGACTCACAAATTCTTTGTTATTCCTTCTAGCGTTTCTTAGCTGCGGCGCGAAAGCTTCGTTTGTCCGATACTGTCTGATTTTCCCTTTGGTGCCTCGCTGCTTAAGTGTTAGCACGTTCTTATTAAAAAACTTTTTACGGGTCCTATAACCTAAAATAAAAAGTAAATGGATTTTTTGAATCATACACCAAGATTTATTGAGTTCTTTTTTTCACTTTCACGTTAAAAGTTAATACGATCGGTGTGTTGATTTTGTGATTTTGTCGCAAATGTAATAATGTTTTTATTGGTCGCATGTGCGGCTGGATTGCACCGCGCAACGTTCGCCACTCGCCGTGTTTCATGCAATTTATCACCATATAAATTCGGACCGAGATTGCTGCGACTAGATAGATACTCGTATATCCGAAAACTTTCAGAGGCGAAAAAACTAACCAAGTTTGTACAATTTATAGGCAGAAATAACGAAACTGGGTCGAGAGCTTTTTCCTATTCAACCGAATATTAGCATGTTTATTGTGATTAGTGTGGAAGGGGCTGCTTGCTCTGCGCAATCGGCGAAATGGTTACCTCCGCTCGTCACGCATTCGCCTCAGTGCGTGTTTGCACAACTTACGCGAATCCAACGATAATATAAATATTAAACGAATATAACTATGTTTACTCGCACGCCTCAACACTCGTATAGTCGTGAATAATTCAAAGAGCCGGCGAGTTCCCGTGCGCCTCCACTTCCGCCCGTCGCGCACATGAAATATACACGTGCGAACCGATTGTTTACCATGAATATCTGTGACGCGATCGGCATTACCATAGTTTTTATATCTGCACTTAAAAAGACGCAACGAAATCGCCGCAAACAGATATTTCATAAAGTTTCATGTGATTTATTAATCGTAATTTGCATAAATACAAAGAAATTCGATTTTCGGGATTGATATGCGCCTTGCAAACGACGTATGATTGAATTTGCCTATAACTTTGGTAACGCGTCGAGTATCGGTATCAAGTACCTACCTACATTCAATAATATTAAATACATTAAAAATTTTGAAATTTTTGACCACCCTGGTTTTTGTACTGATAAAGCAAAAAGACCAATATAGAAATTTCACTGGATATAACTCAAGATTAATAAGCTGAAATGTCAATAGGCCGAGCACATATATGTCGCACAACCGATCAACGGACTTTCGAAAGGAGGCCTAGTAGCGAAAAACAGTATTGAGGCTCCCAGTTAAGTAGATCGACGACCTGATAAATGTGAGTATGGAATCCATTAACAATCAGTTACTTGAAGACCACATAGGATAGCGTACATTAGGAGAGGCCAAAGATGTTTGTTGTTTATATTATCAATTTCAGCGCCATATAAATCTATTCATCAAGCACATATTTTTTTTTTTTATTTTCTGTTATAAATCTTATAAAAAAAATTTTTCATCATTCCGCCAACCCTAACACGCCGCCGTACCACGGCCGCGCGGGGGAAGTGGCTACGATACTACACTATGGAAGCGAGCGTATATTATAATATGTATTATTCCTACTTCTATACCGATGAGTCATAAAACCGCGGTATAGCTCGCTTGTCGATCACTCCCTTTAGGTACCCATAACTTTTTATTCGATATCTGTTACTTGATATGTTTTTAAGCCATATCAGAGACGATTTTCTCGAAAGCGGTAGATTTGACTAAAAAGTGGGTTTGATATAAACGGTGTATTCGACGAATAGGCTTCGTATATGTAGCGACATGCTCTGCAGTCCTGTTTCAACTTGTACAAACGTAAAAATCCTCATCAAACACTTGGACGATGAATCAAAGTAACAACATAATGTCGAAACGTGGTGAAAATATGGGGAGAAAAAAAGCACGAGTAAACGGTGACTATGTGCGATATATGCCAGTTTTGACTTGAATTGCAGGTAGCACGTCAGAGCTTTTACGCGACACTTGTCACAAAGTTTCGGAATTTCGACGATGCTTTTGTTTTATCGCTGTTTCATAAATGTACGGGTTCACGTTTTGTGTCAGCTTGCGTTGGTTTCTATTATTTCTGATGTTCATTTTTTACCGGTATATAAATATTAAACTTGGTTTGATGTTTGACAATGACATTTGTGTCTTTAAATACGCTATGCATATAACTAATTATGATTATAGATTGCTATAGAAAATGAAATTTTTTCAATTCCAGTCTATTTTCTCGACGGAAACCAATAAATTTAAAGAAATTTCAGTATACATGCCATGTGTATGTACACGAATCAATAAGCGCGAAAGTTTGTGAAGATGTATGTTTGTTACTCTTTCACTCAATTACTGAACAGATTTTCTTGAACCTTTACGGTGATATAACTTATATACAAAACAAAACGAAGGGTGTAACATTAAAATATTTTGTAATTTGACTAAAATACAACGATAAGCGACCAATTCGCACAATATCTGCATTAATTATAGACTATATGTTATTCTGATATGTAAGCTATATTACTGTCAAATTTCATCAAAATCCGTTTATTGATTTTTGCGTGAAAGAGTAAAAAACATCTATTCATCACACAAATCCAGTAGCTTACTCACGTGTTTCTAAGTCGCAAGCTCTGCATGTTTTCGATGAACGGAAGAAATCATTTAACATTGTTTACAGGAATATATTGCAGTAAATAGAGCCATAAAAAGATAGTTTTAATAGAGTCATAAATGTCACTTCACAGTATGAAAATGATATTATGCAATTTTGCGGGGTTGAAGACCGGAGCGCAGTGATTTCACAGGGCTGCGTATTACCTTGCGTACTGAAACTCGAACTAAAATTCGGAATAATAGTAGTATACACATAACAGTATAAATGTGAAAAATTATGCATGAATGACTCATGGTTTTTGAAATGAAATGTGTTTGTATGTTTGTTAGCTTTTCACGGTCAAAACGCCAAACCGATTTTGATGATATGTTATATAGAGATAGCTAGAACCTTCAGGAAGGACACTAGGCTACATGTCATCGCGAGGAATGTGTCTGTGTGTTTGTTACTCTTTCACGGCTAAATGGGAATGTCCCTTCAGTAATCCCGGTACAAATGCGTAGTCCACGGAGACGAAGCCGCGAGTGGAAAGCTAGTATATAATAGACGCATAGCCGGTGCTCTCAATATCATAAGGAATCTTAACTGAGTCCGACGGACGCTGTTATTGGCAAGTTACTTAATTAAATTGGTAGCTTTGAAACAAGATGTCTTCTGTTATGAGGGTCGCGTCTCACAAGTTAGTTAAATTCGTGGCATTAATTAAACTTGATCTGCATTAAAGTCGGTGTGAATTACGGGATGTGCGTTAAAACCAATATTGCCATCATACTGCCATCTGTACCTTCAGAACGATTGCGGGTCGTGCAGCATATTCAATTATTACTGGTCGAGATATTAAAAAACTTGAATTTAATATTAAAATTTCATTGGTATTCAAAATTAAATTTAATAGTTCTGTTCTTCACGTTATATAATTAAGTTTCATTTCACTTTCTGCGTCCAGATCATCGATTTATGTTGCTTTTACATTTACTTCGTAAAGGATGCGGCCGTAGACTCCCAAAAAGTATGTGTAACTTACGCGGTACGTACTCATGCATCAGAATTTATGTATAAATGAGTTAATTTTTTAAATATCCAGTTCAGACACATATGTACTGCACTAAATGTTAAAATTTATTTGAAATTAGTGCAAAAAGGTGAAGAGCCAGCGTGATTTGCAAGAACTGCACATTTTTTGTTTTAATTTGTAAAATTTTCAAATACTGGAGTGTTTTACATTTTTTTAAATTGCTTAATGTAGTCTCAACTAAACTGAATTCGACATTTTTTCCATTAACATGAATTTAATATTAATAAGTCTATTTTCAAATTAGTTTCATGTAATACAAGTATATATATAGGAAGAAATTCTAACAACCATCTAAAAAAAATCTAGTGACATCACCAATTATAGACCTCATTACGTAAATAAAAAATATAAGTAATAGTTACATTTTCATAGTAACTTGAGACTTTGAGACCTTGAGACCGCGACAGGGCGGAGCGTGCGACGGCCGTGAATGGTGACCAGAGTCATTGGTTTTTTCGGAAAAGGTTTGTATAGTCATATCTCAATATTTTTCTATTGAACGATACTAAAAGGAAACAAGACGGCCGTCGATTTTTTACCAAAGATTAAAATTTGGATTGTTGTTAAAATTTCACTTTGAATATAATAAATATATTAAAGTCAAAGATAAGTGCGCCATTTCATGACAAATTGTAAACTACGGTCAGGGCGAACACTATACCAGAATTTCATACTCACTAACTAATAGGCTTAGCATGATGAGTGCAGTTTTCTTTTGTATTTCCAGGTTCAGCTACGTTGCTTTTGGTCAGTATTTGGGTGGATTACCCCCTACCTTTAATCATAAATAAATTTTTTCATTGCGTTGAATACAAAAACTGCAACACTCGCTGAAACTGTTTTAATATTCAGCAAGTATTGACAGACACCGAAATGGTTTCGCGACTAAAGCTTCGCGTTAGCACGTGTTGGCCAGGTATATATCAACAGACCGATCTCTGGTTCGAATTTTCGCGAGGTATCCTAATTTTCTTCATTCATTGAAACTTCTCGAAAGCGATTGACTACTGAAATTTCTTGCCTAGGTGCCTATGTCCAATGCTATTTGAAGATTTCCTAAATGGCGGTCATTTATTTTGTGTTCTCTATTTCCGTTGCATCACGAAATAACTTCTACCAAATGCAAGTATACCCAATGAGCGTATCAGAAGCTGTTACTGGAACCTAATTTTGATCCTATCGAATTTTCGCGAAATGTAACAGATAGCAAATACCTTTATGTGTGTGTGTATTATTTATTAACTGCCAATACTATTATGTAAATTAAGTTTAATCATGAATTATATTATTATCATAGAAAAACAATGCATTTAGTAATATTATTATAAATGAAGTTTTGGTCACGTTATCAATTAGATGATGCTGTTGGATTATGGCTTCATTAACACCTAATTGTGCTTTCAACCAAATTCTATTGTACGAAAGGTTTTGTTTATTTTTCCTGGCAAAAGAAAATATCTTCAGTTATCTCTTCTTTTCAATTAACGTCGTATAGTCGGCGTAGTGAATACGAGCTAGTAATGACTTGGGGGGAACGCGTGGCGATTCGGCCGTGAGTAATGGAGTCACGTACACAGTGCTAGCGTCCTGAGGACCCTGATAAGGCTGTTTTCAGGTCTTTCCGTATTAACTCCTGGTAATAACCAGAGCGGCAACGACGCGATAATGTTAACTATGAAAACAGTTTTAGCTATCAACGCCGATTTTTATATTTCTTTACATGTACGAACATCAAGAAAATATAATTCATACATAAGTCAGCGAATGCAATTTTCAAAAACATAATATTATTGTAATACGAACAGAAATTAAATAAAATGGTGTTCCCTCCAGTTTATTTATTTATTACAGTTCTCACCAAAACTATTTACATTTACATTTCACAATTAAAATTTATATAGAATTACAATTTATGCTCATGAATAAATGTAAGAGCTATTACTGGTGAACATAATGTGTAATAATTAGCAATAAAAATAAGTAATAATGAAAATTATACCTGAAATTTACAAATAAGAATTAACAATTTAAAAATGTGATAAGAGATAGTCATATAATGAATAGGCAAAATAAAAAAAAACCATTTTCAAAATATAATTTGGAAAAAATAATGCACTATAACAATATAAGAAAATCACACTTTATTCACTCTAATATAAATATTATATTAATGACAAGCAGGACAAGCCAACGGAATTTAGTTACGGAATCAGGGGATATGACTAGCGATTTGACTTTATCATAGTAGTACAGCTTTAAGATCCAGCGAATGAATGAACTAGAGCCAAAGATAGTTCTGCAAAAAGGCTAGTAGACCGTCGGCCGAGTCTGTTTTTCTAATTTGTCTTACAGTTACATGTATGGCAATGTACCCCAATTTTTTTTTCTAATGTCGCTACACCATTGTATAGCGAATCAGAAATTACCTCTACCTTTCAAATGTCATCTGTGTAGTGCAGTACTGTATAGTACAATGTTTCCGAGTAAAATGGCTGAGACAGACGGACGAACACACAGACAGATAGGGCGAAATTATAAGGGTTCTATTTTTTTCCATTTGGCTACGGGATTCTAAAAAAGAGTAAGTATTCTTAAACTTTTGAATTTCTCACTTGAACATTCAGAAGTCAGGAAGCTTTGTGCGATTTGTGATAAGTGGATACTCCACAATATGACGAAAGGTTTCAAATCGTTGTTGTACAGAATGGTGTCCCCAAACGTCATATTAATTCAAGAGAGATTCCTCAAGCATTCATTGTATTTGACATCGACACGTGTGACGAAAGCTAAATATACTGTTATAAACTTGGGACTGTTACTATTGTTACGTGTTAGGGTTCGAAGAATTTGGAGAGAAAGACCTGCTGACTCTTTTGAAGACTTTATTCACTAACACTAGGTTCAACACAAAGCACTAAGTCCAAACACTAAGCACTAACGATGTTCCTAGCTTGTAGCCAAGTCGTAGGTTTCACTGATATCACTCTTGATCACTAGTTTTCACTTCGAAGTCGCCTCGAAAGTAGCCCAAAAACTGAATAGAACTCGCTCGCCTTCCTGCGGCTATTTATATGGGCCGGGACAAGCGCCAGATCATTCTAGATCGTACCAGACTGGACGACTCTAGAAAGCCCCGCGCACGTGCCCGGCTTTCGAGACCATTCTTTCCTCTAACGCTATCTAGTATTGAGTAGGGGTTTCGTGATTGTTTGTTGTAAAACCCTTCTCCAAAGTGGTTTTACTGGTTGACGGTAGATGGCGGTCGTTACTCTGTGTGTTCGTAACACTATTATTATTTCGAAAAAGTTCAGAAGAAACGCTCTCCAAGTAGAATCAACATTCGTTACAATAACACTTATATCAATCAAACAAATATCTTTATTTCGTAGTTATGTAACATAATCTTGAAATGTAATACGTCACAATAATGAATTTATTACTTTGTGAGAAAACGTCACCAAAATGCGAAGCCGTTGAATGAGGAAGATAAAACAAACACAATAGATTTTCTTTCAAACTTTTATGCTCGACTGACTTATTTCGAAATTTTCATTTAACATCATAGATATTTCAAACAACAGTGGTGGCATTATATTTTGTTAGTTCAGATGCATCTATTTTTTAATTACTGTAGCTTTTTTCTACACATAAGATGGATATCCATATAAAAATATCAAAATGTTTGGCATAACACACACAATATTAGTTATGTCAATGTATAGATAGAAACTAAATTTTTTGGTATGAACACAGTAGAGGAACATTGAATCAAATATACATAACAGAATATAGGATTAGGAATCCAGAAATTGAATTCTAACCTTGGTCTATAACTATAACTCGTTTTGAATATTACACAGTTTAGGAATACGCGGAATTGCGCATTTATACGTACTAATTTTAATAGTATGCCGCAGTTTGCGAAAAATATTCGTTGTTACTTATTATGCAAAGATCACGTGTAATTTCTAAGACCTTACTAAAATTATTTTCCATAAAATATACTATACCAGTTAAGTACTACCACATACTACTGCGGATTAACTATGTTCAATCTCTTAAGCGCGTTTTTTTCCGCGTAATATACCCAATTAGTTCAATTATTACCAAAGCATGTTATATAAACACACACAATATTTGAACTGCTTATCGGCGGTCTCGCCTTTTTTCCCGGTATGGCCAGAAGAGCTTTCAACCCCAGGCAGCAGCTCGCCACTCGCCTCCTTATATTTAAACTTTTACAAAAGCGTGGCCGCCCGCGCCATACGCATAAATCACGTCGCCTTCCTTCACACATCTCGCTCGAATTTAAATAGGCCCCTATACGTGCGATCTCTTGCTATGATTTACGGGACGCTCGCTACCACAGAATCTTAGCTTTTACGGCCGCGCTTTATTTCTCGTAATTAAAGTATGGGGAAGAATTTTCATTAATAATATAATTTCTATGTTCAAAGCATAAGTTTCATAAGAACTAATTTTTATTTTATATTTAATTTTCAAAGTTTAGCATAAATAGATTTAACAACAATATCAACAATAACAAGTAACAAACCATTTAACAAAAAAAACACCATTAGAAACTAAAAAAAAAATAAGTAATTTCGTAGACTTCTTGGCTTAAAAGTACGTTTTTTATATAAAAATTTTGTGGGTATAAGTGGCTTACAATTTATTAAGTCAGTACTGAGGAATTCACTTTACATTGTGTTCTCTATTTTTGTAATATATTTAACTGTTTAAATTGTGTTTTCGCAACAACTTACAAAATTCTAAGCCGCTTGTATCTACAAAAAAATAATATATTGAAGTATAGATATAAACAAGATAAATAATACGCTAATATATTATATGACTTGGCGCCATAGATATAAATTTCTTTGAAATTAATACATTCATACACAATTTTATATTGACCAAAGATAGGACGTACCTATCAAAATATTTTACGAGCTATTTGGCTCTATCATTAGCCTATAGGCAATGTTAATTCTTCTGTATTATGTAATACAGCAGAATTTTGTTGTAAGTTTGACTGCAGCCTGCATGGATTTGGGGGCTTTATTGAAATGCAGAGCTGTACAATTTTAAACTGGCTTCTCCACGGGGAAAAAACCTAATATATTTAAATTTGTTCATCGGAACACACGATTTTCTTTGCAAAAATTAATTATTGCTTTTGGGATCCAATGTGGATTCAATTGATTTTTAGCTTAAGGAGCCCCTGTGCAAAATTTCAGGCAGAATGTAGGCTGTTTACATCCCTTTTTAACCTATTAAATATATTTTTGTTGATGAAAAAAAACTTGTTCAATATTTTTTTATTTACTAGATATAACTTTCAAGTTGATCTTTGCTCGATAAAGCCTTGCGTGTATTTTTTCCATACAAAGTTTAGCGCGCTTTTTACCCCATCGAGTCTAATGTCGCTAGCCTTTTGAACTTTATTGAATAATAATAATTTTATATATATTATTATATTATATATTTTAAGGATAATAGTAATAATTTTATATTAATTTTAATTACTTGATCAGAAAATGTAAGTCTTGTACCAGTTTATCTTTATTATTTGTTTGCATGTTAATCTCAACAATCATTGCTTCAATTCGCCATTCGGAAACTTTATCCTCGGGAATGATGTGAGCTTGTAAATTTACTCTATGTGTTAATTAAGCGGATCAAATTTACTCCATAACACAGTAAAGAGTCTTATGTAATACTGTACGGAGTTGAATCGAGCTATATGCGTAGATTTCTAGAGTTGTCCCTCATCCTAAGCTAGATACAAAATAAGTTTCTTTAAACCTATTGAACTGGTTTTTTGATATGAAAGATAGAGTTTTATTATTAAAGTGTGATATCATTACTACAAAATTAAGTAAGATATCGTATATTACTTGAAAATTAAATAAAAGTAAACATTTCAATACTTTAATCTCAAATTTTTGTATGGCGCACTGTTTTTTTCTTTTAATCACGCTATGTAACAACAGATTCTAATTTTGTAATAAAATAATTACAAGCCGTTGCGAAACGTAACGCCGAGGGCAACTGCCTTATTAGTTAGTTGTTTCCGGTCTCATGATCTTAACGAAGTAATTGTACGAAATCCGGGCATATTTGTGATACAGAATTTTCTGAGACTTAAAAATATATTTTAACTTTAGCTTCATCCGAGGCAGTTGACACATTTTACATTCCAATATTGTTAATAATAAATCTTAAAAATGCACCTGAATACGCTCGTAGTTATGAAACTAGAAACCATGTTAGGCACCCGACGGCGGCCGCCTACCGCTTGCCTCGGAGAGCTTTTATGCAAACTACTTTAAACTGTACAAACGACCGCCAAACGCTTTACATGATACAGTTTAGTAAAATCCAAACCGAAGTATTTACTTCCCGGTACGATGAAAATGAATGGTAGTCACGCTAGCAGCTAAATCAGTGGGCCACGAGGGGACCTCTCAGGGGAATTTAAGAGCTCGTGCGAGTTAACGCTGCAAGGTCGACACAAAATCCCGAAAAATCTCTCGGATTACGCGTCCGCGTACCCGCCCCTTACAAAGTACAACTCTTATTATAATTAAACCCTTACAACGAAACTGACTCGAATATGTCTACGTTTTAAAAAGAAATGAAGCAGCTAGACTGAACACTCAAAGTACCGGCTTCTTGTGAACAAAGCAGAAATACGAGAAAGTTATATATGTTCTTTGTTATTATAGTTAGATGTTATTATGTTTTGAAATTATGTTATTGTATTTTGTATTTAATTGTTCTCCGGGTCTTATCGTTAAGGGTGTCTTTGTTTCTGTATTTGCTGGACGAGAATTTGTCTTAATAATAATAGCATTAAGTAATAGCCCTTTATTCATTCCACTCAATTAAACAATGATTTAACCTTGGGATCAAAAAAAAAATTCCGATGCCAGAGACAATTTTTTGAGTAGGTGCTTATACGTACAAAAATATCGTAAGTACGTGAATAGATTTTAATATCATAGTTTGTAAAAAATAGTCATATCTGCCATACGCATATTAATAGCGTTTAACCAAATCCTGAAATACCAAAGTAACAGTTATAACGCTTTAGGCGAATTTACGCAGGTACAATCACGTATACCTCTTGCTCCACTGCGTCTCACTACACCTAAAACTTATTATTGAGACGCGATTTGTGCCTACTTTTGGATCCGCCATAAAGTTTGGTTGGAACTGTAGGCAAATAATACGTATACTAACTTATAAGTTTCTATCAAATTGTCTGACTCAAATCAGTAAATACATTTTCATTTACTGATTACTGCATTGTATTTTTTATACTAATTAGAATTAGACATCTTGCATAAACCTTGAACAGTCGGGTTTTACATTTTTGTCTGACCTAAATAATTACTACATTCTATAGAATATAGTCATATATGAACTGTTATTGAATTATAAATGATACATGTACTGACTCAATACTTCCTTTGTTCCGTTCTTAAAATTTAAGATTGCACGTATGTGTTATTAATGAAATTAACATTTTATGACATATTCATGTCATAAATATTGAATATAAATTGAATTCGGCGAATAACGTGAAACCATTATAATAACATCTAAAGGGATCGCGGAAAACATCGTGATCGCTCGTAATTTTCGCCAACGAATACAGTATAAACAACCTAATTAAATTGTGACATTTCATTTCATACGTTACTCACTTAAAAGTAGAGTGAGTAAAATTTCTTCGATGCACATCGCAAATTAAAACCGCTTATCTCTTAAAACTCAGGACTAAATTCTGCGACAAAAAGTAAGTAGGTATACAACCAAGATGGTAATTTTGAATACCGGATCCGCGATAAATCAACACAGATACGAATTATGAAGCGGCTGTTACATCGTTATTTTAGTAACTATATAAATATTTGTACACCTTATCACTGACGATTATTTATTTATCAATTTTGTGCAGTCTGTATTTTCATGATAATAAAATAACAAGTCAAATGGTACAAGAATATTATGTTCTCTATTAATTATAATCCAACAACACTAAAAGTATATAGAGTTATTTAAATCCGTTCGCACTTCTAAACTTCAATTTTTTTTAACTCTAACTAATCGCATACTTGCGAAAGTCAATGGGTAAAGTATCTACAGTGACTTCTACGGTACGTCACTATCGGCGCGAGTGACTTCATGTAACGTTTCATCGATCGTGGCTATAAAGAAAAGTAGTTATACTGCGTCTTTTGTAGTGAAGTTTCGACTGGAGGCATCCCTTATGCATAATGTAAGAATCTGCTTCAGCCGCGCCATCTGATCACTCGATAACACGACCCTTGTTTACACAGGACCAGCTAATCCTATCTACTGAATTTTAACACGATTGGAATGATGTTTCCGTCTCTCCTAATATTTGTAGGCTCCGCAACGCCTTTGGGTATTACCAAGATAAATTGCTTGTATATTATTCGAAAGTTTACTAACAAGCGCGGTTACGAGGATTTGTCTGCACGAAATTAGAATCTTGCTGTTATTACGCGCTCGGGATACGAAGCAGGCAGGCGCTTTTAAATCTGCGTATGTATACGGAATGGGCGTATTCCATTCCACGGGAGGTCGTAATAATTTCTTGTTCCTTAAAACTTTAGTTTTCATTTTACCGTATATATCATTGGCTTTTACAGGAAATAGTTAAACGCTTTAATGTTCATATCGCTTAACAAAACTTTCGTGGAGTACCTTTATTTAAATTAGTATGTACTGAATGGTGAGTTTTGATATTACTTACTAATAAATGTTATTTTTTTTGTTATATGTTTGGCATCGTATTTTGTTATTATAACAAATAAACATCTTCTATTTTTTTTGCATCATATTATACGCTCATGTTATTTTCCTTATTTATTCAGAACTTTTGCTTTCATGTTATTTATGTATCGTCAAGAATATTTTTCTTTAACTTTTTTTGTGTGACCAAACAACATTTAAATATATTTATAGGAATAGAATGCATAATTAAAAATATTTTTTAAGTAAAACGGGTCAAAAAGGTTGATGAATGGGGTCTTGTTTCCTACAATAAATAAATAGCTGTGCTGCGTGAGTACACTTTCTAGAATTCTAAGCAACTCTAGAACATCTAGAACAATTCACATTTGCATTAAAAACTTATAATATAATAGGTATAATTTTTTTTTCACCTGTATCAATTATTAGAAACGTTCGCGCTAGACATAACTTTCATGTAACTGGTGAAGCGGGAAATAATTTTGACATGCAGGAAACTTTTGATCGATTGGTTAGTTTGGGAGCTATGTGAACGTATACCAACATGATATAAAGCACGCAAAAGTTGAAGTTGACGGTAACGCCGAGAGACGCACCTGATCTATTGCCTATTTTCAATAACGTATTAAGTTGTCCAAGTCAACTTATAACACGCACAAATATTTATTATTCTAGTAATTATAATAATAATAATACATGGGACTTCCCACACAGCGTCATCTAGTCCCAAAGTAAGCAAGTATTATGCTTGTGTTATGGGTTACTAAACAACTGATATACATACTTAAATATTCTTTATAATATATACATATATAATTTTTTTTGCGAAGACACCACACACATATAACAACCAACACCCGGTACCAGTATAAATATTCATGATATTAATACTGACCGACCTGGGATTCGAACCCGGGACCTCCAGCTTCGTAGGCAGGGTCACTACCCACTAGGCTAAGCGATCGTCGCCACAGGTGTTAAAAATAACAACTGCTGTTATCTATTATATCAATATGTTACGTAATATAAACCTGTTACGTAAGAATAACCCGTTACCTTTGTGGATGAATTTATAATCGATCATAATTTTATTTACTGTCTGTACATTCTCTATTTGCAGTTAGGAATAATAAGAAAAGGAAATATAGATAAAAACGTGTTTTTCAGAAAATACAATTTAAAATGGATTAAGAACATCAGTAAAGGCGATTTTTTAGGAAAATTTCTTATTTGGATATCAGGTTTTGGAACGGTTCTTTTCAATCACCTGAATATTAACCCATCTTTGTCATGTATCTTGGCCATGGGGACAAGCTTACTGTTTGCATTTAATAGAAAAACAATCGGATATTGTTCGGCTATACATGAGCTGGATTCAAGCTCTCTTCCAATAAGGTTTGTGGTTATTCAAGTATTACGTAAGCAAAATCATAACCGTTTCTGCTGACAAGACGTATCTTTTGTCAGCAAAAGTAAGCAAAGATTACTCTCCTCCTCTAAGTGCGTACGTAAACATTATTTTAACTTTTCTATAAGTATTTTTTTTATCAAATACAGATTAGTGGTTATTTGTAAACGAGTTTTATATTTTATTTAGGGCGACCTAAACTGATGCAAAAATTATTATTTATTTACTACTTATTAGTATTTCAACAACAAACGAACGAAAATGTTTACGCAAGCCGATCGTTTGTTTGCTGACGTATTCATAATTTAACCCCTTCCCCCCCCCCCCCCCCCCCTCCTCCTTGTCATCAATATTTTTTTAAATATGCTAATATTTCTTCAAATACATTAAGTTTTGTATATGTGTAATATCTGTTGCTCCAACTTTAGAGAAGACTAAAATTAATCTACCTATCTATAAATTCTAATATTATAAAATTGCAACTGAATGATTTGCAGATAGAAATTTTTTAAGAAAAATATAGTGCGTCCACCAATTAGACACTACTGCAACAATAAATAACATTTGTGAGTTTCTATGAAATATTGTTATATAGGATGTTATGTTAACACGTGTGGAGCCGCGGGCAAACGCTAAACATATGGAGTCAAATTTTATGCCCGATTTAAACGTAGCGTCGCATTGCATTGCAATAACAAAGTTTAGGTCCCAGCGGGTGTGAGAGGGGTTCTGTACTGCCTCAATTTCGCATTCGCCTCGTATTCTGATCGGAAATAAAGTTTGACTCGAACTGTAATTAATAATTGTACATGTCGTCACTATAACTGTGCTGACTTCAACGACGACGGGCTTCAGAGATTTCGAAATATTTCAGGAATATTACAGAAAGGCTTATTCATGCTATTTTTATTAAATACTTAAAAACCACTAGGTAAATTGTAGCGTTATTTTAATAAGTTGTGATTTCTTTCATAACCCGTACACTCTCTAAATGGCGGCACAAAGTAAAAGTTAAATTTCTGTGCATATGTTAAGGAGAAAGTAAATTTCCTTTTAAGATATGTGTTCGTGTGCACATCACCTATTCATATTCAAATCGCCCCTCAAAGCTCGGAAAGTATGATTGCTATCAAAAGTTTTAAATAAAATAACTGCTCCGATCCTTATCTGCATATATAATAACTAAAAACTGCCCCGCATCTGCATCTGAATCGGAAATCGTTTTAAAAAACTATTTTTAAGCTGCTCTAAACAACCAACCAACAACCGTCTAAACAAGCTTTTTTGTCGTGTGTACGCTGATAGCGTTTGGAAGTTTGTGATGTAACTCTCAACTTTTAGAGGACACTACCAGACACTATTGTCTACTGTCTATTAAATTTGAATGTCTATTCTATTATATTTCTAAAATAATACGCATAATTATATTATTAATTAAACTATTAGTATAAGTACTTCCATTGGAGGAGGCGAACTCTGTGACAGCTTTCCTATCCGCAAGCACCTGAATCCCACGATTAGGTGTGTTTAGATATCAGCTATCGGAATTTCGGGATAGCAGTAAATCTCCTACAAAGCGACGGATGAATCCGCCGTTCGGTCGAAGTAATCGCAAATCGCAAGTTAACTAACCGTGGTCCGCGTCACTAACCCGGCGCCGAACCCTCGCAGCTCGCTCCCCGCGCACTCTCCCTCCCTCGCCTTTCCGCTCCGATACTCGGGTAATGAGCACGAGACAATCTTTTATTGTCTGTTTGGACTGGTATAAATGGTGACGGATGATCCCGTCTTCCAGTCGGAGCCGCATTCGGCCTCGCTCGACCCGATTTATAACGAGACTATTCACTCGCCACTCTACGCCGACTTACTTTGTGACTTATTTGGTCGTTTATACGACACGGCGTGACGTGGTGCGGCGCCGTCTCCATTCGAAGAACCGTTTCGCTGCGTAAAAGCGTCGTCGCCGTGCTCGTTTTGCCCATTCATCCCGCGACTAATGAAATGCGAGCCGCCGGCTTCTGTCCCCGTTCTTTGTAGAGCGAGTCCCAGACGACAAGGTCTCGTTTTAGAGTGGCTCCCTTTTATTAAAACCGAATATTTTACGAGTATCTTAGTTGTTTTGTGAGACACGGTGACTTGTACCGGCGCCCGTAGTGAACATGCAACTACTCTAGCGGACGATTTAAATTACGTCACACCGTATAACGAGGTCGTTAATAGAGTTTAATTGAAATTGACGTCTCAAAACGCGCTTATTATTGTATTTTTATATAAAGTCTTTCCATTCAGTACCCTACATCTAATTTCACTTCAAATAATTATTTAATTTGTTTTTATATTGTAGTTACTTGCCGCAACTAAATTGTTTAAAATATAGATATATATATTGCATTAGTAACTGCAAACCAGGTGGTGACCTAAGCCTATATTATCCAGGTAATGTACACCGCCGTGTTCAGCAGTGTGACGTGAACCTCTCGCACTCTCTCGTAATGAGGTTTAGCGAGGATTCCAGCGGTCGCACCTCGCGTCGCCCCTTCAATTTCCGTCCTCGAAACGACTCTTAGCTGGGACGTGTTCCTAAAAACGACCAGAAATTACAATTGTTTTTTTTTTTCGTTTTGTATATATATTTGTGCTTGTCTCACTCCGAAGTTAGATAAACGAGACCATAGAATTTAAGGAGTAAAAGATTTATTTAATAATTTTTATAAATATCGAATAGGTACTAATAACTGTTCTGTCCTAGGTCCTATATTGTTTTAAATTATTTTATATGAAAACTTTCTAAATATAACAGTGAAAGAATTTTAAGAAATAAGTCATTATTGACAATGTTATTAATGTTTAAAATGTCCTGTTAGACAGAGAGGGCAATGCCGCACGACGTATCTATGGGTGACGTCAGGACATTTAAAATAATTTTAAATATCGTTTTACAATAAAGAGACAAAGATAAAATTTTAATAGCTTGTAATTTACATATTCTTCAACCTAATATCATTTTGTTTATTTTCGTTATCGTATAAGGTCTATTTTTATATTTTCTTGATAAATATGATTTGTATCATAGTGGTCATTCAAAATAATATTATATAAATGACTTTAGAAGCATTATGGCAAATCCTGGCAGAAAATGAATAACTATATCAAAGTGCGGGCACGGGTATTTTTGCTCTAATGTTGCCTTTTAGGAGACACGGCTGGGGAATGCATTCTGTTATACACTACCTTGTTTGCGGACTAATTTAAAGTTTAACAATTACAACAATCTTTTATTTATTCATGTAAATTAGCAAAGCATGTCCATAGGAATTCGTAGATTGTTCGTCGAGGGAAGAAAGTGACCGATTACCGCTGAGTGTGCATTTGAGGCCCGACCCACACAAGCAGCAGGAGTCACACTTTCTTCAGAGTGTTACATACTACTTTATACTATACCTAAGAGGAAAATGAAACAAATAAAATATGGATTATGAATTAAAGTTAATATTAAAATTACTACAATTATTAAAACTGACTGAAATTTTTTTTCTCCGGTTCCAACAAGTTGTCAATAACGGCTTGAGCAGCTTTTTAAAATTCTATTGGAGTCGACAAATCGTCACTATCGTTTCTAGACGATATTTTTAGTAAAATCGTTATGTAAATTAAGCAATTTATCCATAGAAAGCCGCTTGCTTTTTTATATAGTTTAATGCAGTTTGAGGACTCTGACGTTAGTTTTACTTTTTTTTTAATTCTGAATAAAAAGTACCTAAGTGGCCAGTAATCTTTTGAGTCTTCATATAAAAGATTTGTATTTTAATATTAGAAAAGACAGTGAGAGAGATGGATTTTTATGCAACATTCCTCCCGCTGCTTGCGGTAGTAATGGATTTTCATACATTTTGCTTTCCCACGGGAATAAACACAGACTTTCCGCCTTCTTCTTTAATTAGAGCGCTTTCCGAGCAGGTGTAGTATAAAGGTATATTAAACATCAAATATTTAATATTTAACATAATATAATGAAGGTATGACACAACAAGTAACATAATGTGATTTTTGGGTCGAGATTTAAATATTTAAATATTTTTTGAGAAACTTTACAAGAAGATAAACTTTAAAGATAAACTTTATATAGGAACTAGATGTGCCCCGTAATTTCGCCACCGCGCCGCCCCGCCGCCGTAGCACCCGAGTCGCCTGTCTTTGTTCTTGCTACATTTATGGTTACTGTCTATTCTTTTGGGTTGTTACGTAATGTTGTAATAGCCTATAAACTTTATAAACGGAATATTCGTGCAAAAAAGATTTTTTTAAATCGGGCTGGTAGTTCCTGGGATTAGGGCGTTTCAACATACAAACTCTTTAGCTTCATGTATTAGTACCACAGAGCATTAGAGTATGTTAGAGTTGGCATGTAGAAGATCACGCTGTCCCCTTCAACTATGCATTATGTTGCATACTTAAGACATCCCCATTAATCTAAACTCTAAAGTGCGACATCATATCATACCAATGATGTAAAAGAAAGAGATGACCTAACTGCTTTCTAAAATGATATAAATCTGAGACAAAACTATTAACGTACGCGTAACATATTCATATTTGTTTTGTGAGTAATTATTTTTGGAACACGTGTCTCTGAACAAATACCAACATATGGCACCTCTAACCTACTCGTTTCTCTGTGAATAGTACATTATATACCTAGTTAAGTATGCAATTAGGTATTTATTCAACTGACGCGTACGACGCTGTAATCATTAAATCGTGAAAATGGTACGAAAACTTTGAACTTAAATTATTAAGCTTGTAAACTCATACAAACGAATCCAAAGATGTTAGATGTTATTCTTTCCTATAAGCTTCGACGTCACTCTGAAAATATAACGAATATCGCGCTCTGGCAAAGAAATAATGGAATATTTTTCTTTCTCGTAACAAACATGGTAGTAGATAAATAGTTAAAGACATTATAATCAAAATTGGATTTTATCTTGTGCAACTTAGGGACCAAATTGGATTATTCTATGTGAGTTTCCGGTGGCGAGCCCGGCGGCGGTGGCCACTCGCCGTGATTTAAAGCGCACCCACCGCAGCGCCCTGCGTTATTGAAAGTCCGTTCAATGGAAGAAAAATCGTGTATTTTGACGTTTCTGCGCACAAATTTACGACTTCCATTTTGTCCTCTCTTACAAATGGCAATTAAAAGTGGCTCTTGGTTCTCTTGCTTGGTCGCATTTTAGCCCTGAACTCACTCAAACGTTCTTATTAAAAGTTGCAGTTTAATTCTGTTTTGAATATTAATTTTCTTTCTTATGTTCTTATTCATTTAACTGTTGTTGTATGACGTATTCTATAACTGTATTGTTGTTTATACGTCATGAACGACGCAATTATTGATGTTGAATTTAAATTTAAATCTTTTATTATAGATTCGAATAACCGGTGTTACATCCCGGCTGAATTCGAATTAATAAACTTTTATTTTCATATTTAATGCGCCTCTAATCTGTGATTTCACATTCATAACATTTCCCATATTTACTGCATCATATAGATTATTAAATTTGAACTTAAGCAATTTTTACCTTCTTTTCCTTGCAATAACGGAAGCCGCCATTAGTTTATTCTGGCTTATAAATCTTCTCTTTTAATCTACTAGACAGAGAGAAAGAGAGTCGTGATAGCCCAAAGCGCAACGAACCTATCTAAAATTTATAAGGTCATAGGGCCATGGTTCGAATCCGGGCGTAACAATGAGTTTTTTTGACTTAAGTACATAACTGCTACTGACCCCGTGACTTGGAGAGCACATTAAGCAGTCGGTCCCGGACGCTGTCAATAGATGGCGGTCGTTACAATCCCCAACCCGCAGTGGAGCAGCGTGGTGGATTTAAGCTCTAAGCCCCTGTAGTGAGGTAAAAATGGGCTGATGAAGTGAAGTGAAGATAAATCTACTGCATAGATACATTTTGTTTAATCTATTACTGTTAGCAACACTCAATTTATACATAAGGATGTTATGTAATAGCAACACTTCCCCTTCCATTAATACAGATTATCCAAAGAAGACGTGTCGTGTTTTATTCATTTAATTCATTAATTTATTTATACATTAAATTGTTTGTTAGTTATTAACAAAATGGTGCCGAAACCCGTACAAGTATAATAAAGTAATTTGCAAGTTCCAGTGTTAACATCGCGTGATAATTTTCGGTTCGCGAAGTGTGACGCCGCCATCGAAACGCGTGTGCGCACGTACCTATTTAAATAAAAGTGCACTTCAATGTTCATATAGAATCAATGTGATTGCAATTTGCAGCAATACCCGCTCGTATGTAAGGTCAATTTAATCAGCCGCGTGAGAAATTTCATTCTCTGAAGAAAATCTTCGGCCGCCATTGGCCTCTTGGCAAAAGGACGCCATTTTTGCCGCCAAGTTTTCAAATCGTTTCAAATAGCCGATGGCAAAAAGAGACGGCGACGTCTCATTCATCGACATCGACTCTGCTGAAGGAGAGGAAAGTAGCTCCGTTTCATACACTGATCCGATTGACAACGACAGTGACAGTTCAACCGAGACTGCTGTCAACCGCAACAAGATGTCAGAGCACGAAGAAAAAAGGAAAATCAATGTCGAACGCGGCCGTTGTAAGGCAGCTTTTACGAATTTAGAAAAATACTTATCCTCCAAATTGGAGTTCGACGTTGAAAATTTAAAAGTCAGGCAGAGGCTACTAAATAACAATTATATGAAGTTTCAAGACTTGGACACCGCGATGCAAATGTTAGGCGACGAAGACCAGGACGAGGCCGAGACTATGGAGGAGAGATACATTCAGCTCAACGTTCGTTTGGAAAGGCTGATCGCAAGGTGCCGAATGAGTGAAGTGCATAATCAGTGCAGTGGCAGTGGCAACAATTATTCAGCAAGCACAAAACTTCCACCTATTGACATTCCTGTTTATAACGGCGCAGACGTCAATGGCTACAAACCATTTATCGACTTATTCACTGCGGTCATTCATGAGGATGCAAAGCTGTCCAACGTTCAAAAACTTTTTTACCTAAGAAAATACCTAACTGGTGAGCCGTTAAAACTTGTCGAGAATCTCCCTCTTGTCAATGAATCGTATACAGCAGCGATGGAGTTGTTAAAGTCTAGGTATGATAACCCATACTTATTAATAACGAACCACATAAATACGCTGCTAGATATGCCCATCATCCATAAGGGAACAGCACAACAGTTAAGGGATTTAGTGTCACGCATCCGTCAACAAGTTACAGCTTTAAATAATTTAGATCAGCCCGTCAGTCATTGGGATTCAATTTTAGTATGCATTATTACACGAAAGCTTGATCCATTCACTGTGCGACTTTACCATTCAGAAAGAAACCTTGAAGACATGCCTACATTCAAGGATTTATTAATTTTTTTAGACAAAAGGGCGTTGGCTTTAGAAGCTAGCCCATCGTTTTCAAGTGAAAGGATGAAGCCAAAATATACCACAAATATGTCAGTAAATCAAGATAGTAATAAAAAGGTTATTAATAAATGTAAATTATGTTCACAGGCACATAAACTATTTAAGTGCCCACAATTTCTACTCATGTCAAGTCCAAAGCGAATGGATTATATTACAAAACAAAAATTGTGCATAAAATGTTTGAACCCGCACACAAATAAGTGTAGATACAATTTCAAATGTAAATTCTGTAATTCCACTGAGCATAATTCTTTAATCCACGTAGAAAAGGACAGCGCTGGTGATGAACAACAAGTGAGCATGTTCACTTCAAAAAACTCAACTGTACATAATGTATTACTCCCAACAGCAAAGGTACTTGTCACCGATGCACTTAATAACAAGTATGTAGTTCGTGCACTTCTCGATTGTGGAAGTCAAACTTCATTCTGTACTTCAAATCTCGTTACCAAACTGGATTTACCTACATTTTATCAGAATAAAAACATCATGACATTGGGCGAAAATGTCAATAACGTGCAAAAAGGTGTCATTTTGAAGTTGAATTCAATGTCAGAAAATTATCAAATATCTGTAACTTGCTCTGTAGTTGAAAAAATTACCAGCTCTTTGCCACAACATAATTTTAATTTTCATAATTTTGTCCTTCCAAAAAATATCTTTCTAGCCGACAATGAGTACAACGTCCCAGGCGAGGTGTCTCTCCTCCTAGCTGCGGATATTTTCTTCCATGTAATGAAGGATGGCAAAATAGAAGGAGGGCCTTCGGATCCTATTATGCTTAACACGAGGTTTGGATACATCATCTCAGGTAATTTTCAAGTAACTTATAATAAAACCAATTTCTCTGTGTCTATGCACGCAACAGAAAGTTGTATTGGTCTAGAACAATGTATTCACAAGTTGTGGGAGATGGAACGGGTTCCTGAGGTGTTTCTCGAGACGTTACCAGAGCATGAGCATAGTGAACAAATTTTTCAGGAATCTGTAATTTTGCATAAGAATAGATTTCAAGTCAAGTTACCGCTTAAAATAGACATGAGTAGTATAAATACAGCTGATTCATTCATGATTGCCTTGCAGCGCTTTTTAAATTTAGAAAAGCGTTTTGCTAAAAACCCACATTTTCATACATTATATTCTGAATTTATACATGAATATATCTCTTTAGGGCATGCCATAATCATCAACATGGACACTTGTGACCCTAAAGAACAACCCCGTTATTTCCTTCCCCATCATGCAGTTTTACGCACAGACAAACGAACAAACAAATTTCGGACTGTATTTGATGGCAGCGCCAAGACAAATAAAAACCCAAGTTTAAATGACATCTTATGCAATGGTCCAGTTGTTCAAAGGCAACTGTTTGACATATTGCTATTATTTCGAACATACAATTATATTATTATGTGTGACATACGCCACATGTACCGGCAAATTATGATACACCCTGATCATAGAGTACTCCAAAACATAATATGGAGAGATAATCCAGATCAACCATTACAATGTTTGCAATTACAAACCGTAACCTATGGGTTGACGAGTTCATCTTACCTTGCTACCAGGTGTCTTGTAGAGTTAGCAATAAGATACAAGGCGTCCTATCCATTGGCGAGTGAGGCTATATTAAATAACTCTTACTGTGACGATATATTAGCAGGAAGAGATACATTTCACGAAACCGTTCAGTTAATCGGCGAGCTTAAAGTTTTATTGGGACTTGGAGGCTTTGAACTTCATAAATGGTGCTCCAATGACATACAATTATTAGCAGATATTCCTAAAGAAAAATTGGGCTTTGATTACAGAAGTCTAGACCAGGACAACATTGTTGTAAAAACTTTAGGTTTATTTTATGATGCCAAGGATGATGTATTCAAAGTTGGTGGTAAATCGGTTACTACATCTGCCATTCCAACTAAGCGTAAAGTTTTAAGCTCTATTAGTAGTTTTTTTGATCCGTTGGGTTTTGCTGGTCCCATCATTGTCAGAGCAAAGCTTATTTTGCAACGTATATGACAACAAAAACTAAAGTGGGACACGCCTCTACCCGACGAACTACTCAAGGTATGGGAGAAATTTTATTCTGACATTCATAATATGACTGATATCGTTATACCACGTAATTTGCACTTGACCTGTCTAGAATTTGTAGAATTAATAGATTATTGTGATGCATCTACAGATGCTTATGGTGCTTGTATTTATATAAAAGTTAAAATAAACAATATCTGTCAGATACATTTGCTATGTTCAAAATCACGAATTGCACCCATAAACTCTAAGCTAACTATACCTAAGCTTGAGTTAAATGGAGCTTTATTGTTATCTAAGCTTATGGCAAAAATCACTGCCATATTGCCCAATATTAAAAATATATCTTTATTTTGTGACTCAAAAATTGTATTAGGGTGGTTGCAAACCACACCAGTAACTCTTCCGGCTTATACATCAAATAGAGCAAATGAAATAATTAAATTAACCAACACTATTTTATGGTTTTATACACCTGGTTAATTAAATCCAGCAGATATTTTATCTTGAGAAACCAGTCCTCAAGAAATAACAAATAATAATTTGTGGTGGTATGCTCCAGATTATGTACATAATAACGATAATTATAACAATATAAGCCATATCTAATATTGTAGTGCTTCCCACAGAACCCTAAAGACATAATGTACCATATAGTTATAGTTTAATTTAATAATATAACCTACACCATAGTTTATAAGCTTAGCTCGTAGGACTTCTACATTGATGTATGGGCAGCTACACTGCTGCCCATGATGCCAAGAGCTTAGTAAATAGTAAAGTTATTATGTACACTCATTCATTTATTTAAGACTTTCATACATATCTATTTTCTATACATAATACAAACTTACAATAAAACATTGTTTACATGCACAAATTTATGTTTCATAGGCTTTCTATTCATTATTGCCTGTAAAACATATTTTCAGTTATCCATATTTATACATGTCATGTTGTATACAAACATATTATTCATAGTTATCCATATTTATACATGTCAGGTTGTATACAAACATATTATCCATAGTTATCCACATTTATACATGCTATTTCATCAACTGAGCTATTTGAGTGAGCAAATTACTCATAGATAATACATATTTACATATAATACATTGTTTACATTGCGTGAAACTTTGTTGCATTTTAATATATTTGCAATTCACTGTTTGCATGTAAACATATTTCCAGTTATCCATACTTATACATGTTTCAGTATCTAAGCTATTTCGCACAAAATTCATTTTTATTTGAATTTATTAATTATCCATTGTTGTTGCCAACAAGGACATTGTTATGTAGTTATCAATGTATAATGTACTTTATTGCTAAGGAAATTAGAATTATAAGTATTTTTTCCCGGCCCAATTTGTTAGCAACACTCAATTTATACATAAGGATGTTATGTAATAGCAACACTTCCCCTTCCATTAATACAGATTATCCAAAGAAGACGTGTCGTGTTTTATTCATTTAATTCATTAATTTATTTATACATTAAATTGTTTGTTAGTTATTAACAATTACTAAAACAAATTTGATTTAATACCTAATACAGACGCCCGTCGTTTTACTAATTAACTTTTTTTTGTTTTAATTTATTAAAGAACAAACAGTCACACACGTAAATAATTTATATAGGCGCTCATGAAGTAAAAAAAAAGAAATATATTGCTCCCGGTCTAAAATCTAAAATTTAGTCAACTTTGAACTACTAAATATATATTTATACACATCCATTCACATACATATATTCATGCATATAAATAAACATATATATTAAGCTATGATATTTTCTATCAAACTATTCCCAAACCCAAAGGCGTACGAGTTTTTTTTTAAATATAATTCTTTTAGATAGAAATAATAAGTACGGTGTAAACATTTAGATATACAAAAAAAATCAGCGAACACGAATATTAATTTCCTAACAGCTATGACCTAACCACCTACGGAGATTCAACTTTTGAACGTACATTTATCATTCGCAGGCCTCATTAATTAAGGTTGATCTGCGGGAAGTCACGACAAAAGAGGCTCCCAGTCGCGGCGTATTCGACCGCTCGTAAAATTGTCTTAATTTACGCGTTTACCGACATTGTTAGTTGTTATCCTGGCGATGGTGACTTTTGCTTCCTAATGCAGCTATTAGTTGAACTTGTAAAAGCTTTAGAACTTATTTATGTCTCGAAAGCGAACACTACCACTGCAACCATGAACCATTGTAATCGTATCATTGTATAGTAAATACAATAAATAATATGATTTTACCTTTTTTTTGTTCGTTTACGTGTTTGTTGATAAGTTGACATGTAATTTTAAAACGGATGCGATTGTTGTAGCGACGTATCCTTTATCGGAACTATTATGATCGACATCCACTTCATCAGCTCATTTTTACCCCACTGCAGGGGCTTAGGCCTCGACATTATTGGATTTCAATTAATAATTTTCCGTGAGTACTGTATATTGATATATTATTACATGGATGCGTCATCACCACAGTTGCACTTGATCCGCTAATTTTTATAGATATGTGTAAGTCTGTAGTTCTACTATCTATTTTATGTATTTAGTTAAAATTTCATTAGTTTTTTTATTTATATTTTTATAAACAATGTGAAACATCGAATAATACCACTGAATATTTTATTACATACAGAGTGTAAAATGAAATGTTAGCTCGCGTGCGGTGCGTCGCGGGGGGTAAGGGGTGAAGGGTCGGTTCTTTATAGGCCAATTAGGCAGAGAGTGCGCGGAGCATTCATTACCAGCATACAGCGTATTGCCGCGATTAACGTATTCCTGTGAGCCCAAGTCTCGACCCCCGAATCTCACACGAATAATTCGCAATTAGGCTCACTTTATTACATCGCAAATAATGTGTCACGCCCTGATAAAACCAATGGAATTGCTTTTGGTGGTCTTTGTTAGTATTTAATTTGTTTGCTTTGTCTCATTGTTTTAAGATGCAGTCGAGCTCGACTCCCTTTGACACCCGAAATTATATATTCTAAAAAAAGGGTGCGGCGGATTTATTTATTTGAGGTTGCACATCATATTTAGGTAAATTGCACCTTACAAAATTTCGATGATTAACTGATTTATAATAAGCTCATTGTTAGACTTCAGAATTATGGAGTAGCGAAAAAATATGATATCCCCCATTTTGTACCGGCGGCTATCTTGGATTTGAAATTTGTAATAGTGTATAGTATACTCAAGCCCTTTCATTTGATACCCATATTGCTGGAGTAAAGAAAAAAATATTTAGCTATTTTGTGGCGGCGGCCATCTTGGACTGATTTTCATCAAACATAGCTAAGAACACCGACCAATTCAACCGTTTTGGAGCTACGATACCACGCATAGATACACAGATACACACACACATCAAACTTATAACACCGCTCTTTTTGCGTCGGGGGTTAAAAACTAACTTGTATTAACATCTGACTAAGGAAAATTTCCCTATAATGTGCATAGTACCTAATCCGAATTCAAAAAAACTGTGATTACATATTTAATTTAAACAAATCAGGTAATTCATAACTCATTGAGGCCTATGTTGAGCATTTTATCTAGCTTCAGGCCGAATTCAGGCTTCAGGCAGCGAGTGGTCTCTACACACGCATTAGCAATGTCGATAATAACACAATAGAGTTATTTGTTATTTTTCTTGACAAATGAATGGTAACATTATACGCTCAGAACAATATTATTATTAATCTGAGTACATATGTCTGCACGGTGCCATCAAATGACATCAATTGTGTAAGATGTTAGCGTGCCTGTGTTCTCTATGCGGCAGCGACAAGATCCCGGCTAATGATTTACCTATAACATGATAATACGATACTATTAGATTTATGCATATACGTTACTGTATGATCTATTTATTATATGTAATACAATAATAATATGAATGTAACGTGAATAATTTACAAAAGTCACTTCTCACAAAGCCACCATTTTCACAATGATGCCATAATAATGATAAGACACCTTCATATTATATGGCGGCGTACGAAACGTGATCCGTAATTACATACATACTTACATTGTAAGCATATACATATATTATAAAAGTGAGTATGAAATATGATAAGGAACATTCAAGGGCCGGTGGGATCGCTAAAGTTCGAATTTCCTTCTTTTGAAATTGCGACGTTAATTTTTAGATTATATAATGTTAAAAATAAATAATTAACAAGACAGAAATTTCGTAGTTTTTAACTCAGAATTCGACAATCTCGTACTCTTAGCTTAGCTCGTACCCTTGAGGGTATTTATCAGTCTGACCAACGACATTTAACAGTTTTCGTGGTCAGATCATTCTAACCAAGTTATCTGACCATAGGTACTGTTATGTGTTCTTGGTCAGATCACTTTGTTGGTCACTTATGTGCTGTTCAATGTCTACAACGCATGAGCGAGCAAAGCGAGCGTTCAGCCGTAGCACCCGCCCAGTGCCAGAACCGAACTATTCTTTTTCTAATAATTCGGTAAACATTCGACGATACGACGACGATTACAATATGACCACCACTTAGTCTAGTGGATAGCAACCCTGCCTACGAAGCTGGAGGTCCCGGGTTCGAATCCCAGGTCGGATTAGTATTATATGATGAATATCGATACTGGTACGGGGTCTTGGTTGTTATATGTATGTGATGTCTTCGCTTGGTACCCAAAACACAAGCTAATGCTTAGTTTGGGGCCTAGACGTTGTTTTAATGTATACGTTGTTATTGTCATTCTAATTTACTGTGACCCTTTGGTCATCAATCCGTCACGTGATCAAATTGACCTGACAAAGTAATCTAACCACGGATAAGAAATAATTACTTTGTTTTCTAAAATTTTTCACTCTTCATTTTAGACTTAGTACAATATAGTTAAATTTTGAGAACGATGTTATAAATATGTCCAATGAAACAGCGTAAATAGCTTATGAAATGAGGAAGGCTTTAAATAGGTTTAGTTAAAAAAATTGTCCTATTGTTTTCATCGCCCTCTAAGGTTTAAAGAAATTAAAAATTTTACTTTTTCTCCAGTGTACTGATAATAGTACAATATCTTTAACTTTTCTGTTATTCATATCGATTATGTTCAAGTTTTTTACTCTAATATTGTTAGTTTGCGGCGCAGACTTTGTTAAACTTGTTAACCCATTCAGTGTAGTGCAAATACGGGCCACGTCCGAGATTACGCCGGACGACACAAAATGGAAGCAATTTTCTAACAATCATGCGGCAAACCTCGGTCCCTACTAGTTTGTTGCTTATCTGCAGATCGGAAAGGAAATCAAATGGATTTTCAAGTGACCGAAATGTACCTACGTAAATTGAGCTGATATGTAAATCATATGTTTATTACAAAGTTTAATTGCAATAGAGATTAAAAAAATCATAGCATCGGTAGCTTTGCACTTTTTTCCTGAACTAGGTAATGAAAATTAAAAATTAAGCGAAGTCATTCATCAGTAAACATATCAAAAATGATTTCAGTCTCCATATTCCGTAGTCCGACAAGGAACCCTTAGAGTCCTATATCTGATTGTGTGTTTGTCTGTCTGTATGTCACAGTCAGTTTAGTCGCAAAATATTAGTGATAAAAAAGCTAAAATTTTGCAATGTCATAAGTATTTGTAACAACTACATAATAGTGTATTAATATAATTACAAATAAATAGTTGGAATGCTTCTCATAGTTGCTAAATGTGGTTTAAAAAAATGTTTTTACTTACTCCCTCGAGTAGGATATATATAGCTATTTTAAAATCGTTATGAAATTTTTCGACAGTTTTCAAAATAAAGCCTGGTTTTCAAAATATTAGACTAGAAGTGGCCTGTTTACGTGATTTACATCTCCCTTCCCCTGTAATTCTTGAACCAAAGCTCTGAAAGTTTTGAAAAAATCTGTGTTAACAGTACAAAGTATGAACTTACACGGAAATTATCACTGCCTACTATATAAGGTTAATTAGATCAAATTAAACTCTGAGCAGGCTCATGTTTTGGTTTGCTATAAGTTTTTGTCATTAGCATAGGTACGAAACCCTACCTTATGTCGGACTTGACATGCACTTTATTAGTTTTTGTTTTAATAATTTGGCATTTTAGTACAGGTAATTGTAAACTGTTTAAACGAGTTTTCCGAATTTCCATAAAGTTCCTAATGAAAAGCTCACTACAAGTATCTGACTAGGAACTTTGTCTTTCTGATAAAATTGTTAATAACACTTAAGAAGTTTTATAAATAAATGTCTATACTGTAAGGGGGGTGAAAGCGTATTTCGCAGACAATTGGCACATATCCAGATAGTAATTGCTGGTTCAATGCATAAGCTTTCTACGTTAGGTAGAAATTCATCCGAATAAAAGAATGAAAGAGTAATATTAAAAAAATTTCTTTGCGACTACAGTATCCCGGAAAAAAAGAATTTCACTCTTAAAATAACTTTTCAAAAATCCTTCATCGAGTTATTCGTAAACCAATAATAGACGCTGGGTTTAGCTTAGGAATTTATTAATATCTGATAGCGTGATCCGTGAAAACTTGTAATTGAAAATCCTTTTCAAGAGGCAGCTTATTATCAAAATTTGCAGACTTGTATTAGTTAAGGGGCATGGCACAATAAGAGAAAATTATATTAGGATAGCAACTGTCACATCCTTCACTTCCTTTTTATATCTCAGAGACACCACGAAACAAATAACTATACGATATTCTCATACAAGTCTACCGCAGACTTCTCAGAATTATTCTAGCTCGCCTCGATGACACGTAGTTATATATCAAATAACTACACGTTTCAGTTGGTCACAAACTTTTACCTACTTGGAATGACATTACAACTCTTAGATCGATTTATTAGAATCGGAACCATCAGGATCTTCGCTGAAGTGCTTTAACATCAAATTGGTCTTCGAAATAATGTTTTTGCAGTAGTAGTGTAACCCATTCGCGATTTATGGACGTGCTTCGTGCGAGAAAGAGGTATGATATTTCACACTGTCACCGGTTATCGGAGCGTAAAGTTTTGGCCCTCGACGAAGTGAATCGAAAACCCGCTTTTCGAACGTGGGAAAAATTGTGAAAACTTGTACGTCACACGATCGCTAGTTGTGTGCTCGATATTTTTGTTCTGAACTGGCTCATAAATTGATAGGATTTAGTTTCGGTTTTAAAGATAACATGTTTTCGACAACTGCTTTGAGATTCTGTTCGGTGTTGATGGTAACGGAAAACTGGCTATATGTTTTACTTTGCCGATAATAAATTGCAGGAAAAGTGAATGTGAAAAATAAAATATAAAATAAAAAAAGAATACACTTTCGATTCGATGTTGCAAAACAGCGACGAACAAGGAAATTTACTCTTTATCGAAAGCTTGTAGACGACGAAGAGAAACTTCATTAAGTCCAATAAATGTGCAGATAATTCTATAAGAATTTCGTAAAAGTTTTGTACTCGTTTAAAACATTATCCATAGTATTAATAAACGCGGAATAATCAAAGACTAACTTTGTACTAAACATAGGCTTGTAGTTTGTCAAATTACATATTGATGAGAAGTGAAGAAATATTGAGTTATTCCGAGTTTTACATTGTTTAACAACGTCACTTGAAGTAACTTTAGTACATTGGCTAACTACGAAAGCATATTTCGTGAGAAATTACTCTTTGTTTTACTAGGGTAAATGTATGATGTCACAACAGCCATATTCTCGGGTCGTGCTCACCGTTACACGTGACTGACTTCCTTCGCGTAGAGGCATCACGTCACGTTAAAATTGCTTTGCAACAATATTTTTGACGTTTAAATCAACATACAATCATGATTCTATCGCACGCGTATATGTCATCCATTAATGACGACAAGTGAATTTATCTTTTTCCAAAATTTATACAAATTTGACATTTTATTTGTCACCAACACGCCACCGGATACGAATAATACCTACACTTAATAAAATTCTACATACAACAAACGTCTTATACTTCGACTACGGGTCGTTTGGGTCCTGTATGGAGCTAACTTTAAGAAGAAATGATGTCTTTCTTCCATGACTTTGACTGATCAAATACTATCTCGTCGTCCTTTATTTAGTTAAGTCCTTGCTTAAATTTAGACAATTTGATGTTCTCTATAATTTGCTTATTATGGTAGGAGAGAATAAACTCATTGGTGCTAAAGAAATCCTTGATTTACGACGTGCAAATCCTAAACAAGCTTAATAATACCACTATATACTTCTTATACTCAAGTGATATAATATCCATACATTGATAAAACTGGGCAAGTGCGTGTCGGACATCCACTAACTTTCCGTAACTTTTTTTAATAAGTACCGCTTTACCGCACCTATATTAGTATTAGTAGTAGTGGCCGCGCCCGCGAGCGAGTAGCTGCGAGCTATCTGACCTCTCCTTCTTCTCCATTTTATACTACTGCGACGCTTTCTGTAAATAACTTCATAGCGGCAAAGATCCGTGTGCATATACGTGAGGGAGCTCTATTAATACTATCGCCTGCTAAAAATACAGGTTTTAAAAACTTGTGTCCATTTCTGGTCACGAGCTTCCGAACTATAAAACTAAGTTAAATATATATGTTACGGGTAATGCTAGAAGATTGAGTAAACCTTACCCGGGTTTACTTAGAATATTAAGGATTTTGGATAATGTCCGAATAATTTTTTTCACACAATTCTGGCTGGGTAATGTTAGGTGTTGTGTCTGTCTGTCGGTATGTCTGTCTGAACGCAATAAGCTCAAAAACTACCGAACGGTTTTTCATATGCTTGATACCAATGGACGGGATGACTCCAGAGGAAGGTTTATATGAATAATTCATTAATATTTTGTGGAAATTAGTTGAAATATGACGACTATTGTTTAAGACGTAAGGAAAAAATTAAGCTGACTGGGAGCTCTCATCGAAAACGCTGCCATAATACCTTTGAAATATAACAAAAGAACGTATGTAAGAATTGTTTCTTTTTTATATGACTAAAGAAAAGTCCGAGATGGCATATGTTTTTTATGGATGGCTTACTATACCTATTTTTATGTTTAAAAAAATGGTGTCATCTGATGTGGTAATTGGAAAGCAATTTATACGGATACAATATTAATCCTCATCAAATTGAATACGTTTGTTACCTTAAGCATTTGCATGCACACTGTGATTTTCCTTTACACCATACAATTTAAATTAATATCTTAGGATTTATCGCGAAATAAAAACTATCGCGCGACAAACGGCCAAGGAGCCGGCGGCCCCACACCGATGCGATACGTGATGTAAAGTTAGGCAGATGTTATCAATGTTGTATACAAAGAAATATTTTAGTTTGTTTTTATGTATATATTCTTCACTTTTTCAAATATTTACAAATTTAGAAAAAAATACATTAAAAATATTCCAAGTAGAATGAACTTACGTTACATTTAAATCTAATTAAATCTGATTCACATGTTCGACGCAATGAGCTGATACGACACTTGGACAGAAAAAACACTACGGCATAAATAAATATGTTTTGCTGCCCATGCGAAGCCGGGGCGGGTCGCTAGTACTAAATATTTTTTAAATGCTAAAAATATATTTGTTTTTTTTTGTGGCATAATGGAACAATAATAATATAATAATAATAATAACGCATACATATTCTGTTTTGGGTACCAAGCGAAGGCATCACATACATATAACAACCAAGATCCGGTACCAGTATCAATATTCATCATATAAATGAAACGATATGTGGCTTTTGTTTATTTATTTATATTTTTTAATATAATTGTTATAAACGAAATTGGCTCCCACGCTTGGGTCGTACCCTACCCTTCTTAATTATACAAAGAAAAATACTAAGTTAGTACCTAACCTATCAAAATTTGTTGCAGCGTCGCGTATTCGATACGAGATCACGAGCGGGAACATAGGCGGCGCGTTCGCTGTCAAGAACATGACTGGCGCCATCTACGTGGCTGGAGCCCTTGATTATGAAACGAGGAAACGGGTGAGTTTGCATGTTTTTTTCCTCAATGTTGCACTTATTTTAGATATAGTTCCAATCAAACTTTATTGCGGATGTGAACATATAGGCACAAGGGTCGCAGTAACCAGTTTTAGGTGTAGCGGAACGTAGCGGAGCGAGGGGTATATGACTGTACCTGCGCAAGCACGCTTATAGCGTTGTATTCCGATCCGCCATAAAGTTTGAGGCGAACTATACAAGTGTTTAAGCATTTATAAAGGCTTTTTCGATCGCGTCAGCAGAGTAGCCGTTTTCAAAAAAGTACCACCGGAGGCTAGAATCCTTAAAGTAAAGAAAAACTTTAAATAGGTTTATATGTTTTTTTTTTATTTAAAATTAAAGGATATTTTTGACGGTTTCTTTCAAGACTTTTTTCAAAGAATCTTAAACTTCTCAAAAACGAAAAGAGAAATCGAAAAAAGGGCTTCATAATAATACCATTCTGGTTTCGATAGGATTATAATTAAGGGTAGATGTTTACCCCTTTCGGCGACACTTTTTTGTTTTTTTTTTTTTGTTTTACCCTTGCGATGGGAAAGCAGATTAAACTCTACAGCTTCCGCGCGCCCGAGCGCGCGGGGTATGTGAGAGTTGCACCCACTTAACAACCGCCTGAAGCAGAATAAGGACGCATGTCGTTAGCCCGAAATCTCTAACGACTTCATCGGAGCGGCCAGGCGGCACATTAGGGTGTTACCGGCGTGAAGTTGTCGGGTTGCCCCTAAGGGTTACTCGAGATGAAGCTTTTTTGGTGAATTGACATATTTCGTTCAGGATCTGGTCATTCATCATATAGAGACGGCTGTTGTAGATATTGTTTAATTTTATGAGATATGCATTCTGCGGGTTGTCAGAGGGTGAGGAACCCTTTTGAAAAAGTACCCTTGTTGTAACAAAAATTTAAAAAAAAATGTGTTATTGTATTCGTGTCCATCAGGTTGGTTGTATTAGCGATCGATTTAGGCGTACAACAAATTAATGTGGAAATTCATTTTTTAACTCCTCTGATTTTAAATTCCTGAAATAAAGTTATTTGCAATGGGCCGGTAGGTCGTGGGACCATGATTTTTGTGGATTTTTTAAATTTCATACATAACAATTTTTATATTTAGATATAACAAGCGAAGCTTAAACGACATTGATTGATTTGAAAAAGTAACTGTTCCTGATATGGATCTGTGTTAATTTTCGCGCCGCATTCTATAGGGGAAGTGCGAAATAAATTTTGGGTGTATAAAATTATGGGCAACCTCCGCAGGGACGAAGTATGCGGTCGAGTCGGGTGCGACAAAACGAAACTGCTGTTTATTCATCATTTAGAGTTAAATTTGACCTCACCGAACTTGTTTCATGCTTGAAGGCGTCACTCATGCTTGCTTCATATGAAAAATACTTGGTTTGCATACAAACGCGTTAAAAGTTTTATCTCGTTAAACCTTAACTGATTTCCGCAAAAACTTTAAATGGTGTTCAGGTCAGCAAAAACTAGGTTTGTCCCTTGGTAATTACGATACTGTTACATAAAAAAAAACTTCATGTGAGCGTTTTTGTCGATATTATTTCCTCTCTACAACACATTCATCGTGAAACTCAATGCAAATTAAAAAAAAACTAAAGTGTAAACCTAGATTATGGCATATTAATTAATTAAAAGTAATTGAGACCAAAAGCAGACAATTAGATACAAAATTAATAGTTGTATAACTGCTTAAAATTTCACGAATTTTAATTAAAATCTCGCTGGAAAGCTGCATGTATTCCTTACGCACGCGCAGTGGCGAGCGGTGCTTTGAGATGGCAGATAACTATTAAAATAGGTACTTATTAAGCTTAAACTCAGCGACTCCATAATCTTCTTAATACCTCAATGGTTCCTAGTTTTTTTAAATTTAATTTATTTTTATCATTTTCTCATATTTATTTTTAACAGGTAAAATATTTTTTATCCTTCGTATATCAAATTCCGCAGAGAAAGCTCATATTAAAAAAGATGGAATTCTAATTAAATTTCTCAAATTTCAAGTAAAATTTTACTGGAATTTCAATAAGCTACCGGACGTCTTGTTTGCTTTTTCTCTAGTTTAATTCAAGCGGAAAACTATTGAACATTGAATTTTTACTTCACGAATCGCTAATAGCTTCAGCTATGAATTATTTAGATGTATTTGGAAATGTAAATATTTTGATGTGATGTAAACTTTGCGCCAAAAATGTTTTTTGACATACCTATGCGTAATGAACGCCTTAAGGGTAGGTATCATTATAATATATTATTTTAATTCTGTCTGCCAAGTTGTTCTGTTTGCCAACAGTTGGCTAATAAGATGAGAATAAGGCAGTGAACATTAGTAGCTCATTAGGATAATGAGACTTACTTAACAAGGTAGAATATATTGAGAATGATACTCGTTAGGTTTCGTAAGTTGTCCTTTACCTTTATAAAGTTATCAGGATAATGCTACACCCTTATGTAATTTTGAGGATAACTTCCTTTATCGTTATATTAATTCGTGTTTAATCCTAAACGAGTTTCCCTTGATCAATTAAATACCGATTTCGGTTTACCCTATGTAACATTATATTGAGGGTTGATTGGTTAAAGGAAGGGACATATAGCCAACGGAAGGTTATAACTTGGAGTTTAAATGAATTACTCTAAAATTTCCTAACGATAGTATTGCATGGTTTATGTTACCCACATTAATGAATTTAGAAATTTATATTTATGGGACGACCACAAAAAAAAAACCATAATGGGAAACATAGCCGAAAAAATTTAAGACTTTTCATTTAGACACTATCGATTATCAAGTTCAATTAATACAAGATTATATTACGCATATACGAAAATCTTCAAATTCATATAATGTAAAAAGATGCTTTTTGATAATGCTCTTACATGCCTTCACTGCTGGAGTACAATCACCGTTACAAATGACGATGTTGGCGCAGTTGTGATATACATAGTGACGAACAATAAATGATACATAGAGAACTATATCACGCGTAGTATAGCGTCAGATAGCGTTGATAAACGAATTCTGATCTTCGAACGAAAATTTGAAAGTCAACTAGACTTTTTCATGTGCGTAGCGCACGTGACATAGGAAAGGGCTCGTAGTGAAATACAATTTTTTTAATGTATATTTTAATAGATATTGATGAAAATTTAAAAAAGTCGAGCATTAATTTTGGTGAGCAAATTATCAATTTGAAAAAAAATTTACAAATGCTTCATGTGACATTTGAAATGAAAGGGCTAGTTGTGGGAAATGGGAATATTTTTTTTGTAATTTGAAAATGCATGGTTTAAAAGATAGAAGAAAACTAACGAAAATACAGCATTCCTCCTCATATCTCCTAAACTACAAAAATTTAGGAAGAAAAAAAATCGAAATGTATATGGCTTCACTCATCGTTTACAGGAACATTAAGTCGAAAATCCAAAGTGTTTAAATACGTGTGTTAGCACGTCCAAAGTGTTTCCAGGGAAACAGAAAAATTTGTGGAAGGATAATGCCTTGTTTAATTTCACCAAGGACTCAATGGGTCTAGTGGACTAACGATAGCCTTTATAATTAGTCGATAGATTTTATAATTAGTCGAAAATAACATGCAAGTTTAATCCTATAGCCGCGGTACATACTATAGTATATTGATATAGTATAGTAATATTGATTACTAATGTTAACTTTTTGACTTGTCATCAGTCATTATCAATCAGTTGTCTCTGTCAATTGAATGGCTCGTGACTTCAATTTAACCAAATTTGGTTAATGAGTAGTGAATAGGTTAAGCACTTATTATTGTGAATATATCACAATTTTTCTATATGACCATCGCCTACACCATTTATTGTTCACATTTTATACGAATTCAAATATTATAAGAGTCCGTTCAGTAGAACACTGAGAAGTATTTCAATAATTTTTTTAATCACTATTATACTAGGGCAAAGTAATAATAATAATAATAATAATAATAATAATACATGGCACTTCCCACACAGCGCCATCTAGTCCCAAAGTAAGCAAGTATTATGCTTGTGTTATGGGTTACTAGACAACTGATATACATACTTAAATATTCTTTATAATATATACATATAATTTTTTTTTTTTTTTTGAAGACACCACATCCATATAACAACCAAGACCCGGTACCAGTATCAATATTCACCATATAAATACTGACCCGACCTGGGATTCGAACCCGGGACCTCCAGCTTCGTAGGCAGGGTCGCTACCCACTAGGCTAAGCGGTCGTCTATAGAGTATCATCAACATTTTTATGCAGTTCTTATCTAAATAGAATTTTAGTAATTTCGAGAACAATGTTAAGAACCTAGGTAGTTATCTACAATGTAATCATAATTGGTCTTATTATACGTACAGTAGCTACTTGAACCTTCCTTTTGAACTAATAACACTGATTGTCATTCTATAATAATGAAATGGCTGTAATATGGATTAACTTAAGGCTCAAAACATGTTGTTTAGCGCAAACGAGCTAATCTTCATTTCAAAACGTTAGGATAACTGCGGGCGTAGATAGGGCGTACCGCAATTTGCTAAACGGTATGCGGCGCGACGACGACGACGCGACGCCTTCGAGTATTGTGCACGTGTACTGGACTCCTAGTAAATACACCGCGCACTATAAGAACTTGGCTAAAAAGACTTGTTGTAGATAATGACGAAGGTGTGGGTATTCTTCTCGTTCGTTCCTGTGTTAGTAAGTACGTACTGCATTGAAATTTTGCATAGAGATTTTTGGTAAACTAGATTAAGGATATGCTCACAAATTGAAAATTCGTGGTGATTCGCACTTATTGGCAATGTCCAGTCTAGACTGATATAGGTTGACGAATGTTTTACATTTGTGGGAAGGTTGAAACTTTTAATCTTATATGTCTTACTATATCGTTTTCGTAATGTGTCAAACCACGTCAAAAAACATTCGCCAATACTTTTCTTTCAATCATTAATTTATTTTAGGAGACGATCAACCAGAAAGATCTGGAAATGGTAACGTGTTGAGTGAAGTATAATATAAGGTCACCAACTGAGAACTCAAAAATCAAAGTAAAAGTTAAAAAAACAGATAAAATTGGAAGAGTAATGTAAAAAAAACCAAATGTGACAACGGTGGAAAATATATAAATTACAAACGTTACCTTGTTTCAAGAAAAAACCTTGATACCTATATGTTCAACTAATTCTGAACTTGAATGCCGTTTGAAAATTTCTGCAGTACAATAAAGCTGCCATTAAAAGCTAAACTTTTTGCACAATATGATGACATGAGAACTTTTTTCATTTAGACAGTCATTTGCTTTCTATTTTTTAAGTCATGGCTAAGACTCGAATTTAAACTAATAATAGAAACGATAGGCGACAACGGCCGAAGCATTAATATTAACAAAGTACTGACGCAAAGAAGATTTCAGCTTGTAATTTTTTTTTAATACAATTTTGCTATATCCGAAGGAAGGATAACTTGAATCATAAAATAGAATATATAGAATATCTAATATTTTCACTCCTTCTTTAGATAAACAAGGTAAGTCAAAGGCTTATATTAAAACTCGAACAGAGGAATTTACTAATCCCATCCTATCCTATGGGTCACATTGTATTCTTCAGGAATTAGAAACCACAGATACTTAGCACTAGACTTGAATATAAATGTCTTGTATTCATCATCATCAGCCCATTTTACCCCACTGCAGGGGCTTAGGCCTCCCCCAGGGTGAGAAGGGGGTTTAAAGCGTTAATCCACCACGCTACTCCACTGCGGGTTGGGGATTGTAACGACCGCCATCTATTGACAGCATTCGGGACCGACTGATTAACGTGCTCTCCGAGGCACGGAGTCAGTTTATTTTATCTAAAATTAATGAACATCTTCATGTAAGTTTTCGCTAACAAATAATAAATTCGGGTAAAAAGTGTGATATATGAACATAAAAGCCTATGACAACGAAAATAAATTAATAATAATAATAATAATAATATATGGGACTTCCCACAAATTGAAGCTAGAGTAAGAAAAAAATACATTTTTTAAAAGTAAACATACCCGTAAAGGTTTAAACTCTGACACAGCCTAGGGCTTGGAATTAGTAAGATGTATACGTATGTGTCATGACATTTGACCTTATCAAAACCTTATCCACCCTTGTTATAAGCACGAGCATCTGTCATGAACAATAATTTTATGAACCTACCGTTTGGGAATCTATATCATGGAACCAATGATGTTCACATGTTTAAGTAGTGGGATGAAACAATAGGTTTTGGTAGGCCACAACAAATAATAGTTTCTCGTCTTTTCTTTGTTAATAGTAAACATTTAATATTCTATTCAGGTCAGTGTGGAGGCTAAATTCGTAATATTAAAATAGTTCTTTTATGTTTGTATGTAATGCCCAATCTAGATTATGTAATAGAAAAAAATTTGACATAAGTTTATTGTCAGTGGCAACTTTTTTTTAAAAAACCCGTTTTTTTAATAAGAATATTTTTTCAGTCTATATATAAATAAATCTGCCTAAAAATATCTTAAATATAATCTTCAATAAATTTAATGAGCGCGTACTCTTCAACAAAATTATGTATCATACGCTATTTCACACCCTAGAGTATAACGAACTGATAACTATACTTTTTGGATTTCGGGAAAATACCGACTATTATCGGAGATATAACAAATCAAAGTTTGTGTTTTTACGACTCACTCGTGACGTCACTCGGTGCCGCTTCGTACAATTCATCCACGTTAGCCCATAGTAATGTAAGCAAGTGACGTCATAGCACGATTTATTTGAAAAAATTGTATCTTCTGCATTTTTGTAGATATCAATAAAATTCTTGTCACTTATTAATTTTTCTCAATAAATATGACATATTTCTATAAAATGCGAAAATGACAAGACTCGCTCTAGGATTGATTGAGTGTAAGGAAATTAGACGTGTTTTTCAGAACGAAATTTGAGCACTATACCTATTATCCTTCGCATTGTGAGTCGTGCAACATAAGATATACTGTGGTATTATAGATAAGATTCCTTAAATAAATACATAGATTTATATTTAAGAGAAATGTCATCTTTCATGTTGGTTATCTTAAAAGCGACCACATCATTATATAAGACATTTAATAATGATAATGTGGAACGAAATTAAGGTTAGTGACATTGCACAAACATAATTTAAGTTAGGCCATCTCGCGGACGAGCGGCGACGTTGTTGGTAAGTGGAGCAAATTGGCTCACAGGATGAAGTCAACGAACAGTAATTACCCTACTGAACCGTCGTAACCTTATAAATCGACATAAGCCGTGAAATGCGGAAATAAAACGGAAATAGAAGCGCTAATAAAACTTAAAAGCTCCGTTAATGATATCTCAAACCGTCGACATTAATATTGTACAAATCAAAGGGCCGGTAACTGGGCGAAATGGAGACGCCATTCTCGGAGCGTGGCACTCCAGCTTGAAGTTGAAATACTCTTGACCGAATTCTCTTTTTCCTTTGCAATTATGCGATTTGAATTTCGCCCCGCATCGGATCGCGCCGTGTCGCGCGACACGCCATTCGTCTCCATTTGGCTTACAGACGAAGCGGTTACAGTTTCGTTCCCTCAGCGGCCATTAAATTAAAACGAGTTACGTTATAAAACAAAGTTGTTTGCAAGTTTCTTTCATCTCGCGCTTGCCCGTCGAGCGGTTTTCACTTTCAGGGCGGCCGTCGCGCTCTCGGGCGCGGGCGGTGCGGCAACCTTCTTTGTCGGTGCTGCGGCGAAGTTTCATGGAAACTTTCGAGAGATAAATAATTTAAACTTAAATTTCCATTTAAGTATGCCGGCCTCGCTCCGACGGCTATTCGTGATAATAAATGGAGGGCTTTTAGTGAGTTATTATACAGCATCTTAGCGAGACTCCGCGCGGATTAAATGACCTCCGCAACACTTGATCTGATACATATTTTATGAAGACTGACAGCTTGGAAGTTCCACTTTCACTTAAATCGTCGATTTGAAAGACGCATACAGATTCAGAACTTCAAGAGAAGGACGCAAGATAATTTAATATTCGTAAGACGATTTACTTTACTTAATTCAATGGATTACATTATTCGATAAAAACTGTTTTTGAAAGAAATAAACGTACGTAGTATGAATCAAACATTTAAAATCTTTTACTCGCTCCCTTTTGGTATATCGCAAAGCGGATTCATATTAAAGGGAGTGGTCTTTGATTTACGGAAAGTACAAGTATCTCTATGTAATAACCTTGCTAAAGGCACTGCTTTTATTAATATTATTTTTTCATTATTAGCACAAAATATTCAATTGATTTATTACTTCAACAAGGTTTATATTTGAAACAAATAAGTATGCATGTTTATATTATCTAATCGAATCGTCGAAAAATCGACGCATATAGGCATAAGTCTTAAATCACAAGGTATACTTTCCATGCATTACGCTCAGGAAACCTTCCAGGTCAGGAGCAGTGCCTGCAATGTTCTTTTATGACATGCTTTTGATTGCTAATTATGTGTTTATTTTTGTGTATGTAACGTTATACTTCACAATTTAAAATTATTCATAGAATTCATTTTCTGCCAATTAATGTTTGACGACGACCGCTTAGCCTAGTGGGTAGCAACCCTGCCTACGAAGCTGGAGGTCCCGGGTTCGAATCCCAGGTCGGGTCAGTATTTATATGATGAATATTGATACTGGTGCCGGGTCTTGGTTGTTATATGTATGTGGTGTCTTTCCAAAAAAAATATTTATATATGTATCCATATCTTATAAAGAATATTGAAGTATGTATATCAGTTGTCTAGTAACCCATAACACAAGCATAATACTTGCTTACTTTGAGACTATATGGCGCTGTTTGGGAAGCCCCATGTATTATTATTATTATTAATGTTTAGTAAATGAAAAAGCCGTGACGTCTTCTGTTATAATATCGTTTATAAAAATAATTAAATATATCATCAGAGATTAGACCTAGGGATGGCAATCTGAATCCCTAGACTTTGGTAACATAGCGGTGAACAGCGCTAACTCAGTGGTACAATGGTTTATTGTGGAAGCTTTAATCCGGTCATCGTTCAGTTTAATCCAGATGCGCTCTCAATTCGACCACCGGTAACAAGCACATAGCTAAAGCGGACTCAATTCCCTAAAGCTAAAATCTCCTGTCACCATCTATTTGGCTAACATTTAGCTCCCCATAGGTAATGATATCGTAATATCTATTGATTTTTTTTTATTAAAAATAATTTATAAATAATTATTAGCAAAGAACATTGAATAAAGGGATTTAATAAATATAACAATTTATATTAAGATATTTAAATAAAATATACGATGTTTTTTTTGCACAATTTTAGACATATTTAACGCAAGTAACTTAATACCATTGTTATAAATAAGTAATTCTTTCTTTTCGCCTACAAGTACTAATCACACGTGACCGTCTATTTTGAAGTATAGTACAATGTACATTTATTTCGAATATCTAATCATCCCACCATTTTCATATTTTAAATGAAAATAAAGAGTCTCCAACTAAAAATGTCTCTGAGGTGTGATTATTCATCATCGAAAATGTGCCTTTATATAAGAATTAATGGCATGCAAACAAAACGGGTCAAGTGCGAGTTATATTTGCACCCTGAGGTCCTCCGTGAACCTATATATGGTACGTGGGTCACACCGCAATGATCGGAATAAAAAAAAAACAAGTTGCAGTATATAACTAAATTCTTTTTATCGATTTTCGAAGTATTCTCCCTTACAATTTATGCTGTTTTGCATTCGATGAAATCAATCACTGAAACAGTAATTTCAGTCTGAAGTTGATGATGACAAAATGGTCAAGTTGTAAGCTTCTACTGCTGCTTCTGCGTCTTCAAACCGCTGACCTCGAAATAAATATTTTATTTCAGTAAATGTAATGAAATTATTAGGGCTCAGGCCAGGACTGTACAGGGGTTGGGTCACTTCAATGTTTTCCTGCTTCAAAAAAACGTTTGTCTTTTGAGCGCTGGGGGACTTTGCATCAACATCATGTAAGAAGGTGCGACGTTTTGTATTACTTATATGGTGATGTACCGATCGGTGGTGACCTTCCTGTAATTGAATTGTGGTAATATGTTCTTTTTTAGAGATCTACGATGCGACGTTTTTTTTCGACACGCTCCTGGGGGAACCCTTAGCTTTTTGTTGGTTTAACCTCGTCTTCGAAGACTCAAACTGCTAAACTAAATCCCCGTGCTAGAAGTTTGCTATCTTTTCAATCAATAAGTAATGCCCACCCCGATCCCAAAAAGTGAGTTAAATGCCCAAACAACTTGCATTTTGGCTACTAATACGAATACGTTTGTTGTTATTTACAGTTGAGTGCGAGAATTTCCTATACATATAAACTAAAAAGTGAAAATAGAATTAAATTCTAAATATCTTAAAGGTTGTTATTGAGAAGAATGTAAGTACGTAACGTAAAAATATTTTTTTCTTATATGACAATAACATTGTACGTTGCGTAGAAGTAATATGTCGCCAAAATAACTGATTTTGTTTTTACACATCATCGATTTTTAAATTCATACATCTTGAAACTGAATTTGATTATGATTTTGTGATGATTATATACAGTCTTGAAAAGTAAATTTATTCGACTAACCGCTCCCAAAGATACTAGGAACAGTATGATATCAAAAAGTACAAAAAAATTTTAAACTTTTTAAGTAAAAGTGTTTTTAATTATTTTTTTTCAATTTGCCTGATTAAAACCAAACTTTGGTATTCAGCACCTTGAAAAATACGAAATTCCATATTACGAATTATACTCATAATGATTAATTTTAAGATCTCATTTGTCGATCAAACACACAGAAGGATTTTGTTTTAACGCAGTAGGTACTTAATTATTTAGAAATGACATACTATTATATATCAATAATGTGTATATGTTGAATTTCACCCGAAACCTCGACCTAACCTCTTTCGTTAATCGCTCCTTAATAGTGGTTAAGTCCGGGTATGTTCTCGAATTAATCAAGAGTTTAGAGCTCGCACTCAGATCTGATCGGAAGGCATTTGCTTGCGGCACGGTGGCGGCGCGCGGGCGGAGAAGTGCGGACAAACTTATGTAGGTACCTAGGTATACAACAACAGGGCTGTTTGTCGCCGCCCTACACTTCGCCTTTGATTTATTAAACTGAGATTCCTTTATTCTATCGTACCGTGTTAACTGTAGCAATAAATTCTTTCTTACAAAACGACTATATTACTGTACAAACGACTGTTTATAAATCTTGGGAGTGTGTTACTCTGTCGTTTCGAGTCATTAGTTACAAAGAAAAAAAAAAGAAAAAAACTACCCATTTCACCCACTACGTTTTATCTTATATCAAGTATGCCAAATTTCAGCTCCTGCGTACAAACACAATTACTGTCATAAATAAGAATTCTAAATAATTAAATTATTTGTAAATCGACCTCTCCTGTAACTCCATTTACAATATTTTTTTGTCAAAACAATTATATTATCACCAAATGGATTCGGCCAAGAAAATTCAATGACGAATGAATAGGCAGGGAGGCTATCAGAATGTCTTCCTTGTCTTCGCAGGGTAATAAATCGTAATAATAAATAGTCTATATCCTATCCAGAAACGGTCTAATCGCTGAACCCATTTTGGTGGACTCGTTTATGACTTATAGGTAGTTGACCTGGACAATTGGAAGCAGATGCCAAATACATTTTTGTGGATTTCAGACATAGATGTTCCCAGATTTGAGAGCAATAGTATACATATGAGTAGGATTGGACACTTTTCTGTACGAGTGGTTTTGAATTAGGATAACTTGTTTCGATCGTAAAAATCTATCCATCAGACCTTATATGGTCCACTGTAGAAAAGTTTCTCCAAACTTGTGTAAGCGTATATTCGCTATTTCGTATAACTGATTTTATTCACATTTTACATTAAAAGAAATAAAAAACCCGACTGCAAAACCACTTAATTGAAAAAAAAAAGTTATATTCTATATTTTTTTTAACTACGTATGCTTAATGCACCCTACAATGTTTTTTTTTTCGATACTAACTTAAGCAGATATTAAAATATACTATCATATAAATATGAAAGAAAAACTTAAAAACATATTTGTTGCAAGAAACTTTATGTTCATATAAAGACGACCATTAGAGTATATTATAAGTACGGTAAGCTGCATATTATAGTTAAGGCACGAGGCGAAGCCGAGTGCTTATAATAAACCGATGACTATAATAACCAGCTTATTGAGTACGAGCATCATACGACATTTTTCAATACATTTGCGATTAAAATTAGGTAGATACTTCAAGTGTAATAATGGCGGGAGCTAAGGGCGCGAGCGGGTTGCTTTTCACGGTTTACGCATGCGTTACAAACAGAATGCTCGTTTGTGATTGGTGTAAAATAAAAAGGTCTAGTACTATAAAATAAAACATTACGGGCAAATTTCGATTTCATGTAGACAATATTAATAGCAAATGTATTGAAAAAGATATTTTGGATTTTGTTTATTGGTTTGTTTGTGCCCGCCTGCAGTACCTTATACAATTCAAGACATTTATATGATAATATATTTTAATATCTGCTTAAGTAGGTATCGGACAAAAAAACATTGCATGGTGCATTTTATATACCTTCTCCAAAAAAATCTATAGAATAAAGTTTATTTTTAAAAAGTGTTGGTAAAAATAATACATGTTGGGCTTGAACTAGCGTCTTCGTCTCGTATGATAACTAAGCCTTTGGTCATTCTTTTGTTGCTATCGGTTCTTTTAAATTGCCAGGGAGTATTAGTTACCTGGTAACATAAGAATGGGGTAAAGGGGGCAGGTAAGTTGATTGGTATAGTCCCTCACGGTGGGGTTGGGGACATGAAGTTCTTACGGTAAAGTTTTACAATATGACGGGAATTCGAAAAAAAATATAATTCAAACGGGGAAGGGAGGACGGAACCGCTCAATAAATATTTTTACCAGAAAAAAAATGAACTATCTATGACGGAAATTGGCGTCTTTTTACGTTTCCGGAGCCATATAACAAAATATAAATTGCCATACAATTCTGTAATAAAATTACAATTATTTAATATTTTTTGTGCAGCTCATCGTTTGGGTATCCTGAGGTACATTTTTGAAAATACAATTAAGGTTTTTCAATGACTTTCTTATTTAGGTGAACATTTTGCGAGATGGTATGATGTGGTACATACCTACTATGGAATCCTAAAGTCCGTACATTTCGAATACGTATTAATGTACTTTGTTCTTTCTATTTTTTGTGAGCATCTATTTATATAATAAATACCGAAAAAATACCGATAATACTCAATCGGTGTCCCGTATCCCGGCTATAGTGGTGAAATTTACTAGGCGCCTGTATAAAGATAATTTGTTATCTGCTGTACGCTCGCGCCGCGGCCTAACATCGAGTGATATTGGAATGTCTGGACCAGCAAAAACCATATATGTTGGCGATCATCTTACTCCAGAAAACAAGAAATTGTTAAAACGTGCTCGTGAAATTAAAACCGAATTAAACTATGCATATTTGTGGATTAGGGACTGTAAGATTTTGATGCGGAAAAGTGAGAAATCAAAGGTAATTCGTATCTTAAAACCATCCGATTTGTGTAAACTTAAGTGACTAATTGGTGGCTATAGATATGTATATTCAATCACTGAACTATGCAAAAGCTTATTTCTTTTCTCATTGAAAACGTTTTATAAACTATTTATATGTCTCTGCTTACTTAATTTTTTATTTGAAATGAAAACAGAGTATTTTTCTAAACTATTTATATGTCTTTGCTTACTTAATTTTGTATTTAAAATAAAAACAATCGATTTTGAACTACTAAAAAATTTTAAAATTATTAAATTACCAATATATGTTAAGATTATCTATCTTACGATTATGGTAAAATGTAATTCCATATTAAAAGTAAAAAGTAATATTTTGTACTCATATAAATATTATAATTTATTGCAGACATTTCAGGTTGTGACATTTCTCGGCAGCTTGGTGCTCTTATTCTTTCTTAATAATTCAAAAACTGTGGGCTCTCTTACTACCAATCTATTCACCGATACAATATTTAAATACCTATTTAAGTTTAATACAAAAATAATACTTTACATTTGCAGATTTCAATACTAAGTTAATGGGATATTACCAAAATGTACGTGGCCTTCGTACAAAATCGCACGATTTCTTTCCACAGGTAGCTATTGCGGACTATGACTTTATCTGTTTAACTGAGACATGGTTAACGTCTGAATTTTATGATCGGGAATACGTTGATGGCAGGTATGTACTGTATCGTGTTGACCGGTCAGCTGAGGCAAGCGGTGCGTTACGCGGTGGTGGCGTGGCGATCGCGGTACGTGCCGCACTCCGCCCGCTTAGGCGCGCTTGGCCGGTGCCGTCGCCCGCGCACTCTGAGGTCGTGTGGGTATCGGTACCGCTTAGTGACAAGATACATACAAATCACTTAAATATATGCTGCGCTTACATACCTCATGGGCCAGACTATAGAGATACGTTAATTTCGTTCTTTGATATTGCGGGACATTTGATTTTAGATAGACCCGGAGACTTGTTTTTGTTGTGTGGTGATTTTAACATGACGGATACTGAATGGTATATTTCAAGTAATGAAACATTGAAAACAATTTCAAATGGAAATATTTTAACTCAAATCCTAACAGAATTCATGTCTCTGACTAGTCTGCATCAGTTTAATTTTGTTCATAACAATAATTCCCGTATACTTGATTTAGTTTTAAGTAATGCAAACTGTACAATAGATCGTTGCAGTAGGCCACTTATTTGTGAGAACACTCATCACCCTTCCTTATTGATAAGTTGTTCTGTGGATTGTGTTGCTTCTCTGAAACCTGTCATGAAAAAAGTTTATAATTTTCATACAGCTGATTATGAAAAAATAAATACAGAACTTCTCGAAACTGATTGGCCATATGTGTTTGGTTCGTTAAACACAGAACAATGTGTCTCGATTTTTTACAACCTCATTGAAGGTGTGATGGTTAAATATGTGCCTTTACGTTTGATTAAATCATCGAGTTCTTTTCCAGTTTGGTACACTAAATCGTTAAGGAAACTATTGAGAGAGAAACGAAAATTCCATAAATTATGGAAACAGTATGGAAATCCATTGGACTATGATAGTTATAGTGTTTTGAGAAAAAGAGCTACTAAACTTGAAAAGGAGTGTTATAAAAACTACATAAGGTTAGCTGAATCTAAAATAACAACTCACCCTAAGCTATTTTGGAGTTATGTAAAATCGATTACTTCTCATACTGGGCTACCACAAACTATGCTTTATAAAGATAGGTCAATAAATGAAGGAAAGGACATTTGTGATTGTTTTAATGAACATTTTCATTCTGTGTTTGAACCAGCAAAATCAAATAACCATATGTTTGACCAATCTCAACTATGCCAGGCCGCATCGATAGATATGCACTCTATTGTGGTTTCGCAAGATCTTGTATATAGGTTTTTAACTTCAATTAATGTCAACAAAGGTGCGGGACCTGACGGTGTGCATCCAGTCTTTATTCGTTCATGTGCCTCTTCTCTTACCCTACCTTTAACTATAATATATAATAAATCTCTGCATGAGGGCTTGGTCCCTTCTATATGGAAACGTGCCTGGATCACACCAATACCCAAAGGAATAATCAGCCAGGATATATCTAAATATAGGCCAATTTCAAAATTATGTTTGTTTGGTAAAATATTAGATAAAATTGTAACTACGCAGGTATTTAATTCAGCTCGTCAGTGTATACTTCCCTATCAACACGGTTTTTATAGAGGACGTAGCGTGGATTCTAATTTGTTAACTTTTACAGAGTTTATATTGAATGCCATGGATGCCGGTTGTCAGGTAGATGCGGTGTATACCGATTTCGCTAAGGCCTTCGATAAAATATGTCATAGTACCTTAATTTTGAAGCTTTGGCGATTTGGTATACACGGCGATCTTCTGCGTTGGATAAAATCGTATGTAGAAAATAGAAGCCAGGCTGTCGCTCTTGCTGGTTATATATCCGATTACAAAACGATCAGCTCGGGAATTCCCCAGGGATCACATTTGGGCCCACTGCTTTTTACGCTTTATATAAACGATTTGTCTAGTTTTGCTAACGGGGCTAATACATTACTGTATGCTGATGATACAAAGATTTTTAAAGTCGTGCATGACACACAAGACTGTATTTCCTTACAAAGGGACCTTGCTATTTTCGAAAATTATTGCAGTAAAAGTAGCCTGTTTTTGAACCCTGAGAAATGCCATGTCATAAGTTATAGCAGAAAAATTAATCCCATCTTGTATAATTATTCATTATGCGGTAAGGCTCTTAAGAGAGTCACAGAAATTCAGGATCTTGGAGTCACTTTGGATTCGAAGCTAACTTTTGTGCCGCACATTGATAGAATTCTTAATAAAGCATACAAACGGTTAGGGTTTATATTGCGAGTTGCGAAGCCATTTAAATATTCGCGAACTTATAAAGTGCTGTACAACAGTTTTGTTCGCAGCATTGTTGAGTTCACGAGTAGTGTATGGAATCCTTTTTATAAGGTACATATTGATAGGATCGAACGGCTGCAAAAGAAATTTGTAAAAGCGTTAGATTATAGAACAGGTTATACTTACAGTGACTATGAAATATCGGTGAATAGACATAATATTGAGCATCTTTACAAAAGGCGTATCTATGTTGACATTGTTTTTGTTTTCAAAATTATAAATAATATTATTGACTGTCCAGAATTGTTACAACACATTAATTTAAGAGTCCCTCGTAAACGTGAAAGGAAATGTCGTAAGAAGGACTTATTCTCCATAGCAAGTAGTTCAAAATGTTATGTAAATAATAGTTTTATTCGACGTGCTTGCAGGTTTTATAATAAGTTACACAACAGCTTTGAAATAGATATGTTTTCCTGCACCCTTCCTGTTTTCAAAAAACAATCAAAAAAGTTCGTGTTGCAATCTGTTTGCTGATTAGATTATCTTGTATAAAATTAATGTAATGTGCATTGATTGTTGGATAGTGATAAGGTTTTGATAACTGTAATTTTGGCTTGCCAGAAGTCTCACAGATATAATTATTATAAGTGAGGCTAAGACAAAAAATTTGTTAGTAATAATTAAGGAAACTATAGGTCTAGTCTGTAAAAAATTTCTTATTTAGCAATAGTGCCTGTAAAAGACTGTTTGTTTCTTACAATAAATAAATAAATAAATAAATAAATAATGACCATCAACGGAACATTAAAATTTCAACACATAGCAACCTAATAAAACTTGTTAAAACATGTTTCCTCTCAGTCGACACCTAGTTATAATAGGGTATGGGAGTTGCAAATAACGTATTAAAACTATATATTTGCAACTTCCAAACTCTATGACTGGATTCCGATTGAGTTTAGTCCTTTCACGACATTACAAGTTTTGCTTATTACATTGTACTGTACTTAAATTACAATGTTCGGTTAGTGAACGCGAAAAAAAAAGGAAAAAAGGCGCCAGTCTCCATAAAAACCTAGCATTGTTTTCTGAAGTTACATTTTCAAAAAGTCGCTAAAATCAAGTGAGGATTTTGAGATCCGTATATCAAGCACGTTGTAATGTGCTAATTAAACACACGTGACTCACCCTTATATTCGCATTTAATCCAACCATAGCCATTCAAGTATAAATATTTTATAAATAACCTCTGATAAGATAGTAATGTAACATAAGCGTTTTCTGAGAATACCTACCCATAGACGGCAAGTTGACATAGTTAATTTCCCAAGATGTTGTTCGACATAGGTTTCGAAATACGATAATATTCTATTGATAATGTATATATTTGGATACAATCTGTGATATAACTGACAAAGCCAAACGTATCCAATGTTTGTCGTATTCATATAATTGTTTTAGGATCAAACAAGTATACATAAAATGTATTGCGATAGATGTTGATCTAACAGACTACAATAAGGTTGTCATGATACTATATTGGATAGTCTTTAATTACATTTGATTCTTTGATTTATTAGATTACTTCGAAATATCTTAGATAACAACGTATTATTCCCCGCTAGACGTCAACGAAGACTGACGAGGCACCAGCCTACTCCCACGGCGCGATAAACTTACAGCTCTTGGGAAAACGGGTACAATTCAATCAATGTATTGCTTCGGACCTCTCTTACTTCACCTTCTTAATTCTGAATGTTGTCCTTTCGAAGATTTTTTGGGAAGAAATACAAAATATATTACATCACTACATAGTATAAAACAAAGTCGCTTTTTCTGTCCCTATGTCCCTTTGTATGCTTAAATCTTTGAAACTACGCAACAGATTTTGATGCGGTTTTTTTTAATAGATAGAGTGATTCAAGAGGAAGGTTTATATGTATAATAACATCCATTAAATAGTGGACAAGTACTGTTATTTTTGAGGTTTCTAATGTGATGTCGTAAATAATTACATTTTTTCCGCTTACATTGCAAACGCAGGCTGAACCCTACGAGTTTTATCAAAATAATGTACTAAGTGTTGTACACATTGAAAAGGTCTACAGAAAAGTTCGTGTTGGTATATGTCTATCTCTTATGGATAACCCACAATAACTTTTTTTTGTCATTTACTTTTTACGACAAATAATGGCTAATTTTCGAAGCGATTTTAACCAATACAGCATTAATCCTTAACCAATTAAATACCTTGAATACATTGTTCATTTAATATAGATCTATATGGCCCTTTACACCGTATGATTTATGATATGATATGATTACACCGGGCGAAGCCGGGGCGGGTCGCTAGTTCTTTATAAAATACCCACTCTGTCAACTCTGCTTATATTAATCTATTATTGTTTTTTCACCTTATTTTGAAAAGATTAAATGTTGTGGAGTATATATATAGGTTATATACTTTGATATAAATATCGTTGTACTGGCTCAGGTATTGTAACATAGATTAACATATTCTGAGTTTTCGGTTTTGCTGAGTGGATAAATGAAGTACAGTGTGAGCTGTTTTCTAAAAGTTAGAAATTCTATGATTGTGCATTAGGTATGGTATAGGTATTCCTCATCATTTCATTAATTAATTCACGACCAACGTCCGCTTTTAATATTATTACCTCTATTATTTTCAAGTCATATTTTATACTTCGACGTCTCCAAGGTATATGAAATATCATTGAAGCGAAACTTACTTGGTAAAAATAAAAATATTATATATTTCATAAATTAAAAATTATTTGTTGCAAGACAAAAGAAGAATTTTATAATTTTCGTAGTCCCACAGAAATCAACTTTCTAAATATTTAACATAGTTCTATTGATAAAATCATTAACATATCAAAAATTAATTCTAGATTTATTCTAGAGATATATTCTAGATTCTATTGCACGAAATTATATTAAATACCTATACCATATATAATGCACAACTATAAACTTTTAACTTTTTTCAAAATAGCTTCAGTGCTTTTTATCTATCAACTCAACAATAACGAAAACATTTGATATTATCAAAACCTTTTTTTCTCTGGCTAGGCGACTTATATGTCAAAATAAATAGGTACATAAAATCTCAACCGTTTATCTCCCCAAGATGGTATCCGTACGTTTCTTAAAAGGTATGTCTATGCATAAATAATAATTTCGTGTCCCTGAGTAGATACATGATAAATGGTAATCCCTATTTCGCTTACATTTGTTATGCTTAAGGTATTATCATTCTCGTGACTTGACAAACAAAATATTATATATGACAAATTTATTCTACGATGTGGATGGTATATAAAAAGAAAGCTATGGGTCTTCACGTATTGTGAGGTATTTCTCATTATGTTACGCGTGAGTACACACAACAAAATAATGACAAATGTAAAGGACTCCTGAATTCACGTCCCTATTTAAAAAATATAAAATATAAATAGTAAATACTTTTCTCTCAATTCAGATGGATTCGCTCGCGTGAATAAAGTCATCATCATCATCATCAGCCCATTTTTACCCCACTGCAGGGGCTTAGGCCTCCCCCAGGGTGAGGAGGGGGGCTGGAGCTTAAGTCCACCACGCTGCTCCACTGCGGGTTGGGAACTGTAACGACCGCCATATGTTGACAGCGTCCGGGACCGACTGCTTAACGTGCCCTCCGAAGCACGGCGTCAGTGATATTGTGTACTTAAGTCAGAAAAACTCATTGGTACACGCCCGGATTCGAACCATGGCCCTATGGGGCCTTATAAATTTGAGACAGGTTCGTTGCGCTCTGGGCTATCACGACATAATAATAATGAATAAAGTACTTACACACTATCATATGATATCATATCAATGAGTTTTTCTGACTTAAGTACACAATATCACTGACACCGTGCTTCGGAGGGCACGTTAAGCAGTCGGTCCCGGACGCTGTCAATAGATGGCGGTCGTTACAGTTCCCAACCCGCAGTGGAGCAGCGTGGTGGACTTAAGCTCCAAGCCCCCCCTCCTCACCTTGGGGGAGGCCTATGCCCCTGCAGTGGGGTAAAAATGGGCTGATGATTACACTATCATATAAATATAACTTGGATGTTGTCTAAGTTATTGCAGGCGGGAACAATTAAAAATTACATAACATGTTTATTGTAAAAAAAAAATATGTTTTCATTTAAAGATTAAACAAACTACTAAACAACTACGCTACCAAACAAATTTCGCTAATTATTTTGTCACCATTTGCAATTTCTTATAAAATTGAACTCAGATTTATATGATAGTGTATTTTATTTACATTCTATAAATTATGAGCACGGAGCTTGTTTTTTTCTTTTCAGTTAGTTATTTTTTACTGCCGTGCCATACCTCAAATGAAAAAAGGAACCCTTATAGGACCACTTCGTTGTCCGTCTGTCTGTCTGTCTTTCAAGACCTTTTTCTCAGAAATGCGTGGCGGCGTCGAGTTGAAATTAATATAAAATACATAAGTCTACGGTCCCTTGGAGCTGTCAAAAAATCAAACTACAAAATCAAATAAAATTACGCCTTTTGTGCCGCATATTTTGACATTCGTAAATAAATCAAAATCTGTAGGTTACTTCTCGTTGACCTAGATTTATGAAATTTAGCAAGAACCAAGGTCTTACAGCACAAGTAAAAGAAAAGAAAAGAAATTTTACTTTCATTTGTGATTATCATACTACATAAAAAATATTTTTCAGTGTGTTTAAATTGACATGCGTTTTCGTGCCATCTAGCGGTGAGTAGCTATAAATACGTTATATAACAGTACCCACGGAACTCTCAGGGCGCAAGTCCGACTAGCACTTGGCCGGGTTATTTTTTTAAATATGGAATTTTAAAAAGACCCTTAATATATCAACTTTTGTTGGGACTCCTCACTAACAAAGTTGAGATTCATAAACTAGATACATGATACCTTTTATCTCTAGAGAGATTAAAATCGTCATTCGAGCTAATAGACAAAAATCACGAAAAAATTCAGTATATAAACTGTATATCTTCCTATTTAAGAAACAAATATGTACTTGATATTCCTTTACAAGTGCTTTTCTGAAGCTAGTTCGACAATAGAATTAGGCTTTCCATTGTTGTATCTCCTTTTCAAAATTTCTAATTTTTTACTGTTAGCTATTAGATAATTTAATATACTTACTAGGTTAATTAAAGACAGCATTGTAAGGTTTCCGGGAGCTTATTAAAAGAAGTATTTAATTTTGCTCTTTCAAGGACTTTTTTATTACTTTAGAATATTACAAGTTAGGGAGGCTCCGGTGCTCTCTACCAGCGTAAGGTTTCTGGGAGCTTCATGAAAGAACTATTTGCTGATTGAAGACCTTTTTTATTACTTTAGAATATCACGAGTCAGGGAGGCACTAGTTTTTTCTTTTGATAATAGTCTTTGACTGTTTCGTTCTTCTTTCGAATATAGATTCAGTTCATCAATTTTAGTAATTTCTCTTTAATGTGTTTATTAATGGTCAGTGCTAATGCGCTATCGTTACAGTATCAACTGTTACAAAAGTAAAAGAACTGGAATTGTCTGATTTCGTAAAATAATATTTACGCAAGTTTATTACTGTACTCTAGAGCAACAACAAAGCCATAAATTATTCGATTAAAAACGTTTTGTTATGAGAAAAAAAATAAAAATTATTACTTTTTAATTTTTATTTGTGACTCCGTTCACATGTGAATGCCACTAATATCATTATTTAATTTTTAAACTACGTACATATTAACTCATGTATTTTACATCTTGTACATGCAAACTGTTTTGTTAAACGCAAACAGACAAGCAATCAAAATAATTAAACATTTCGGATTACGGGATGACTAAAATATTCGGTTACCATTGATTCGTGAACAAAATCTTCCATTAACAGATTTCAGTCTGTTACAGATTTATGCTGGTGTAAATTTGTTCATTATTAAAAGTGTACCGCTCGCACTACTCTTTGGTCCCTTTTGTACTACGTTTACAATTACATCCTGCTCTCATTTCAGCTGCTACTTATTTTTCTATTTTGGATTCTGGTCAAATTTTCGTGTGGTTTTTTATCGTGTCTTTCCGTTTGGCGTATCTTTGTGTCAAAAGATTATTTTAGATTTTTTCTCAGAAACCTAATCGAAATTTCCGGAATTTCGATGCCTAAATATTCTAAAGACTCTAAGAATAAATATGCAAAATTTAAAATTTCTGCGAAAAACGTTCAAACGCTTTAGCGTAAACGAATAACAAATATACATGAATTAGAAGACAAATTTTGTTTAGAAAGTAGATAAAAAATAATTTCAGATTTCAAATATATTTAAGGACATCCCAGGTTTATTGTCGACGCACGTAGCGGTGTATTTTGTCTGTTCGTGAGAGCCGTCCATAAACCGTAAACAACAAACGCTTTAGCAACTTTAGTCAGTCACTCGTCAAAACGGGCGTCCCGCGCCGCCGCCGCTCGCATTTCGTAAATTGTTCTCGTCGCGTGAATATTTCGCAAGCTCTTTTCGCGGGCACCATTTTAACATCGACTGCAAAACATTCATTGTGAAGCGCCGTGCATAGAAATCGCTTTCCATATACGACCTTTGTGTTTATCTGTATTTCGTTTTATATTCGAATTCTTCATATATGGAAATTTTTAATGTGTAAAATAAAAAAGAAACTTCATCGACTTCACGGTTTTCCGCTATAATATACAGAATCTATTCATCGAGTATCTTGCTTTAAATTTTTCTTTTAATGTATTAATTTACAAATTAATCTTAGATATTATATATATTATTAAATTAATAAAAATCTAAGATGTTGTATATAACATCTAAGAAGTTATTTTTTAACTTTACTATAGTCTGAAATTTCGCAAATAGAATTCCAAAACATTTATCATTCTAGACAAAACTGATTATAACTGTGATTGTTGTACATTTCACAAATATCTGTAAAATTTTATCGATGTCGTCAAATTTTATTTTTCTTTTCGCGTAAGCCTAAGTAAATGTTGGTCCGTGACAAACAGTACGAGCTGAAGTTGGCCGCGTCAGACAATCTCAAGGAGAACTACACCACGGTCGTGATACACGTGAAGGACGTGAACGACAATCCGCCAGTGTTCGAGAGACCCACCTACCGCACGCAAATCACTGAAGAGGACGACCGCAATTTGCCTAAACGAGTGCTCCAGGTCCACAGCCGCCTCTACAAATCGTATTTCAGTTGTTGTTGTTGTTCTAGTGCATGGCATGTTTTTATTGCTCTGTTGTCGATGTGTTTTTTATTTTTTTATTTAGTCGTGCTTGATCGTTTGTTTTTGGATTGCTTGCGTTATATTTCCACGCACACAAAGCGATATTCATTTCCACTGAACATCAGAAACAACAGTATTTAATTGGCTCGTTAGTTCTTGTGTTTATCTAAATTTAGTTTGAACACCAATAGCATCCGGTCTCGAGTGTCTCTGTTAATATCCTATCGACGTTCCGCAAGAGTCGCCGACGAGCCACCTAATTAAAATTCTGTCTCGCAACTTTGAGCGCACTTTGCTCATTTGCTGGAGTGAAAATAAATGACTCGCTTTAAAGTTTTCGTGAACTCGCCAAGATAATGGGAGTTGTTGAATATGTCGCTTCACTTGTACGCTTATGGAATATATCAAGCTATAGTTGCGTAGTTTATGCACCAACAGGACTATTCAGCAAATGGACCCAGAATCAAAGGCACGAAGACAATGTTGTACAACATCCACAAAGATTTTTCAATCACCGGCGTAGCTTTTGTCGTCTGAACTTTAAGAGAGATCTGCATTCTTCATCTTGCCTACGTTCGTGAAAATTTCGGTTAGGTACTGAAGTACAAGAATATTAAAATAAAACAACACGGAGGGAAATCCAATTGTCTGAAATAAAAATTTTACCACAAAATATTGACATTAATACTTGTTTGGCGAGCCCTCGCCGCGGCCGCTATTTTTAACGGTCTAAACTTTAGTTTCCGTGTCGTTTTTGTGACAATAACGGGCGAAAGCCACCATTTTATGGTGAAAGTTTTACGTACAGGGCGGCTGCCGAAAACCGCGTTACGAATCGAGGTCACTGTTTCCTTTTCGCGTTACCTTTGTGCCAACTTGATAAGTTGAATTCATACGGCAATCGAGGTCAAGAGGCATAAATCGGCTCTTTATCGATTTCGATAAATCTCCCTATACTACACATCGAAAATCTTCATCGGCCTGGCAAATCGTATTGCTATCAACAGAGATTTTTACATGTCTTTCTAAAATCGAACTGTTGGATACATGAACTCGGGTAGGGTAATCTTTTTTTCGGGTCAGTATCGGACGTTAAAGGAATATATAATGACGGGGTGCGATACAATTTGAATAGGGAGGGTAAGTTTAAATCGCGGTTAGTAAATTGTGGATTGTGCACAGTACGTGATGACTTTGGTGGCGTCGGATGGTCGCAACGAGAATTCGACGTGCGTGGTGGTGCGAGTGCTTGACGTGAACGACCTACCTCCCCGGTTCACTCGTGCCGCTTACGTAACACAGGCACTCGAGGAGACTGGACCTTTCCCGCGTCCTCTTATACAGGTTTATTTTTCGTATTTTTTGTTTTTCTTTTGGGGCTCTCCGACCGAGTGTGGTTGAAGTGGTCTTTAAAATTTTGAGATGCCTTTTGTCCAGATTTAAATCGATACTCTCATAATGTTATAATTAAACGATCAAATTGATGTCATAGAAAGATATCTTGTGCTATTAGTAGCAATGCAACGCTATTAATCGTTTATTAATTATTAAAGTACTGACACCTACAGTACTGAAAAAGTACCTACGTAGAAAAAACAATTAATTTTTATTATTAACATGTGAAGTACCTACGCGGAAATCGAACCCGCACCATTAGAGTGGTTGGTATCCACGCTGTCATCCCATGCTACTATATAAATAATAAACTTATTTAAAATATTTCATTTCTCACTGAAGTTAATCACAAAAGCCATCTCTTATGTTTTACATGATTAACTAACTATGCTTATTGGAAAGATCCAAAACTTATTTAAGTTAACAAACCTCATATGTTTTACGTTTAGTTATCTATTTCATTTGGAACAATTATCCCTCCGTTATTTTATGAAAATAGTCCCTTCCACCTTTTATTGTTTTCCTTCAATTACACTCACATAGTTATAATAGTAGTATAGAAATGATATCTAACAGTAAGTATACATACTTATCTAATACCCTTTTTGTGTTCATGTAACTTTATAAAACTTGGTTTATGCCTGGTGCTTTGGTTTTGTGTGTAATAGTAATTTGTTGGCTTTAATAGTAAGTAACGATGCATGCGTAGATTTATTAGCCTCTAAATTCTGTATCTAACTACTTAAAAGTCTTAATTAACGTAGTTTTCGGTGAAACTTGGGTTTCTCAACTTTCACTCTATATTACTTTATTAATTAAGCATCCGATTGGAGGACGGAGCTGTACGTACTTTAGCTTACCCGATTAAGAGTCGAGTTCATACCTATTATGGCCCATACATATTTTATTCTACGAGTAGTTATTATATATAAAAAAACATTACACTGTTCAGTTATATGTAGTTTCTAATAGATTTGTTTTTGTTGCAAATCAAGATTCATAAGACGGTGAAATGAATGAAATAACTGTTTTTTTCTGCTCCACTCTTTTCTTTTTACCCAAGTTTTACTCCCCTAATATTCAAATAATAGTGACAAGGTCCGTTCTGCTTTACAACCATTTAGTAGTAATTACCGAAGAAATTTATCGCGCCTTTTAAAAAGGCCTAAAAAAGTTTCAGCCCCTTTCTTTTATGCAAAAAAATGTCGTTTTTACAAATTAATGCCTGTAGACGTTAGTAAGCTTCGCTGTCATCGCGATTATGAGTATTTTTTGTAATTGGGGCTAAATTGTCAAATGATCCGAGTAATTACGCAAACGTCGACCCTCTTCATTTCTCCAGGACCCGGACGGCCGCGGCGCATGGCGCACTGTAATTGGAGAGTGTGTCGCCGCCCAGCCTCCGGTGCTACCTCTCGGCATACCGTCTAGCTCTGCTCGGTCCGAACTCAATTATGTGACATCGCTCATTTACATCATCGCTGTTTTTCATAAAAGCGATGATCCTCGTTTCGAATTGCCGTTTTGCAAACTTCTTTAACTTTTTTAAACTTCTTAAGGCCCAGTTCTCAATTTTGTCTTAGTTTTACGCCTCGAATTTAAAGATTTTCAGGCGTTTGTTTCTGATATCACACTCATGAAAAAATATATGTGTTTATTATAACATCGCGTAGAAGCGACGAATAAACGCTAAAAATAGAAAAAAAAAATTAAGTATCGATAAAAATTGTTTCGACTTCTAATGTTATTTCAAATGTAATATATCTATTTAGTATTATTTCGCGTTAAAATTAATAACACAACAGATGCGCAACAAATTTATTTAGTAACCAAAAGTCTTATTTATTGTTTTAACTCCAAATTAATCAATATTTTTTAGGTAAAACCGAATTGTATAAGCGACATATATTTCACAATGTTATTTGTCTCTTTACTTCCTTTGAATACCGCCGTGTGGCGTTTTTTCTTCTAATTTTAGCGAAAACCGGACCTTAAAGTTGAAATTTTATGACACTCCTTTTGAGAGGTCTCATTGTTAAATTTTAACTTCTATTACTTATTTCACTTTCAAGAATCCTCTATTAATTAGTTTATTAGCTGATGTCAAATATTTACAAAAGAAATTTTATTTATATCCAAACTAAAATTTATTCTATCATCTTTAGCGATAATAACGTTATAACGAAAGCGACAAGCAAACAATCGATTGTCACACAGCATGACAAATCGTACTGTGATATCTATTTTATAACGTCGAACTGGGCCCGCGGCTTGTGTGTATCCCTCAAATTGATTTATTATGTTTATGTTCGAGACGAGAAGCGCGCCTCGTATGTCAATAGCGAGTCAACCCCCGCGCCCGCTGTCTCAACTATTCACACTTTCCTTTACCCACCCCTTATCACATCACTCAACTAAAACCGATAAATCAAAGGTACCCATGTTTCAACGGAAATCATTTTTATTTATTTTTTTGTTGGCCGAAAGCTATTACTAATACAATTCTGGCCGTTATATAATTTTGTCTGTTGAAAAAGTGTGTACGTAGATATATTCATGTTTATACTTATCTTGAAAATCACAGTAAGTACAGCGTTAAAAAAAACAATATAACCTTACCGTCTATATTGCAAGTAATCTAACTGAAAATTTGTCTTATGCAGGTAACGGCCACCGACGGTGATAAGGATCGTCAACAAAACATCGTCTACTTCCTTACCGGGCAAGGAATTGACCCTGATAACCCGGCCAATAGCAAGTTCGATATTAACAGAACTACCGGTGAAATATTTGTCCTTAAGGTAAGTACAAACTGTTACATTCCAGCAAGTTAGTATATTACGCGATATTCCTTCACATAGATATATGTACTAAATATGGAATAATGACATGTAATCAATATCACAGCACAAATGAAAAGCGATCTAAGTTGGATTGGAACTCAATAACAACTAAATATTTCAGACAGAATCATAAGACCGAGAAAACAATTTGGCACATTATATAAACTAACGTATTTGCCGCGATCGACCCATAAGAATTTTGTTTGTCATTGTCCTGTCCTAATTTACATTCTATATTCTGTTTGATCATCATTTTATTCTTATAAAAATTACAATAAGTGCTTCTTTATTTACCATTTGTGAATAATAATATCAGGAAACAGGCTGCCATTCTATTCACCTCGAAAAACATACCAGATTTGTATCCAATGATTATTATTCATGCGTAATATTATAATCGTATTTGGTATAAAAGTATCTAAAAACCAGACATATTTCAACTTTTTTCGTTGCTTAGGAATTGGCCTTAATTGGCTTAATTGGGAATTGAACTTACTTGGTGTCGAAAATTGAATAAAATTACAGCGTGTATGTATATGTTAATGCTGAATATTGAATGTAAAACTTCTTTCCAGCCATTAGACCGAGACCAACCAAACGGCCGTCCTCAATGGCGATTTACAGTATTTGCTCAAGATGAAGGAGGCGAAGGGCTTGTAGGATACGCAGATGTTCAAGTGAATTTAAAAGACATAAATGATAACGCTCCTATCTTCCCGCAAGGTGTATATTTTGGAAACGTAACTGAAAACGGTACCGCTGGAATGGTCGTGATGACAATGACTGCAATCGATTATGATGATCCAGCAGAAAGTAATAATGCTAAATTGTGGTATTCTATTGAAAAGAATGTAATTGAAGAAGAAACTGGATCACCTATCTTTGAAATAGAAGCAGAAACAGGTGTTATAAAAACTGCAGTATGTTGTTTAGATAGAGAAAGAACGCCTGATTACTCTATACAAATAGTAGCTTCGGACGGTGGAGGATTGAAAGGAACAGGAACAGCTTCAATAAGAGTCAAAGATATCAACGACATGCCACCGCAGTTTACAAAAGATGAATGGTTTACAGAAGTAGACGAAACAGATGGTACAAATTTACCTGAAATGCCTATTTTAACAGTTACAGTTCACGATGAAGATGAAACAAATAAATTTCAGTACAAAGTTATTGAAAACAGTGGCTATGGTGCAGATAAATTTACTATGGTCAGGAATAATGATGGCACTGGTTCTCTTAAAATAGTTCAACCTTTAGATTACGAAGACCAGTTACAAAGTAACGGTTTTAGATTTAGGATACAAGTTAATGACAAAGGTGAAGATAATGATAATGATAAATATCATGTAGCTTACTCATGGGTTGTAGTTAAACTTAGGGATATTAATGACAATAAACCACAGTTCGAAAGAGCAAATATAGAGGTATCAGTATATGAAAACGCTGAAGTAGGAAAAAGTTTAGAAACTTTTAAGGCCACTGACCCAGATCAGGGTGGAAAAAGTAAGGTGTCGTATGCCATTGATAGATCCTCAGATCGAAAAAGGCAATTCTCTATCAACCAAGAAGGTACAGTTAGTATTCAACGATCATTAGACAGAGAAGACACTCCACGTCATCAAGTTAAAATACTAGCTATTGATGATGGTGTTCCTCCAAGGACGGCGACCGCTACTCTTACTGTTATTGTACAAGATATTAATGACAACGCTCCAACCTTCCTCAAAGATTACAGACCAGTTCTAACGGAACATATTACTCCCAAAAAAGTTGCTGAAATATTAGCTACAGATGATGATGATAGATCCAAAAGTAATGGACCACCTTTTCAATTCAGGTTAGATCCAGGCGCTGATGATATAATAAGAGCATCATTCAAAGTAGAACAGGATCAAAAAGGAGCTAATGGTGACGGAATGGCTATAGTTTCATCATTAAGATCTTTCGATCGAGAACAACAAAAAGAATATCTCATTCCAATTATAATCAAAGATCACGGGAATCCAGCTATGACCGGTACTAGCACCCTTACTGTAATTATTGGTGATGTAAATGATAATAAAATGCAACCAGGTTCAAAAGAAATTTTAGTATACAATTATCAGGGTCAAGCACCAGATACTGAGATTGGCAGAGTATACGTTTATGATTTAGATGACTGGGATTTGCCTGATAAAAAATTCTTTTGGGAAAGTACAGAACATCCTAACTTCACATTGAATGAAGAAACTGGAATGATATCAATGAAACATAAAACACGTGAAGGTCGATACCATTTGAAATTCAAAGTATACGATCGAAAACACACACAAACGGACGTCCCAGCAAATGTAACAGTTTATGTGAAAGAAATATCACATGAGGCTATCATAAATTCAGGTTCAATACGGATATCTGGTATAACTGATGAAGATTTCATCAGAGTTTGGAATTATAAAACTCTCAGCGTCGCTAGAAGTAAAATGGATATATTTAAAGACAAGTTAGCTGATTTGTTAAATACCGAAAGAGAAAATATAGATGTATTTAGTGTCCAGCTGAGAAAGAAACATCCACCTGTTACAGATATTAGATTTTCTGCTCATGGAGCCAATTATTATAAACCTATTAGATTAAATGGAATTGTATTAATGCACCGGGAGGATATCGAGAACACTGTAGGAATCAATATAACCATGGTCGGAATCGACGAATGCTTATATGAAAATCAAATGTGTGAAGGTTCCTGCACAAATATTTTAGACATAAGTAATTTGCCTTATATGGTAAATGCTAATAAAACGGCTCTTGTTGGTGTTCGACTTGATGTCCTTGCTGAATGTACTTGTGGAGCAAGAAACTTCACTCAACCTGAAACATGTCGTAACTCTCCATGTTATAATGGTGGTCGGTGTATAGAGGGAAAATACGGTTTAACTTGTTCATGCCCTCCTGGTTACACAGGACCGAGGTGTCAACAAACTTCCAGGGGTTTTAGAGGTAGTGGATGGGCTTGGTATCCAGCGCTAGAAATGTGTGACAGTTCGCATTTAAGTTTTGAATTCATAACAAGAAGATCAGAAGGTCTGCTTCTTTACAATGGTCCAATAGTACCTCCGGAAACGGAGGAAATAATGGTGTCCGATTTTATATCTATAGAATTAGAACGAGGATACCCAAGATTGTTGATTGATTTTGGTTCCGGTACATTAGAGTTAAGGGTGAAAACAAAGAAAAGTTTAGACGATGGTGAATGGCATCGATTAGATATCTTCTGGGATACTGAAAATGTAAGAATGATTGTAGACTTTTGTAAATCAGCAGATATTCAAGAAATGGAAGATGGAACGCCCCCAGAATTCGATGACTCGACGTGTCAAGCGACAGGTGGTATCCCACCTTTTAATGAATATTTAAATGTAAATGCGCCCTTACAAATTGGAGGACTTTACATAGACCATTTTGATCCCACTAATTATCACTGGCAGTATATGCCTATCGGTAAAGGTTTTGACGGATGTATTCGAAATTTAATCCATAATAGCAAATTGTATGACTTAGCACATCCAGGGCTAAGTAGAAACTCAGTAGCTGGATGTCCTCAGACAGAAGAAATTTGCATGCAAGCTGAAACGACCTCGAGATGTTGGGAACATGGAACGTGTGTAGGTAGTTTCTCAGAGGCTAGATGTCAGTGCCAACCTGGGTGGACTGGTCCATCATGTAACCTACAAACTACGCCTACTAATTTCCGCACACAAAGCTATGTAAAATTTGCATTAAGTTTTGAACCAGATAGGTTCAGCACTCAAATTCAATTACGTTTCCGAACAAGAGAGCCCCACGGAGAACTATTTAGAGTTAGTGATCAACACAATAGAGAATATGGAATACTAGAAGTAAAAGACTCGAGATTGCATTTCCGATTTAATTTAAACTCATTACGAACCGAAGAACGAGACGTTTGGTTGTATTCAGTGGCAGTAGATGATGGTCAGTGGCACATCGCACGAGTGAGTCGTTATGGCAGTGCAGCTACTTTAGAAATAGATGGCGGAGAAGGAAGAAGGTACAACGAAACATTTACCTTTGAAGGTCATCAGTGGTTGCTTGTTGATAAACAAGAAGGTGTATACGCTGGTGGTAAAGCAGAATATACGGGCGTTAGGACTTTTGAAGTATACGCAGATTTTCAGAAAGGATGCTTAGATGATATTAGACTAGAAGGAAAACATCTGCCTTTGCCTCCCGCTATGAATGGTACACAATGGGGACAAGCGACAATGGCTCGAAATCTCGACCGCAATTGTCCTTCAAACAGCCCATGTATTAATGTTCATTGTACGGAGCCATTCGTATGTGTCGACTTATGGAATGAATATGAATGCACGTGAGTATTAAATTTTATACACATTTATAAAACCATAAAGTACTTTTAATATGTGTAAACATCTTAAAGCGTTTGGAAAAGTCGATGCAATCAAGATCCGGATATTTCGACAAAAGATTTACCAATTTTCATATTTTTAATATGCCGACCAGATTAGAGCAAATTATCCAAACAAAGTATTGGCTTGAAATAAAACAAAGCTTTGTGTACACAAACTGACCGATCCACTACATTTGGTAATTGAATGAATGGTCGTCGATCATTTGGTTAGAGTTAATTTGATTTAGAGCCGACTACTGCTATAAGTATAAGAGAAAGTACGCAACTAATTTAATTTAACTAAGTTAGTACCTAACTAAAGGTATTTCAAGACCAAGTCCAATAAATTCTGTAAATTTGCATTGGAATTGGCTCTTTTAAAATTTAGCTAAACGAATGAATTCTTTACCCTCATTTCTCTCTCATTACTGTCCCATTTAACATCGCATCAGTCTCTGTCAGAAAATATGAGACGAAGTGAGCGATAAGATGTTTACGCACCAGTAACATTTACTTTATTGATTCAATGCTACAAAAGATTAAATGTTTATTTATTTGTTCGAATGTGTGACTACGAGTGACCCGATGAATTATTTTTATTGATTTTGCGATCAATAATTGTTTTCATTGTTTTTAATATCATATTACTTTTTATTTTGTTTCATCGATGGCGCGCACTGAGTTTCGCACCAATGGAATTTTGTTTCTTGTTATATCTACTAATATAATTCATTGTTTTTCGCTTAACTTTAACTAACTTATTTATATATTTAATATTTTTACTAGCAAATACATATTTTATAAAATAGTGACATGAAAATAAAATTAATTCTACTGCATACCTATTTACTTTATTTACAATGTTATTAATGGTGATGTTCAGCTGCGGTGAGGGTTTGATATTATCGTCGGACAACAAGGGTTGCGTTGACAAGAACGAGTGTCTCTACTTCCCGTGCCGGAACGGGGGTACTTGCGTGAATCGTGAGCCAGGCTACCGCTGCCACTGTCCCGAGAACTTCTGGGGCGAAAACTGCGAGCTGGCGCAAGCGGGCCGCACCCTGAAACTCAGCATGGGCGCGCTCGCCGCCATCCTCGTCTGCCTCCTCATTATCATGAGTGAGCACCGCCAGCTCGACCGCACTAATATCACCCTCACTAGATATTATCTTGCACTTACGCTAGCTTCTTTTTCTTATTTTATTTAGTATCTATGTTTAAGTATACCTAATATAGATATGATGTATCTGTGTATAGAATTACTTTAAGTAGTGTATGTACTTTTGTCAGCCCATCAGCGCTGGACGAACGTGACTTGGAGTTTTTCCTGTCAGGTGGGCGTGACATATCGTATATTCATTGGTTATTATCTATTTTATAATTAGTTTTGCATGCACGGGATTATGAAGGTTTTACGACGAGCTCAGTGCGCCGCGATCGAAGCTGAGATGAGGATGGATCAAAGAGTAAGTTAGAAGTCGCGGTGTACAGGTGTCCAGCAGGTTCGACCGCTTCAACCGGTACTTGTGTGAACGTGAACGAATGCCTCCACAATCCTTGCCAGCACGGAGGCACGTGCTTAGACCGCGAGCCGACGCGCCGATACGACTGCGTGTGCACCTTCGGCTACACCGGCCACGATTGTGAGCTTGAGCTGCTCGCCTCTGGTGTCATCACACCCTCCAGAGATTTCGTTATCGCTATAATTGTCTGCTTGTTTATGTTGTTAGGTGAGATTTTTTTGCATGCCTCATTTATTTTCATTTAGTAACAACTTTAAAAAGCACATATTCACAAAAATATTTCATACGTTTCATTTTATAATGTAAAAAATACATTATAACAAATACCTTATATAATTAATACGTATTGAACTAAAAGACGCGTATGAAATGTTTAATAATTTGCAAATTAGTCAAATCATGATCAATTGATAAAATTCAATTCGGTAACCATTTATTTACTTTTTTAATATTTTTCCTTGATGTTTTATCGATAATTCAATTTAAATTTTTTAAATCTGTATTAGGTTTACTGAGAAAATATTATGATTTGACAGTATTTTAGTTTAATATCATTATGTCTTCTATGTAGTGTAAATAACATTTCATAAAGTAAAATCGCAAAAACCCACATGAAATTTAAGACGGAGTAAAACCTCAATAGGGTAACTTTAAGTGCAAACATTAATTAAATCTTTCTACGCCAGTCCGCAGAGATCTAAGTACTCATAGTACTCCCTCTTCAAGCAAGTTTATCCTTGTGTTATTAGCAGTATCAAAACAGCACATTTTTTATTATTGCTGATTCTCTGCCAAATATATCTAAAGTAATAACCCACTTAAAATATTTATTGAATAGATCTGTCGTAGGGTACTTTTTGCTTCAATTAGTTGGATTCTCTATTAAAAAATATTGTCTCAGTATATAAGATTAAATAGTATCAAAATTGAATCCAAATCTCCCCTCTCATTATTCATCCGATGGCGAGAACTTAAATATCAACAACGAAACGGAGTTGTAACTTCCGGTGATATCATATTACAATGTTTATTTTATTATTTATTTCACGTAATAAAGCCTTTTTAGCTACACTTCACGTTCATTCTTTCCTGTATTTACTCTTGCTTTTATTCCATTCATAAAATTATATCATTATCTATTCTGTGGTCTTATCTACGTTTACCAGATCAATGATTTCGAACATCACTGAGGACATTGCTTTATCTATTAAAGTGGTTTTCACCATTGGAAGCTCTCCGCTACATCTGACAATTATTATTATCTCTGTTTACAAGATATTTCGCTTCAATCCGAGATGCAGGAGTTGATTTTCGTTTCCTTCAATCCCATATATTTCAAGTTGTTTTTTCTATGTTTCTATAAAAGTATTATTTCTATATTGTCGAAAGTTACATATCAATCAAGAAATAGATAGTGGAAATGTCAAATGAAAAATCAACACAACGTAACGCGGTGATCTGCATGCTGTTTTAAAACAGTCTGCAGTTAAATATTGTTATTCAATTTATCATACAGCATATCTAAACGAAGAACTCAATGACGTCAACTTACATACATTTACATACGTTACACAGTTTAATTTAAAGATTCCAATGAGTTATTAGGTGGTATTTTCTACATATTAAAATGAAGAAATTTCGAATTCGACCTATTAGAACTAGGCGATCAAGAATGATTCGTCGATGTCAATAAAAAGATGGCATGCATTGAAAAAAAAAACGAATAAACAAAATACACTAAAATTTGCTTTTTCGTAATTTTTGAACATAACCAAAGATAATTTGATTATGTTTCAGTAATTCATAGTATCGCAATTGTTAACCGATTCGATTGTCCTCAGACATTTTTAGATTTTTCGATATTCATACCTTGTTTTCATACCTTGCTCTGTTATCGTATTACTGAAATTATAAACACCATTTTAACTTTAATTCCATGGTTGTTGAATGTTTCTGTAATTACAACTTGGTGCAACTTCAGCCGTTTTTCGTAGCGCTATCGCTTAATTTGATTTTTTTAATTGTTAAATTTCTTTGTCCATTTTACGGGTTCTTTCAAACTTTACACATAATTATTGGTAAAACCATTTCTATAAAGATTTCCACTCGATCAAAATGACAATTCCTAACTTTTTTCTCATGACCACTTTTTACAGTCTATAATTTCCGACATTTGCCGACGTAAACAGATTTTGTTTTCAAATCATTCTAAAATTAACCTTGACAGGCGCCACGGAATTAACAATTTTAAATAAATCACGAGCTTTATCTGTGCTTGTACTATATATTTATGATATTTCGCACACAAAATATTACAATAAAAATAATATTTTTAATCTAAACATATGACGCTAGACGTTGAACTGGCTATATAGAATAGGCCAAGCGTGAGGCGAAATGAAAACTACTTTAGGTGATGTGTACGGTACTTTTCTCATGCTATATTTGACTGCTTAATCGAGGGTTTCTCTCTATTTTCATAACAGATTCAATTTTCGGCATAAGTAACTTATACAAAGCCCTTACCTCTAATTACAACTTCGTCCCGACTAAATAACACTACAGAACACAAGTTTCAAACTAACAACAGCTAAAAGCTAAATTATCTTAGTTATGTACGTCCCATTAGTCTTCCTATAGAACCTTCTACGTATTTAACCCTTATAAACTCTATAAACGTAAGCTTTATATAAATACATTATTTTTGTTCTAATAGTTTTGGTGTTGGTCTTCGTGGTATATAACCGACGTCGTGAGGCACACATCAAGTATCCAGGACCTGATGATGATGTGCGCGAAAACATCATCAACTATGATGATGAAGGCGGCGGCGAGGATGATATGACCGCTTTCGATATTACACCGCTGCAGATCCCCATCGGAGGCCCACTGCCCGACCACGCGCCTGCTAAATTACCCTGTAAGTTATCGTGTATTTGTTGACATAGATTAAAACAAAAACGGTCTAAATGTTCGCACAATTTTAAACAGGACCGTCAAGTAGGGAAATGATTTATAACAATTTTGAGCTGATAGATTTAATAAAAAAAAAATTAGAAATTTTCTGAAAGATAGGTCTGCGTAAAAAAGGGGTTTGAAAAAATATTATTTGCTTAATCAGCAGGTTCTGTTTAAGACGGGATGCCCTGGAGTCTTGTTTCTACCTATATACAACCGTTTAAAGTAGTTAACGCTTTTAAGTATTTTAAATCGCTTAGGAATATATTATACAACTTTTAAGGTGTTTTCGTGTCCTGAGTATATACGTTGATATAAATACAAATCAGTAAAATATTTTAAGATTTCATTGGTGCATGTAAACATATGTAAATTAAACGTAATCCACGAAGGAGCCCAATCAATATAATATTTGAAATAATTTGAAAAATCAAAACGTTTGAAAGAAAGGTAACCATTTTGAAAGTAATAAACGCAAACAAGTAAAAAGTAATTCTGTATATGTATAACAGCTCCACATAGATCGCGTAGGTATCTAAGTATCTAATAGCTTACTGAAAATCCTATATTTTCAGCCCTTTCTTATGAAAATATTATATACATACAGCAAAAGTTCTTACCTCAGGATAGGTATAGAAGGGATCGAGGCAGTGGTTCTGCATCTTTTTGAACCTTCTTAGGTGAAAGTGGGTGGTTTTCGATATAAGATTTTCAAAATTTTCAAAATATGATTGTTCGTCTGGCAAGATAGACGTTAATCCCAAAAAATAAATTAAATATTTTGTGCATGTTGTTTCAAATACTGCTTGCTCTATTTAATGGGATTACTGAAGTAGTTTCATAGTTTAAAATGTCTTTTTTCTATAATTAACTATTAAAATTTTAATCGCTCCTTCTTAGTCTCTGTCAGAGATAAAGCCCCAGCCTTTATGTTTTTTTTTTTTAAATATTTTTTCTCCATGCCAAATGGATCTAAATAATACTATGTTGTGGATGCTTTTAAGTGAAATGTTAAATTAATATTAAAATATATGAAATTGGTCACACGAAAAAACTGACTCAAAATCCTAACTTTATAATTTTTTCCAATTCTTTTGTCTAGCCAGAGCGAGAAATTTTACCCCTGTATTTTAAATGTAATTTGGTTATTTAACACATTCACGTATATTTATATGCATTTAAGAGCGTGTTGCTCAAGGACCCTGTAATTAATATTCTACACAATTGTTAGTTACACGCTACACGCTTTACCGTGGCTTTTGGAAATGTTTAATGCAAGAGATTCTATGGTATACTAATGGCTCGACAATTAAGCAAGCGCTCGGGAACTTTGGACGCATTACAGCTCTCTAATGAGACGTTTTAGACAACTGTGTCGATTTACATGACATTCGTAAGCTATTTAGAAAATAACAGGTATATGAGAGTACAAGAGAATAGAAAATAACTTCATTACTAACGTTACAATCTATGGAATGTTTAATTTGAAATAGAATTTTACTCTACTTATTTTTTATGGAACTCTTAAGGTAATTTTTATCGTTTTGTTTGTCGCACTTTGGCATTGTTGCGTAGCATTTGTATGAACTATTTTATAACAATGACCTAGAAGTATAAAACGAAATTGAATTTTACGTCTGAGATACAATACAATACTAGATACGTTCAACGACCAAAAGCAATATTGTTTTACACATTACAAGATATTGCGAAAAAAGGGAGAGCAATAAAACGAGGCCGTATAGTTCCTTTTCGTGGTAAACATTTCACTACTGTAAACAAATATTATACGAAACAATATCCTCCAACGTTAAATAACTGATACGGAAACTCGAAGGAAAAAGAAAAACAAATAAAATATTTGTTCACGAAAGCACAGTGGAACTCAAAAACGTCAGCTTTTCTTAACGTCCCGGGCTTAGCTTTCGCGTGAATTCCTTCACTCAACCGTGAAAGGCAAGCCGCGGCGCGCCATCTCTATTTTTAAATAACCTCAAGATGAAAATTTGTTCATGTTTCTATAGACACTGAATTGTATTGGATTACGTCTTCACTCGACAATATTGTATTCAACTTTATTGAAAGTGTGCATCGTGAATCTTTACTTACAATAATTCTTGTTAATTCGTACATCACTCGAAACTTTGAATGATATTTATATATATCAGAAATTATTGATATGCAGATATGATAAAGTTAAACATACTCATGTTTGCTATTTTGTCCATAGATCCCTTAATGGGAGTGGGTCTCGGAGTGGGTGTGGGTCCGATGGGTGTCGGTGTTGGTCCCGGTGTGGGTGTGGGTGTCCCTCTGCCGGCCGACACAAACGTGGGAATGTTCATCGAAGAGCACAAGCGACGCGCCGACAGCGATCCCAACGCGCCGCCCTTCGATGACCTCCGTAATTACGCTTATGAGGGCGGCGGCAGCACTGCAGGCTCACTATCTTCGCTCGCCTCTGGTGAGTTGGTATTGTAACATTGTAAATTACACTCACTCACTATTTTTTTGGATATCGTCCGTAGTGAGGTGACGTAGTTCAAATCAGAAAAGGTGAGGATTTGAATATGGGTCCGTACATGTTAATAAAGCTGTGCCTTCAAAATAAAAACTATTGTTTTATTACTGCTTTTATATGGTAGTTACAGACCAATGCGATAGGTATTTTTTCTGAGGTCTAATTTTCTATGAATCTGGACACTAATGATCCAGGCGTATATTTATAAAATAAGATGTAAAGATTACTCCAATCCGCGTTTATGTGTCTTTTTTATGACAACATTTTCAATTTAAGATCTGCTGTGATCTATGCACTGTCTACGAACAGCGACCACATCGTCCTCACATCACCCCCGCTCATTTATATAGGGGTTATACTATCGAAACGGTCTCGACCGTAACGTCACGGCGGCTAGCATTGTATTACTATTTTGATTGTTTTAACTAATTGAGTATTACGACATAGTATTGTGTTATTTCATTATGTGATGAGATCCCTTCTTGTGGCCAGGTACCGACGACGAGGCGCACGAATACGACTACCTAGGCGCGTGGGGGCCGCGCTTCGACAAACTTGCCGACATGTACGGGCCACGCGACGTCGACGAGCAGCTGTAGGGCGACCCGCCCTCTACACACCTATTTAGTCAATTTTCTCCCACTGAGGCCGGCAGCCGCCCACCGCGTTGAGCGTACTGTACATAGTGTATCACCTCCACTGTCGACATACGACGAGCGCACGGCGCGCTCGCATATACATATAGTAATCCTTATCATTTTTATACTGTAATTTAGTTATATTTAGGTGACGTATCTAAATAGAAATATGTCTAGGGAAATCTAACGTAACTCTTAAGAAACTTAAGTGAATGATTTTCACCAAATATTCGAAATGTAAGTTTAATTTAATTAATTATTTAGCCATATTCTGAGTCAGTATTTTATTCGAGGTTAGCGCGTAGGAGAGCTTCGTGCGGCTGGGCCGAGTCTGATTGTAAATTGTGGGAGTGTTTGTAGATAGTGTGCTATAAATGTGAATAATTTATACGAGTAATATGTAAGTTCACAGCTTTACGTGATATCAATATGTATGCTGGCCCTCCTGCACGAAAGCTAATTTAAATTGCGGAGGAGTTTGTCGCCCTTACTTTAGTTAGACTTAGGTATTTTTGCCCGAGAAACCGGATCGGGCATGTTGGGATGTTCTCGCGGGTTCTTTCTTTCGGGAAACCGCGAGGGTGGCGCCGCATCCCGTGCACATACACCGTATGAGCTAGGTTTTTTGGGGCGTGGAAACTAAAGCTATGATTAATATTTGAATCGAAAGTTAAGTGTACAGTGACAAGTGTTCCTCTCTATCCCGATCTGCAAATGTTAGTTAGGTATCGAGTGAGAAGCGTGGACGCCGTTCGTCCCGCACACGGCCCTGCTTGTAGATAGAGCAGAGGCGAGGCGGGCCGGGCTGTCGTCGCGCTGCGGCCCGCACTCCAATGGGACTGTGCCAATTTACTAGCATTCTAATACTGCTATTCAAAGTAGATAATAAGTGTTTGCACTTTATTTATTCATGTATTTAATAAATTTTAGTCGCACCTAGGGGAATATCAATAAATCATTAAGAGTGTTGTGCTAGATAATCGCGAGAACGTCGCGACCGACACAGTTACGGAGACGGTTTTAGTAGTCACTAATTTATAAATTATAATTAAGAATTTATAGTATAATTTAATGTAATAGTTACGGATCTCCGCAACTGCGTCGTCGGCGCGCCGTCGACTTAAGCTCGGTGTAATTTAAGGATTATTACTTAATTGCGTTAAAACGACTGATTTTTATTATGCGTTTGAAGCCTAAGATTTCGTAGTTCCGTTCATTAAGGATTAGGTCGGTACTTTTAAATTAAGCTCACTATTAGCTTGCACCGAAACAACTATTACAACAAGCAACATAATTAATTAATTATAAAGCAATTCTCGTTAATTAATCAAATCGTGTAAGTATATAGCTATTATTGATAGTCTTCGATGTCGACAACACACATTCTTTTTATATTTAATTTGTAATATCGTCACACTGCCAGTATCATACATATAAAACGAATTATGGTATAGCCTATTTGGTCCGATTTTTGTAATTCCATCTATCTTATACACTTTTATATTGTAAGTTTTTTGAACGGTTTTTGTATTTGTGAATTTACGTTACTGACCTACTTACGACCTATATAGGACGATGCGGTACTTGAGTACCGACATCCGTGCATACACCACACAAATTCTACTGTAGGCACGTGTGGCTCTAATCTCAAGGCCTCACGAAATGGATTTTAACCGTGTAACGTAATGAACGCTGCCTCTGTGTTCCTATGTAATAGGATATCGTGTTGAACAATATAGCGCTAACGAAGAACGTAGACGTTTACGTATGCATACGATTAATTACTGAATGCTGTTGTGTTTTGCTCAAAAAGGCACTAAGCATTTCAACTTTACAAAAAGAAACATCTATTCAATAGTAGAATATTGATTATAATTTTATGCGAGTACGATTATTTATGTTTAATTTTATGATAGTTACTGAGTTTTTATTGTGACAATGCACGTTTGGAGCTTAGAAATATTTTTAAAATGTCAACTGTCAGTGAGAATGGTTAGAAGAATATTATATTATGCAGAAGGCACACAGAGGCAGCGCAAAGCGAACCAAAGCGTGAAGGAGTCGAGCACACACTCCCGGTACAAAGCCGATGCACTAGCATCTGGCGTTTGACATGCAGTGTCAATAGTGTATTTTGGTTGAACTGTGATTATTTAGTTGTACAACCATGATGATTATATATAAAAGAAAGAAATAAAAATATTTAAAAAAAATTTCTTGTGTTTAATTTTTTATTAGGGTACTAGGTATAATGAATTTGAGTTGAATTGAATTGAAATATTTCAGACATAGTCCATACATTACATTTACATTACATTTTATGACAATATTGGTTAATAAAAGACTTAATAGACATGTAAGTAGAATTTACAGTACTCATTGGATCTTAAATGCATAGACATCCAAAGTGTTAGGATATGGCTGTTCACCCTATCTGCAACCACCCTCAGAAGAATGTTGGCGCTGCCCCACACCCGCTCCTACAGAGAAGCCACACGTCATCGCAGCACGGTGTGTAAACCGTCAGGGCTACACGCTGCGAACATTCCCGAGGCGCTACAGCGCTAGGGCAGCCCCAACAGACCCCTGAAGGCGTTGTTACGTTGGACGAGCAGGGCACTGAAGGCCTTTTTGGTGTAATTGCTCCACAGGCTGCACGTATACAAAGTTTGGCAATACGCTCTGAAAAGAGTGATTTTTACCTCCCGTGAACATCGTGCAAACCTACGTGACAGCATATTACCCCTCACTGAACGATCAAAATCTGAATTAAGATAGTACGAACTAGGACCGTTTCTAAAATGGGTTTAAGAACAGATTTTTTTTATATAAGTAGTCGAACGTTTGAGAAGTAAAGAACTGTTGATCTGCGAATTTGTAACTTATGGGCTTCTTTTTTATAATTTAAAAATGATAAAAACTTTAAAATAATTTTTTTTTTCTTTAAAATAATTCTATTTCTACTCGTGTTTAAAAATAAAATATTAATATTTTCAATTACAATGTGCTGTTTCATTTACTAAAAATGTATTAGCGATAATACAAAAAAGTAAAGATATGAAGACCTTTTAGACGTTTTACAAAATTTCCTGTTATTCCTGACTTATAAACTATCAGTACCTACATACTGCGGACGGCGATATCGTGGAGGTAGCGATATTGTGTAATAAACATATCGCGTGATACAATATGTCGTGTCTCACTCAAACTTGAATTAAGAGTTCCTGTAAATGCGTTTCTAGCATTTCAATACGACTATAATATTGCTGTTTGCGTCGTCGCGTCGGTGTACAGACGACGGTGTAAATGTCGTCGCTAACCAGCAAGCTTGCAAAGAGCAATTCAGTGAGTAAAATATGTTTAGATATTTTGTTACGTGAATTTTTAATACATGCTATTGTAAGCACGATTTCAATATTTTTGTTTTCCAGACGGCACTTGATTTTCATTTCAAAATTTAACTAAAGTAGCTTATTAGAATTATTAATAAAGTGACGGGCGGTCAACTTGTTTGTATGGTTGTCGGATAATGATTTAACAATTAATACAATAACTAAAATCTCGTCTTGCATTTTTTTTAAAGTATTACACACTTTGTTCTTGGGGTTTCGCACACAGAGAGTGCTAATTGGACCTATTATTAAGTTTATCTTTCCATACGTCCGTCCGTTTGTCCATCTGTTCTAGCTTTCAATGTTTGCATCTATTGAACCGTATAATGTAATGTGAATCAGTTGCAATTTCAAACAATATGTGTTATTGTAGCGGGAATGCTCAGAAATAAAATACAAAAAATTAAAAGGATCTCATGCAACTAACGCGTTTTATTTTTATTTAATTCATCGCAAAAACGGTAATACATACAAACGTCAAACGTGGTGTGATTATAGTGTATCATCATCAGCCCATTTTACCCCATTGCAGAGGCTTAGGCCTCCCCCAGGTTGAGGAGGGGGTTTGGAGCTGAAATCCACCACGGTACTCCACTGCGGATTTGGGATTGTAACGACCGCCATCTATTGACAGCGTCCGGGACCGACTGCTTAACGTGCTCTCCGAGGTACGGAGTCAGTGATAGTTAATATACTTAAGTCAGAAAAACTCATTGGTACACGCCCGGATTCGAACCATGCCCTATGGCCTTATAAATTTGAGACAAGTTCGTATATTATAGCGTATACTCTAAAGTAAAACAATAAATAAAAACTGGACAAATGTGACTCGGACTCGCACTAAGGATCCCGAACTGAATTAAAGAAAACACATTTTATTTATTTTTTTGTAAATGCGTAAAACAAATACTTATATTTGTAGTAGTAAAAAGCCCTCGGTGTGGAGTCCGATTTGCTCTTGGCCAGTTGTTTAATTACGTAAGGTGAAAATTTCAGAGTTCCGATGTCGTGCTTAATTTGTGTTCACATTGTATATACCTACTAATAATTTATGTTTATATATACATATTTCCGCAATCTCTTCTGAAATTTGGTTGAGTTACAGTGATCAATCAAAAGGTATTTATAGTTTTTGGGTGATTTGGATTGGATGATTGCCAAGATGGGATAGATAGTATGCCTTTTTTTTTTCATAGGAATTGTACTTTAACTTAAAATGAAATCTTTTTTTGGATTTATTTTGCGTCTTATATCTTATGTACTTAGTAAGATTGAAGTGGATTTCATTTAAAGTACCTTAAGTAGGCAAATGCACCGACCTGGGTTATTTGTTACGCCATAAGAGATTTTAGGTATTATTTTCCCGCTGTTCACACGCATTTCTTTACTCCGTTTCTCCACCTTCACACCATTAGCAGGATATAAAACAGTTTTATTGCTCACCAGTATTATCGGCAGAACATGATAGCACTTAAAGCTTTTAGCAACCACTTCACGCACGCGTCAAACGCATATTTCGTTCATAGAACTGTGTACATATTCAGTTAAATGCAAGGAGGGCTCACACATTGTTCTATAAATATAGAATACCATTTTGACATTTATTCGCGAAATGTACTCGACTTTCGTATCATTGACTGACCGATTGGTTGACCGATTAAAGACCCTAACTGCAGAACCCAAGGTCGCGGGTACGATTCCCGCCCTGAACAAATATTTGTGTGCATGAAAATGTCTATTTATTCCGTGTCTGGGTATGAAATATCTATATAGGTATTGTTAGATAAGAAAAATGACTTTGAGTCGTCGTTACAACAAAATTTGATTCCATTTATTATATCGAACGCTGTTGACGTACAGTACACATTTGATTGACAGCCATTGTTCTTCTTATTTTACCCTGTTTCAACCGCAGGGACGTGACACATCGATAGTGTTGTACCGCGCTACATCAATAATCCTCCATTAGCATATATTGTAAAGAATATTTAAATATGTATTTCAGTTGTCTAGCACCCACAAGCATTGTTGAGTACAGAGCCAGCGCAGTGGAAAGCGTGCTGGAAAGGGGTGGATGTGTCGGGTTACAGTAGTGATGTGGGGGCACTTACCTCAGTCATATTCAACTTGCATGTAGACTTCTCGCGTCCACGCTGGCCAGGTCAAGGCTTAGCCAGATCCTGGATATGCCGCGGCTATCCGTTTCACCAGCGTGACCAGAATATAACCAAACGGTGGTACGCGAGATTGTGTCCGTGTTTACCAAATACAAACTTTCACACCGTGGCCAAATCGTCTTAAGGCACCAAGACAAATTGAATTAGGTACTGAATCAATATTAATATTATATAGATCGAAATAAACAAGAGATCTTTCCTCAGTCCCAAGTATAAAAAAAAAAAATTACATTTATTTCATTTTTATAAATACGGTACGCAGACCACCTGCAAGTAACGCTATATGCAATTCGTTTCATCTTAACAAAATAAGGTTATGTGAATATTTTTTTAAACAATTTCGCATATTATAGTTTGTATTTACTTTTAAAAAATCTCTTTGGCTGTACTAGTTGCATCTGGCTGGTTTTGATACCATTAAAAAGGTTACATTTCAAAAAAAGAAACAATTTAGTAAAATATTGTTTCCCGCCGGTTTTCATTTGTTTTTTTATGTCAAAATGAGTGAATCTAAAGAAGAAATTCGGTACATTTCAAATTTTTTTTGTAAAAAAGTAAAAATTCCACGCAAGCTGCGAAAAAATATTGTGTCGTTTATGGCTCTAATACGGTGTCAGTAAGAGTAGCACAAAGTTAGTTTAAACATTTCCAATCCGGGAATTTTGATGTCAAAAATGCACTTCGCTGTGGTCGCCCTGTCACGGCTAAAATGGACACCAGTTTTGAAAGTTGAGCTAGATCGGCATATCTGTAGTTACGACATAGCTGAAGATCTGGGAATTGACACACAAAACAGTTTTGACCCATTTGATAAAAAAAGCTGGGTATACAAAAAAGTTCGATTTTTGGCGTCACATGAGCTTACTGAAAGGAACCTAATGGACCGTGTACTCATTTTCGATTCTTTATTAAAACGTAATGAAACGAAACTGTTTTTGAAGAGATTGATAACTGGTGATGAAAAGTGGATCAAGTAGGTTAAGATTGTGCAAAAAAGGTCGTGGTCTGGTCAGGCTTTACAGACTGTGGCAAAACCCGGGCTAACTCGCAATAAGATGATGCTGTGTGTATGGTGGGATTGGAAGGGTATTGTTCATTATGAGCTTTTACCGCCGGGCAGAACCATCTGATGAGATTAAAGCAAGAAATTAAGAGAAAGCGGCCGGAATTAATCAATAGAAAGGGTGTGGTTTTTCATCACAATAAATCTAGACCTCACACATCTTTAGTCAGAAAAAATTAAGACAGTTTGGCTGGGATGTGTCAATGCATCCACCATATAGCCCTGACCCCTTCAGATTTCCACCAGTTTCGGTCTGTTCAGAATTCTTTAGACAGTACCAGGTTAACATCAAGAGAGGACTGCCAAAACTACTTGTCGCGTTTTTTTGATCAGAAGTCCCAAAATTTCTACAGAAACGGGATCATGTCACTGCCTACAAAATGTCAGACAGCCATCGAACAAAATGGCACATATTTCTTTAGTTCTCATATAAAATGCGAGAAACTTTTTCCCCGACCCAATATGAAAAAAAAAATATAATAATATATAATATTAAATATAATAATAAATATGTTTATCTTTTCTTACCTTTACTCAATATAGACGTTCATATTTTAATCTATTTTCGCGAATTTTTATCCGGCTATGCAGGATTATCTTTTCTGAGTATATGATGTACTAGTGGTTGCCAGCAGCTTCACGCGCGTAGATAACACGTCGATATTAGCATTTATTAAGGGTTATATAAAATTTTATGAATACATATGAACATGTCATTTTCAGTACAAATTTCAACAATTTCACCCGGGGTTACACTTTTATAAATATTACAATTCGTAAGGTTTTTCTCAATTTCCAACTAATAAAACTTGAAACACGTATGTTTTAATGTCTACACATATAGCCCAATACTGAAGTTCATGTTTTCAACTTTTAGAATCACAGGATTCCATTATAAACTTTCACTCCCTATTTCACACTGTTAAGGTCTTGATTCTCAGTAATCTTGAAACACGACAAAATAAATCAGATGTATTTGGGGAATATACGACTCGAGTTACATGCGGGTGAGTGGGGCGAAGCAAACCGCTTCCCTCAGCCCCCTCCCTTTACTCCATTTACACGCCGACGGAACAGCAAGGCTAAAAATTAACTTGCCTCAGCGTTAACAAATATAAGCGTAGTCCATTGCTGCATAACCTAATAATTATCTAGCTCTCTCTTCTGACACTACACAGTGTACAACGCTGTAAAGCTAAGTCATTACTAGCCTCAGCTGACTTGATCGCGCGCGGACAGGAGACGAACCATTCACTAAACATACTTAAAATTAATATTACAAGGTACTTATTGCAAAGTTTTTAGATGACTTTATACGTATAGATTAAATAATAAATAATTAAACGTTTTCGTAAATATACTATTTTGCTCTTTTGGTTGACAATCTATTACAATACATCGATCTATTTCATGTTTATCCCTACACTATAATAGTTTTAATCACTTTTATTGTTCTTGCTCTACTTCTAAAAATAGCAGTGAATTGACTGACAAGTCGATTATTATAATTTCTCTATGTTCTGACTCAACTCCGTTACAATTTTAAAGTAGTATAGATTACTAGCTTTCAGCCCGCGCCTTTGTCCGTGTGGACTACACGTTTCTACCGGAATCGCGAAGGAGACATTCCGGGTCATTGTGAAATTTTATAGAAAATTCATAGATTTTCTAGAAAATAACTGGATGTTTTTAGTGAAGATTCTCTCAGAAAATGGATAGCAGACGAAGGACTACTTCCTGCAACATCCACGGTAGGAACCTATGTCCCTGCCAAGTTTATTTAAGCTACATTCATAGGTATAGCCGTGAAAGGTGAGTAACATTTCTGTGGTAAAAAGTGGCCCACGTCCTTCCACAGTTTCAAGTTACCTTCGCACCCAATTCGATCAACATCGATTCAATGGTTTATCCGTGGAGATATAACGTACAAATAGTTAAATAGTTAATAGCACTTCTAGTCATATGTGTCATTTTATAAAGTTTTATTGACATCCATCAAACAGTTTTTAACTTAAATTCAAACAACCATATCGTATATACGTACATTCAAACACTGCATATAAATAAATGATACAGTATAATAAAATGTTAAGATGATATAAAAGCCGTTTTGAAATAACAAATCTACTGCAGCACCCTCTGGTGGTTATAACTATAAACTGATGTAAGAACCTCCTCTGAGGTAACACTTATATAATGCGAAAAAACCGCATCAAAATCGACTGAGCCGTTTTAGAGAAAACATCTACTGTAATGCCCTCTAGTGATATATAACAGTAAAAAAATTTTCAGAACTTACCTTCTAAGTGATATTTATGTATTACGGATTACGGGATCAAAACCTAGCCACCCGTTTTAGAAAAACACATCTACTGCAGCTTCTCGTGGGGGCCTATGATCGTCGTTTTTAGAGTTCCGTATCTACTGGATGTTTACAAAGATTACTAAGCCTAAGGCGTTCGTCATACCTTTAAAAGGCTACGTTTAGGGAACTGTAATAGGTAGCTAATTGAAATTTCCGCAGAACATGTGTGAAGGATAGCCTTAGCAATTATAATAAAAAAACAAAACTTCAAAAATTAAGGAGATCCCCATACAAGAAAAGTGTTTTTTAGGGTTTCGTGCTTTCGCTTTATCGCATAAAAACGATAAAACATTATATATTAATCTTGGTGTGGTTATAGTATAAACTCTAAAGTAAAACGACAAATAACAAAAATCGGTAAAGTATGAGTTGGGCTCGCGCTAAAGATCCCGAACTGAGTGAATTAATGAAAGCACAATTTTTTTTCAATACCGTACCGCCACACTAATATACCGGGTGTTTGGCTGACCGTAGTTCAAACTTATAGAGCATGTAGAGCTTACCGAACATAAAAAAAGCGTTTCAAAGGAGCAGATGGCGCAAACTGACGGTTATCGAGAAAAACATGTTTATAGTTTTTTAAATTATTTTATCATTTATTTCATTTTTTAATTCTTTTCGTTTAGTTCGGTAAGCTCTATAAGTTTGGACTCCATTCAGCCGTATACCAAGTATTATTATGTGGTGATCCGGAACGCTCAATACACGAGTTCGACTCGCACTTGACCGATTTTTTAAACTAAATCGTCGCAAGTAAACATATGTGTCCACATACATTCAACGAATTTTATATGATAGTATAGATACTTAAGGAACACAGAAATTTAGATATATACATTATATGAATTAATGTAATTGGGTGTATACATTATATGAATTACCAAGAAACTTTAATTTCATTTAAAATATGTACATGAAATTAATTAATGTGGAATATTAACATCCTACTGCATTGTACGTTTGGTCGTAATCAAGAGGAGTTTGATTCATTACTCACTCAGTATGTCATGGTTGGATCAATAAATGCTGCAGTCCTATATCACTTAGGTAATAAAGCACATAAGTTACTTAGGAGAAGAAATTGCGCATTTATATGACACACTATAAGACTTTCCTGGTATAAAGCGCAGCAATGTTTCCGTCGAATGCACGACTATATCCGTAGTATAAGCATTCTTCCAGGATCCAGATTCGATTCCCTTATAGCTATGTGTCGGTTTTGTATTTTCTAACGTGTGTCTAACGGAGTTATGGTATCTATCTATGAGGATAATATGGTACTTGACTACTATTAAATATATTATAATTATCAAAAAAAATGACTATTAAATTATAAACAAAATTATATTCGGTTGAAGAATATGGGAAATTATAAGCTTTTAAAATTTTATCTCTGTCTCTTTCTTGCAAAACGATGTCTAACATTATTTTAAATGACGTCACATATAGGTACGCCGTGCGATATTGCCCTCTCTGTCTAACGAACATTTTAAACGTCCATAACTTTGTTAATAATTATTTAATTTTTTATAATATTTCACTGTTATGATATATTTAGAAAATTCTTTCATAATATAAAGTACTTTAAAAAAAATAGCTATCATTATTATTACAATCGGTTAACCAATACAGTAAAGCACCGCTCAGTTTTGATTTATATTTGAATGGGTGACCACCCATGTTTACAAAAAAAAAAAAAAAACAAAAAAAAATTTCACCTTACGTACTTAGTCGAAAAATGGGCTATTGTTCTTCAAAACCAATGAATGTAAATTAATTTTGCTCAGGCAGTGAAACATTTTCGGTAACCTATAAAATGAATGTATTGTTTAATCTAGCATCATCCATTTTTCTTATATCTTTTATCTTCTCGTTAGTGAGGTAAAAAGTTGAATAAATTATTCATATGACATATTATGTCACACGAAAGTAGGAAAGGTTTTTGTTTCTTGTGCTTTTAAGTCCTTCGGCAGATACAGACTCAGCTTTTGCAACAAAAACAATCTTTGCTTTCTTGTTGCACAAATAACTACATCACAAGTGCTCGAATGGAACAATTAATGAAATGAACGCGCGACACACACTATAACATTTTTATAAGATAGGTACTTGCGCCCTGGGTGCAACAAAAGTATCTTCGCGCTATGTGCTGGTCCAATGGATTGTATATAGGGAGCGATATTTTATCTTAAGATAAAAAAAATATCTTAATTGTCTCTGAAGCACGCGCCTTATAGAATGACAACTAATGCTCAAATTTACAGCTGCAGCCCACTATATAACGTCATTAATCTAAAATATCGAACAATATTTTCTTTATGTTTATGGCATAGAAAAATTAACCATTAAAATTAATTTCTTAAAATAACTCATGATTTTAAAACGAAATATGAAATTAAATTTTGAATAATAAAATACCTCTGCGATTGATAATAGGTATTATCACTCGAAATTAATAAAAAAGTTGGACAACAATAAAAGAAGAAAGCTAAATAGACGAAAAGTAAGAAGTTACATGAAAATGAACTTCGTTTCGTGTACCTACAAATCTCCGTGGCGAGAATAACAAGAAAAGTTAATTCGCACTGAAATATTCAGTGTGTTTGTCTTACTTAAGACTGGTATCAGGTTTCCTAGAAATATATCTGAGTCAGTCCACTCCTGTCCTTCATTTTGTTCCATTCTGTTAATATTCAACCACTTAATTGAAAGATTAATAAATACTACAGTTGTATTGAAAATAAAATATACAAATAAAACTTGAACATTAAATTTTGAACAAAACATTTTTAATTTTTAACAATTTAATTTTAAATTAAGAAGCATTTAATTTGTGAAGAAAGATACGTATTCTTTCGTTACATAAAAAAAAAAAAAAAAACTTAAAGGGCATTTTTTACTTAGGTATGACATACTAATTTCTGCCACATAGAAAAATTAAAGTAAGAGAATTTTGTTAGTTAATTGACTTGGTATAAAGACATGTACAGTTAAGCACGATGTTTAATCATTAATTTGTTTGTGTAGATTTATCCTTTCTTAATATTAAAGCTATAATTTATATTTATGTGTAATTTTTACTGTAGCTTCTCTGATAAGTAGAGGTGAGCGTAATCAATCCAATTTTTTTAATTGTACATGAAACCATGCATAATAAAAAAATTGACTTTACTTTTTCTTGTTTGTAAGTTATTGCTATGCTTATATAAAATAGTGCATAGCCCCCAAAGTAAAAACGAAGGGTACCTAATTATACTTTTGAAATATATGTTTGTATATGTGTCTGTCTGTGGCACAGAGAGTCAAGTATTTTAGAGGTGCCATGTTACGGTATTGGTTCAAAGACACGTGTCCCAAAAATAATTGCTCAAACAACAGATTAATTTAATTTAATTCATTCATTCATCCCTTCACTTACATATTTGGTATGATATGATGTCGCGTTTTAGAGTTTACGTTATAAGATCAATCTTAAGTATGCAGCATATTGCAAACTTGAAGGGGACAGTGTATCCGCCTATAATGCCATCTCTAACATACTCTAATGCTATGTGGTCTGTGGCATTGTAGCTCCTAAACGGATAAACCGATTTCAATTTGAATACGTTCTTTTTAAAATTAACAGCAAGTTTTATCAAGACAGATCTTATTCTTTATCTGTCTGTTTGTCTGTGTGTCTGTCTGCGGGATCGTAGCTCCAAAATGGTTGTACCGATTTCCTTGTGGTTTGTTCATCTGAATGATCTGAAAGCAAATGGCTTTCAGCTACATTTATATCTACCTATCTCTGTGTTTTTGTTTGCAACATCGTATAGATACCAAATGGATGAACCTATTTTGATGTGGTTTTTCATTTGAAGGCTGGATGATTTTTAGGTTTTTTAAATGAAACGAAAAATGTACAGATTTTTAAATAATAATAATATATATAATATATATATAATATATATATAATATATATATAATAGTAATATATAATAGTAATAAAAATAAAAGTAGTAATAAAAATACCAACAAATATTTAAATTCAAATGTTTATATTTGTGTATAGTTAATTATGGGTAAGTTTAAAAAGACCTTAAAATAAAAATTAAATTTGAAACCCTCGACACGTGAAAACTAGTTTTTATAAAATCTGAAAAAATGCATCTTTTAATTTTTCAGATTATTTTTGATCATTACAAATCATTTGAAAATTAAGAAACCTGTATTATTTTACTTTTTGATTGTTAGTTGATTTGTGTGGAGGGATTTTTTAATTTTAAAATTAATTTTTATTTCGAGGTGCTTCATAATTTTCTTTTCCACTCAATAATAAATATCTGTTTTTTATAAAGGTTGCAATCTTAGATATGTAGTACATTGTGACAGTTAAGAGTGTGACTCGTTGATATTTAAATCAGCAATGTTATCTACTTACCCTAAAATACGTATTTCATAGTTGTAGAAATTCACACCTTGCCGACAATTTTCTTTTTTATCACATAAATTTTGTGTTTATAACGTAAATGGTTAGTAAATAATTGAGAAATATTTATAGCACCATAAGACACTCTTTGAAACGCTTAACGTCCACCCACAAAGGTATTCCAGCAAATGTCCACAGATAAAGATGTTCCTTGTTCCACAATCGCAGCATTTGAGGTTTTTTTTTTAGAAAATAACTGTACTAAAGCGTGAACGTCGAGATAATCCGACGATTTAGTTGACGCGTTTTTTTTATGAGTTTCTCTATGTGATAGTAGGACAGCCATGTGCGAAATCTGCTGCCAAAGGACGAGGACACAAAATATTATCAGCAGATGGTCTGCTTCATATTAAATGATAAAATGGTGTACACACACATATGTTCGTATTACACGTAGAGCACGCTAGTCGTTGAAGAATCCGCATAAATGCGACCGCTTTATGTATATCTTCTAGTTTCGGTATTTACTATGAAAACAAACTAAAGGTCAGAGAACTTAAAATTTGATATTATTCAGGGAAAATATATTTTCTATCGTACTATCCCTAACACTTTGAACTGCTTAAACTGAGAAGGGTTTTCTTACATTCAAAGTAAAATATAAATTAAGAACAGATTTTTTTAATAGTTTAATATTAGGAAAATGTACTGTTAAACTAAAGTTAAGAAGTCCATATAGTTCTACTGTTCATTTCTACTACTTAAGTTTTTTTTTATTATATGATATATGGAAAATTGATTATTAGGGTTGGCATCCCTATTTCCTACGTTATGTGACAATCAGGTCCTCTTTTGTATATATATATATATATATATAATTTAAACTGTCTGTTTAAAACAATTCAACTATATTTGTTTATCATCCCAATTTCGAGTAAAGTCAAAATAATTTGCAAATATTCTACTCGAATATTAATCCACCAGACCAAATTAACTTGAAAAACATTAATTATTCCTTTATTTTTTTTTCACAATTTTTTTTTGTTGCTAAATATATTATGTAAACGTAGTGAATACGGCACTATATATGTATCTCTAGTACATGTATACAATACCCAAAATTGTTGCAAAATTTTTGCATTTTTTAGGAACTGTATAATATTTTTAGTAGCAATCAGCAATACGTTAAACTCATGTTAACAAATTTTAGATCAACAGGTCGCTGATCTATTTTGTTTATGTTATAGCTTGCTATCTAATATTTATCTATGTATTGTATATATTATAAAAAAAGAATATTTAAGTATGTATATCAGTTGTCTAGTAAGCCGTAACACAAGCATAATACTTGCTTACTTTGGGACTAGATAAAGCTGTGTCGGTTGTCCCATAAAAAAAATATAAAGTAAATAAGTTTGATAGCAGCGTTTGGTTTTAATAGAGTCAGAAATGTCACTTCACAGTATCGAAGCTGCCAAGCGCAATTTCGCGGGGGTGAAGACTTACCGTCTAACCATTGATACTCTAGCTAGCTGGTGTGTACCCGTAGCGAGATGGCGAGTTTCAGTCCGAGTTTAGTCCGCGAGGTGGTCCCAGCGCGCCGGTCTCCACCCCCGCGAAATTTGACATTTTCGATCCTGTGTAGTGACATTTCTGACTCTATCAAAAGTAAACGCTGCTGTCAAATTAATTTCCTTTATGGCCGAATCGGGCTCGTTTAGTTTACACGTTAGAATCACGCTTTTTATAACGGCACTGAAATGGATAATTTATTATCGTCTCCAATATATAGTTTGGACATTTCCGGTTCCACGTTAGACGTTCATTAGATTACCTAAGAACTTAATAAATTTTATAATAAAAAAAATTATAATTTTTTTTTATAAATCAGCTGCGAACGCTATATTATTTCCTAGGAATTTTACATAATCCATGAATCGCTTACATTCTCTGTAACGTATATAAAGGATAATCGAAATATTCTCAATCACATTCCGAAAACCTGTTAACAAGTCCCACGTTGCCTTCAGGACATCCCTTTGAAACCGGCCTTATCGAGAAAATTCGAACGGATGGCAGCCCTATGGAATAAAGAAGGGCACGCTGTATCAGAAGGACGAGGGAACACGTCGCGTCGACCCTTTGTTTAATGAAACAGAAATTAATGTCCCCCTAAGTATAATGTAATTAACGGCTTTTTACCTATCCCGCCCATATATTTACTCAAATATACATTATATGTTATGTATAAATGCAGAACATAGCGATGGAATATCGCTATCTTTCATCTCTATACATATAAAATCGCAATCGCTCACTAATAATCAACGCGGAGCCGAAATCGCTGAAGCGAATCACACGGACTAACAAAGTTCAGTGACTGCGGTTCTGTATTGACTCACACTATTAATTGTTTTAATATAAAAAGACTGACAATTAAGAAAATCAATATCAAAAATAAAATCACGCAAAAATACATTTAATTTCGATTTTGTGGTTTTCTATTCAATTGAGTTTAATACACTCTGAAAAAAGTAAAAAGCGCCCGATGTCAATCCGAGCTGCCAAAACATCAAACAGAAATTACATATAAATGAAGCTTTAAAATGCTTTTTTTTTTGTCAGAAAAAAATATATCGAATTTGTGAGTGAACTAAACAACGTCATCTAATCTTAAAAAAATTAATCGATGTGAAATTACTTCCGTCAGCCCTTTTTATACCCCACTGCAGGGGCACAGGCCTCCCCTCAAGATGAGGGGGCTTGGAGCTTAAATCCACCAAGCTGCTCCAATGCGGGTTGGCGGATTATAACGACTGCTATATATTGACAACAACCGGGACTGACTGCTTAACGTGCTCTCCGAGGCACGGAGTCAGTGATAGTTAATGTAATTAAGTCAGAAAAACTCATTGGTACACGCCCGGATTCGAACCACGGCCACATGGCATTGAAACAGGTTCGCTGCGTTTGGGCTATCACGACACACGTGAAATTACTTAATCGAACGATTTTCAATAAACTTTCAACGTTCATTTATTTAACGCTTAATTTATTTAATTTTTATACATAAACAACATCCATATTTTTTTGGGGTAGAAGCTAATGAATTACTATTGCATGTGCTATTAGTGTAATAGATAGTTGCTCGTCGGCGCGCCGCGGTGCGTGTGATTCGCTCACATGTCAACATTCAAGATCAACTTTAGATTAACTTGTCACCTACTGTGTCACGGAGTTCTCGTCGAAGTGAAGCTAATTCGATTATTTACATCTCAATGCAAACACCATGTTCGAGTGAATAATTTAGTGTGTACGATATATTCAATATGAATACACCATAAATTAATGTTATCTGAAGTTTACTAGAGTAATTAGTGGCTTTTACTTGGCTGAACCCAACCACTTCCGTTTTAAAGTTTCGCATCTCAAAAACGAAAAACAAAATATTTATGACGGAGAGTTCGTGTTGGATTATATTGTAAACTACTAATCTAATCTGAAATTCGAAAGCATACATTCAGGGTTCCATGCTTCCGAAAGGTATGTTTGTTAACTCTTTACGGTCAAAACGGTTAAATTCTGAATATTCGTTAATGTGGTATGTGTTAAAGCCGAAATACTACAAACGTGTAATCTATTTGTTAACGATAAAGCCCGAAAACCGTTAATGTTAAGTTCATCTAGGTTAGGGGTCGGCAATCTTTTGAGACGGAACAGCCAAAAGTTACAATTCACAGAATCTCCCAGTTTCTAAAGAGCCACTGAAAATTTTCATTACAATAGTATTTGCTTATAATATTATATATTTGATTTTAGTTTAAAAAAATAAACTAGCTGCTTTAATTATAAAATAATATTTATTCATATAAAAGTATACAAATGTCTTTAACACAAAACACTTTTAAAGTATTTTACCCAGTGTAATAAAATATTTATTTTTGAGCATGAAACTAGAGCCGCAACTTTATATGCCGCAGAGTCCTGAGCCCTGACCTAGGTAATGCTGACATTAACTAAATCAACACGTTAAAGTGCATAATACTAGGAGTTTCGCACTTTGCCTGGTAAATGTGGACATTAACTGATAGTTATCAGTTAAAATCCAATAAAGGGCGTAATTGGCCGAATGTTGTTTTTATACGCTTTATTATTGGCCTAGTCTTCTTTTCCAACCGCCAAGTTCCCTTCGGCCAAGATAGATTAAGTCCAAAAAAATTTAATGCCTAAATGATTATAATACTCGTAAGAATAACTTTAATAAAATTATTTCGTTAGAGTGATGTGTTTGAGTTTAAATTTGACCTATAACGTTCTAAGTTAGGTAATGTCAACAATATCTAGTTAATATCCGCATTACCTAGCTAAAGTTCGAAATTAATTTTTGACTATCAACTTTAACTAAAACCGTCCGGTATAGCTGACATTAACGGAATTACGGACTATATATATATATATACACTATTACACTAAAATCTACTGGTGCATTCAACAACTTATAGGTATTTCGCTTGCCTTGCTTGTTTGCCTTCATCTACTATAATATAAATTTTTGTCGGTCTATCTTACAGAAAGGCGTCCACGACTTCATTACTCACCTGTTTAAATACTCTTCTCTACGGCCTCTATTTAAATATTTTTGTCGATTAAAGGTGAAGGGTCTATGAAATAAGTAACTAAGCTTCGTTTCGTTTCGTTCGTTTCGGAAGAGAAAAAAACACTTACACCCTCGGGCGGAAATCCATTATTGAGTTTTTTTCAAAAATTCTGTTGGATTTACGAGAAACAGTGACAAATTAAAAAACAAAAAACAATTCAATTCCAACATTAAGGAAAATCGCAACGGATCGTCAACTCGAATATGAAACAGTACGGAGGCCACTCTCGTTCGTCAAGTAAAGGCTACCTGAAAAACGTACACGAATGGCGAATCCAATCTGAGAAAAGTGAAATCAAGTGAAGATATGTTTAACTTTTTTTAGAATTGAAAATGAAGATAGTCAGTGTATAATCGCGTTCTAATTTTCGGGGTGTAAAAGAGTTGAAGAATCCTAGCGCATATTGGTAATTTTCAGTTCTCTTGTTAGATTAGATTTTAGTTTATTTAGTTAGTTAGAAACAAAATGTTTTCTACGTTTACAAGCAACAATTATTCATAATGAATTTTTTTTTGCAAAAATTATTAATATATAGACATGGAAAGCCTACGATTTTATTAATTTAATGACATACGCATTGCTTAGACTAATTAACAATATTTACAATATTTACAACATAAAAATATCGTCCAGGTTGGTCCCATGTGGCATCGATCCCATTACGCTTGCACTGTTTCCGCGCTGCACAGCGATGCTCAGTTGCTGTGCGAAATAGGCACCCACTCTGGGATCGCCAGCAGTGCTGACCACACGGGTGGACAAATCTTTTACGAATTTTTTCGTAAGGGATTTAAAATTATATAATCAATTCCGAATAGATTGTCAAACCAAAATCATTAAAAACAACTTTTACACGAAATTATATTAGGTCCCCGTTAACATTATAACAAAATGTAAAAAAGAACACAATCACGATAAATTGTGTTCTTATAAAGGAACGAAACTTATTTCCATGTGTGTCCCTCCTTTGTGTCTTTTGTTGGTTTCAATCATATTTTCCTGTAATATTCGTATATGAAAATGTTTACCTTCAGGGGCTTGCATCATTATCGAACCTTTAGTCAATGATTGGTTTATTAAATATGGAAAGACATACTTTATAACCAAGTTTTAATTTAATTAATTTGAAATTTATTAAATGAAAACAAAACAAGCGTATGATGATAATATAAATATTTATTAGTTTTGGTCCAAAATTTGGAGAAAATTTGCGCTGCCAGACCTTTGATTATTTTACAGGCTGGTAACGGTTTGAAGCCTCGCGCTTTTCCTATTTTGATCTAGATGCTTCAAAAATTAATTAATGAATACGTATGATATTATAGCAATTTAAAATTGTTGTCTACAGCTTACATTTTTACACTAAATGCTAAAAATATGTCCGATAATTATTGTCTCTATCTCAATTAAGGCCGCTATATCCCTGAAGTTTGAAGTGCACTATATAATTTATAAAAATGGTACACGTCTATATATCCAATGTTTTCAAATAGCTGTTTGATTTTACTATTTGTACTTGGTTAGCTTTAATACGACTGAAAGTTAACATTCTTAGCTAAAATAAAAATAAAAGTAGTTAACTACTACCGTGTCTGTCGCTGAACCTGTTACTGTTACGTTTTTATTACCACCTTAACGCTCTACCATCATACCCTAGATTCCACCACGGGCTAGAATACTTGTCAAGAGAAATGAAACGAGTCCGTAACAGGATATGACTGTCTAGTTTAGTTAAGGAATTTCTATGACTACCTTCTGGCTCAGTCATCAGTAGACACCACCCAAGACTAGTAATTGTCAAGATAAATGCAACGAGCCCAAACACGACGAACCTATCTCATTTAATTGAAGAGTGTCTATGGTCACTTTCGGTCTTCATGATCGAGCTAGCTTCATGGAGCTGTATTATTGCATTGTCAAAAGCTACATGTATGTGCCAAATCATTGACGACCGCTTAGCCTAGTAGGTAGCGACCCTGCCTACGAAGCTGGAGGTCCCGGCTTCGAATCCCAGGTCGGGTCAGTATTAATATGATGAATATTGATACTGGTACCGGGTCTCGGTTGTTATATGTGTGTGGTGTCTTCGCAAAAATATTTATATATGTATATATTATTATAAAGAATATTTAAGTATGTTTATCAGTTGTCTAGTAACCCTTAACACAAGCATAATACTTGTATAAGGGTATTGACCGCTTATACTAAAGTCTAAATCAGTGACCCCAATGTCGCAACATTTTTCGATCATTTTTCACCGTCATTTATTTTATTAAAAAACAATATTTCTGCTAGGTCAGTACACGTGACATCGCACGGCTCAAATACTTTGGACTCTCGGATGACACCAAACGTTTTCTGATTGGCCAAATACAAAATACAAAACATATAAAATACCTAGCAACAATATGAATTGTTACCAGTAGAAACATCACCGTACTCAGGTACGCAAGTCCCTGTCCAGACTTGTGTTCTATAATATTGTAAATAGTTTGTGAACAAAGTTTATTAAATTTATTTTATTAGTAATTCCGTTTTTGTTTTACTACAACATCTACTGGTCGGCGAGGCACGGCTGAGAACACGACAACCCTTCTTTATACAAGTATTAGAGTCAGGCAGATGTCAACTTTCATAGGAAGTCATCCCCGACTACTTTCTTACCCCCTATACTTGCTTACTTTGGGACTAGATGACGCTGTGTGGGAAGTCCCATGTATTATTAAAAAAAAATATCTGGCACACAATTTCCTTATGCCTGACATCCCTATGATATTCAGAAAGAAATTTGTCAAAATGTATGTCAACCAAACATATTGTAATTAACTATCTATTATTAAAATAATATTATAATGACCGTTCAATTATTTATTGACCACTTCTTTCAAGCAAAGTATCCTTACGTAGCAGGCAATTATCATAACAAACAACAATAAATTATCGTCCCCAATCAATATACAGACGCGAGTCGCTCCGGTGGATTAGTTATTTACAGACTAATAGAATGGGATTCCTTTCATCGTTGCAAGACGTGTTCAGGGAGCGAATGGCTCCCTTATTTGTGGGAGCTATTATTCGATGCCGCGTCTAGCACGTGCTGATCAGTATTCGGACGCGTTATAGGCTCACCGCCTCTTCCGGGCTGCTCTCCCACACCTCCAGTAATATACGCCATTATCTGATTACACACCTCGATAACGTTTCTTGATATTGCGTTGTTCACATACCCCGAGAAATTGTATTTTGAATGTAAATACGAATATTATTATTTTGTCCAGATTATTCAATTCCGGGAACAAAATTTCGTTATTTCCTTCGCAATGAATTCTTGGTAAATTAAAGATCGGTGAAAGCTTTACTTTATGTGTAAACAGGAATTCAGGGATAAGTATACGCACCATCACTGCTGTCGTAACCGTTATTTGACGTTGAAAAGGTTGGGAAACGTTTTTCTATTTTTGGGTGCACATTGTCTAGCCACTTTGTTATTCCTTTTATTATTTACTCGTCTAAAATAAAGAGTCGGTATCAAAAAACATAGACAAGAATAACACCTATTCCGGACAATTTCTTTCCCGTCCCTTTAGTTTTAATTTTGTCATCACGCGCATAACTTAAAAATGTAAAAATACGTTAAAAATGAAAAAGTGTGCCATAAAAAAATTAAAAACACGTTAGTGTCAGGCGATATTTGTATTTTCAGAATAATTAACTTTAAGGCCTACGCTATTTTCGTAAAGAGTTCGTAAGGTCCTGGCATCCAACCCTTTTAGCCTTTATTTACGTAACTGAGTGTTGTTGGTATTGAAGTCCGAAATTCCCTTGGAGGTAGAGTAAAAATTAATATAAAATTATTTTTTATATACTACGTAGTCTACTGGACGCTTCTGACCTTTAACCTTGGACTCATTCAATGGAACCTTATGATAAATCGATGTAGCATAATCGAACTTTAGTGATTCGGTCGAGATGATTTACACCATTTAGTCAACCAGTCATCATGCAATTTCTTCCAATGGTGACAAAGTGTAAAGCGAATTATTTTAAACTTTCATTTTTCTTTCACTTGTTGACGACTTTTTCTTGAAATAAAATGTAGTAGGCGAACGTCTTTTGAAACCAGTAAAAATCACTGTCTTGCATTCGAATCACTTACATGCAAAATATATACAATTTTATATATATATATTTTTGCTAGTATCAAAACTTCTAACTTTTGTCATAATAATTGATTCGAATACAAAATCCATATCAAAATTGAATTCTGAACCCTAAAGTTAGTCGGGGGCGAGTATAATAACGACTTTGGTCATTATAAACGAAGGTGCCATCTTTGATTTCGAAATCTATCTCAAATTTCAATTCAGAGCTATAAAATTGGTTGGAAACGAGCACTGAAAATTTGTCACAACGTTCGATGTAGAAATTTTTCTATGGTCAAACTATTACTACTAATTATATATTATTATTCTAATAACTAATTACAATTTGTATAACTACTTCTATATAATTATAACAAATTCGTTTGGTAGCCTTATGCGCACGCGCAGAGAGACGGGATAGATTGACGTCGCTGGAGTGTAAAACGTAACCTCGGATTCGGAGGAACGTAACAGTCACACACAAAAACAATTATCTAAAACCTGTCATTTTTGTTGACATTGAATTGCGAGCATCCATTATGATATATTTGAGACAGGTTCGTTGCGCTTTGGGCTATCACGACGACATGATAGCCCAGAGCGCAACGAACCTGTCTGAAATTTATAAATCCATAGGGCCATGGTTCGGATCCGGGCGTGTACCAATGAGTTTCTCTGACTTAAGTACATCAACTATCACTGACTCCGTGCCTCGGAGAGCACGTTAAGCAGTCGGTCCCGGACGCTGTCAATAGATGGCGGTCGTTACAATCCCCAAACCGCAGTGGAGTAGCGTGGTGGATTTAAGCTCCGAACCCCCTCCTCACCCTAGGGGAGGCCTAAGCCCCTGCAGTGGGGTAAAATGGGGTGATGATGATGATTAAGACATATAAATGTCTTTTTTTTTAAACGACATTACTACTCACATACGTGTAGCGTTCGGTTGATAAAAGTCGCCTAATGATACCTCACTTTTTTATTATGATATCGTTATTCGGTCGACCCGCTCAATTAAAACGAACTGCAGACGACGCAAAACGTCGCCTCACTACACAGGCTGACAGCAGCGAGTCGGGAACAACGGACAATGTTCTTAGAGGCACGATTGCAAATACGCCTTTAAAAGATTTCCGTTTCAAAAAACAGTCTAATAATGTTTTTGAATCAACATCAAGGATCATTCCTATCGGAATATAGAATACAGTGAAAAAAAAAAACCATTCACCGTTCTCTTCACGGCGAATTAATTTACTCGAACCGATGTCGTTTCGGGTTTCGGTTTGTGATAACGAATATTCTTTACTTCGCAAATTACAGCTGTTATTCAGTGTACATGTTTTCAAATATTTAATTATCTTGTTCACGGATTATTATGGGTTAATTAAAAAAATTTATTAAGTATTCCTTAAAGAAACTTGATCATAAAGATTAATTATAAAATTTTGTATAATGTAAATGGGGAGTATAAAGTGAATGGGAGTATTAGTATGTATAAGAAATACTTCAAATTACAAATAAGTACCTGAAAAGATGTTGAAAGAAATAAAAAGATGTTGAAAAAATCTGTAATTATTTACATTTGTGTTACATGCATAGTGTTCGGTTGTAGCCATATTTTAAAATTTTTTTTTTTGGTGTGACCTATATATCATCTCAATTTTCATCATACTTTCTATGCGATCTCTTAATGAAATCGAAAGATTTTTATTAATTAATAGATAAACAAGGCTTAACCTTGTTTTTATTATATTTTTTATTTACTGTTGTTCGTATAATGTTGTAGTTGTATAGGTAAGTCAATATATTCTAGATTTACAAGTTTTGGATACGGTTAGAATAAAGAAAAATTATACATTTTAAAATAACGTTAAACGGGCATACAGAAAATATTGTTGTAATGAGATTTTTTTTAACGTACATACTTTAATACCTATCTGGAATAATAGTAAATTACTTAATATTTAATACAAGCATAATACTTGCTTACTTTGCGATTAGATGGCGCAGTGTAGGGTGTTCTAGATATTATTGTTATTGTTTTAGACAAAAACATTCAAACGACATTTTTATAGTCGACCTTTAATTTTAGAAATAATAGTGCAAGAAAATAACAAACGCAACTCTCGCGGGGCCCTCCGGCTGTATGAAACCCACTATGTCCGATCAAATATCACTTAGCTACATACTCGTATAAGACACACGCTCTCTTTTAATATATCTGTTAGCGAATAAATGTATTCCCAGTGGAAATTTTCAACATACGAGCATAGATATTTAATTTCCGCCGCTCTTTGTAACTCGGCACATTCGCCTCCGACCTACGTCATAACCGTCTTAAAGGGGCCGTAGTCCCTTACCGGAACGTCTCAAATCCAAACGTTCGGATCTCTTGCGTATGCAGAAACTTGATACGATTTGTTCTGTCGTTATCGAATTATACGGGCACAGGGCGCGTTTATAAATATGGCTCATTCAGAAATATATTACTTCGTCTGAAAATCTAATTGGAGGAGTAAAATTTTACAAGGCGAACGAGTGACGTCAGGTGTTTTGTAGTATCAATTATTACCATAGAATGTAATAAATGACGCAAACCTACTGTGCAAGTCCAAAGTTAGAGGGATTCTCCAACTTGTGATGATCAATTCCGTAGCAAGACTTCAGTAGAATATATATAATAATAATAATATAATAATAATAAAGCCTTTTATTCGGACAATAAGTATACAATTATGTTTCTTAACTACTGCACTGTTGTAATGGTATCTATTTACACAGTTAAAAATTATTCCCATATTTGGTGCTTCTTTATTTTTTGTAAGTCCGTTTGCCAGTTGGCAAAGGCCTTCTCCAGTCTACTCCATTCTGTCCTTTCTCTGGCTACTCTACCCCATGCTATTCCTGCAACCTGTTTAATATCATCGTCCCATCTTTTTTGTTGTCTGCCACTTTTCCTTTTACCGTCCCTTGGATACCAATTTGTTATTATTTTACTCCATTTTTCCTTTCCTCTGACCATATGTCCTGACCATTTCCATTTTAATCTTTTTATTTTTAGCGATACATCCAGTAACTTTGTCTTTTTTCTAATGTTAATGTTTTTTATTCTATCTCTTCTCTTTACTCCTAACATACTTCTCTCCATTGCTCGTTGGCAAACAGCAATTCTATTTGTTGTGTTTTTTGTTATGGCCCATGTTTGGCTTCCATATACTAAGATTGGTAGAATGCACACATTGAATAGTTTGCTCTTTGTTGCTATATGAAGTTTCTCATCTTTCATTACCTCCCTTAGACTCCAATACCTCTTCCAACTGTTTGCTATTCTTCTTCCGATTTCCTTGTTTATGTTGTCTTTGGGTGATATCAGCTGACCAAGGTATATATATTCTTCAACATAGCTAATTTGTGACTCTCCTACATTTATGCTTATTTTATTTCCGTTGGTCATAACTTTAGTTTTTTCCGGATTTAATTTAGCCCTGCTTTTGCACTCTCCGATGTTAGTTCGTTTAACATTGTATTTAGGTCTTCTGGCGTTTTTGCGAATAATACAATATCATCGGCAAATCTTAAGTGTGTTAGCGTGCGGCCGTCAATATTTAAACCCAGATTTTCCCATTTAAAGTTCCTAAAGATCATTTCCAAAACAGCGGAGAAAAGTTTTGGAGAGAGAGGATCTCCTTGTCTTACTCCTTTTTGTATCTTAAATGTATCTCCTTTCCTTTCTAGCTGGATGCACGCTGAGCTGTTTTTGTACACATTTCTAATTAATCTTATATATTTTTGTTCAATCCCTTGTTCTCTTAACGCCTCCCAGATGTTTGTATGAATTAATGAGTCGAATGCCTTACTATAATCTACAAATGCTAGATAGTATATGAGTTGATATTCCGCATACTTCTCAATGATTTGCCTAACAACGTGGATGTGATCAAGTACTGAATAGTCTCTTCTAAAACCTGCCTGCTCTATTGGCTGTTGCTCGTCAAGTTTTCCCTCTATTCGCTTAAGTATGATCTTTGCAAATATTTTGTACAAGTTGGACATCAAACTTATGGGCCGATAGTTTCCGATATCGTACGGATCACCTTTTTTGTGAAGAAGAATTATATTGGAGTTAGTCCATTGCTCAGGAATAGTTTCTGTGTTGATGATATCATTGAAGATTTCTTTGAGAATAGGTGTTATTGTTTGTTTCGCTTGTTTTAGTATTTCGTTGTTTATTCCGTCGGGTCCTGGAGCTTTGTTATCTCTTTGGGTTTCAATAGCGAATCCTATTTCACTCTGTATGATGCTGGGCACGAGTGAGATTTCCAACAACTGTATTTCTTTCTCCGCTATGGTAGTTTCGTATAATTTCCTATAATAAGCTGTTGCAATTTCTAATATTCCTTGTCTTTGATTTTCCTTTAAGCCATTGTTATCTTTCATCCGTAAGATCCAGTCATTTTTATTAGTTAGCAACTTATATGCCTTTTTTATTCCTCCTGTCTGTATAATGTGTCTCTCTATTGTTTCCATTCTGTTCTGAGTTCTATCCTTCCTAATACTTTCTTTAATTTCTTTGCTAAGTTCTGCTATTTGCTTTCGATTATCCTTAGTATTTTTTTTATTTATTAGGTCAGCTCTTTGATTAAGGAGATTAATGGTTTTGCCTGTCATCCACTTTGTGTGCGGATTCTTGTTATTAGTTCCTTGTTGAATAGCTGCTTTGATTGTTCCTTCTAACCAGTTGTACTTCTCTTGCACCTCCATGTTTTTTATCTCTTTATTGTAGTCTATAAGTTTTGTCATTATAGAATGGGCTACTTGTACTGTTAGTTCTTTCGTAGGTTTTGTGTTCATCATATTGCTTTTTGGTCTAGGATTTTTTGGCGGGCTAGTCATTAATTCTGCTCGAACCATTCGATGGTTTGTATTAAAGTTGAAATTGCTTATGACTTTCATGTTCGAGAAATATCTGCTTTTACTTGTCATTATAAAATCTATTTCGTTCTTAGACTTCCCGTCTGGTGATAACCAGGTCCACATCTTACTTGCTTTCTTCTTGAACATTGTGTTTAATATTCTTAAGCCATTTTCTTGTGCAAATTCTACCAGCTTTTCTCCGTTTCTGCTTCTCGGCTTTTCCGCATATACAAATGGACCCAGGACTATGTCTTCTTCAGGTTGTCGTTCTCCAATTTGACCATTGAAGTCACCCATCACAACAAGGTTTTTGTGGGCATGGTCTCGAATTGTATTATTTAGCTCTAAGTAGAATGATTTCATTGATCTTGTATCGGATTGTTCAGTGGGCGAGTATACTTGTACGATGGACCATGGATCTTTGTATCCCGGTAGTTTAAGATTCATCACTGCTATGCGCTCTGATACTCCTATAAAGCTCTCTACATAGTTTGCGAGATATTTTTTGATAATAAAGCCGACTCCATACTGACCTGGAGTCGCTCCTATATAGTATAGAAGGAAGTCTGGATGGGAACTAATTCTCTCACCCATTCGCCTTACTTCGCTCAGACCCACGATGTCCCATTTGATCTGTTTTAACGCGTATGTTAATTCTGTAAGGTTTTCATCGTTTTTCAGTGTAAGTACATTGAGGGCTGCAACATAAATTTTTGATCTAGTGTGACTGATTTCAGAATTGTTATCCTGTATTGCTGGAGGGTTGTGGTCTCTATCCCCCACGAGGACCAGTCGGCTTGGGGGAGATTGTGTTGTTTCTTTTGTTTGGTTTTCGTAATTTGGTTGGGTTATCCGTTTGCCAGTTGTTAATTGCTATGGTTTTTTGAGTGTGGGGATATCAGTAAGAGAGTTTGATCGGATTCTCATCATATCGAAGGCGTTTGTTCTGGTTTTCTTAGAATTTATAGTTAGTTGCTTTTTAGGTTTACTGTTTGATGTTGTCTGTGGTGAAATTGATAATTCTCTTTTCCTTTTGTCGGGGTTGGGTCCTTTAACTATTAGTTTATCGTATTTCAGAAAAGCAATATTTCCCTTTTCTTTTTCCTCTAGTAGCTGTGGTAGCAAAGCCTTTCTCTTTTCTATCACTTGTTTAGAATAGTCTTCCGATATATAGACTCCCTTTAAACTTTTTTTATTTTTTATAATTTGGTCTTTTTTCCATCCGTTTATAAAGGATAATAGCACAGGTCTATTTTTGTTCTCAATTTTATTTTTTCCTAGGCGGTAAAGTCTGTTCACTTCATTTTCTTCCACAGATAAATTTAAGTCCCTTTTAAAGATCTCCTTGACAGTTTGCAGCAGCTCTAATACAGATTTTTCATTTTCATCTAAACCATAAATAACAATGTTATTACTTTTCTTTTCTTTTTTTAAATATTCAATCTCGTTTTCTAGGCTATAAACTTTTTGCTTTAATTTTTCATTTTCTTCAATCATCGGAGTTAGTTTTTCTTCTATCCGTCCCATTATATTCTTCGTAAGAGATTCTTTTAGATCATTTGTTTGTTTCTCCATTTCAAACTTCATTTTATCGAATAATAGTTGAAATTGCTCATCCATGTTGACGAATGAGGTTATGTGAAACGGAACGTAAGTGCGAGTTGGTAGAAAGTATTCGTATATAATGGCAACACTCAGGTCAGTTAGCTGACTGACAGTAGTGACAGTTCAGGTATTGATAATTTACCGACCGTCAAGTTGACGTTAGCAGTTCTTTGACTTGTAAAAATGTTGTATTCTAACCTCAATTATTGTGGATGTAAATTTTTAACTTCACTTTTAATTTAGTAGTTGAGAATGCTCAAAGATTATTGTTTCTTCTGTTTTTCAATGTTGTTTTGCCGGTGTTTGTAGCACCACAGTTTTCAGATTGTAACTTTAACTATTTTAAAAGTGTTTTAATAGCGACGAACTTCACAGACCTGTTGACACTTCAACGACCGGAAACCCAACCGGAAAGACCTCCTCTCTAAGAAAGTGCAAATGCAAATATAAAATATTGTAAACACTTTTCCAGTACGTTTGTTATTATATTACCTGTCATTTATTATCGAAAATGTGGCTTGATTGGTTTTCTACGATTTAACAAACTTGCACAATCGATTCACTTACTACCTGTGATTAGAAACACAGATTTCTGTGTTTCTATATGTATAGATATATGTCATAAATTAACTTTTTTTTTCTTTCTCTTTCTTTTTCATGCGTTTTTCTTTTCTCTTTCATATTCCTTTCTTCACCGAGATTACAATGGGTAGGTACTATAACGTATAACGTATACATGACAACAACGTCTAGGCCCCAAACTAAGCATTAGCTTGTGTTTTGGGTACCAAGCGAAGACACCACATACATATAACAACCAAGACCCGGTACCAGTATTGATATTCATCATATAAATACTGACCCGACCTGGGATTCGAACCCGGGACCTCTAGCTTCGCAGGCAGGGTCGCTACCCACTAGGCTAAGCGGTCGTCTTATATATATATATATATATATATATATACTATATTACAAAACAAAGCTATCACGTGATACAATGAACATTCAGTATACCCGAGTTGTCACTTTTCAGTGGTAGACGAGTAACAAGGCTTGGCTATGACGTTACTTCCTTTAGTAGTCTTAGAATACAAAATACCGAATGTGGTTGATTTATGCAAATTAGGCAGTAGCTCATTATAATTTGCAGGGAATGCGAAATATATATAGGTATATCATATATATATAGGCGTGTCTTTACCTAGAATGTAATAATATTTTGTAAATTAGGCTGTTAGCTTCCCAAACACAATAAAATAAAATATGACTACATAGTGACGGTGGTGACTGGCTTGCGAAAAATAAAAAGCTCCTAACTCATTGTAAACCGGATTTTACGTTCATTTAGTTTGTAATTTAGTACAATCTCGGCACCTTGCGTGTATTTTACCATGTAATGTTATTTTGGCTAACCTGCCCAACTAGCTCTTAGCCTCGTAAACGCTGTACAATAGTTCTACAACCGCTGTATAACTTCATTTAATTATGTAGAACTTTGACAGTTTTCTTCAATATAATAGCAGTAACAGCTGTATAACACAGTTAGTAATTAGTTAATTTTAACTCTTTTTGTCAGCTACTTTACTGACACTGAATAACAAAAGCCGTCAAAGTGTGCCCAAATAAATTTACTTGTAAAACCACTGTACGATTCTTAAGGTTTCTAAAGCTTATGTGCAAACATTGTACAGCTCTTAAGAGTTCTAGAACTAGTGTTATTTGGGCGAAGTCTGTGTGTCACAGTCAGGAACTCGTACGACATACGACAGGTTTAACCCACGTTACTTCTCCACCTTGTTTTTTTTTACCATCTTTTTTAATCTTACTTCCTGTTTGGTTGTCGGATGCGAAGTGCGGCGGCTTTTATATTCGAATATTTAGACGTTTTTCCAGAGATACAGAAAATTCTCGTTTTTCTTTCTTAAATACTTTATTAAGCACATACGCAGAATTAAGAGCGAACACGATTTTTGTTTGTTTCCGCCAGTTAATCATAGTATTATTTTCATTTCAATATCAAAATATGTGGAGGTTGAGAAGGTTTTAAAATTTCACACATGACCGTTCTACACATTAATCCACACGGCCAAAGATATCGCGTTTTAGTCATTAAATAATAAAAGTTTCAAATCAAATCAAATCAAATATCTTTATTTCGTAGTTATGTAACAAAATCTCTAAATACGTCTTAAGGATGAATTTTATTACTTTGTGGAAGAACGTCACCACAAAGGCGCATTCAAAAGTGTTGGTTCTTCTCAAAAGAATACGCAATAAACTGAGGGACGCCGGTTTAAAAAAAAATATTAACAATAAGCGCTTAAACAGTAATATTTGAAACAAACCGATAGGCGAGCGGTTGAGACCCATGGATTTTTATCATCTAAGTAGTCTGATACTTATAATAAGCTTTTGCATAAAGCTTTCGTTTTATTGTAGTTTTCAACTTGTTAAGGGGTAAATCCTAAATGCCAACCGGGATTTTATTGTAAAAGCGTATACATTGAAAGATTTTGTGATTTTATTAAGGCGGCTGACATGGTTAGCAAGTTTTTTTTTTTCAAGTATTATTATGTCGATCAAAAATTTTTTTAAACAATATTTTTTTACCTAGTTATAAATTTCTATGTCTGACATTTTCTTAAGGTTTTAATTTTCAAGAAAGTGGAGCTGTACAGACACAAACTACAAACCATCCTACAATCCAATCCTACAAACGAGATATCAGTTAAACCGGTTCTGCCAATTTCACATAAATCAACCACTATGATTGTATGAAAATTTTCACGTTCGTGTCATTCATAATTTCAGAATTTTTATATGAGTTCACCATGGATGGTTACCTATCGTCGATTCGTAATTTAATATAAGAATTCGATGTCAGAAAATTCTATTGCACTGATATTGCGGCTCCAATTACACACAGAACGATTTTTGTTTTAATTTTAATTGGCAAGTGTATTTTTTCTGTGAAAACTGTGATATTCCGTAGATTAAATTAATGAAATATATTAATTACACTTATAAACAAAAACAGGTGACACGCAGTTTGCAGTATATAGTGAAGTAGCCATTGTTATTGTACGAATGCATGGGAACGAAATTCAGGAAACATATTAGATGCTAAATAATTCAAATAGCTTCTAAACATATCACTTGACTATTAATTGACTTATAATAGAATATCGCTAGAAAGCACATATAGTCAAGTGTATGTAAAACAATTAACATATTGTGTATAGAACAATTGTATTTGTGCGTACGCACGTACAGAAATTAATTATATTAATAAAGCTCGTGTTTGTTATTTATACATAAGGTTGTATTTGTGACGTCTGTGTAGGTAAAGGATTAACAACAATTAGGTAGTAATCAAGAAATGATTGGGACTAATTAACACAAGGTAAGTTGAATTTCCGACATTAGTAAGTTATTAACTTTAATTAAACCGTAGATTGTAAACCTATATTATCTATATTGATATAGAAGAAATTACGTGCTGTTTGTTTTTATTCATATTTTCGAGGTAGTGTAGGTGAAATGTTGTTTTTTTAATTTTCATTAAATTAATGAAGTATTTCATGTCCTTATGTTTACTATAGTTTTTTATATTAATAGTTCACACGAGGGACTTGGAAATCAAAATTTATTCAGACGCTAATTTGACCAAAAAAATTCTGATGTGCTATTTCGTTTGCTTGTATTTGATTCCATTTTTTTCCATTCCATCAGTCCTTTTTTTATACTCCACTGCAGGGGCTTAGGCCTCCCCTCAAGATGAGGTGGCTTGGAGCTTAAATCCACCACGCTGCTCCAATCCGGGTTGGCGGTTGTAACGACCGCCATCTATTGACAGCAACCGGAACCGACTGTTTAACGTGCTCTCATCGTGCTCTTCGAGGCACGGGGTCAGTGACAACTGTCACTGAAAGAAATGTACTTAAGTCAAAAAAAACTCATTGGTACACGCCCGGATTTGATTCAATAGTAACAATAAATACGTGGAATTGGAGCTTCTACGTACCAAATAATATCTGCGGTAAAAGGCCGACTTACTTTACCGACACACAGCCGGACAGATAACAAAAATACCGAGATGAATCCATTCGCATATTTGAACAGTTCCTTTTCGCCTTTTCACACTCGAATTAACGTAGTATGTTATGGGCCCATTTACCGCATACAAAATCGAATTTCCCTTAGCCGTGTTTCAGATCATAAAATTTCAGAAAATGGAAAACACACTCCAATGTACATTTACAGCAATAACAACATTGTTTATAAATGGACATGGATATGCTAGAACCATGTGTATTGTGTACTACTTGAACATGCTATTCGATTCAATCGTTACTGAATTTTTTTTCAAACGATTTCATAAACCGTTGGTATTTCTGCTAAACAGTTTAAAAACTATACTTTTATAACAGACATATAATAAATAAAAATAATATAATAAATGAAGAGACTCTTTAAATCTTTTTGCATTATTACTAAAATAAATCTAACAATTGTATTCGTACCAGTAGGTACGAATAGTTTAAATAGATAAATTTGAGAAAAAATTAATCAAAATATGGAGACGGTGGTGGTAAAATGAAATTAAAATACTATTACAGAATATTTTGAAGAATCCCTATGATTTTTCATAGATGAATTCTTTGTTAAATAAATTATCTGCTATTTTCAGAGCCAACTTCGAAGACAAGATAAAAATCTGATTTAAGCTTACGCAAAATGTTATAAAATTAATTATAAATAGAAAATATTTATTAGAGAATCGTTGTGAATAGTTTATAAGCTCCAATTTTGTAATGTGTAGAAGTATGTAAATAATATGGTATAATAAACATCATAGTTAATGTTGAATTGTACATTAAAAAAAAAACAAAACTTTACAACCGCATTTTTATTCCCACAGTGAAGCAGTCAAGAAGGTTGAAGGCAACGTTACACAATAAATGAATCTGAAATTACGTTGTGAAATTATTTTAGGTGTATTGTAACATTTACCTTTAGTAACTTTCAGTACTTATCTACAACTCTTTGATGACTCGAGTACTGTCTTCTTTACCTAAAATCCCTAATGGTTTATTCAAGGGATTATACAATTGGCAGAGTGTGTATCGACATAACACAGTTTGATGTGTCGTACCCTTATACAGTGTGTCTGTGGGCCGATGGTGCGGTGATCCGTTTGATTGGCGGTCTTCAATCAGCGGGGATCGTTCGACGTGCCCCTATACTATAAATTGTAGGCGTTTTGTGCTTAATAACGTTAAACGTACACCGTTCGGCTTGTTATTAGCGAATAATTAACAGAATGTTACCACTACAGTACCCTTTTCTCACCTAGACCCTTAAAGTTCCGAGTCTCTAGTTTCACACACAGCAAAATTTTCCTTATTATGGGTGGCTATTCTGACGTATACCCGGTGTCGAATAAAACAACATTTTTTTAAATGACAAAAAAGCTATCTACAGAGCTATATCACTTTTTTGTCGGTTTTTTTTTAGAGTTCTTTTCATTTATATGATAAATTAATTATTTACTAGTTTTCTGTCCGCAGCTACATCCGCGTGAATTACACTATTGTACCAAGACAGCTAAAAGGACACGACGCTCGCTTGTGACACTTTCTAGAACATTTTGGAATTTAACTACGTAATAAATCCCTATACCAAATTTCATTAAATCCGTTTAGCTATTTTAGCATGAAGAATAGCTATCCTATAGGAACCGTCTATTTTTCTAGAATGAAATTTATCCTGTGTGTTATTCCAAGCCTTAGACACTTTCGTATTAAATTTCACGAAATTCCGTTCAGCTGTTTTAGCGTAAAGAATAGTAATCCCACAGGACCGTGCCTTTTTCCGAGATAAAATAGCGACTCAACAAGAAGACCAGGAAAAACAAAAGGTACGAAATAGTTTAAATTCCAGTTAAATATTTATTGACAGATTGTACAGCTTCAAGTCCTGAATTGAAAACTGAAAAACTATTCTCTATATATTATTTTATATAGGTATAAAATTTATACATTACTATAATAACGTAAACCAACTGTTTTGTTGTTTATTTGGGTTTCGTGTTGTTTTTATATATGTAATAATAATAATAATACATGGGACTTCCCATACAGCGCCATCTAGTCCCAGAGTAAGCAAGTATTATGCTTGTGTTATGGGTTACTAGACAACTGATATACATACTTAAAAATTCTTTATAATATATACATATATAAATATTTTTGCGAAGACACCACACACATATAACAACCAAAACCCGGTACCAGTAGATTGGTACCGGAATGGTACCGGTACATGAATATTGATTCATCATATTAATACTGAACCGACCTGGGATTCGGACCCGGGACCTCCAGCTTCGTAGGCAAAGTTGCTACCCACTAGGCTAAGCAGTCGTCGAGTATGTACATATATAATGCGAGGAAAACTATGTATAGGAAATGGGGCCACGTAATTAAGAGCTTACACCCTTCACCACCACCTCCCTCCTTGTGGTATAGATTTTTGTCTAAATAGTACGAGTAACTATAGTAGTTATTATCTATGAAAAGTGTTAAATTCAACTGTATGTAATTTATTCCTGAAGCATTTCGTCTTATAGATAGTTGAAAATTTCACTAAAACTCATATGTATCGACAAACCTAAATATGACTTTAATTGTAAAGAGAATTGATGTGCAAACAGATAAAACCGAAAAATCTTATGGAACGAATTTAGATATAATAATAATCATTATTATAACGTATACATCACAACAACGTCTAGTTTCCAAACTAAGCATTAGCTTGTGTTTTTGGGTACCAAGCGAAGACACCACATACATATAACAACCAAGACCGGGTGCCAGTATTAATATTCATCATATAAATAGTGACTCGACCTGGGATTCGAACCCGGGACCTCCAGCTTCGTAAGCAGGGTCGCCACCCACTAGGCTAAGCGTTCGTCATCAGATGTTTTAGCGAAAAATACTTTGTTTACTTTCTATTGCTTTTATTACATAAACAATTATTCGAATTGTTTCCGACTTCATCAACAGTCGATTCGTTACGCTTCAAACAAAATGTCTCAAATGAATAATGATAATACGACATTTCCATATAACTCATGTTAGGCAAATAGAACGAATTAATTACAATAAATTATACCGAAAACTATCTGCAGTTTTGAATACATAATTAGTGTATGACATCATAAAATAATATTAAGTTTGTTATGAAGCTCTGAACCAAAATTCGTTTTACGTAGCGGACTTTATACATGAGATTTTTTTACGATCAAGAGTAAAAATAGAGGTTTAAAGCAATCGAAACTTTAACCGTATTCCCTTAAGAAAATCGTACCTGCAAATTCCGTATAATGTTACGTAATTATAAAGTTTTACTTAGGCATTATAATGAAAAGTTGTCATGATACAAATTGATAACGTATAATTTATTAGGAAACATCTCCGAAACTATTAAAAATATTTATCAACTAAAACTAAACATAAACAGTAAATGTCAAGTTAATTCAGTATTTCAAGAGTTATAAGTAATATACTACTTGAACAACAGATATACATCAAAATTGTAAAAGAAAATCAATCATGTTTTTAAAATGCAATAAAAATTATATGATAAAATAACGTTTTCTTTTATACTTTAAAATCGACGCTAATCTTGAAGTATAAGTATACCAAATAACTATATACACTGATACATTATAACATGGAAGGGACGTCACTATAGTTGCACATCATCATCATCATCAGCCCATTTTACCCCACTGCAAGGGCTTAGGTCTCCCCCAGGGTAAGGAGGGGGTTTGGAGCTTAAATCCACCACGCTACTCCACTGCGGCTTGGGGATTGTAACGACCACCATCTATTGACAGCGTCAGGGACCGACTGCTTAACGTGTTCTAAGAGGCACGGAGTTAGTGATAGTTAATGTACTTACTTAAGTCAGAAAAACTCATTGGTACACGCCCGGATTCGATCCATGGCCCTATGGCCTTATTAATTTGAGACAGGTTCGTTGCGCTCTGGGCTATCACGACACATATAGTTGCACATGGTCCGCTAATTTTTGAAGTATTTGACGTGTTACCACATACACCATAGTTCTAATAGTCTCGTTCATAGACATTCTATGTTTTTTTTAATGAAACTTGGCTCGCTCATACCTAGTCTTGTGGTATTTTCCGTGTTCATAAAATGCCATAGACTTATAGTGCCACATTTCCTAAACATTAAACTTATCAGAGAATAGTGGCAACATAATTATTGCTATGAGTAGTCAAACTCAGTTGTACCAGCTTACCAACCAGTAGCTAGAATTTTAACTAACTTTGTTTAACAATTATTAAAGTAGGACCCGGAGCGGGAATCAAAACCCCCGTCTCTCAAACGACGGCCGATGTCCGTTTATTTATATTATATAAATTTATTTATATAGTAATGAAAAACAGTGAAGGCTGGTACTGAATATTTAAACTGCGCTCAAGATTCAATATGACATAAATAAACAATTTTTATCCCTTAAATATAATTACAAATAGTTAAGAGCTACATTACTAACGTAAGTATATAAATATTACTTTAAAACACAAATTATAAACTAAGGAATTCTAAATTACAATTATTTATATTATATAAATTTATTTATATTATACAAATTTATTTAAAATGTACTGTTGTTTTTGATTACAAATATCTAAATAGTTTACTCGAAAAGCTTAACATTTCTAGAATTTGTTTACTTTGTATATGACTTTTAAATAAACAATGCTCACGAACTAAAACCCCTGAGATATCTAGATTAATATTGCTTAATGTCATTACATGGAGCATCACAAAGCTAAGCCTTGGGCTTTTCATCCTTGTATTAGGATGTATTTTTTACCCTTTAGTTACGTAAACACACCGACACTAAAAGTTTAACCTAAGAATATTTGTTACAACCAGATCACTCAATAGAAGTTAACAATCAATTGTAAAACCGTTACACCTAAGGTGACAACCGATTTAAACGTAGTGATGTAGCGATATGTATGACTACATATCGCAATAGTTTTTTGTAATCTATTCACAAATAACTATAATATGAACCAGTCGAAATCAAGAACTTGTTATACTTTGGAACATAATAATAATAGTAATACCTGGGACGTCCCACAAAGCGCCATCTAGTCCCAAACTCAGCCAAACTAAACTAAAGTAAAGCTTGTACTATGGGTACCAAACAACTGATATACATACTTAAATATTCTTTAAATTTTTCTAGATGTTAGGTGTCGCCAATAGACCTCATTACGTAAATAAAAATATAGGTCAAATTTTCATAATCAATAATTATATCCTAAATATTGATTATGATATGAAAGGGCGGGGCATGGGGCATCTGGGCGGGGCGCATGCATATGCACTGGCGCCCTCGTAAACGGTGACTAGTAATATTGGTAGTTTTGGGAAAGGCTTACGTAGTCTTAACTGAATATTTTCTTATTGAGTGATACTAAAAAGGAATAAGACTGCCAACGGATTTTTATCAAAGGTCATTATATTAAAATTTGGCTGGTCATTAAAACCTCACCCTGTATAGATATTTTACACCCAAACACGGAACAAATAGACATGTTCATGCACACAAATATTCGTCCCGGGCGGGAATCGACCCCGCAAATAATATATATGCGAAGTCCTGTAACTGGTTGTATGTAATGATGTCATATCTCAGACCAGACTTCTATTTTCAACGTATCATCACCTAAACAATCTATAGGTGTGTTAGGATTCGAACGTTTCCTATTTAAGGAACCATATACAAAAAGTGACAGCTCGAAAATAGGTTTTACTTGACAGCTTGCTTACTACAACACGCGCATCTGCACCAGAGGCAACACATACTTGGCTCTATACCAGAACTAATTAGTCTTGATAATTATTATTTTTATTTATTTAAGAATTAGTTTTTTTTTATGTCAGGTTTTTAATGTTGCTTTATTTTATATAATAACTAACGATCCGCCCCGGTTTCGCACGGGTAGCAGAGCCATAATGTGTTTACGGTCGTAGTGTCGTATCAGCTTGTTGTGTCGAACATGTGGACTGGATTTCACTAGATTTAAATGTAACGCAAGTTCGTCCAACTTGGATTATTTTTAATGTATTTTATTTCGAATTCTATAAATATATGAAAAAGTAAAAAATAAATACCTAAAAACAAACTAAAATATTTCTTTGTATACAACATTGATAACTTCAGCCTAACCACGCGTGTCGCGTCGTCCGGTATGGCTCTTAAGATATTGATTTAAATTGTAGAATACAAACGGCAATCATAATGTTCATGAAATGCTGAAGGTAAATATCGTATTTAATTTGATGAGGATTAATACCATATCCGTATAAATTGTTTTCCAATCACCTCATCATATTACACCATAAAAATAGTATAGTAAGCTATCTATAAAAGATAGATATATGCCATCGTGGACTTTTCTTTAGTCCTATAAAAGAGACACAATTTCTCCGTACATTATTTTGTTATATCTCAAAAGGATTAGGCAGCATTTTCGATGAAAGTTTCCAACCGGCTTGATTTTTTTCCGACTTCTTCAACAATATTCGTCATATTTCAACAAATTTCCTCTTGAATCACTCTGTCCATTAATGTCAATAATATGCCAATCCGTTCGGTACTTTTTGAGTTTGTCGCGTTCAGACAGACAGACAGACGCGGCGGGGGACTTTATTTTATAATATGTAGTGATAACAATAATACCTGGGACATCCCACACAGCGCTATCTAGTCCCAAACTAAGCAAAGCTTGTGTTATGGCTGTGGGTTAAGATATCTTTTACAGTTCCATAAAAAAAAATATTAGACAATACACTGTGCCACAGTTATCGTATGAGGAGTTTTGCAATACGAGTTCATTTTGTTTGTGATACGTGGCGATGGCGAAACCGAGGTCCCATTGAATGAGGTGACCTTTCCATTTCCCATTTCGTCAAATTCTACTATTTTTGATTCTGGACCGATTGTTTTCAAAATCAATGTCTAAGAGTCTGTATGGTCTTCGATTACGAATCTGTGCTCAGAACTAAAAAAAATTACTGCCTTTGAATCTGTTTTAGTTTTTGAACTGCTTGCTTTCAAAATCGATATCTATGGGTCCATGTGGTCTCCTTTCACAAATCTGCGGTCAAAATTGAAAATAGTGTCTGCCATTTTGAACTTCTTTCTTTCTGAGCCTAACACTACTAAAATAAAGTCTGTTTCGTATAGATTAAAATTTTATTATTATATGGTCAACATTACAAAAAAAAAAACAAGTCTATGCGTTATTACAACAACGATTAATACTTTTGTCAATACAGTTACTATTAATACGTTCTTTATGACATCGAAACTTGTACCGCAATGTTGTATTTTACAGTACTAAATCTTTTTACTTTACACCAATGGTCCATTGGAAAGTTACATTTGGGGTTGCGTTTTTAGAGGACGCAATTCTATTTTTTAGATGTGTAGGGGGGTCAGTGTAAGGTTAAAACCAAGTTTGTGGAGTCGCCACCCTTGTCCCACGGCCGCCATCTTGGAAAAAGGGGTTGAAATGGTTTTAACGATTTATCTCGTAATCTATTGGTCTCATAAAAAAAAATTGTTAACATTTTTTGTTGCAAATTAAATTATCTACAACTTTGATTCAGCAATTTTTTGTCGCAGAACCATAAACAAAAAAGTTATGAGCAAAAATGTACAGAAATTAGATTTTTCGATATAACTTTTTTTCTAATCATTTTACGAAAAAATGATATCAGATCATTTTTGTAGATCGTGTTTTGAGGAACAACTTTTATTTGGAATATTTTTTAATTTAGTCAATAGTTAAGGTTTTACAGCGCTTCGAAGCGAGTACCATTTTTCAGTACTCATAACTATACATATATTATATGTATGTATTAATGATTTGCCATAAGTTTTTATCATCTTGTTTGTTTTTTTATGATAATCTTTTTAATTATTGATTTTGAAATATTGTCAATTAATTATTGACTCTTTTCCCCACCACCCACGAGGTAGAGTCTGGAGGCGTGTTTTTTTTTAAGTGGTATCCCCAGTAGGCATAATCCACGGTAATTTTTTAAATCACAACTAATCTGTCCTCGGTCTTTTTGATGGACCAGGCTGCGGCTCAGCATCTGGTTGGCTTTCTACATTAAATATTAGTTGTGGAACTGGAGAAGGAAGTGGTGTTAATGTCGGCGGTTCATCATCAAAATCATTTTCATTTATTAATTTTGAGAGCTCCATTACGTTGTTGCAAGTCTCTCCAAACAATGGAAGCATACTGCAGAACATTTCAGCCCTGCTTTTCGACATCCACACATCGCTCCACAGTTTCCTTTGCATTTGCAAAAAAATAATTTTAGAAGCTCAGGGGGTGCTTGAGGTTTAGAGCTCTGCACTGGCATCAATAATTTTCCACATTTTTTCCAGCCCCAGTCTTCAGGATCATTATAATTACCAAGCCACGACTGGACCTGATGGTAGACTCGGAAACTGTGAAAGCGAGCTGTGTCTTGTGTTGGAGGAAGTGGAGATAGATTAAATGTACTTTTTGTCACTGACTTGGCGAATCGTTTATACCTTAGGCTGTCAAGAGAATTTATTAATTTTAAAAAATATAAAAAAAATAAAAATTATTTTAAAAATCAATAATTGTAAAGTTCTGTAATGGAGTGGCAAATCAATAATTAATTAATATCAATATTGCAAAATTAATAATTAAAAAGATTATCATAAAAAAAAAAACAAGATGATAAAAACTTATGGCAAATCATTAATACATTCATATAATATATGTATAGTTATGAGTACTGAAAAATGGTACTCGCTTCGAAGCGCTGTAAAACCTCAACTATTGACTAAATTAAAAAATATTCCAAATAAAAGTTCTTCCTCAAAACACAATCTACAAAAATGATCTGATATCATTTTTTCGTAAAATGATTAGAAAAAAAGTTATATCGAAAAATCTAATTTCTGTACATTTTTGCTCATAACTTTTTTGTTTATGGTTCTGCGACAAAAAATTGCTGAATCAAAGTTGTAGATAATTTAATTTGCAACAAAAAATGTTAACAATTTTTTTTTATGAGACCAATACATTACGAGATAAACCGTTAAAACCATTTCAACCCCTTTTTCCAAAATGGCGGCCGTGGGACAAGGGTGGCGACCTCACAAACTTGGTTTTAACCTTACACTGACCCCCCTACATATCTAAAAAATAAAATTGCGTCCTCTAAGAAACGCAAGGTAAGGCGTAAAAAATGTAACATTTTAATGGATTACAATCACAAGCGAGCATTCTGTTTGCACCGCATGCGTAAACCGCGAAAAGCAACCCGCTCGCGCCCTTAGCTCCCACCATTATTTATTTCTATAAATAGAGGAACCACGCGAACACCCCTGTTTTGACTAACTTGCCCTTCAAATTTAACGATCATTCAGACCGCCTTCTAAAAACATTATAGTTTAAAAAAACTAAGAAACTTGCGCTTTAATACCAAATCGATCTATAAAGAAGAAAATAACTTTTAGAATAAGAATAAAGTGTTTAATGAGGAAAAATAATGTTATTGTGACAAAACGTGGGGTGCCCGATATCAGTTGTTTTAAATATTTCATTGCACTCCACGATTTTTCACAATTAGATTAATTTTCTACTTATTTTCTTTTTTAAAGTTCGATTGTCTATCAAAGTGTAATTTATAAAAATTTTTTTAACATATTATTGTTTTTCTTTTTTTAGTCTCAATATTTTTTAAACTACATTCCATCAAAATTTACAAACAAAGGTGGAACTTACAATTACCTATAAAACGATGAAATGATACAAACCGACACAAAGCTTCATGTCGGTGCTAATCTAACCACTGAGGAGTTCCCTCGTAAACAAATTATCGTGGTGCATCATCAGTTTATAGTGAAAATCAGGGATAACTATCGAAATCCAACCTACATACAAAGTTTCGTGTTCGTGCTATTAACCGGTGAAGAGTATCCTTATGAGGAAACAATCCTGGCTGCAACACCAAGTTATGTTCATCATTTTAGTGTATTGTCATCGAAGTTACTTATGTATTCTGAATTTCAGCCCAATATCTTCAGTGGAAGTGGGTGACAATCGCGTTTAAAGATTCCATTAGATACAAAAAAACATACAGGTGGAACTTATAAAAGCGTATTAAAATTAAAATAATTACACCATTCCAAGAGGACACCACTTTTTAAATATGTTTTATTTTAATATTTTTATCATAAAAAATTTATAAGTTGGTCAACTCGGTAATGTATATATTATGTACATTGTATATATAGTGTAAGATTTTTATTTTAAGTTTAATAGCTTTCCGCCTTGGAAAAAAAATAATTTAAACTAATTCAATTCATTAAATATTATAAATTTACTTTCACCCACGTCTCAAGATTGATTGAGTTCAACTTTTCCATACGTACAGCATTTGATCGGAGAGAAACAAAGACGTACACCCGACCTTTCAATAGCGCTCCTCGGAGCGGTCTGAAGCACGATACCGTGTGCGGTTGATTATAAACTGTCAGTGTGCTGTCAGTTCATACAAAATAGTATGGCGAAATTTCGGTGAAATTGCATATTATTGATAATTTTATTCTGCCACTTTTCCGTTTATTATCAAAATTTCCTCTAACAGAAAGAAAGAATGAAGTATTAACAATACTCAAATGATTTTTTTATCTCAAAAAACCTTGTGATGATTGTGTAATATGTACCGAAAAATGTCAATTTTCCGAGATTTCGGCAAAAGTGGGTTACAAAATAATATTTTTTCAGTGTGAAAGAGTGTAAAATATGCAAATGTTTTCTAACACAATTGTAAATTAAGAACTGATCTTTATTTTAGAATTAGGTTTATGACCATATATCTTTCCAAACTTCCTAAAAATGTACCTAAACATGCCGTTTTTTTGTAATTGCCCCCTTAAAAAAAAGAATTCTAAAAAGTACGAAATTTTCACCTTATTTTCCCAAAGTTTGGACGATTATTGATTAAAAGAATATTAATTATATACCTATTACAAGTATATAACACAATCTAAAGTGAATGACTTGATCACTTTCATAGACTTAAGGAGCTTGAATCTATACAAACTATCTATTTTTTACTGTGTAGGGTAATCTTTTTTTGACAACGGTTTTATTTTTGTTGATCATTTATTTTTATTTTTTATTGTAAATTGATCTGGCTTTACCTCAGAACAATTACTAAAGTTTACAAATCATACAATTTTAAGAATATTAAATCAAAATTTAAAATTCCGACGTTCACAACAGCAAAAAGAAAAGAACACGCTTTACAAGTACTGCATCAAAATAAACAAAAATAACTATCGAACTTTTTCTCTCTGTCTGTTTGGAATTAAGTTTAGTATTTTAGTGCAAAAACGTGGTTCTTTTCACGCTTCGCTTCTCAAATTAATGTTATAAAACTCTTAATATTGCGGTTATACTCAGTGAAACTGAGTTGGCGATAGATACGTAAAAACTGTCTAGAAGAAAATATAGAGCTCGTTTTGCTCATTATGATATTGTTTAAAACTATGTTTGGCGCGAAAACCGAGTTTTTGCACTTTTGATTAGCACGGCAGCTTACAAGTGAAGTGCTAATAAAAGAAAAGCGTAATAAAAAAATATTATTCCTTGAACTATTTCGTAGGTAAGTGAAACTTCGTTTATTTTACTCTACGTAGATTGTGATGCTCGTAGAGAATTAATCTTCCAAATACGAAATTCCCAACATTTTAATTTAATTACTCTGTTTTCCTCGAAACCATCGAAGTTCCCTATTGAAATAACAGCGTTTTTGCTGTCTGAAGGTAAATTATTCCCGGCTATTGTTTATCTGTTCACTCCGAAATATTGGTACATTTTTCGCAATTATTAATATTAGGGCTGTATTGAAACCATAACCATCATACCTTACATTTTTATTGTGACATTTACGCACGGGTCTTCTTGTCACCGTGACGATTTGTGTCATTTTCATCAAATATATATATTGGTTACCTCCACATTATTCTATAGACTCGATGGCATGAGTAACAAAACAATGCAGTCTTTGATTATATATATTTGTAGATAGAGATTCGGCGTCAAAAAAGTAGGTAAAAATATTGCCTAAACATTTGGTTATATTTAATTGACGCAAACAGAAACAGCGAGATAATGTAATCTGTTTAGTTACAATAAAAAAATTTACACTTTTTTGTTGTCGTTCAATCCTACAGTGTTGTTGTTTACTTTCAACTATATAAAAATATAAATTAAATTAATACAAATCCTTATTTAAATTATCCACGTGCAAAATGTTAAAGAACCGCCAGAAAATATATTATATCAAAACCAAACAATCGTATAAATTTGACAGGTACGACCTGAATTGTAAGTGGCGTCGCGTAGGAATATAATTAAGTCCGGTAGCTCTCAATGTCACGATAACGAAAAACACCCGTGCACGCCTGCTCTCAAAAATTCCTTCCAAAATCTGTATTTTAATTAGTTGTCGATTTCCCGGGCAAAAATTAACTGAATTTTTACTTATTACTTATTTCTAGTAGGTATATAGCTTGTACACAATGCTATTATCATAGGGTTAATAAAAACGTTTGGTTTTAATAGAGTCATATATGTCACTTCACAGTATCGACATGACATTACACAATTTTGCGGCGTTGAAGACCGGCGCGTGGGTAAGACCGGCCCGCGGGTACCTCGCGTACTGAAACTCAAACTGAAACTCGCCATCTTGCACCAGCTAGCTAGAGTATGAGTGATTAGACGGTAAACGCAAAAGAGGGCTTCTAGTCAATTCGTACTTATAAGGCTATTTAGGATGATAGAGCATCCATAAACATGTATATAATAATACACCTTTTGCGAGAATTCAGTCTGCTCTCAGACTCAATCTTGAATACATAACAAACCGCAAACTATTTTTATAGTTAATATATTAATAAATACACATAAAAGTGTAAAATAATAAAAAAAAATGTTAAAAATGAGCTTAACAGCACCGCAGTAATGACGATGGCTATTTTCGAGAAAGCTTAGACCGCGACCTTTTGTCCGCAAACAGAAGCTTATTCTTAATGTCCTCCGAAATGTTTTAACTTTTTGTCAAGTTCCATCGCGAAAAACTCACAATTGTCGTCTTCGTCGGAACTTTATGTTCCTCGAGTACATGAAAAAATCCATAACGGCATGCTGTGCCACCGGTTGTAAGCTGGATAGAAAATGTGAAATAAAAGTAGAAACTTTTGTACTATAGAATAAAACTGTTGGACTAAGTTTTCATTAATTAATACTTACTACTATTGTGTCATTATGAAACTTGTTTAAAATTTTAGTTTTAGTCTGAATCTTTAGTCCCTTTTGTTCTACTGAATCAGAATTAATTAAAAATTACCAAGTGCAATTCGAAAACAAATTAAAGGCATAAAACTGTTTTAGTGTTAAAAAATTATACTTATAAATTAAAATTAAATAAATTATAGTTGAATAGACAGTGATAGTTATTCTTGGTAGCAAAAAGTATTTATTTTAATATAATGAACATTTAAGGGGTCGCCCACTACAGAGGTCGTCTTCGAGGCTCACAAGGCCTTATTTAAACAACCAAATTTTAAGTCAAATAAGTATGGCAAGAATAACTGAACACATTTAAGTACGTTGTAAACTAATTTGGGACGGATAATTATCTCTTTAATTAAATGTTTAATGACTTTTGTAAATGAAATGCTCACCTTTTAACATATGTTTTTCTTGAGACGTTTTCAAAACAAATATACGTCAATCATAATTCAAACACCATAAAAAATGAATGCTAGTTTAAACATTCAAAATGTTTATCAGATCGTTTTTATGGGGGAGTGTTATTCGGCTATATTTCCGAAATTTGTGATGTTACACGAAAGGCAGTAGCATCAAAAGATGCAAGGGCTTGTGGAGCATCATATGAAACCAAATTTTCTAAATGAATCCGTAACTTTTTTCGGAAAATTGAATATAGTAAAAATGCGACACTTCCTGACTTTTTTGATAAAAAATTGATTAATTCGGATTCGGATGACAAGTCGAAAAAATGAAGAAAATAAACTCCCGAGGCAAATAGGTTGTCTACCGTATGGAAAAAGAAATTTCGGGATCGGTTGGAAAAATTGTGGCTTTGCAAGTACTCTTTTCATTGAATGATTATCAGATCAATTACCCCGGAGAGTGAGATTCGGCTAAATTTCAAAAAGTCATGAAGGTAGACGAAAGGCAGTAGTGTCAAAAGATCCAGGAGCTTGCGGGGCTTCGTATGATATCAAACGTTCGAAAATTGGTTCATAATTTTTTCAAAAATTTTAGAAAATTGTTTGACTAAAATGTGTCATAAGTTTGTATAGTTATAGTAGCGGGAAATCTATAGATGTTTTTTAAGGAATCAGCCAATTCTTGCATTATGTATATTCAAAAGAGATTATTTTTTCGCCTGTTTTCGTATTCGTGGATTTCGCTGAAGCCAAAAATTTCAAACACACTATCTATGCTTAATATTATAAAGCTGAAGAGTTTGTTTGTTTGTTTGAACGCGCAAATCTTAGAAACTACTGGTTCGAATTGAGAAATTCTTTTCGTGTTGGATAGTCCATTTATTGAGGAAAGCTATAGACTATATTTTTTGTTTGTTTGTTTGAACGCGCTAATCCCAGGAACTACCCATTCGAATTGAAAATTTCTTTTTGTGTTAGATAGTCCATTTATCTAGAAAGGTTAAAGGGTATTATTACATCACGCTACGACCAATAGGAGCGGAGCATCATTGAAAAATATTGCAGAAACGAGAAAAATTATTCCTTTTGAGAGCTTCCATTACGCGCGCTGCGTAAACGGTTGATGTTAAGCAAAAATCATGTATCACGGAATTGTTCCCCTTTAAAAGTTCTAACCAAAAGCTTGCGACAGCATATGTGTATCTTCTAAAGTTGACTTACTATAAACTTTTTTATGGCAATCAAATTTGTTGCTAGACGCGTCAAAGAATTTATTTGTTTGGATAATGACGATGACACCATAGTGTAATGATACTGTATGGTTGGACTAGCGACCCACCCCGACTTCGAACGGGTGCAATGTACTAAGGCGTAGAACGGGAAGGGGAACGTTTCCGTAGCTCACCCGGGCGAAGCCGGGTACGTCCGCCAGTATAATTATATTTCCGGAAACCCTTTGAACGACACCTCAGGCAAATAATTAATTTTACACCTGCTTCTTATGAAACCTAGGAAAGTGACTTACAGTTGGGAATGCAATATAATAGAACTTTTGATGAAGCCTAAATTTGACTAAATGTTCTGTGCTTCACATTTTGTTACGTGCATGTCCTCGTTTATTCTCTCAACACAGTTTTTGTTCCCCAGATCATTCCATGAAATACAAATGATTATTAAATATTAAATTTAAGAAAGACAAGACATTTCTGGAATCTAGTAGAACATCGAACGTTCATTATATAAGGCGTTTGACGACTGTGATTACACCAGAATAGAGATCGTGAGTAAAATAAAATATTTGTCACGTAAGTTGTAAAAACCGACGTGTGTAATTTGGAAAAAATTTATGATACTTAGCCGCTATGTTGTATAATTATAGCGACATAAATAACATAAAAACTGGCCGTAAGTTTTATTTTAATTATTTTAACACGTGGAACCCGCAAAGTCTATTTATAGTTTATGCTTAAACATAGTTTCATTAGAAATAGAATTTTAAAGACTGAAGTAAAAAAATAGGTATATGAAGTGAAAACGCTTAGGGTACTTAAAATAATTAAAAGTAACCAAAAAATTGCAACTAAAAGTAAAAACGACCACAAAATAATTCCTTTATTAAAAACTAAAAAGAAGTACAAGGTTCTGCACTTTTTCACTTTGTGCCAAACAAATTAATACTGTGCCCAGCGACTGTGACCGATTCCTTGCCAACCCGACAAACTTTTATCAAGCTCTTCAGTAAATTTACTAGTTGAGTTGTCTATCTTTTCTACTTGGCTTTTTATTTGTTTGGTGGGTTTCTGATTTGGGTTTTGCTAAAATTGACATAGAGTCATCTCGCGGTATGAACTGTAATATTTTTGTTTATAAAATTTCTGTGCATCGATTTAAAGAACATAAACAAGAAACTTTCAAATTATCAATTTCCTGAGGAATGGATTGTGGTATCGAGTTAACATTATATAAAGTTAACACTAAGGTCAACGCCTCACAGTACGGTAATTTTTTTCGAGTTCTTTGCTCAACATAATTAAATTGTGCGGTGTTTTTAAACGTATTTTGTTACTGACTGATCATCATAAGCGATTGACCTATAACTTTGAAATTTAACACGAGGGTAAATCCCACACAACAGGTAAAGGCAAACCCTGAAAATTATTAATTTGTAATTCTATATGGAATGGACACTTTTCAATATTATAAGTACAACATGATGCAAAAAAATTTAGTATTTTTAGAAATAGATGCTCTTATTAAACAGAAAAATTAAAATTTTTGTTGGAGGCGTAATTACAGAGATATAAAAAGAAAACGTGTAACATTAATGTGACGTCACCACTACATGCAGTGGTCGACGGCCTATAAATTTTTAACAATCGATTATTCCTTGAAAAGACAAAACACACAATTTCATAGAAATTCTAATATACTCCAGATTATCTATATGTCCTTTAAAATACTTAAATGTAATGTCAAAAATATTGGTCATTATTGTCCATTGTTACGTAATAATAATAATAATAACACACACAATCACAACGACGTCTAGGTCCCAAACTAAGCATTAGCTTGTATTTTGGGTACCAAGCGAAGACGCCACATACATATAACAACCAAGACCCGGTGCCAGTATTAATATTCATCATATAAATACTGACCCGACCTGGGATTCGAACCCGGGACCTCCAGCTCTGCAGGCAGGGTCGCTGTCCACTAGGCTAAGCGGTCGTCTGTTACGTGACAAGCAAATGTTCCTGTATTTATCATATACCTCTAAAATTGTAGAGGTGGCGTAACTACATGATTAGTATACATAAAAAAAAGATATAAAAACCCTAAAGGCATGAATGAGTCCTACTATCAACTGAGTAATTATTTTTTATTAATAAAAGCTTTTTTACTACCGTGCGAGTGCCAAGTCAAATGTATCTAGAAAACCAAAATGCAACGAATATTGATTTTTTTTAGACAAATACCACTTACTCCAAAGCTGAATAGTTCTTCGATAAACGTGAACTAAGGTATATACTTATATTTTAAGTATAAACTTATATTTTAATCATGCTCAGCTAATTTCAAGTTTCAAGTATAGAGCTACACATTATTCAAAGATTTTAAGATTTGCCTAGACTCTGCCTGTTTGGGACTAGATAACCGTTTGTGAGATGTGACACAAATAATTATTCTTATGTTTGCAAAATAAAAATGTCTTGCATCTCTAAAATATAAATATTTTTATTTAAAAGTTGAATGTCTGCTGAACATTACCTATTTGCAACCTTGCAACCGTAGATAAATAATATGTTACTTCCTACAGAGAAGCAAAGTCAATATCGACAATTTTCAACTAAGCCGATTCTGCCAGTCTGAGATTTAATTTCAAGAGTGTAATTATATTTTTAATTTCGCAAAGAGGATAGTCGGAGCCACTTTTCGCGTGAAGTTGAAACTGCTTTAGCAGGTTTTTCAGTTTTTCTTTTTCAGTAGAAGATATTATCTGAAACAATTTTCCTACATTTATCCGTACATAGCAACTCCATGGAATTAAAACGCAGTTGTCAAGGTCAAGACATCAAGTTTCTATAAATATAAAATTAATCAAAATGGAAAAAAAAATAAACATATAATGGACAAAATATAGTAAACGTTCTATACATCCAACTTATCTGATAAATCTTGTTTTTTCCTATATAATGATATTAGTTTTAATATTCTAATTGTATAACAATTCAACAGATTTTGTATTTTTCAAGCGATATTAAATGTTCGACAAATCGCAGCCGTATTCCTGAAACACTAATTTCGCAAAAAGGCAATGACAGTAAAAACGCGTAGTAGGTACAATTTCAAATGTTCCATTCATGTCTGTTCCAGAGGTTAAAAAACAATTCGCTACGATTTAAGACTTAAAGATAGGAAAAAAACGTTTATCAAGAAATGGCGGCGCCGGTCGACAGTTTAATTAAATTTTTAATTTATTAAGATGGGTGAATGTGCGCCAGCGGTGCCCAGAGCGAGCCGTACTGTTTTCACAAAACCTATTAGTTATTTCATTTTGTAGAAAAATAAATATCAGTGATGTGTTAAATATTCAGAAAATTAATCTTTAGTTATTTTTGAAAGCTAGTTACAAATGAATTCGCCATTAGATCTGACTGCTATGAAGTACTAGTTGAAATGATAGCTTATGAAATTTTATTTAAAGTGTTTTATATCGATTTATATTTTACTTTTTCGTACCTCAAAACGAAAAAAAACCACTCGAGTGTGAGTCAGATGCGCATGGCGAGGGTTCCATACTTTATAAGATTGTCTTCGATGCATATTATGCTTTTCACGTAACAGGTTGAGGATAAAGTCTTTTTGTATTTAATATACAAACTAAAGTCTATTAAAGTATATATGTGCTGTTTCTTCGATAACTTTTTGCCATATTGGGGATAGCGAGGCAAATTTTGCGGATTGCGGTTAAAAAAAGGCGAGAAGTGTTTTAACAATCTGCTCTTGATGTTAACTTTACACTACCTGAAGAATTTTGAAGAGACCGAAAAAGTGGAAATCTGAGAATACAAGATCAGAGCTATATCTAGGATGCATGAACATGCACTTCCCTGCCAAATACTCAAAAAATTTCTTGAGTGGCTAAAGATGTGTGTGGTTTGCCTTTATCATGATGAAAAACCCTTTCTGTTGATCGATTCCGGCCGTTTTTTTCTCAATCGCATGCTTTAGTCTTATCAGCTGTAGACAGTAAACATCCTAATCGAAGGTTGTGCCCGGCGGTAAAAGCTTATAATGAACGATGCCCTTCCAATTCCACTACCACTCATTGTCACTTTATTATGAGTTAATCCGGTTTTTGCCACAGTTTGTAGAGCTTGGTTGCACTTTGACCATGCTCTTTTGCTTATGTTCATATCAAAAGTGATCCGCTTCTCATCACCAGTGATCAATCTTTTCAAAAATTGTATGTCTTCATTACGTTTCAACTGAAATTCGTAAGTAATTACTTACCAGGTTAATGACAAAATTTACAATTATAACAAATTATTACATATGAAAACGCAGTATAAAATGAATGACTTAGTGCCGACTCAAATTCATAAATTATAAACCGCTTGTTATACCAAAAAATAAGTTTTTGTTTGTATGTGGTGGTACCATTTTTTAAAGGCTTTATCATATCTGTTGAATTTTTTTATCAATAACACACAAGTGGCACGCTGCTTCGTAACTTCCTGAAACACTAAACCCCCGTTTATTATTATTCAAGTAAAAAGCTTAAATTATATTAACATATCATAATTATGGGATGAAGATCAATGTTAATTAACTCCATTCCGGAACAGAAAGCTCTCGGTTCACTTCGGTTAGCACATAAATTCTGAAATAGCGCTTGCTCATCTTATACAGTGAGGGTTTGTTTATAGCCAGAAGGATTTAGCCCTAATGAGCGTCTAAAGCTTGCATTCCTAACTACACGGGCTGAATCGTTTCCTTGACAAAACTTCTAGTTTCCTTTGCGGACGGCAAAAGTCGTAAAGGGACTTGAAGACTTTATAGCAGTAGGTAAACATTTTCACTCAGTAACCCAAACTTAATCATAATTCTGGAGTTGGTATGTTTGTTTATTTGGGTAAATCGGTATGTGGGTTAGTAACATGAAAGTTTTAGAACAATTGCGGCTTCTTGGGCTAGAACTGTTGAACTGTTTGAACTGTATAATGGACTAGCGGCCGGTTTAAACTTCGTGTCGTTCTAAGCCGTTTACTTTTACGGTAGTCCCAAGCGACCAGTTCTTCACAATACAACTATCATTTATCCAACCTATATAACTAAAACTACTATTATATGTTCCTCCTTACTTATCTTCTTTGTCTTCAATACAAGCGCCACTCCTTTTCCCGCTCGCGGTTTTACCTATACTACAGTCGAAATTTGGGAATTATATATTCATACCTACCTTTTTATTTAAATATTAAAACTAACCTGACTGAATATAGTTTTATAATCTTAATTTCGTCTTTAAAATATAAATATTTTCAACATAGTACAAAAGGAGTAATTTCTAAATAATTATTGAAAAAAAAAATCCTTCTTTGAAGTACTTTCAATTAGGTAGTACTTTTTTAATACATTGAACATAAAAACTTTGTATCCCAGTATTTCCATAAAATGAGATATATTCGTAATTCCGGAAGGTAGACACAGTTCCACTGAAAATGAATGGAAACATCCAAACCCAGCTGGGGACCGGGCCGCCACCGCCGCGCCGGCCGGCCCGATGTAGCCAGCGAAAGAAAAAGTTCAAACAAATATTATTCCTTCGCACATTGCGTACGTGCCAAGCAACCAAAAACAAACTTTGATTTAAACATAAAGTTTTATTTGTATAATATTGTATTTACTGTTCTTTGTGTGTTTATGAGGGATAGAGTACCTAATATTAATTCATAGGTTTTATTGAGCAATGATAGTTTGATAAAGGATTGTTTAAACAAACAATACTTTATCAAACACGCTAAAACTAGCGCGGATCGTGCTGAGTGTGGAAAGTAGTTTTTTTGGGTGTGGAATCTATAATAATGACTTACTAGGAAAATCACCACTACTATGGTCTCCTAGTTCAAGTGTTATAGCCGACCAAATTAAGAATATAAATTATAGTATGATCAAGATAATGTTTGTAATAAATTTTTGTTCTTGGAATGGCTACGGATCTCTAATTCATGCGTAATTCGAGTTGCATTTGACTAGTTTATAAAAGTAACCTCTCAAAGGCTGTAAAAAGGTGTGACTACGAAATTAAACATAGGCGGGAAGGAAAATGTAATTTAAAATACCATTAGAGCGGGTTCCCAAAATTGTCAAATGCTATACTTTTAATAGTATAATATAGTTCGCCTCAAACTTAATGGCGGATCGGAATACAACACTTTAAGCGTTCTTGCGCAGGTACAGTCTACAGGTACCCATCGCTCCACTGCGTCCCGCTACACCTAAAACTGGTTACTACGATGCGACTGGTCCTGTGTTCGGATCCGCCATAAAGCTTGATTGGAACTATACCAGAATGTTGTGGATTATCGCTGGTTTTCCACTTTAGTCTTGGAAGGGAAATAAATAAGCAAGGAAATAGAAAAAATTAAAAAAACCCACTCATTTAGGTTTTCCTTTCGATATGCCAAAATAATTTAAAAAATAAAAACGGTTGAATCTAAAATATTGCATATATATCGGTTAGTTCGTAACATCGGCATTTTAATCTAGGCAATATTTGATTTACGTTAAAATTTTAACATTTGTTTTAATTAATAAAGCTTTCATGTTTGTCTATAAATCTAGAATATTAATTTAGGTACTCGCAGCGGCCGGTGGCGCACGGAAATTGTGTTAATTGAAATAGACAATTGTCCGTTGGAACAATTTCGCTATGAACGTCTGTTGAATACAAACTTTGGTGAAACACTCGAGTTGTACGAACCAAAATATAATTTGTGCATAATTGGATAGTTTAAAACGAAAGTGAAAATTCGCAATATTAGCGCAAACGTATTTATCGCCATCATGTGGAAGGTGAATATTACAAATGGGTAATTAATTAATTTAAGTATTTCGTTTAAATAATAGTTTTGCTGAAAAAAATTTAATATTTAAATTTCTTTGTATTTAATATTTGTGGGATGTTCCCATGGAATTTTGAATAGAATTAGTCAAAACAAATCCAATCAAAAAAATAAAATTACTCTGTATAAGATATTTACACAAACTTATTGAAAGTCAAAATGAATTGATAAGGTACCGGTTCGGAAAACTAGAATGAGAAGAACTGGCAAGAAACTCCTCCCTGTTTATTTTATTTAAATATACATGTTTTCCTTATTCTTTTTTAAATTTAAAAGGCTTACAACTATTATTATGATGTGCATGTGCTGTGCACAATCATTTAAATATTCGATAATACAATGGTAAGCTTTCTTCGTGAGTTGGACTTTAACTCGCTTTATAAATTGATTAGAATTCGAGTCTAACATTTGTTTTGGAATATTATTATCAAAACGGATAAATTTCTTTAAGAAAGAATTATTAACCTTTGAAAGTCTGAACCTGGGAATTGATAACATATGCGTATGTTTTGTATTTAAGATGTGGTCATCTAGAGAAAATATTTAAGTTTTACATAGACTGACATAGATTATATTTTCATAATGTCACAAGGAACTGTCAAAATGTTACTTTCTCTAATGTGAGTCCTTACATTATCTCTACATTTTAATTTATATATAGCTCGAATAGCCCTTTTTTGCAGAATAAATATTGTTTGAATGTCAGCGGCCTTTCCCCAGAGCAGAATACCATATGACATTATGCTATGTAGCTAAAATAAACCAGCCTCGCTGTAGGCACATCGGTTAGTCTTCTTATTTGCCTAATTACAACAACAGCAGAGCTCAGTTTACCAGCCACCCTCATATCATGAGGACCCTATTGTACATTTAAATTCGATTTGCTTGGGCATTCGATAGTAACGCCCAAGAACACAGTTTTATTAACTAAACTTAATGAATAATGAATGAATAAGTTTCGAGTGTGAAAGGGGTCGCGCGGGTGTCGTGGGACGGTCGTCGTCAGCTGTTTCACCTAAAAAAATTTACCTCCACGTAATGGACGCCGCTGTCAATTTCGTTATTCTAAGGATTTTCAAAAATTATAGCACGGAGGAATCCATATACTGTAATAAATACAAGGAATATAGCTCTTTTTTGGAAGTAGATATTGTCTGGACATCAGTAGCATTACCCCAAAGACGAAATCCATAGAACGTTATACTGTGGCGGTAGGTACCTAAAGTTATGCGGGCCGTCTCTACATTTGTACAATATACTGTCTGATTTTCCCCCCTATCACCGAAACTGTAGTGTTTAAAATTTTGAAAAAAAAAAATACGGAATGTAGACCTTCATTTATATTTTATAGACAAAACTAAACAACAAACAAATTAAATTATCACTTTGGGGCCAAATTACATAATTCAAAAAAAAATCTCAACTGCGTCATGTTTCATATCAAATGAAAGTCTTGTTAGATATTTTTTTTTATAATGTTTATTATAATTTTAAAATGCGTAGTAGTAGTTTAGATATTAAAAAAAATACATGATAATCTCTCATTGCCCCCCTGTATCTCAGAAACTACTAAGCTTAAAATGAAATAAAAAATACGGAATATGTTGCCTCACTCATAGTTCACAGGAAAATAAAGTTTTTTCATTCCCGCAGAAAACGGGAAATATTCATGAAGAGGAAATGTATTCTTCACTTCTTCTTCACTTCACCAGCCCATTTTTACCCCACTGCAGGGGCTTAGGCCTCCCCCAGGGTGAGGAGGGGGGCTTGGAGCTTAAATCCAACACGCTGCTCCACTGCGGGTTGGGGACTGTAACGACCGCCATCTATTGACAGCGTCCGGGACCGACTGCTTAACGTGCCCTCCGAAGCACGGAGTCAGTGATAGTTGTGTACTTAAGTCAGAAAAACTCATTGGTACACGCCCGGATTCGAACCATGGTCCTATGGGGCCTTATGAATTTGAGACAGGTTCGTTGCGCTTTGGGCTATCACGACATCACGACACGAGGAAATGTATAAATATCATAATTTATTGCTAAATTTTACTGAGAACTAATAAATTCTATTTGCCTAGTGGTTACTATGGTAGGTTATTTACACGAAGGATTCGGATTCAAATTTTAACTTAGATTATTAAAACACACTAATAGGTGACGTGCTCCTCTCCGTGCGAGTCCGACTCACGCTTAACCGGTTCTTTTAAAAGACCCTGTAAGTTGACTGTCGTCGACAGCGTCTGCGAGCCTGTTTGGACGCTGTGAGCGTTTTTACATAGGTTAATAAAATAATATACGAAATATACAAACAAATTTAGAAAATTTAGAAATTAATAAAAAAACATTCGGAATTTACAAACAAATTTGCATACAAAAATATGATATTAAAATAGTATTTAGCAGATAACATTTCAAATAATTTTTATAGATTTTCATGTCATTTTCATGAACTTATAACACGAGGACGACGACGATTTTGCGCACGACTTTTTTGCATTTATCCAACATGGAACAAATTTTTTTACAGTACCTACTAATTAAATAAATTTTAAGACAAATTTTTGTACACTTACAAATATACTATATGCCTCGTACGTATATTTCTGTGATTGGTATTCGCTACCATAGTTCGCCAAAAAAACCCTGAAAAATCTGTTGTTTCGTGCTTACTCAAAAACGTATGTTTGAATTTATTTTTTACTTATTTATATTATGTGGTTATCTAAACGAAATTTTGTAGATTTACTTAATAAATGGGTGATGTATGACTATGCACTAAAAAATTACCGAGTATCTTAAACGAGTATATTAAATAACTTAATGGTGATTGATAAATTTGACCTGAAAAAATAGTGATTTTCGGTTTTCAGATCCCGAAATCAGTAAGGAGTCCGCAACCCTAAAAATGCTATATTTGAATAGATCTAGTTACGTAATATATGGCCAGCATTCAATGAACATTATATCTATTTAATTATATTAGGTACTTTGGTAATATAATAATTTACTATTTTACTGAGTATTAAATAGAAATGTATAATTTTCCAATTACAGCGTAGATTTCTTGGAGAATGTTATAAACTTATTTTATGTTATTGTTCGGGGAGGCCGGCTCCCACGCCGCTCCCCTTCCCCCTAGAATACGCCACTGGTCCTAGAGATTGTTACAAATAAAACTTTTCCCCTTACAAATGTGTCTTCCTTCGCTCACAACACCGACCATCTTATACATTTATATATTTTCCATTAATACGCCCTTTCATTGGTATGTTAGACGATGCTTTTGACAAAAGTTTGTTTATAAGACCCCGCAAAAAATTAGAATTCGTATATCGCTTAAGGTTTCGTCTAAAATATGATTGATACCCTATATACCGTTTTTCAAATTTTTTGATTTTTTCGGAGATAGGGAGAGAAGCTCGATTTTTTTACGTGTTTTGCATTTATATTTCCCATAGTGAGCCCTTTCATTTGATTTATCACATGATGCACTTGACAAGTTTTTTTTATTTTGTTTTCTAAATTGCCCCTCCAAGATGAGAATTTGTTTATCGCTTAGGTTTTCCTGTGAACTGAGTCAGGCCCTAGTTACGTATTTTTTTTAAATATTTTAGGTTGTGGTTTCGGACTTTAGAAGGGAATGCTCGATTTTGCTAGGTACATTTTCTTTACTAAGCTATGCATTTTAAAATATTTTCATTTGCGCGTAAAATTAAATAAGAATAAAAATAAGAATTTGTTTATTTACACTATGCTATATATACCAATTTTTAACTTTTTCGTCCAGTACCTAAGTGGGTTCGGAGAAAACAGAATGTGACAAACGGACAGACTGATCTTATAGTATAGGGGTTTCGTTCTTTTTTTATATATATTCCGGATGTACAGAACCCTAGACAAATTAAATGGTTTTAATTATTTCCCAGTTAATCGTTAATTCTATTTTAGAATTCACGTAAGCTTTTATTGCTCTTCCATCAAGCATACCATAAACATTTTGACGACCGCTTAGCCTAGTGGGCAGCGACCCTGCCTGCGAAGCTGGAGGTCCCGGGTTCGAATCCCAGGTCGGGTCAGTATTTATATGATGAATATTAATAGGTACTGGCACCGGGTGTTGGTTGTTATATGTATGTGGTGTCTTCGCTTGGTACCCAAAATACACGCTAATGCTTAGTTTGGGGCCAAGACGTTGTTGTGATTGTGTGTTATTATTATTATATACCTATCTCAAAGACAAATATTGGGTTTTTCCCTCACCTTTTTCAGTTCACTTACTGTTGTGGATTAGATGCCGTTGTTAAAGATAATAGCGACAAATGGTAAATAAGAGATAATAGAACAAAAGTGACGTAAGTAATTATCAACACGGGTCGGTCGTGATACCAGCTTTACCTAATTATCTCACACAATAGTAGCGACTTCCGTCAATACAATACCAGCAATCGATCTGTGCGTCTTTGAAGCATCTCTGTTTGCTTCCACATTACGCGTCCGCTAACGAGTCATATAACAATAAAATGTACACTTAAAATTAAAAAAAAAAATTAAAACACAGTCCAGATTTTGATTGTTTATTTCTCAGGAAGCAAATGGTTCACAGCATTGGTGGGATACATTGGTCTTACAATACTGGGCCGAAACATTATCGGTTCCTGAATTTTCTTATTTTATTTTATTAGTATGACAGCTTAGTATAAATAAGTACCCAAATATGTAATAGATTAAAAAAAAAACAAACAAAACAATTCTCGAGAAACAACTTTACAGAATGCTGTTTCAGTCATTTTTTTACAATTTAACTCGATATAATAAGCTTTTTTTTGTCTCATACTTTAAAAACTACACACGGTTCTAAATCACATTTTCTAATTATTTCGTTTTAAAAACTTGTATCACACTAAGAACGCTTTGTACAAAGTAATAAAGCACTTTTAAAATCTCCGTCAATCGACGCAATAGGACAAAAGGAGAACTGTACCTACTTTGTGATTCGTGTTTCGACGCTCTAAACCTGAAGAAAGAAAATGTGATGCTAACAGATGTTATACGATTACAATTTTACATTAAACATTCACCTTTAAAAACATCGTAATAAAAATTAAGGCGTATAAATAATTACATTATATCAATACAACCTTCATAGGCTCAAGAATGAAACGGGGTACACATCAGTTTAAAAAAAATCATATCTCGATCAACAAATACTCTTTCAAAATATACATGCTTAATAGAAGAGGTAACTCTCGTAACTTTTGCTGTTACCACAAACTAACAATGACAATTATGTATGCTGTATTTTTATTGAGGGATCATATTGATACCTACCGATAATAAGGTATCGACTAAATAAAAAAAAAAACAGGTATAAAACTTAATTGAAGAAATCTACTGGTTTTTTTTTCGAAATAACGACTGTTTATGGCTATATTGCCTCATACGGCGGGTGATAGCCAGCGCCTCGGCAATCGACGCGACGCATTAATCTAGGTCAAACGAGGTGAAACTGATATTTACATAAATTATTGTGCTAGTTATCAACGCTTTTACGACCACTCTGACTGAGACAGTATCGACAAAAAGTCGTTATTCCGTCGCATTTTATATACAACGCGAATTTTTATTCATCGACAAAATCAATACGTGCTGTTCAGTAATGTACTTAGAATTCATTTACCATACACGACCTCATGTTTTTTAGAATTCATGTCAGCTTACTTAGAAAATATAAATGTGCGCGTGGGCTTAGAGAATAGGGACGCGGCGCGGAAAGCGCGTACGGGCGGGGCGGCGGGTGGTGATGGCCGCCGCGCCACGAACGTCAGCTAGGCAACAGGCGGCAACATTTTTCGAAATATCTTGATTTTATAGTTAATATTATTAATTAGCAACAATATTATATTGTGTAATATTATTAATAATATTAATTGTCACTATTTCATAAAGTATGAACTAAATGTATAGCCTCATATAAGTATATTTAAATTGTCGGTGAATAAAAATTCATATTGTATACAGGTTCCAAAATGGCTGAAAGGTATTTCCCAACACACAAAATATGCTCTTCGAATGTATCATTTTTTTTTTTTATAATTTGCTGTAACGTAAAAAAAATATATTCAGCAAATGTAAATAACGAAGTGAAAAATCAGCAATAAATTAAGGAAATACAGACGAACATTTTATAACCTTAAAAAAAAATTTCAGGAAATATAAATAACGAGGTGAACAATCTGCAAAAAAAAAAGTAAAAAAATTAGATTAAATTCTTTCTCCCCAACCCTTAGACGCAATAAAGAATATGTTTTGCTACTCACAACCTGATTTGGATGTACAAAATTAAAGCCTATTATGACATTTAATATTTCATTCTGATCTTAACAATAGCCGAATTAAAAAGCCGTCTTCATCAGACGACATCATATGAAATATGTCGGGTTTGTGCTGATGCTGCACATTCGCGTTTTTTTGATCTGTCGTGAACGCGATTAGCATATCTACTATGTAGGCAACGTGTATTGAATGTCTATAACTATTTATTAGGCATCTATAACTGAAAGGTTTGAAAAACATAGAGCAAATTTCTCGAAAACATTAGGATATAATAATATGTAGATCTCTTACGGTCATCTATTTCCAAACTAGATAGAGCCTGTATTATGGGTACTAATCAACTGATATACATACCTAAACATCTTTATAATACATACAGATATTTACATCTAGATACTGAACAAATAGACATGTTCATGCACACAAACATTTGTCCCGGTCGGGAATTTAACCCGCGATCTGTCGGCATTTCCGACGAACCTGTACTTAAACGCATTTTTTTTTTAAATTTCTTAGGCGAAACCCTACAATCGGTATCAGATGATCCTTCAATAAAAGCATTTTAATAGAATAGGAATAAAACCTAAGAGGTAAAAGTAAACAGCAGGCGTGTTCCCGCAGCCCAGCGGTCATTACGGCACCCACCCATGCACGTGATTCATCAGTTCCGATCCGAATCAACTCAATTTTCACGATTATTACGCAAAACAAATATCACGATTTCATATTCGAACTGAAACGGAGCCATAAAAAAATGCATTTACGATTTGTGACTTAATATCCGCAGATAGAGAAAACGCTCGTATATATATATGTATATACTCCATAGGGACACTCGAATTACATGATAATTTACAAATATACTAAATCTCTAAATATTAACTAATATTATAAAGTGATCTATTTACACAAACGAGCACATCAAATGTGACGTGTCAACACTCCCTTACGCGTTTAATTATGTATTTACAATGACTGAAAATATCGAGTTTTTAAGAACATTGCATTTTAATCAACTTTACTCAGAGACAATTATTTTTACCATAGATTGAACAATTTCTGCACTACTTAATTTCGGGGAATCCCTTGCGCAGGACGACACTATAGCCATTTTTAGGCATTATTATGTACTCACCTGCCATCGTCCAAAGAAAATAATATTTTATATGTTTAAGAAATTCCTTAACGAGTCGTGCTAAAAACAATTTAATATTACAATAGTTATAGTATATGAAGTAAATTATTTTAAATCTCAATAAAAAAATCAATTTCAGATATAGATATATACCAAATATTTCCAAGTCCAGAATGTTAGCTATTCTTTTATTCATATAATAGATGTATATATTAAAGTTTTTGATCAAAATGTCCATTTTATACTTTAGACTTCGACTAACCGTTTTAGTTGATTCTAAAAAAGACTTGTGGTCAAACACAGTAACTAACAACGAGTTCGTCTTTCGACTGTTCGATTTTGGATAAATCATTTACATTTGACTGGTGTTCCATTCAGTGTTATTGTTAAAATAAATAAAGTAATGTGCGACTTAGTAAAAAATAACAAACTATTACCACAAATATATTATACATTCATACTATATACCCACATACATTAAAAATCATATTATGAAAAAGATTAATATTGTATATGAAATTCATATTGGTGGTTGAAACTTCAATTGAGACAAAACACGTCTGCCATCTATACTTATAATCAAGAAGAATTCTTCTAACGATAACTGTACTATTTGCGATTTTGATTGACTTGCACAAGATTTCACTAGACATCAAGAGACACAACAAAATCAATAAAACAGACAAATTTTCCAAAATCTACTCGCATCATCAATTGGAATTTCAACTATCGCTACGTTACAGAATATAGGCAGTTATTCTAAATACGATAAACAACTTGTACTAATAAATGTGTACTTAATAAATAAAGCAATATCAAATCACGGCCCATGGTTTGGTTCCTTTGATACAATTTTGTGATTTATAGTAACTTTCAGTTAATTATTATGGCACATAGATACATATATATTTTATTTTTCGTGTCAATTTACACGCAAGCCGTGATTTGGCTGACGATTTGGTATGTGGAAACAAATAGTAATTTTCTCTTTCTGTATGCATTGAATTTCGCATTAAATCAAAGTGTCAAATCATGATCACAAAGCCTGGAAATATTGACAGAACATAATTGCAGAACAAAGAAAAACAATCAATTTTCTACATAATTTTTTCTTATTTCAGTGCTAATAACCGATCGCTATAATGCAAATTATAGTTTAACACAATATACAGGCAATGTCAAAAAGAAACGATTAACCTTTGAATACCGATGAACAAGCTCATGACCAATTTAGTATAATTAAAAAAAACTTATTAATGTTTTGGTATAATTACAAATTTACCACGAAACATTTTTTCGTACGATTTTCGGGTCTATCAAATTGTATTAAGTGCAAGATTTGGATAATTCATACTGTAAAAATTACCAGGAAAAACTGGCGTCTTTACTTAAAACTTGCCCATTTAGTCCGAATTTTAAAATGGTACAGTTACAATTAAACTTTATGGCGGATCTAATAGTATACACAAGTCGCGTCGCATTAACCAGTTTAGGCTTAGCGGGACGCAGTGGAGCGAAGGGCATATGACTGTACCTGCGCAAGCATGCTTATAGCGTTGTATTCAGATCCGCCATAAAGTTTGACGCGATCTGTATCACACTTAGGCTTAATTACTTTAAAAATATATATATATATATATTTATTTTATAATATAGTAGTCCAAGTACGCTATTCCAGTAATAGAAGCAATTACAAAAAATAAGGGTGTGGACGAAATCAGCTTCCTATAATATTTTTAAATTTAATAACTTAAAACGTAAAGTAATAGGGTCATTTTGTTGTCCGTTCGTCTGTTTGTATATCTGTCTGTCAGCCAGTTCGAAAATATAAATAAAAGTATAAACTCAAAAATAGTAAAAACTCATAAAATTATAATGTAGAAATACTATGAGATTCTTATTTCACAATTGACATTTAAAAGAAAATCTGCGAGTTGGATTTTTTATTATTTGTTTCTCGTTTGACACAGAGCAGGATATCGCCCACTATACAAGGCTATACTTACATGTCCCTTGGTGTCAATTGTATAACTTTTTTTTTTAGATTTTTTTTTTTTTAATAGTATCCTGGTTACCTAGTTTATACAGATATATCATATCCAATCCTACATACGAAATGTGATCTGATTGGTTCAGCCAAATGAATACACTATGATTGTATGCAAATCCTTCGTGATGTGACAGTCCTTTGTGATGTTCCTCAGTCATAAACCACAATTAATACATTCGATAAATAAAAATTTTCTTCTGTTTGGAAGCATTTCAAATGCAAAAAAATAATAGTATCTTATTCTCTTAAATGGTGAGTGAGTTAAGTGTGATACAATTTTAAAACCTAGACTACATGGGCATGTCTTTAAGACAACATACAAGTTTGTCTTGGTCCATCTTTTACAATGTAAATTATCGTAACCAGGTGATACAAATTTTATCATTGCTTTTTGGGACAGCCTGTATAACGTGTGTCTATGCATTCGTTTCCAATATAATAACTACAGATGGGCCTGGAAAGCTTGGATGAGCAAGAAAAATGTTTCCTAATTCTTTTTACATGTTAAAATATCACAACCAAATAAAGTGAACTTCGTGTTTTCTTTCGAGGCTTATTTGTAATTATTTAACTGGAAACGAATACACAAACACCAGTAATGTTCAGTCAGAAAAGTATTTATTATATAAAAAAATGCAGTGTCATGAAATCAGCAATAAAATAATATTAAAAACAAATTTTTAAAAAAACACAAATTTACTATGTAATGTGTTTGCAATGTTATGAAGTGGTTAATTAAAAAACGTATTCGTTCAATGATAAAAGAAGGAAAACGTTACTTGGGTCGCAAAAGCTCTCAGAATATATACAAAGTTATTCATTGTTTGACAGATTTTTGTGAAACATTTTGCAATTTCAAATTAATTGTAATATGTGGCCTCCATGTAATGTGTATGTATAAATATGTAAACTCCACGCGTGGCGTATGTTATACGCCACAAATTTGATGAGATGCATCCACTCACACTTAAAGTTAAACAATATCACTTATTTCCATATAATATTTATTGAACCAGAAGTAAGAAATTACAAGTTGTTATAGTTATTTTACCATTTTTAGTAAGATTGTAGTTTAGTTAGATAGCATGTAAAGTGGGATCATGACTTAGTCATTAAATTTAGAAAAATATCTTCGGATTTTACAGTTCACAATTTTTGATTTAATTATGTGTGGACGAGTTTCATTAAACTCCTAAATTACAAGTGTTTCACTTAGAAGGAACATTTTTGATCATAAATTAATTTGACAGCAGCGTTATTTTATATATAATTAACTATAATTTTACGATATGTTTACTTATTGAGATGATAAAATTGATATTACAAACATGTAGTTTTTTACTTGTGGTCAAATACATTTTGTATGGAAATCAGCCGTAGCTCATGTGGTAGCGTTTAACCTAAAGCATGATTTAATTTATTCCATAGTGAACAATAACTTATTAAACTATAGTTACATGCATTAACAGAATGATAGTTTGCAAAGCGAGATACATCGTTTCCATATAAATGTTCCACATAATCTAAGCAAGTTCGTTCTAAATTCATTGTGTTTGTAATTTGAGCTTTTTAGGGTTCCGTACCCAAAGGAAACCAACGGAAACCTTATTACTAAGGCTCCGCTGTCCGTCCGTCCGTCTGTTACAGGTCTGTATCCGTAATAGGCAGACACTTGAAAATTTCAATGTGTAATGTGTATTACGATGGCCATTGTAACAAACAATAAAACTAAAATAAAGTTAAAAATTAAAAGGGGTCCCCATATACGAAACATGTTTTTTTTACGTTTTTGGTAATTGGTGGTTTTGAGATGATTGCTAACACTTGAAATTATCATGGAGTGTGTACTACTTACTATGGCCGATATAACAACAAACAATATTGATAAAATAAAGTTATTAATTAAAGGGGGTACCCATACAAAAAAACGTGTTTGTCTATATTGTACGATGGTACGGAACCCTTCGTGTACGAATCCGACTCGCATTTAGCCGGTTTTATTTAAATTACATATAAGTAATTTCAAGACATAAAATTTACTAGCGAAATCGAATTAAAATGATTTCTTAATTGTTGGTTAGTAATTAAAAATTTTATTTCTTAATTATTTAAAAAGTACTGCATTTTTCAAATTCAATTTTGCAGTGTACACAACCAACACATGAAAGCGATCCAGTGCATGGGAACACCTTTCAAGATCAGAGTGGAAATGACACGCTATCAACATAAACGGACATGTCACATCTTTGATTTGAAAAATAAAACACATCATCATCATCATCATCAGCCCATTTTTACCCCACTGCAGGAGCTTAGGCCTCCCCCAGGGTGAGGAGGGGGGCTTGGAGCTTAAATCCACCACGCTGCTCCACTGCGGGTTGGGAACTGTAACGACCGCCATCTATTGACAGCGTCCGGGACCGACTGCTTAACGTGCCCTCCGAAGCACGGTGTCAGTGATATTGTGTACTTAAGTCAGAAAAACTCATTGGTACACGCCCGGATTCGAACCATGGCCCGATGGGGCCAAATTTGAGACAGGCTCGTTGCGCTCTGGGCTATCACGACACACAACACAATAAAACACAATGACCTTGAATATAGATGCTCTAGTAGTTAGCCATGGAAAAAGTAAATCAAAGAAAAGGAATCGGTCTTTAGATTCCTCTTTTCTCAATAGTGTTATATTGTTTCAAGTGTTTAGAACTTGGACCTTCCTTAATTGGTTTTGGAGTCAAAAGAGATCAGAAGACGATCAGACGAACTGAGCACCTAGTGGTGACACAAGTCATCCAGTCACTTTTGGTATGGAATAACAAAAATAGTAATTTAGATTAACTTCCCGACTGGGCTGTCTCAATATACAATGAATAACATTGTAACATATTCTAATATGATTAAAGAACAAATACAGATTTTACAATGCCATCTCATAAAACCAGGCATGTCACGTGTTAATAATACAGTTTTCTACAATTATTGTTTCTAAAGTTTTGATGGTGTATATAATTTATGAATAAATTTCAAATAAATTTTACATGTTTATTTTTCTTTACTTGTAAATTGTTATATTACATAATGAAGGAAGGTAAAACTATGTTAAAGTGTTACTTCTGTCAAATGAGTAAATTAATATTAACTTTATTGACTATACTGCACCACTGTCACTTACATAGGGCTTACTCAGTTGTGAAGACATGATACGAGACTCGTGTTGTTTTCAATCAATATTTCCAAATTGTTTTATTAACAAATAAACATTAATTTATTAAAATCACTTTCCACTTGATACTTAAGAAAACATAAAATAAATCTAAGTTTATCTACTGAAATACAATAAAATTGAGTATTCCTATTTAATGCCTTCACAGTTGGTATCAGCCCCATAGAATTCCCTTCACATTACCATGCAGAATATGTATGATTTGTAGACTTTAATTGCACTTTCATTTCTTTTTTTTTTTAACAATTTGATTATAGAATACAAATTCCGAAAGAAAACCTAACTGGTAGTGAAGAATAAATATATAAATCTAAAAGTACCTCAAGCTATACAACCTCTCTATGCAGTAGACAAGATTTTATCCTGTGGTAATCACTTGATTTGGAAACAGTCGAAATTGTAATTAATTTAGACGTAAGACCAGCACTGCAAGTGTGAAAATGCAAAATAATTCACATAGGTGCTAGTACTCTGATTTTTGTCAATTAATAATAACTAAAATATGAAAATGGATGCGGTGCGACTATCATTTTTTTTTTTTAGATTCTTGTTGATCCATAGTTTCACACTATTTCAAGCAACTAAGCACCACAAAACGATATTCTGTTTGCGCGATACCGTGTGATTGACATTTTGTTAATCGACTAGATCTATAACAGTAAGTCATTAATTACATGCCAGGGGGGTGATTCTCGATCATTTGACTTTACAGTGCATCCGCTCAATGGTTTGCGCGCTTTATAATGCCGCCGCACTGTACACCTGCAGTGTATCTTGGTACATCGCACTTTTATAATAAACACAAAACGCGTTTTGGAGGATTCGAATGACTAATATTTAAAAATGTAATTTGTTTTTTATTGTTTCATTGAAGTACTTGGAGTAGAAATAAGAAAAAAATGAGATGCTAAATGATTAAACGCGTTTTCGTTTGGACCTGACGGGCACCGAAGTTGGCGTCGCCTATGAACGGACTGAGTTCGAAAACGGAGACCAAAAAGGCCCTAGTCTCAACGCGAGGGCGGTTTGTTAGTACTAGAGGGGAGGCTGTAACACGAAACGATAGCTTAGCATTTTTTGCAACCCGAACGGACCCTCACGGCCTCCGCTCGCAAGCTCTGTATCAAGGGCACGCGCCGTTGTAACTCGCTCCGCTCGCCGCTCGGCCTTTTTCGGTATATGACGCACAAATTGTCGGGATTCAATGTGTAATCACTACTTATAATATATATGTCGTACGTGAGTCGTCATTTTATGTGCAATCATCAACCCCGTTCGTGTGAAGTACTCCTTTACAGTGATTTATTTTTAGTTTCGAAATGCCCTACAGGTGTACGGCGAACTATTTGAGCAGACGCACTGTATGTCTCAAGAGACAATATCAATAAGACACTTTTTTTTCTATTAAAACCATAATTCTGTAATCTCGAAAGTGATATAAATCATTACGATTTCCAAGTATCATTTATAAGAGGTATGACTTATCAGAATACAGAATTACGTTTTTACATAAAAAAGAATTGTTTAATCAATATTGTCTCAAGAGACAGAAAGTCAAACAATCCAAGAATCACCCCTCAGATGTGATAATTATTTTTTTTATGAGTCTGTAAATACTCAAGCGGGAAAATCTATCAGTTGTATACCAAATTTACATCATATTTCCCATATTTAGATAGTAAAACAATCAAGATGTCGCATTTCATACTTCGAAATAACCGAAAACATGAACAAAATCACAAACTCAGACATTAAATAGATCACGATATGTCATTATCATTATTTGTTTTAAACATTTTGTTAAACTACTCAAGAAATGTATTATTAGAATCTTTGTTTATCAAATATTATTTTCACATTTGCATAACATTAAATTCTACTTCACAGTGCTATGTCAAAACGTCAAGTGGAGTATATTTAGTTTGTGGCGTATATTATACGACACGGTACCTCTGTGTACATTCATATCATGTTTCCAATATTCAAGTAACTTAGTTTAGTGAAGTTCACGCTTCTCAGTTTTATGTTTGTTTATTGTGAATATGACAATTTCTATCGACAGCGATTTAACTGAAATTAATTTCAGGATAAAATGATATATTATTTTCACTTAAAATAAATTATAGTCGCCTAGATCCTTGATTTGCCATGTGACAAATTATAAATAAAAACATAAAATTTACATTGGTTAGACCAATTTATCACAAATACAAATCACTACACTTATGCAAATCATATTTTTACAAAAATTCACATGGCTGATGTACTTGGTATCAGACAAACAGCCGATTTCAATTTACAATAATCAGAAAACAATATTCTATAATCAAATATTTTAACATCGATCGTATAAAAAATGTCAGCTTTATTAAAATATTCGACGCTAAATGAATATGCAATACAAACAAACATGTCGACACGAATAACGAAAGTGCAATTAGAGTAACAATCGTCACAGTCAATTATTACAGATCCTCAATAATATTAGTCCGAGATGCCACAGCAGAGTAGCATTTCTTCATGATCATTTGTACAAGTCATCTAACTACAATTTAAAAATACCGCTCATGCTCAGCAAATGTGTTTAAATAATCCATTTCTACCTTAAGTAATTATTTACATTTTTCACACCAGAGGCTTCAGTGTTTGAAGGACAGTCCCGTGTGGCCGCACTGACCGTTCACAGATCGAGACCTCGTCAAAAAGTCACAGAATAAAAGTGCAACATTTACTATGGACCATTCTAAAAACCAAATATGTATATAACGTTATAGTACAGCACCCTAGTGATGCATTGATGTGTGTTTATCTATACATAACCTTAGGACCCACATCCGAACAGGATCCATCGAACAGTCAAGGTCGAGGTCGAAGCTACCAGATAAGATCGGCGTCGGCGAGGCAGTAAAGTGCTGGCGCAGGAGGTAGGGGCACGGGCCCGGGCGTGAGGCATGTCGCGGAGTGCGCGGGCGGCGGTGTAGAGTCCACAGGCGGCGCGCAGGCGCGGGGGCGGGGTGCACGGAAGCGGATACGCGCTGCCCGGCTGCGGCGCCCCCCCGCGCCCTACTTGCCTTCACCAGGTTCGGGCGGCGCGCCCCCGAAGTCTAGCTGGTAGCCGCCGGCGCGCGTCATTTCCTCCATGCTGGGCTCTTTGCATTCATGGCCGGCATGTCCGCTGGCCCCGCAGTTCCAGCAAGAGAGTTTGGGCGGCGCATACAGCACTGGCACAAACGCAGCGTAAGGGCCGGCACCTGCATAGGGCGGCGGCTCGCCGTTGGCGAACGGCGGCGGTGGCGGTCGGTACGCGGCCCCCGGCGTCGGGTAGGCGGCGAACCCGCGGGGGAACAGGAACGGTATGTGAGGTGGAGTAGGCGCTGGCCCCGCCTGCGTGACGCGACGCTGAGCGGGCGCGGGCGTACCGGGGGGCGACGACGCGGCACTCGACCCTGAATCGGATGATGAGCGCGTGGGTGGGCAGTATGGCATCGACTGCCTCTTAACGCCGTTCATTTTCTCCACCGACCGCAGCTGACGTACGGCGTTAGGCGGGAAGCCTAAGTCGTGTAATGTTTCGTCTCTTAATTGCCGCATCTGAAAATGGCATATAAAGAATTTTCATTTTGGAGTATATTGTATACCAGAACTGATTTTACTGTGTAATATGAATAAAAAACTGTCAACGAAAAAGAATATTTTACAGGAGAATCGTTCGAAGAAACTTTACGTCATCATCATCATCATCAGCACATGTCTCTCCACTGCAGGATATAGGCCTATCCACCAAGGCTCACCACCACATACGGTCCTCCGCTACTACCACCGGTATGCGGTATAATGTTAATACCAGAAACAAAGATAAACTTGCTAACCATGTCAGTCACCTCAATAAAATCACAAAATCTTTTAAAGGGCAATGTATACGCTTTTACAATAAGATCCCAGCTGAAATTCAAAAATTTACCCCTTAACAAGTTTAAAACTACAATAAAATGAAAGCTTTATGCAAAAGCTTATTATACAGTATCAGATTACTTAGATGATAAAAATCCACAGATGTAAGCCGCTCGCCTATTGGTTTCTTTCAATAATATTAATCTTTAAGCACTTATTGTTAAAAAATTGTTTATAACTTTGTTAAAAAAGAGTGTCTCAGAGAGGAACCAGCACTTTTTGAATGCAGCTTTGTGATGACGTTCTTCTACAAAGTAATAAATTCACTCTTGTGACGTATTTCAAGATTATGTTCCATAACTACGAAATAAAGATATGTGATTAGATGGTGCTTCAGGTCATCTGTCCACCTGTCTGGGGCGTCCAACACTTCGCTTCCCGGTACATGGCCTCCACTCGAGAACTCGTCTACCCCATCGGTTATCGGTTCTACGGCAAATGTGACCGGCCCATTGCCACCTCAGTTTGCTGATCGCTTCGGCTATGTCGACAACTTTGGTTTTTCGACGGATTTCAGTGTTTCTGATTTTATCCATCAAAGAAACATCGAGCATAGCGGGCTCCATAGCACGCTGAGCGATTTTAAATTTGTGTACTACTTACATAATATTGACTAATTTCTAACATTCCTTTTACTTTAAATCTATTAATAGCAGATTTTAATTCGTATAAAGGACAGATTCGATTGACGCCATAAACAGAAAACATAATTGTACTTTTCCTTCCTGAATTTACAAAGTGTATGAATGCATACATAATTAACTCTATAAAAGTGTATAGTTCTAATCAACCTTTATGGTGGATGTAAATATAGGCACAAGTCGCGTCGCAGTAACCTGTTTTAGGTGTAGCGGGACGCAGTGGAACGAGGGGAATATGACTGAACCTGCGCAAGCATGCATAAAGCGTTGTATTCCGATCCGCCATAAAGTTTAATTGGAACTATAACAGTCTCTAAAGAATATTTTTCTGTAGCAATAATGCTTTAGATAGAGTTTGTGGAATGAGTCAAAGGACCTAACAAATTTTTGTGAAAATTTAAAACCAAATCTTGGCAGAATTTATCAATTAATTATTTATTTATTTAATACAATGTAATCATAATCATTTCAGCTGCTTAATGTTCACTGCTGGACATGGCCCTTGTCTAACCAACGGCGACCCGCCACCTACACTAGGCGTCAGTTCAACGAATGGGAAGCCGTCCTACGCTACGACGTCCGGTTCGTGGTCCCACTCGAGAACCTTTCTTTTCCAGCAGTTATGACTTCTACAAGAGACGTGACTTCCTGCCCAATGACATTACACAATTCTGTAAGCTATTTCACTCGTCACTCGTTCTTCAGCGGAGTTCTCTATTATGATTTCTGTCGCATTGAGAATGTTCAAGCACATAAAGGCATGTTGAAAAGTAATCTCTTTTGACAATACATAATGTAAAAATGATACTGGCCGATGGCCGTTAATTAGCCGTATTCTAGGTTCATTCTTTTTTATAAAAAAACTAGTATTCATCTTTTTGTCGTATTTGATTTTTCTTTGACGTCTTTGAACAAATCGCTAGAAAAACGTAATATGAAAAAAAATTTGCATGTAGCAACCATCCAATTTCTAACTGAAGAGGGAAATATGCCAACAGAAATCAGAAAACGTATGTTCAATCTATTCGGTGTTTCTTGCCTTGCTGAATTCGTCATAAAGTTTTGGCCGAAGCAATTTAAACAAGGTTGTGAGAGCCTCAAGGATGACCCCCATAGTGAGCGACTCGTTTCGGTTGATATCGATGATGTGGCAAAAGTGAAGAAACTAATTTTAGAAGACCTACGAATTAAACAGTGGGATAACGCTACAGCCATGGACATTAGTAAGTAATCAACAATTTATTTAATCAATTTATTTACAATTATTTGCCCAAGGTCAGTTCGCGCTGGGTCTTTAAAATGTTGACTCCGTTCAGCATGGAGCGATGTGCAAATGTTACGAAGTGTTTTTAAATATGAATGGAGGTAAAAAGGTAGAAATGATTTCATTAATAATGCGATCTGCGTGAACTGGATCCGACAATGGGGTCCGCAAGTAAGCAAAAATTATTACAGTAATAAATTAAGAATGTGAAGCTTCTTCAGTACTTCAAAATTCGTCCATCGGCAAGGAATCTAGTGGCAACTACATTTTAAAATATTGAAGGTATATCACTAAAAGATTTTCCAAAAAGAAACTATGATGGATGCCATGAAAAAAGAAGAACAAATTTAGCAGGCATATTAATATTGCTCAATAATACATACTGCAACAGAGATTTTGTAAAAACAACCACTTTATTTAATATTTACTTAAAAATTAATGTGCATTTGGACAACAAACCAAAAGAATATTTTTTAATAGTTTAATGTCTCTTAATGAGAAATGTTATACGTGCATTTGCCTTTTAGGGGACTACATTCAAAAATTAAAATGTCCATACTTATCTTTAGTTAAGTAGATTACTTATTAGCTTTCCCTTGTAGTTCTTTCTATACCATATTAGTGACTCTGAGTTCGTTAAGAAGACCGCCCTACCAAGTTGGATTCTTCACTAGACCTTTCTGTCGGGATTGGAATTACCGAATCGGATGGTTTGTCGTACACGCCAACAATTTAGATTGCGGTCCTCAACAATCACTGTAGCGGGTGCAACCTGGACATATTTGTAAACCCACTTATTGGGAAAGTCTACTGTGGTATCTGAGCATGACACTCCAGTGATTTTGTCATTATGGCAATATCGTCCGCAAACCGAAAATCTTAGCGATGTTTTCAGTTCAATGTTGATTTAATATCCTTTCCAACCTTGGAGTCTTCTTGTCTTACACTTCTTTACTTCTTTAGTTGGATCTGTTTTGTGCTTTTGTTCTGTACTCGGACTAGCATGGTGGATTTATCGAATGAATATTTCAACACTTCGTTATCCCACAAGTTGATTTGGCACTGCTAAAGGAACTATAAGCATCCCGCAAAGTTTCGATAAAAGCGAAGGTTTTCTCACAGTCCACAAACGCTAAGCATAGCATCCAATTATGCTCTTAAGTCTCCTGTAATCTGGTGAAACATGGGAATATGCTCCATAGTACTAAAGCCTTTTAGGAAAATGGCTTATTCAGGTGGCTAGTAGCCACTTCGTGCGTGCGTTCAAGTTAAGTTGTTGGGAATAGTAGGCAGATTTCTGGAACCGGATATTCTTGGCACTCATTAGTCACCATGCTTGGCTAGTACAGACTGATGACCGCAATAGTGTAGACCTACTTTTACTCAGGTGAATGCTACTGCATGTCGCGTCCGTAGCGTGTCGCAATATTCTTTCTTCGTCTCCACACCGATATAATAGTAAACTAAGATACATATTTACACAGTACAAAATATAATAGTAATGTTTTATTTTATATAAATAATAATACCTGCGATATCCCACACAGCGCCATCTAGTCCCAAAATAATCAAGTATTACGCTTGTATTATGGGGTACTACACATCTTATATACATACTTAAATATTCTTTATAATATATAGACAATAAAATGGTTAGCATATAGTTTATAATTTCCTTAAAAATACAAAGGTCCCATGACTTTGGCAGACTTTATAGAGTTGCCTCAAATTACCAACACATACTTATAAATATTTGAGAACAATAATGATATTGAGAGACTACAATACTAACATCGTTTACTGTTAAACTCTCCAAGTTGGCAGCGAGCTGTGCTAACGGAGGTTGATCTAGCGACGCGGTGGGAACGGGAACGGGAATGGGAACGGGCGGCGCAGGAGACCCGGAGAGCGCTAAGGAGGGGGGCGAGCGATCCCGTGACGGCCTGCGGCGTGCACGTGGGGAACCTGTCCTGCTGTCACCTGGCGATGAAACCAATGGCGACGTAGTAGTCTGCGGCGCCGTATAGTTTATCACCTGTATTGTCAAAAACAAAAATTTTATGTTACATCAATTTATTTTGCACAAATAAAAGTATTATGAACAATTGATGGGTCAATTTGAAAGTACCCTCAAATAAATATTATTAATAATAATAATAAAATATAATTAATAGACATACATGTATAATATTTTTAAATCATATATAAACTCAATGAAGCCTTGTCACAGACTTGATTCAACTCTGAACACACTCATGATTTTGCTTTATGAGCTTTTTTTTGCTGGCAAAGTTAATGGATCCTACCTTTTACATGGCCCAACATGCAATTGACTGAATTTTCTTTGTTATTTTAGAATTGATTTTTACAGACTGAGGAGTTTACCAGGTGTAATTAAAAAAAAATGAAGGTTTTCTGATAGCCTTAGCAGATGGCGCTGATTTTATTTTAAATATTTGATTATGCTGATTTTTTTACAATTGGCACTAATTTTCAGTACAACTTTAGTACAGGCCATCATCTGTTATCAATATTAGAAAGATTAAACTTTATTGTTTTAAATGTCATCCTGGAAAGCCATCATTGATTAATAACTCAATGAAATTTTTTTTTGTGCTTTTCAAAGCTCTAGAGGATAGAATGAATGAACAGATGGATACATTCATTAACATTCAAAATTTTTTTTACAGTAATTATAGTAATAAGGAGTCTAAATTTATAATAAACTACAAACTACACTACCTCTAGTGGTTGATTGATAGCAGACACAATAATGTTGGCAGGCCACGTCGCTTGACCGACGACATAGTCTGCCACATTGTATTGGGGCAGCGGGAGACCCGGCGGATGCGTAACGTCACTCAGCAGCGGCCCCACCCCTACCCCACCACCGGCCAGAACTGGCGGAGAACCAATCTCTGACACTCCTTCAGCATTTGTCACTGGACCCTGAAACATCCATTATATACAAATGATAAATTTAAATATTTTTTATATTGACACAGGCAAAATTGCTGAAGTGAATCACACAAAATACGAACAATAGATTTCTTTTGTGACATAAACATCCAGTAATAAAGAATTTTTCAAAATGCTGTCCTCTAAGAGCTAAAATAGAGGATGTAGTTGTATTACAATCTATAAATTTTGAAGTTAAATACATGAAAATTCATATTAGACAAAAATATTTATATTATATTATTTAACAATCCCAAGCTCTAACATCAGCATACTTACCAGAAGTTTGCTAATTTTGTTGCCATGTAACCAAAACAAATAAAGCATAGTAATCACCTTCTACATAGGTCGCTACATCCATTTTTTGCATGCCTATTCGAAGTAAGACAAGACTTTTTCAGAGTAGAATAATAAACTTCAGTTATTATCAGTTGATATTTTTTAAGCTTAATGTGCATTCCTAAATTATAAAAAGTCAGGATTATTATTTTATATAATTTTCGTCATGGTCTCACAAAACAACAATGTTTTGAGGAAATGAGTGTACATGGCAAGATACTTGCCTATCTTTAAAGATGATAAAAAGCTGGTATTTACAATTCCAACATGAAAACTTTAACTTAGAGAATGTGCAAAGATCCGGTAGGCTAACTGAAATAACTACTTATAAAAGTATTCTTACTATCCAAAATCTAATTACCCAAGACCAACAAATTACATACCACCATATAGAGAATTTTATGAAGATATGTGCACTAACTATTGACCATAGTCTGGACAACAAATTAAAAGTTGAAAAAAATTTTTCATGCACTGGGTACCACATTTGATAACCGGTACTTTGAGGGATCAGAGAGTTAAGTGGTGCAAACAAATGCTTAAAAGATTTGATGATGGTCACTCTAGTGATATCATCACAGGCAATAGAACTTGTGTTTATGATTACAACATCCTTACTAAAACTGAGAGCAAAATGTGGATATTTGAAGACAAGGAACATACAACATTAGTGAAACAAACTCGATCTGTAAAAAAGTTATTAATGGTTGCAGTTTTTTTTTTTTTAAGAAGAGAGGTATTTTGGCTATTATTTCCTTAAAGACACAGAAACTGTCAAAGCATCCTGGTACATCAATGAAAGTTTCCTAAAAATAGTTGAAGCCTTAAAAAAAGAGCAACCTAAGGCAGAGGACTTGATACTTGGTTCTTCCACCATGACAATGCTGTAGCACATAAAGCCGGCCTTATGACAACCTTTCTCGAGGAATGTAAATTAAAATTGCCATCATTTTCCATACCATCTGGACTTAGCTACATACAATTTTTCTTTCTTTAAAAAGGCGTAAATAAGGACGCCCATCTCCCATACAAACAAGGGCTAGGAAAAAAAGAAAAAAAAAATATGGGCACTTTGAATTTTATGCATGTGGTTTGATTCGCATAGGTACATGAAGCCTTATGATATAGACATATATTTTTTAAAAGCTGGAAATTGACTGGCATCAAGTTATGAAAGGTTAAATAAATGCAACTGCTCTATTAAATGTTAAAGAGATAATAACGAGTTAGAAGTGCGGTTTTATTTAAAACTAGCGACCGCCCGCAGCTTCGCTTGCGTAGACTACACATTCCTGTTTTAGGTAGTATTAACTTTCGAAATGGTTTATACATATTTTTGGTGAAACTAAAGCCTTGATTACACGTACCGAGCATATTGGCGAGACAGTACTCTCGGCCGAGTGCTCGGTACGTGTAAACATATCACCGAGTGCTCGGCCGAGCGCTCGGTCGAGACAGAGGGCGAGACAGTCACTCGACCCTAATCTTTTTACTAGACCGAGCGCCCACCCCCGCGCTTCCCCGCACTGACTCGCTCGCTCGCTCGGCATGTATAAACATGCACTCGGTCAGTGTGCACTCGCCACACGGCACATTTAATTAATTTTTTTAAAGGTCCATGTTGTGAGCATGCTTCAAAAGTGAAATGACTCGCCTCCAAAAACTAAAATACGTGTAAACACTACTCGCACGTCGCTGCTGTCTCGGCCTAGTACAATTTCACTGTCTCTCTCGTTTACTCGGTACGTGTAATCAAGGCTTAATATTGGGTACACCCATTCAAACTTTCAATCTTCATTCTCCCCACTCCTTTAGGAAAACCGATACTCCCATACTTTTCACCTCCCGTTTCCCACCCTTAAAATGTGGAAATCCAAAAACCCTGAAAGACATCATTATTTATTTATGTCAAAATTTTTATGTTTCTAACTTTAAAAACAAAGACTCATACAAAGCCCTTTCGTCCCTCCCTCCTTAAATTTGAAATTTCTACATATTCCTTTCATAAAAAATTGATAGGTTATAAAATAAACCACTGTTCCAAATTTCGGCTTCCTAGACTTAGTAGTTTCGGCTTTATCTACGTTGATAGATCAGTGAAGACAAACGACAGACAGACACAAAAAATTGCTGATGTCACTTGACAACCTTCTTTCACGTCTGTAAAGTTTCATTAAAATCTGTTGAGCCGTTTTGAAGATTAGCTTGAATAGTCACATAGACGTACAGACAAACAGACAGTCAAAAAGTAGCATATGTCACTTTTGACCACCTCCTTTTCATACCCGTGAAATTTAATTAAAGTCGGTTTATCTGTTTTGGAGATTAGCTCGAATAGACAGATGGACGTACATACAGACATACAAAAAGTAGTCTATGTCACTTTTGACCACTTCCTTTCCATATCTGTGAAGTTTCATCAAAATCAGTTTAGCCATTTTGGAGATTTGCTCAAATGGACAGACAGACAGATAGTATTATTTTAAATATATAGCCTATAGCCTTTCTCAATAAATAGACTATCCAACACAAAAAGAATTTTTCAATTCGAACCAGTAGTTCCTGAGATTTGCGCGTTCAAACAAACAAACAAACAAACTCTTCAGTTTTATAATATTAGTATAGATAATACACATAGAATGACTTCTGACGTCAATTTAAAAATTAAAATTCTGTAAATCGTGCATACAACTTTTTGAATGCAAATAAGTAATATAGTACAACATGACACTGGCAAAACAGTCTAGAACACAAGATACTTGCCAAAGATAAAAGAAGAAATGTTAACATTTATCAAAACTATACTTACTGTGGTCACAACTTGTCTGTCATGTGACCTGAATGTATGGACGTAATACTAAGTTCAGGACAGTGCTTTGGGCTTTGTGCAACTAGGAGATGAAATATCGAGGTCCAAGTCCTTTTGTCTCGTTTGTTCTAGGGTGACAATAATTTATTTTCATTCTTATTTTTTTCTTCTCTCATCTTGACTTTTGTTCCTAGTGCTCTATAATAACAAGTTTACTTACTAAAAGAACGAATAAACGAGAAAAAATGACAAAAATCTAAATAGCGGATGTGTGTGAAAGTTAAGTTGGCAGGTAAGGCCTGAGAAAAATCTAAATTAAAATCAAATTGGCAACATATTAAAAAACAGTCAAAGAACAACAATTGCATGTCGAATCACGTGGTGTTGTAGCCATGCCAAAAACAAAAGCTAATCACAATTCACAAAATCAACAAAAAGTGCTTCAAGTCAAGTCCCTAGTAGGCACCTAGTACTCAAGTACCTAATCAAAAAAAAAATCATAAATCAAAAACTATGATCAAACTTAGGATTTTGGTTCATCATAAGTTTTTGTACATAGTATCTACTCTATCTTCTATTATTATTAACTTTTTTAGATTTTTTAAAATAAAAGCTCAACAGAGCTAGTCACTAAAAGTGGCCACCTGGATAAAATATGATTCATCGGTAGAAAATTATCACCTCCAAAATAAAGTGTGAAGGAGTTAGAACTCTTAAGAATCAAAGCTTCAAAGATGGGTACCTTAATCACCTAAAAAATTAGTGACAGGTTCCCATAGATATAATATCGAAATGAATACAAATCTCCGATTCGATCACAGAAGTAATGCTACCTAGATTGTGATTTATATTTGGATGGCTGACTGTCTCTATTTACAAAGTAATTAAGTCCCACATAAGTAAGTAGCCAAGTGCGATAAGTTAGGTATTTTTGCATGCCCGGGCCTCCAGGACCCATCACTCAGGAAATATCTTGTTAAAACGATCCCAGTGAGCTTAAACATGCTGCACAAAAGATTAGGAATTTCCTAAATATAAATGTTTGAAATATATTTCTCATCAATTTTGTCACGCTTTACCAACAGCCTTAAGCGAATGTGGGAACCCAAAAACATAATTTTCTACAGTTGACCAATCTTTTCCAACAAAAACCAACAATCCTAAAAATCCCCAATGATCCGGTGAATAAAAATAAATTTAAAATACTTTAAGTTCCAAAACATTATTTCTAGGGCCAAAATGTCTTGCACTTGAGCGCTGGTGCGGAACCCAGAGATAAGAAATATTAGTTAGGTGGGGAACTATGAACTTCTTTCTTTTGATTATCACCAGAAAATCCCAAAAATATGGTAGGATGGTGGAGATAGGGATGGATTCGAATCCTGAGTCCCCTCCCCATGGAAATCACACACCGAAGTCGTTCAAATTCATGTATGGCGTCAAATTCGTAAACCTTATGATGTCAGATCTGTAACTCGAATAATTCTGTAACTAAATTGGGCAAAACAAGTTTCTCTTTACAGAAATACATGTTTCCATATTTCGTATTCATTGAAATATTTGACAATATATTCTTGCGGCCGCATCATAAGCAACTAGCAAAGAATTCATATCAAGATATTGGAATATAATGGATACCTTAGTAATATCACATCAAAAACTTCAACTTTGACAATTCACATGTCAAAATTGCCCAAATTCTCGTTTTAGTTGCCAGTATAAAACCATAAATTAAGACATCCTTTTTTAATAATACTGAACATTTTAATAAATTTTTAAAATGTAACGTATTAAGTTTCAAAAATACTATTATCATCCGAATACCAAGACATATCAAAAACCAAAAGCCACAGAAAATAAATATTAGATGAATATTTGTATTTATAAAAATCCTATCTAACCTACAAGATATCTTTGTAATGGCAAGTGTTAGAAAGGGACAAAGGTACTCTCCGGTAGTTGTTTCCCTCACACTTGTTTTGCCTCCTTACGGCTTACAATCTAAAGTCAATCTCATGCATAACACAAAGGTTTAATTTTTGTATTGTAGGATTTCGGGAGTGCACAGTCCTGCCTAGTATTACGTCCATACTTGAATCACCGTGAATCACAGTCACAAATGTCAATGATGACAACAATGAAAATATTTATACCATTATGGAATAAGTTTAATCCCCAATAAACTTATTTCCAGCATTTAAATTGTTTTTAGTAAAACTAAAAAAAAAAAAAAATTATGACGAACTATTTTATCAATTTTCAATTATAAGTCTGCTAGCAAAAACCATAGTTTCATCATTAAAAAGCATTTTTTAAAGTATACTTTTTCAAATTCAAATTCAAATTCAAAAAGTTTTTATTCAATATAAGATGTTTGCACACACTTATTGAAAGTCGTAAAAATTGATTAGGTATACCTGTGTAATATTAATATTTTTTAAAATTCTATTGTACATAAGTTAAATATACTTAATTACTTTTCGAAATAAACCTTTCTTTCCTTTCATATTCGGTCCAGAATTACGTGCGATGGGAAAATCCTCATAAATGGTAACCTCAATTTGAGTAATAAACATTGCAAATGGATACTTTCATTATAAACTAATATAAATGATTTATAGATGCGTTCAAAATACAACTTGAAGATTATTTTTTAATGAAGTAGTTAAAAGTGCTGCTTTACTAGGAGTATCGACATTTATGGTTCTTATCAAGTACTTTTCATAGCCCAGGATGGGCATCATTCTTTTCCATGCAACCCAGAGCTATTAGGAGCATTTGAAGAAATTTCCATGGATATTCCAGTTTTTTGGAAGGAGACTTCTGCCATTTGGTTCAAGTGTATGAAGGCTTGTATAACTGCTGTCGGTGATTATTTTGAAAAAAAAAAAGTAAATACGTACATAGTTACCACAAAATTTGTCTAATGACCTACATACATAAAGTTATTGTTTTTTTTTTAATGACTTCAGCTACCATAGACTCGGAGTCCATGTTATTATATGAGCTTTTATTACTAAAATTTTAGGAACTAATTTGGCACATACGCCGCATTTGCAATGTTCTCCTGCATCAGTGAGTTTGCCCTATTTATATCCTATTTTCTATCTACTTATATGTATGTATATATTTAATTTTTTTTTTATTTATATTTTTTTTTATTTTTTTAGTTATTGTTAAGAAGTCTATACTATACTTATATTACTCATTAGAATAACAACCAGTAACATTATGCATGTATTCAAGTTTCAGGGATCTTAAAGTCTAGCCTTAACTTCTAGCTTAAAAATTTTTTCTAATAAACATGAGCCACAACACTCATAGAAGTTTAACTAACTCATTCAATGCTATGGTAATATATACATTACCTAGACAAAAAACATGAATGCTAGCCTCTGCAGGCTGCAGAAGCACATAATGATCTTAAAACAAGCTATAAATAGACACAATTTCAAACATTTTAAAAACTTTATCTATTATTTAGTAAAAAACTGGCCAAGTACAATTCCAACTCATATTTTAAGGGTTTTATAATATTTTGTATCATATTTATCGCTACTTACTGCCAGATGATGCATAAATACAGATATTTATTTAATATTTAAATTTTTTTTTATATGGTATACCTAACTATAAATTAACAATCATCAGATTTTGTCCTTTACTTATGCTGTGAGACCTTGTTTATTGCCAAATTTCATGATTCTGGGTCAACAGGAAGTAGTATCATATAAGTTTTGATAAGTGCGTCTGTGAGTACTGAAATATGTGATATAATTTGACTTCCGTTCACTTGGCTCCTATGATCCTGTTTCTATTGGATCTAAGGATCTTTTTTTATACTTACGTCTTGGATCCCATAGGATCGTAGGATAATTATTTTCGGTTTTTGGTTCCCATGGTTTACTATTCTAATAAATAAATAAAATTTATAATTCAATAAATTGAACAATGATTTTTTGTCGTCCACTTGATAAGTATAGTTCGCCTCAAACTTTATGCCAGACCGGAATACAATCACAATAAGTGTGTTTACGCAGGTACAATCATATACCCCTCGCTGCACTGCATCCCGCTAGATCTAAAACTGGTTACTGCGACGCGATTTGTGCCTATGTTCTCATATCCGCCATAAAATTTGATTGGAACTATACTGGCCACAAAGTTGACCTATTTTTGATGGCATTATTGTATTGCGTGGCTCTATCGAGACATGTAAAAAATTAAAGGCTCACATTAGCAAATTATTACATTCTGAAATATATTTATGTTAATTTTGTACCTTTTTTTAATGATTTTAAGTGCGTAACTAAATCAAAAGTCTTGTAACAGTTATTATTTCATTGAATGGTTATGTTTATTTTAACTTTATTTTATCCACTTTGGAAAAAATATTCAATGGGAGCCACTGTCAGGAAATAATTATTTTAAGATCCTCTAGAATGGCCATAGTATTAAAATTGTTACAGGTACGTATGAAATATGTAAATCCTATTTTGATCCTATAAATATAGGAGTAAAGAGGCAAAAAAAAGTATCCTTGGATCCTATGGGAGCCGCATCATGGGAGCCAAGTGGACAGAGGCATAAATGGCCATATTTTTCTATTGTGTTTACTTAGAACCTTGAATTTCTTACACCTCCAAGGGACTGAAGGGACTGTAGATTGTGGTATTTGTTATTAGTTTCAACTTCATACCTCTATCTGTTCCTGAGAAAGGACTTCTAGACAGATGGACAACAAAGTGATCTCATAATGGGTTTTTAATATTGTTGGGTCAGAATTGCTCTGTACAGACACTCATCTAGCTCAGTAAATAGGCTATGTGAAAGCTTAAATCTATGATAATAACCTCACAAATTAATATATTACTGTAGTGTCAACCGAGCATTTTTCACAGAAATATTAGTAACTGACTATCTTCGGGATATATACCAAATTACAAGTAAAATGTTTCATTCAACTCGTATAAATTGTTTCATTTGTACATGAAATAAAAATATGCAACATTATAGTCTGCACATAAGTAAATCAGAAACTTGAAAACTTATTTTCATATATTTTATAGGATATCATATCATACTCCATTGTAGAGTAGAAATGCCAATACTTTCAAAGTTACTTTTATTTTGAAACTTGATACACTTGAAATTACTGCAATTATATAATAATAGATTATGTTTACATGCAGCCATTCTAATGAGTAGCCGATTGGTCAAATTGTTAGAGACTCTAACTGCATAACCAAATATACCAATTTCAATTCTCAACTGGGACAAATATTAGTGTGCATGAACATATTTATTTGTTCCATGCCTAAGAATATGTTATCTAATGTATGGCTTGTAAAATAAAAAATCTAAATACAGATATCCGTTGCCGAGTAGGTACCCATAATACAGGGTCAGTCTGATTAGGGATTAGATAGCCTGTGAGATGTCACAGTTTCTATTATTAGTTTATCCACATTTTATGTTTACACATTTTGTATCTAATTTTAGTTTAAAAGTACTTAAGCTGTATTGAGATAGTGTACTAAGTTATAATACAAGTAAACAAACCTGAACACCTGGTGATTTAACAAAAACAAGGCCTGGTGGAGGAGGAAGTCCGGACAAATTTGGCGGAGGTACCGACATATTTGGTGCTGCACTGGGATGACTGAGGCAAGTGTTTGCCGGAACTACATTCAAGTGTTCCGGTGGCTCTTGGAACTGTGGTCGCTGTTCTTCAAGTTTCAATTTGTCTAATATTTCACCAAAATGGGATTTTTGGTCAAAGGTAAAAGCTGGATGATGCAGTGCCATAGTGTATAAAAGTAATATTTCTTCCAAGAGGTCACCATATAGCCCTTTTAATAAGCCACTCTGTTCCAAACTCACCATGGTATTGTACAGAGTGGTAGCACAGGCGAAATTACAAGAACGCAATAATGACACATAGAGGGCCATTTTTCGTCGCGTTCTGGGATCTGTGTTAGCTCCTCCGATGTCGGTGGCGAGGTCTGTCGGGTTGTTGGCTCTGAGTTCGGCACCACGCAACTCCTGGAAATCCCGCTTTCCGAGTTCCTCAAGATAGGTGCCTATAAACCGTAATTCGAACGGCAAGCACATGTTTAATAATGTACACATTGTATCTATGCGTTTATAGCTTTCCAATTCTTTAAACCATGATACCACGTCCTCTTTGCAAACCATTTCCAGAACACATTGAAATTTTAGGTAAAAAATCAACCGGTCCCCTTCTGCCAACGCTCTCCGTTGTTTATGAGATTTGGCACCCACAGTTTTTGTTATAATTTGTAAGTTGTAATGCGATAATCGTCAGCGCTAACATTAGGAACCGCAGACTTTTTATCAATTTCTCAAGTAGAAATAATGGTTGGTTAGGCAACTTTATAAAGTACGAGTACGAGTATAGCACAGCAATGCTAGTTGTAGTCTATGGTGTTATCAGTGTTACTAGTGATAAATGGTGTAAAACGTGTGTCTTGTCTGTCAATACGTGGTTTAACCATAGACATACATATACTAGCGTAGGAGACCAACTGACATATAAACATCGCATGACCGAAACGGAAATGAGTATGTTTGCAAAATTCACATGTGGTTGAGCCAGTTTTAGTGATGTGCATGGGTGTTTTTTATATTATCGATAGCACGTAGTACTTTCATGATAATGTGTACTTACTTACTTACTTACGTAATACTTTTCCTAACTTTTAGTTTTTTTAAAATGACAAATCATCGATCAATCAATTCAAATGGCATTTCCTTTACACCAATAAAAAATTTTTTTTCTTAACAGTTGATAATTAAAAAATTTCAGAAAGAAGTAAAGAAAGCGTTAACATCATTATGGAAATATTTATATTTAGTTGAATAAAAGCCAAGTAATAAATAAAACAATATAAATAAACCATTTTAATTTTTAATGACAATACGTCATGTTACAACGCATAACAATAAACTTTTTAGCACTCTTTGTAAACAAAAAAATAAGAATGTACGAAACAAAAACATTTACAATGGTGAAGTTCAATGATGAATATCATATTTAACTCGATAGAATTGAAAGATAAACCAAAACTAATAAAATAGTGAAAGTTTTTTTTTTAAATTCGTCAATATTTTTACAATTACAATTTAAAATTTTAAAATCGTAAAGTCGACTGGTGACCTCTTACTGCCCGTGACAACACATTGCCTATTCGATCGCGTGTCGCGTCGTGTCACTGCACCACAAATTATGCCTTGGATGAATATCCTATATTTCATCCAAGTCTATAATATCTTTGGTTTCTTAATGTAATAGGTAGTTAAGTTTTATTTGATTATAAAGGAACAAGTTTTTGTAAAAGACAAAGTGATAATTTGCCTAAGATTGGTATTTTCACTGTGATGAACTTTTTTCTTCAAATCCGTCTTATATTAGTGCTGAAATAAAGGTTTAGGCTCTAAAGTTGAAGGTTCTGGTGATATATCCCGGTAAACGTACGCTGCCACCGACCGCTTGGGCTTCAGATTGACCTGTACAGAAATTACAGTTGGCATAAATACTCTGACTTTAGATATTAAATATATACTACGGCGTTAGTATACCACTTAATAGACTAAGTAAGCACATATGCAAAAGAAAGAAACTCCTGACGGCACAAATTCAGTAGGTACAAATCCTTTCTTCAAAAGTCGTCGGTGATTTAGTTAGACAAAACAGTTTTCTTTAAAATGTCTACTGCAAACCAACCAAACAAACGTCAAGAAAAAGAAAACGACTTTATTACCGAACCAACGTAACAGTAAAGTGTTCTTACTTTATAAGGAAAACATTAATGTAACACAAAATAGTAAATACACATAATATGAACATATACAGTGCATTTATTAGTGATTGTTAAAATAGGATATTATTAATATTTACAGTTTTAAATTGTTATGAAAAATGAATGATGAAATAATAGAGAAGACATTTTTGGAAGAATAAGAAAGAAGTGTAGGAATATTGGTAGGGAAAGAAATATCTTATCCATTGTTCTCTGCTAACCGCGTTTACAGGAAACCTGAATATTATGAAACAGTCATCATTATCAGGAAGCATATTTTAACACCGTAGTTTCTTGAAGGAAAATGAGGTTTAATTATTGTATACAGTAACTTCGTCATTCAAAGTTAAATTATTTACGACGTTCTTAATCAGAGAGCAGATAGAACTGCCGACTTTAAATCATAAATAAATAACGATTGAAATCATTTGTGTACATATCGTATGTTTTCATATGAGCAATTCTTGTATTTATATATATTCTATGTGTAGTATATATGTATAGATGTCATACTCTCGCTTACAAAGTGTATTTAGCCAGGCTAAATAAACCTCCAAATATGTTTAAAAACAGTTAACGACATCGTTCCAGGGGAACAGGTGCAATCAGATAATATTAAATATACAAAATATTTATATTTGAAAATATCGACATATCGATAGATTTTGGACAATCCCTATGCTAAATTGTTTGATTGTAATTTTATATAATATTTTTGTATCTTACACATAACTGTTCAAAATAACAAATTATTTACAAAATAGAGTATTTACTGTATACTATTGATATATAACCAAGTAAATTTAGGATTGCTTTTTATAAAAATAAGCATTAAGATATCAGTATGTTATTGGCAGTACTTACATGTGAAATCTCTCTTTATTTGGATTATTTCATATGTTACAATGTAATCTAAAACAGAACATGACACCATTGTAATTCACAAGATTTAATTTATGTAGTTCAGAATGATTAAAGCACAAAATAGAAAACAAAGCTGGACCTTATTTTGACAAGTCGCTAACGGAAACTAAATGTGTTCAAAGAGGTTTTATGACAGATTTTGTTGCGTTTCTTTCTCGCATGTAGGATTTCCGCAAAGAGCTGGATGTCATTCGCACACTGTGTTCCTCTCTTACGCTAGTATATATAACTTTATGGATTAAACACAACGTAACTCTGTCCGTCGCGACCATAACTCGCGATACATCACCCTGTTCTGTGCATCACCCCGAGAAGGCAAGCTCCATAAAGCCCTTTATCTAGCGGTTGGGCATCGGTAGGGCATGGGAGAAAAAAGGATGGAAAATATTTGTACCATTTAAAAATCAAGGTACTCATACGCGAGGTACAGTCGGCTCTATACACAACGCTACAATCATTTTAGGTAGTTAGCCGGCGACAAGGAAAAGCAGTCAGTCACCAGTCAGTCCATCGCCAGCCGGCCATGTGTGATGACGAGTAAATACCATAAAGGTATATATACTAGCGTAAGAGAGGAACACAGTGTGCGAATGACATCCAGCTCTTTGCGGAAATCCTACATGCGAGAAAGAAATGCAAGAAAATCTGACATAAAACCTCTTTGAACACATTTAGTCTTCATTAGTCACTTGTCAAAATAAGGTCCAGCTTTGTTTTCTATTTTGTGTTATAATCGTTTTGAATTCTACAAAAATGAACTCTTGTGATAAAAATGGTGTAGTGTTCAGTTTTAAATTGCACTGTAACATATGTTAATAATCCAAATAAAGAGACATTTCACCGGTAAGTACTGCCAATAACATATTGTTATCTTAATGCTTATTTTTATAAAAAGCGATCCTAAATTTACTTGGTTATATATCAGTAGTATACGGTAAATACTTTATTTTGTAAATAATTTGTTATTTTAAACAATTATGTGTACGATACAAAAATATTGTGTAAAATTACAATCAAACAATGAAGCATAGGGATTGCACAAAATGTATCGATATGTCGATATTTTCAAATATAAATATTTTGTAAATTTGATATTACCTAATTGCACCTGTGCCACTGGAATGATGTCGTTAACTGTTTTTAAACATATTGTGAGGTTTATTTAGCCTGGCAGCACATTGTAAGGGAAAGTATGACATCTATACATATATACTACACATAGGGTATATATGTAAATACAAGACTTTTTCAAATGAAAATATAAAATATATAAACAATTAATTTTAATCGTTATTTATTTATGATTTAAAATCTGATGCTTTATTTAATTTTAATCGTTATTTATTTATGATTTAAAGTCTGACGTTCTATCTGTTCTCTGATTATGAACGTCGTAAATAATTAAACTTTGAATGACAAAACTACTATATACAATAGTTTAACCTCATTTTCCTCCAAGAAACTGCGGTGTTAAAAAATGCTTCCTGATAATGATGACCATTTCATAATATCCAGGTTTCCTGTAAACACGGTTAGCATAGAACAATGGAAAAAAATGTTAAATAGAACAGGTGGGACTCCTCGAAAACATTCTTTGGTTTGCAGTAGACATTTTACGGATAACTGTTTTGTCTAACTAAATCACCGACGACTTTTGAAGAAAGAATCTATACCTACTGAATTTGTGCCGTTAGGGGTTTCTTTTTTTTTCATATGTGCTTACTAAGTATATTAAGTAATATACTAATAATACTTAATATCTAAAGTCAGAGCATTTATGCCAACTGTAATTTCTGTACAGGTCAATCTGAAGACCAAGCGATCGGTGTCAGCGTACGTTTACCGGGATATATCACCAGGACCTTCAACTTTAGAGCCTAAACCTTTATTTCAGCACTAATATAAAATGGATTTGAAGAAAAGTCCATCACAGTGAAAATATCAATTTTAGGCAAATTATCACTTTGTCTTTTACAAAAACTTTTTCCTTTATATTCAAATAAAACTTAATTACCTATTACACAAAGAAACAAAAGATATTATAGACTAGTCCAAGGCATCCAAGGCATAATTTGTGGTGTAGTGAGACGACGCGACACTCAATCGAGTAGACAATGTGACGTCATGGGCAGTAAGAATCCACCAGTCAAACCGCACGAAAATACATAATAATAATAATAACGTGCACATTACAACGTCGTGGCCCCAAACTAAGCATTAGCTTGTGTTTTGCGTACCAAGCGAAGACATCACATACATATAACAACCAAGACCCGGTACCAGTATCGATATTCATCATATAAATACTGACGCGACCTGGGATTCGAACCCGGGAACTCCAGCTTCGTAGGCAGGGTCGCTACCCACTAGGCTAAGCGGTCGTCAAATTAATAAACATCAATAATTTATTTCTCAGTCATTTATTGACGAATTTAAAAAAACTTTCACTGTTAGTTTTACGTATTACGTATTAGTTTTGGTTTATAACGTATTAGTTTTGGTTTATCTTTCAATTCTATCGAGTTAAATTGTATATTTTGAGCATCATGAACTTCTCTATTGTAAATGTTTTTGTTTTGTACATTCTCATTTTTTTGTTTACAAAGAGTTAAAATTTTGTTGTTATGCGTTGCAACGTGACGTATTGTAATTAAAAATAAAAATCGTTTATTTATATTGTTTTATTTATTACTTGGCTTGTATTCAACTAAATATTAAAATTTCCATAATGATGTTAACGCTTTCTTTACTTCTGCAAATTTTTTATTATCAACTGTTAACAAAAAAAAAAATATTTATTGGAGTAAAGGAAATGGCATTTGAATTGACTGATTGATGATTTGTCATTTTAAAAAACTAAAAGTTAGGAAAAGTAACTCAAAACAAAAATTATGTAGTATAGCAGATTCAAAATAATAAATAGGATTGCCGATTTCGACTTATGATATCGCGGTAATTTCAACGACACATTATCATGAAAGTACTACGTGCTATCGATAATATAAAAAACACCCATGCACATCACTAAAACTGGCTCAACCACATGTGAATTTTGCACACATACTCATTTCCGTTTCGGTCATGCGATGTTTATATGTCAGTTGGTCTCCTACGCTAGTATATATATATGTCTATGGTAAATACCGTATTAAAAACACAGCCCAAGATGCCGAAATTCTCGCACATTTACAGATCGTCACTTTGATCTCGACACAATTTCTGTCAGTGATTTGTTTTGATTTAACTAATTACAAAAACTCTGCTTTTTTTCCGATTTCAATTAATTGATGAAATTTAATCGACATAATTTGAACTCTTTCAATTTAATATTTCAGTAGGCCTCAAAATTTTAATTTTAACTAGCAACCCGCCCCGGCTCTCGCGTAGCACAGCATATTATTATATGCTGGGTTTTTTCTGTCGTAGTATCGTATCAGTTTATCAGCTTGTTGCATCGAGCATGGATGTGATTTTATTTCTAATTCTGCAAATATTTAAAAAAGTAAAAACTATATACCTACATAAAAACAAACTAAAATATTTCTTTGTATACAACATTAATAATTTCGGCTTAATTTTACATCACGCGTATCGCAAATGAAATGTTGCGTATTGAAAATGTGGGAAACAAATGAAAATAAAAGTGGTTTTACAGCTGCGCCTTAGGTTTTTAAGGTCTATTTAGTGTTGTAGAGACTCTAGGTACCTATGTGTTAAATACCTACATTTCAAGAAACGCGATATTTTTAAAATAAAATTATAAGAAACTGCATTAGAAGGTCATTGAATACAATTCGATTAATTATATTTTTATCACATCATATATTATTATATTACAATGTAATAATATTTTAAAAACACAAATATCTATAAAAATATTTAAATTAAAAAAACCCGAGAGGTGTCCTGGGACACCCGGTCGGAACGACGTTAGTTCGTTTTCAAAGACGCACATAAGACCACACATTCCGAATAGGTATTTTTAGGTTAAAAATAACTCGCACATGCGGACTGGCGAGTCCGCATCCAGTGACCAAAATATGAGTTCCGTGGGGTAGTTCGGTCTCTCTTTCATAAATTGGCATCAGAAAATACTAAAAATTAAGCAAGATGGACAAGATACAAAAGGATTTCTTCCGGGCCTCTCACTATCAAAGTTCCGAAGCAGTATTTTTAGGGTCAAAGTATTTCAGACTTGACCGCCAATCCGGGACCTGATAACTAAAATATATGTTTGGTGGAGTAGTTCGTTCTCTCTTCTATTCATTGACACCAGTAAATCCTAAAAATATATCAAAATGCATAAGACACAGACGGATTCTATCCGAGAGTCCCACCATCAAAAAAGGAATAGTGATAAAATTGTATTTAATAATTTTTTTTAAGTTTTGGATTATAAAGTTATGAAAAAAAACATTCGTGAATCCATCAAAATTTCAGGACTTCATTATTTGAAAATAATACAAAATAAACATCTGTCTAGATGACGTCACTTTGCTGGCGGTCGGACACTTGCATGTGTATGTGTAGCTCCCATCCGCCAAATGCGCGATAAGAAAGTTCGTTCGTTCCAATACAAGCGCTTCTCGTCAAATCACTCTATAATAGAGTGGACTCATAAATACGACAAACAAAATATAAATTGCAATACTCGCTATTTGCCCCCTTCCCACTTCGTCCCTCACCCTGGACTACCTTAGATGCCCGCCTCTTGCGATCGGCAAAAAGACCGAACCGTTTCAAAGCTAGTTATCTCTTTCTATTGAGATTTTTACGTAGGTCGAAGTCTAAAGTGTAGCGCTCAGAATTGCTGAGAATAGAGCCGACTGTACCTTCATTCTCTGTCTCTTTCTATTGAGACTCGCATTTCGGACTAGCTTGCCTACTATACATCATGACTCTACACAACACAATACCCATTCATTTTCATTTGATGAACGTACATTTTTTTTCAGTGATTTCACCTGTAAAATTTACAAGACAGTGATTTTTAATTTTTCTTACCACCATGAGCCATGGATGTAATACTACTTACTACGTAGGTTCAGGACTGTGCACTCCCGAAAATATTTATTACAAAAATGGAACCTTCGTGTAAAACATAAGGTTTACTTCAGATTGTACACCGTAAGGAAGCAAATTAAGGTGAGAGTTGATAGCTACCGGAGAGTCGCTTTGTCCCTTTCTAACACTTGCCATTAGAAAAAAACATTTTATTTAGTAGGTTCATAATCGAATTTAATAAATACGACTATTCGTTTAATATCTATTTTCTGTAACTCCTAGTTTTTTAACATGTCTTGGTATTCGGATGATAATAGTATTTTTGAAAGTTATTACGTTTAATTTTACGAATTTGTAAAAAGGATGTCTTAATATATGGTTTTATACTGGCAACTAAAATTAGATTATGGGGAATTTTGACGTGTGCATTGTCAAAGTTGAAGTTTTAACGTCAGATTACTAAGGTGTTCTTAATAATCCTCTAAGTTAATATGAATTCTTTGCTAGATGCTTATAATTGTTTTGATTATGATTCAGTGAATAGGATAAATGGTAACCGATATATTTAAAAAGAGAAACTTTCTTTGTCAAACTAGGAAAATAATTTAGTACAGTTCTGACCTCACATCATCTGGGGGCACGGCCGTGCCCCCACCAAGTCGAGCGAAAAAGCGTCACGGCCGTACCATCCTTTTCTCGAAGCAATTCAGACCATTTTCGACCCCCTGTAACTTCGTTGTGGATAAAACTAGAAGACTGAAATTTTCAGTAACCATGCAGGCATATTATATAAGCATATTTTCAAATTTCATTCAATTGGAACCAGTATTTTTAAGAAATTATAACGGGTCAAATTTCTTAATTTTGTCACTCACTGACTCACCGATCATCAAAATTCTAAGGCACTTCTAGCAGACCTAGAAGCTTCAAATTTGGAATATAAGTAGTGTTTGGTGTATGAATCAAGGAAAAACTAAAAAATCTAGAAAAGACCGCAAAAAAAAAATTAAGCCCATACAGCCAAGTCTTCAGTTAAATTTTTCAATATTGGCTTTATTCGTAACGATGTTTTATTACGGCAGTTATTATTATATTGCGTGCGAAGCCGCGGGTTTAAGCTAGTCCCATATAAATATAGGCGCATGGTAGTGCCCCTGCCAAATCGAGCAAAAAATGGGTATTCCCGTCATGAAAACACGTGTATTAAATTATTTATTAATGCAAAAAACGTACCTACGTGCGTATTCGTACTTATTACGAGTGCGTAAGGTTGTATAATATATCTTAGAAAAACTATATACATATAGATATACATATATACAATAAGTAGAAGGTACCGAAAAGGAAAAAAATAGAACTGTCTACAAAATACAAAAAGAAATGAGATCCCATCAAAAACAATACTTGTCAAAAAAACCAAGTCTCGCAACTCAGTTGTTCTGCGGTAAAAAGTTGTGAGATCCATGTAATACCAAGTCGGTTATTAATTTATTCGGTTATAAATATATTGAGACTTGGCCATCGCACTAAATAATTGAATTTACATGTGTTTTCAGGCGATTGAATTTACACGTGTTTTCAGGCGATGGCCAAGTCTCAATATATTTATAACCGAATAAATTAATAACCGACTTGGTATTACATGGATCTCACAACTTTTTACCGCAGAACAACTGAGTTGCGAGACTTGGTTTTTTTGACAAGTATTGTTTTTGATGGGATATATGTATTCGAGAGACTTTGGTGTGTGATTTCGATTAGGAAGCGGTTCAGGATTTTCTATCCATCCGTATTTCCAACATCCTATCATATTTATGGGAATTTCTGATGCCAATCGAAAGAAAGGAGTCTAAAGTTCCCCACTTAACTAATAATCCTTATCTCTGGTTCCCACACCAGCGCTAAAGAGAAAGATATTTTGGACTTAGAAATACTAATAGGTTTCGGAACCTAAAGTATTGTTACGAACGGACAGAGTAATGACCGCCATCTAGCGTCAACCAGTAAAACCACTTTGTAGAAGGGTTTTACAACAAGGACAACATGAAACACCTACTCAATACTAGATGGCGTTAGAGGAATGAATCGCGGGGCTTTCTAGAATTATCCAATCTGGTCGATTACGTTCGTATGAGTGGAGTGATTTCTAGAATGCCCGAGAAGGCCCGTTACGACTTATATAAATAGCCGCAGGAAGACGAGCAGCCAGTTCAGTTTTTGGGCTACTTTCGAGGCGACTTCGAAGTGAAAACAAGTGATCAAGAGTGATACCAGTGAAACCTACGACTTGGCTACGACCTAACACATCGTGAGTGCTTAGTGTTTGGACCTAGTGTTTAGTGTTTGGACTTAGTGCTTTGTATTGGACCTAGTGTTAGTGAATAAATTCTTCAAAAGAGTCAGCAGGTCTTTCTTTCCAAATTCTTCGAACCCTAACACGTAACAGTATTTTAAATCCGTTTTTGTTCGCCGGATCATTGTGGATTTGTGGGATAATTGTTTTTTTTTTTTTTTAAGGAAAGGAGCTTGGTCACCTCTACCAAAATTATATTTTTGAGTTCCCGCCTTCACTTTTGGCGCTAAAGCGTGACGAAACTTCTGAGAAATATATTTCAAACATTTATATTTAGAAACTTTTCTAATCTTTTATACAGCCTGTTTAGGACAGTTATAACAAGATATTTCCTGAGTGGTAGGTCCTGGAGTCCCGGCCGTGCAAAAATACGTAACTTATCGCGTTTGACTACTTACTTCTGTGAGACTTAATTACTTTGTAGGTCAGCCATCCAATTATAAATCACAATCGAGGTAGCTTTATTTCAGTGATCGAATCGGAGATTTGTATTCAAATTTCAATGCGGTATTATATATAAGGGGAGCCTGTCGCTAATTTATCACGGCGATTAAGGTACCTAGCTATGAAGCTTTAATTTAATATATGGGTTTTAACTGCTTCACAATTTATTTTGGAGTCGATAATCATACACCAACGGATCATAATTTTATGCGGGTTTTTAGTGACTACCTTTCTTGAACTTATGTTTTGAAAACTATGAAAATAGTTTCCTAATAATAATAGAAAATAGCGTAGATACTATGTACAAAAACTTATGACGTCCAAAATCATAAGTTATTAATTTCTGATTTCGGATTACGCACTTGACATGACTTAGTGCACTTTTTGTTGACTTTGTGATTGATTTTTGTTCTTGGTATGGCTACGAAACTACGTGATTCGACACGCAATTTTTGTTCTTTGGCTGTTTTTTAAGGTGTCGCCAATTTAATTTTAATTTAGATTTTCTTCAGGCACCCCTTAACTGCCAATTTTTCCATCATACACATCCACTGTTTGGAATTTTGTCATTTTTTCTTGTTTATTCATTCTTTTAGTAAGTAAACTTGTTATTATAGAGCACTAGCGAACAAAAGTCAAGATGAGTGAAGAAAAAAAATAAGAATGAAAATAAATTATTGTTACCCTAGAAAAAAGGAGACAAAGGGACTTCGACCTCGCTATTTAATCTCCTCGTTTCACAAAGCCTACTGCACTGTCCTGAACTAGTATTACGTTCATGGGTACTAAGGTGTCCGTAATAATTCAATAAGTTAATAAGTATTCTTTGCTAGTTGCTTAAGATGTCGCCGCAATAATATATTGCCAATTATTTCAATGAATTTGACAGATTGACACCAATATATTTGTAAAGAGAATTTTTTTTGTCAACATAGTAAAATAATTTAGTTACTGATCTGACGTCACGTCATACATGCATTTGAGAGACTTCGGTGTGTGGGTTTCGATAGGGAAGGGGGTTCAGGATTTTCTATCCATCCGTATTTCTAACATCCTATCATATTTATAGGTTTTTCTGGTGCCAATCGAAAGAAAGGAGTCCATAGTTCCCCACTTAACTAATAATTCTTTTCTATGACTCCCGCACCAACGCTCAAGTGCAAGACATTTTGCGCTTAGAAATACTGTTTCGGAACCTAGAGTATTTTAAATCCGTTTATATTCGCCGGATCATTGGAGATTGTTGGGTTTTTTGGAAAGGAAAGGAGTTTAGTCACCTGTAAAAAGTTTTATTTTTAGCTACTTACTTCTGTGGGACTTAATAACTTTGTAAATAGAAGCGGTCAACCATCTAATTATAAATCGCAATCTAGGTAGCTTTATTTCTGTGATCAAATCGGAGATTTGTAGGTATTCAAAGCGGTATTATATATATATATATATATATATATGGAGAGCCAGTTGCTAATTTGTTAAGGCGATTAAAGTATTTATCTTTGAAACAAAAGAGTTCTACCTGCTTCACAATTTATTTTGGGGGTGATAATCCTCCACAGATGGATCATATGTTAATGCGGGTTGCACTGAACAATATTCTAGTAGAATCCACGCCGCGAGCCAAGTCTTTGCGCCAAGCGTTGTAGCCGACCGGCAACAACTCATTCAGTCACTCGCCTATGCTCATCGCGACCGCGTGTCAAAAACGTGATTAAACAACAATTTAAAAAAATGCGTTAATAAAAGTGTAAAAATCAATCAACTGCGAAGAAAAAAAGTAGTGGTATAACTTATCATCGATAATTAATGAAAACAAAACTAAAATCATCCAAAACTATGTACCTACATTATTTTTTACCGTAGCCGCCATACTTGTTTTAACTACTAGTAATGTCGCAACATGTATAATATCTACTTAAGACTTGTATAATACTTGCAATTCTTTGTATTTTAGTGGAAAAGCACCATGCATAGCATGTATGAGACATGTATAATGCAGTGTATTATATTGGTAGAAACATCAATGTGGTAGAAACAAGGTGATAATGCCGCGCGCACAAAGTTTGTTTGTGCTGTCTTTTCTACTAGTATTTAGTTCAGTGGCGGGTTGCCGCTTTTAGTAATTAGCTTTCTTGAACTTATGTTTTAAAAAATATAAAATAAGTTTTCTAATAATAATAGAATATAGCGTACAGTATCCGGCCGTAAGTTATGCACACGAGTTCTAGAAAGCGGCTAAGTAAAAAGAAGTTTAAAATTAAAACTATAGGTATAATTATCGTTTTTTTATTTAATTATAAAACTACAGTGTTTGACATTATTATAATGAAATAAAAAATTCCAATTTTATTTTTAAACTTGTTTTTACTTAACAGATTTTTAGAACTCGTGTGCATAACTTACGGCCGGGTACTGTAGATACTATATACAAAACCTTATGACGACCCAAAATCATAAAATTGATCATGCCCAGTTATTGATTTCTGATTATTTTTTGGTTTACACACTTGATTTGAAGCACTTTTTGATGACTTTGTGATTAGTTTTTGTTCGTGGTATGGCTACGATATCACGTGATTCGACACGCAATTATTGTTCTTTGGCTGTTTTTTGAGGTGTCACACATTTTATTTTAGTTCAGATTTGTCTCAGGCGCCCCTTACCTGCCAAATTTTTCATCACACACATCCGCTATTTCGATTTTTGTCATTTTTTCTCGTTTATTCGTTTTTTTAGTAAACTTGTTAATTAATAAGAATGAAAATAAATTATTGTCACCCTAGAACAAACGAGACAAAGGGACTTGGACCTCACTGTTTCATCTCCTCGTTTCGCAGAGGCGAGTGGACTGTCCTGAACCTAGTATTACGTCCATGCTATGAGCTCATATCACGCCACACGTAATTTATTGTCAAGCAATCAACAATAAATCAGTCAATATTAATCAATATCACATCAGTTTACACTACAAAATCATGATCGAAGCCCATGCTTTAGTAATAATGTTGCCTTGGTACAGTTCCAATCAACCTTTATGGCGGATGTGAACATAGGCACAAGTCGCGTCGCAGTAAACAGTTTTAGGTGTAGCGCAACGCAGTGAAGCGAGGGGCATATAACTGAACCTGCGCAAGCATGCATAAAGCGTTGTGTTCCGATCCGCCATAAAGTTTGATTGGAACTATACCCTTGGATACGGAACCCTAACAATCTTGACGTGTTTTGCTGGCAACATCGACATTCAACCCAGTGTGACCGTTATAAGAAAAGATTTAAACTTCTTAGGGTTCCCACTTTACGGTAAATTACCCTTTTAGAATTATTTTGTTTGGAGGATACAAGTAATTAATAATAATTTGTATTAGAATGGACACTTAAGTATGATGCTTACGGCGCCAGCGTGCGAGAATATCAATTAGTCGCAGCGCGTGCGCTACAATGAAAAATATGGACTCGTGTCACTCATATAGTCCTGCCACGTTCTTATTTATTTCGTATGCATAAATCAATTGTTTAATTAGAAAACAAAGTGTTGTAACATTTATACTAGTGATTGTGGGAAATCACGAAACTTATATTATTTAGGTACTTTTTTAAAAACTTCTATTAACATTTAATGAATTTAATGACTTATTTATTACCTTTAATACAATCTTTAGGGTGAACGGAACTCATTCGCAACAAGGATTTTCTTTCTACTTAATGTGGGTATTTTTATTTGTTGCAATATTCTATTGTAAAATTGTGGGAAATTAGTTGAAACCGTTGGCAGCACTCACTATTACTCGGCAATAAATTGACAAGATTCGATAGTTTGCTGCAATTTGCTGTCACAAAATACTTTGCTGTACCGATTAGTCGAGCGAGTGTTTGTTTTTCTGTATTAACAGATACTTATTTTGCTGGAAAACATTAGTATTTCATCTTTGTAAACATGGCGCCAGTAGAGCAAACTCAAGATGTAGAAATGAAAAATGTGGAGAGCCCAGCAGCCGCCAGTGACGACTCAAGTGAAGTGAAGAAAGACGCCGATGTGTTGGCTGTGCAAGATTTAAGAGAACATGCACGGCAAATAGATAAAGCAGTTTCATCGAAAGAACCCAGATTTGCTATGCGTGTGCTGAGATCTTTACCAAACACCAGAAGAAGATTGAATGGCAATGTACTGCGTGCTATCATTTCCCAACTTTACCCTTCAACTTCTGAAAAGGAAACTCTTCTCGTATACGTCGAAGAGATAGCTCCAGGCTCTACAGAGATTGAAGCTCCACGTTCCAGATCTGCAGTAAAGACCCCAGTGCCAGAGGTCGATGTTTATATTCATTTATTGGTACTTTTGCGCTTGTTGGATACAAACAAATTAGAACAAGCAACTGAATGTTCTCAGCAATTAATGACCAAAGTTACTTCACAAAATAGGAGAACTCTGGATTTGATTGCTGCCAAATGCTATTTCTATCATTCTCGAGTGTTTGAATTAACTAATAAGCTTGACCTCATTAGAGGGCTCCTGCATGCGCGCCTTCGTACGTCGACTCTACGTAATGATTTTGAAGGCCAAGCAGTTCTTATAAATTGTTTATTAAGAAACTACTTGCATTATTCTTTGTATGATCAAGCAGACAAGCTAGTAAGCAAATCTGTATTTCCAGAAAATGGAAGTAACAATGAGTGGGCAAGATTTTTATATTATCTTGGCCGTATAAAAGCGGCTCGTTTAGAATATAGTGATGCCCACAAGCATTTGGTACAAGCCTTGAGGAAGGCACCTCAGACTGCAGCTGTAGGTTTCCGGCAGACCGTTCAAAAACTTGCAATAGTTGTGGAATTGTTGTTAGGCGATATTCCTGAGCGTGCTATATTCAGACAAGCTGCACTACGCAAGGCTCTTGCTCCATATTTCCAACTTACTCAGGCAGTACGTTTGGGCAACCTTCAACGATTTGGTGAAGTGCTTGAGAATTTCGGCCCGCAGTTCCGTAATGATCATACCTTTACTTTGGTTCTTCGGCTACGTCAAAATGTCATAAAGACTGCCATTCGTTCTATTGGTCTGTCTTATTCACGCATATCACCTAAAGACATTGCCAGAAAACTCGGCCTTGATTCTGCTGAGGATGCTGAATTTATTGTTGCAAAAGCGATTCGTGATGGTGTTATTGAAGCAACTTTAGATCCTGAACGAGGTTACATGAGCAATAAAGAGAGTTCTGATATCTATTGTACTAGGGAACCACAGCTGGCCTTTCATCAGAGAATATCATTCTGTTTGGATTTGCACAATCAAAGTGTTAAGGCCATGCGATACCCACCAAAAGCATATGGAAAAGAATTAGAAAGTGCTGAAGAACGCCGTGAGAGAGAACAGCAAGATCTTGAGTTGGCTAAAGAAATGGCTGAAGAGGATGATGATGGTTTTCCTTGAACAGCATTATGTACATATTCTAATAAATATACTATAATCAACTTTCTTGGAGTAGTAACATTGTGAAATACTAATAAAATTTTTGTAAAACATGAATCCTATTTATTATTATCTAAGACAAGAAAAAACTGCTTCTGTTAAAAGTTACTAATAAATTTTGAGCCATGTTAGTATACCACAACTTACAACAAAATTTCGTAATGTATGAATATGCCATAATTTTTTATATATTTTCATTGCAAAGTCTGAACCGTCATAAACACACCAATGCCACTTCTTACATCTGTGTATCATAACTTCATGGTGGTAAATTCCATATGACAATATCAAAAGAAAAAATATATTCCAGTCTCCAAAAAATCTATATCTATACTAATATTATAAAGCTGAAGAGTTTGTTTGTTTGTTTGTTTGTTTGAACGCGCAAATCTCAGGAACTACTGGTTCGAATTGAAAAATTCTTTTTGTGTTGGATAGTCTATTTATTGAGGAAGGCTAAAGGCCTATATGTATAAAATAATACTCTCTGTCTGTCCATTTGAGCAAATCTCCAAAACGGCTCAACTGATTTTGATGAAACTTCACAGATATGGAAAGGAAGTGGTCAAAAGTGACATAGACTACTTTTTGTATGTCTGTATGTACGTCCATCTGTCTATTCGAGCTAATCTCCAAAACGGTTAAACCGACTTTAATGAAATTTCACGGGTATGAAAAGGAGGTGGTCAAAAGTGACATACGCTACTTTTTGACCGTCTGTTTGTCTGTACGTCTATGTGACTATTCAAGCTAATCTTCAAAATGGCTCAACAGATTTTAATGAAACTTTACAGACGTGAAAGAAGGTTGTCAAGAGTGACATCAGCAATTTTTTGTGTCTGTCTGTCATTTGTCTTCACTGATCTATCAACGTAGATAAAGCCGAAACTACTAAGTCTAGGAAGCCGAAATTTGGAACAGTGGTTTATTTTATAACGTATCAATTTTTTATGAAGGGAATATGTGGAAATTTCAAATTTAAGGAGGGAGGGACGAAAGGGCTTTGTATGAGTCTTTGTTTTTTAAAGTTAGAAACATAAAAATTTTGACATAAATAAATAATGATGTCTTTCAGGGTTTTTGGATTTCCACATTTTAAGGGTAGGAAACGGGAGGTGAAAAGTATGGGAGTATTGGTTTTCCTAAAGGAGTGGGGAGAATGAAGATTGAAAGTTTGAATGGGTGTACCCAATATTCGTTTCAGCAAAAAGTATCTATAAACCATTTCGAAAGTTAATACTACCTAAAACAGGAATGTGTAGTCTACGCAAGCGAAGCTGCGGGCGGTCGCATGTGTATCATAAAGTTTGTTAGTGTAACTATTGTTACAAAACGTGCAATACCTTTCACACTTTCATTAAATTTCCATCAGCCCTTTTTTTTATACCCCACTGCAGGGGCTTAGGCCTCCCCTCAAGAGGAGGGGGCTCGGAGCTTAATTCCACCTCGCTGCTCTAATGCGGGTTGGCGGATTGTAACGACCGCCATCTATTGACAGCAACCGGGACCGGCTGTTTAACGTGCTCTCCGAGGCACGGAGTTGGTGATAGTTTCAGTAAATGAAAGGTGGCAATTGGGTATTAGACTAATATTGAAAACGTTATACAGGCTGAGATTTTAGTCCATCCAAAATTTTTCTCGATGTTAGGTTTCACTAATAGCCTTCATTACGTAAATAAAATATAGGTCAAATATTCATAATCAATAATTATATACCAAATATTTTTTAACAAGATTTGGCTACCTTCTACTTACATACGAAAGGGCGGGGCGCGTGCACGTGCACTGGCGCCCTCGTGAACGGTGACTAGTAATATTGGTAGTTTTGGGAAAGGTTTACGTAGTTTTAACTGAATATTTTCCTATTGAACGATACTAAAAAGAAACAAGACGGCCAACGGATTTTTACCAAAGGTCATTATATTAAAATTTGGCTGGTCATTAAAACCTCATATACGTATATATATACAGGATGAGATTTTTATGACCAGCCAAATTTTAATACAATGATCTTTGGTAGAAAACCTATAGCCGTCTTGTTTCCTTTTAGTATCGTTCTATAGAAAAATATTGAGATATGACTACATAAACCTTTCCCGAAAAAACCAAAACCTCTAGCTACCGTTCTTGCCCGCCGCATCATTCCGTTTCAAAGGCCTCGGGCGCGTACGTTTACTATAGCGTTAAGAAGGCAACCACACGTTATAAAATAACTCTGTAGATAAAATAATTTATTTTGAAAATGTAACCCATATTTTTATTTACGCAATAAGGTCTATTGGTTATACCTAACATCTAGAAAAATTTTAACCGGTTAATAAAATCTCACCTTGTATATATCAAGAAATTATTTAAAAAAAGACTATGATAAAAATTCAAAAAGCCTGATGCGTCACACCGTGTGGTGTTTGCCTTCCCTAACAGGTCATTTTAATTGTTTATGACTTTGTTATTAATAATTTTTTTTTTTTAGATTATTTCAGTTATTATTTAGAGAATTTCCTTAAAAAATATAGTCCTCTACCCTACCCTATTATGATACTTTTATATGATGACAGGCATAGAATTTTATCATTGTTAAAAGTTAATATTATTTGCAGGGGTCTGTATTTACATTGGCCGAGTGGTTAGAGACCATAACTGCTGCGCCAAGGGTCACAGGTTCGATTCCCGCCCGGGACAAATTTTGTATGCATGAATATGTCTATTTATTCCATGCCTGGGTGTAAAGTATATATGTATAGGTATATTATAAAGAATATTTAAGTATGTATATCAGTTGTCTAGTAACCCATAACACAAGCATATTACTTGCTTACTTTGGGAGTAGATGGCGCTATGTGGGATGTATTATTATATTATTATTACTATACAAAGAACTCATAGTTTCATCACCTCTGTCCATCTGTACTATTCCTCCGAGATCTGTACAACACAGCCATTTTCTTTGCAGATTATCAATGTTTAAAAAGCTGAAATTTATACGTGGCCGTCTAAGTGGCCATGTAGAATACCAATATATAGGTGTAATTAAAATCTTAATAAAAATATATTTAAGAGTGGCCTTGCGTACCCATTCAAGAGGGGATTTGTTGAATAGCTATTTTAAAATGTTATGAAATTCTTTGACGGTTTTCTAAAATTAGTTCTCAGTTACGAAATATTCAACTCTAAAGTTGTTATGCGAGTTTCCTAAATATTAACTCAGCAAGAATTTACTATAAAAATTATCACGACTGTCAAGGGTTACCAGTTCACAAGCCACCCAGATTTAAAAGGCCAAGTCCTTCGACAGATATGCGCTCGCTCACACTCGGAGCGAACCGAGTCAAGCGTGAAAGGGATGCCGAATGAGTAAACAAATGAGCTAAGTAACCGCGCTACATTAAAAATTCGTAATTTTTATTTTATTAGGTACCTACCAAAATTGACTTACGAGGGGTGTTAAGGGGTAAATTAGTATCCAAAATTAATAGGTATGAAGAAAGTAGGTACCTAACATTTAAAAAATTAGATAGAGGTATATTTATTTTTCAACATAGTCTCCATCGTCAATGGTCTCTGCTTCATGCTTTTGAATAGATTAACTGTTTGATAATTGGTTCATCAGGTGATTTTTTATGAGTAGCACAATTTAACATACAAAAATTTTTCAATAAAAACCATTACTAATTGATTTTCTAAATAAAAATAATATTGATATTTGCTTGCTTAATGAAACTTGGCTGAAAAAAGATCAAATAATAAAAATTCCAGGTTACAATTCTGTTTCCAAAAAAGCAAAAAATGAACATGAAGGTGCTAGCATTTTAATTTAAAATAATATACAGTATGATAAACTATCATCTTCTTGTGAAAATATACAATCCATATCCATTTTCATTAAAACTTGTGTGGGTAAATTAGCTATTGTCTGCACATATTGTCCACCGAGAGGTGGTCGTCTGAAAGTATTAACATTAAAAAATCTTTTTAGTAAAGTTCCAAAGCCTGTTTTGATAGCGGCGACTCATAAAATTATCTATGTTTGTTTAATACAGGCATTCCAACTACTGTTGTTGCACCAAATAAAAATCTTTCAGCTATCGATATAACTTTTGTAAGTCCAACTATTGCACCTTTATGTTCCGGGAAGGTGTATGATGATCCAATTGGTAGTTATCACTTCCCCACAATTACTGACATTTGTAGGTATCTCTCCCGGTACTTATGACTCTAGCAATTTTGTAAATAAATAATTATATAATAAAGCAGATTTACAAAAATATTACAATTTTAGTGAACATTTTATGCAAAACATAACGCTGAACTCTGAAAATCCATTACACGTGTATGATGAATTTTGTAATAACATATATATAAACTTAGAGATAAATGTGTTCCTAAATCAATTTTTAAAAACCAGTGCCTTGGTGGAGTGATGAGTGCTTAGAAATGGTTCTAAAAAGTAAAAATGCTCTCAAGCATTATAAACAGTTTCCAACCATTGATAATTATATAAGTAGAGTATAAGAAAATAGATGCTCAGAAAAAAAAATTTATAAGTGAACAAAAAAAATTTAGTTGGAGAGCTCTTTGTGCATCATTCAAGAGGACAACTCCAGTTGAGTAGTAGAATTTGGAATTATATTAGACATTAAAAAAAATTAATATTACAAATAATAAAAATTACAATGACGATTGGATACCAGCATTTTTGGATAAACTCGCACCACTGAATTTTCCTGATAAAGACATTTTGTCAATAAGTAAACATTTTCAATGTCCTTGTAATGAAACGAATGATTTTATTTTAAAGCCTTTTTCGTGGGAAGAATTTAAATATTGTTTAACAAGCAGACCTGATAGTACTCCGGTACTAGATGAAATTTCATATTAATTAAAAAGCTTCATCCAAATAGTCAAAAGATTTTAGGACGCATTTACGGCAATGACCGTAATACTGAGAAATCTGTAGTTTTCCGGTACAGTTTACGACTGAATCCGTTGAATTTTGTCTACTGAATTGGGTACTTTCAGATAGCCTAAGCCTTTGAGGTCTCGGCTTGGCCTTTTTTATTGGAAACGCACTGACTTTTTTACAAAAAATTCAAATTTCCATACCCTTCTCCCTTGAAAACTTTGAAAACAGAATGTGTTTCGGTGCCAAAAGCTCAGAAATTTGAAGATTTACATGTATAAAAAAATACCTTCTTACTATTGAAATACTCAACTTTACGCCTTGGCGAAAAAAGTAAAAAAAAAACGTTTAGTAATCCTCTGAAAAAAATTATTTTATTTTCTTTAAAATAACACTACCTATTTTCATTATCTTCGTAAGCCTTAATAGAAAGTAATAGGGTTTATTTTTCAATTGCCTCTGTTACGAACAAAAGAAATATTCCTCGTAAAGTTCAATTGTTCAAAATCAGTCTGCGCTGCGCCACAGCGCCTTTGTGAGTAGACGTCTGTGTCGATTTTTCTCCTCCACTCAAAGTGAAAACATCGCTGTTTATTATACGAATAGATTCTTCATAGCATCTTGAGACTTGAATCTTTATTGATTACAAAAATGTAAGTTCTACCTACCACTACCTATTTCTGTCTTTTTTTTACCCGAGTTGTACCTATATAATATTCTCGTTTTTTACTAAATATTGAAATTTTACTGACTTGATGATGGATTTCGGAGACTGCTACTGGAACTCATAGACGGGTGGAAGTAGATGTGTCGTGTTTGGGCTCGTTGTGTTGGTAGTGATGAGAGCTTCCCACCGGACTGACTGAACTGACCTGACGATGGACTTCGGAGACTGCTACTGGAACTCATAGACGGGTGGAAGTAGATGTGTCTTGTTTGGGCTTGTTGTGTTGGTAGTAATGAGAGCTTCCCACCGGACTGACTGAACTGACCTGATGATGGGCTTCGGAGACTGCTACTGTTACTCATAGACGGGTGGAAGTAGATATGTCGTGTTTGGGCTTGTTGTGTTGGTAATGATGAGAGCTACCCACCGGACTGACTAAACTGACCTGATGATGGACTTCGAAAACTGCTACTAGAACTCATAAACCAATAGAAGTAGATGTGTCGTGTTTGGGCTCGTTGTGTTGGTAATGATGAGAGCTACCCACCGGACTTACTTAACTGACTTGATGATGGACTTCGGAGACTGCTACTGGAACTCATAGACGGGTGGAAGTAGATGTGCCGTGTTTGGGCTTGTTGTGTTGGTAGTGATGAGAGCTTCCCACCGGACTGATTGAACTGACCTGACGATGGACTTCGAAGACTGCTACTGGAACTCATGGACGGGTGGAAGTAGATGTGTTGTGTTTGGGCTTGTTGTGTTGGTAATGATGAGAGCTACCCACCGGACTGACTAAACTGACCTGATGATGGACTTCGAAGACTGCTACTGGAACTCATGGACGGGTGGAAGTAGATGTGTTGTGTTTGGGCTTGTTGTGTTGGTAATGATGAGAGCTACCCACCGGACTGACTTAACTGACTTGATGATGGACTTTGGAGACTGCTACTGGAACTCATAAACCAATAGAAGTAGATGTGTCGTGTTTGGGCTCGTTGTGTTGGTAATGATGAGAGCTACCCACCGGACTTACTTAACTGACTTGATGATGGACTTCGGAGACTGCTACTGGAACTCATAGACGGGTGGAAGTAGATGTGCCGTGTTTGGGCTTGTTGTGTTGGTAGTGATGAGAGCTACCCACCGGACTGACTGAACTGACCTGACGATGGACTTCGAAGACTGCTACTGGAACTCATGGACGGGTGGAAGTAGATGTGTTGTGTTTGGGCTTGTTGTATTGGTAATGATGAGAGCTACCCACCGGACTGACTAAACTTACCTGATGATGGACTTCGAAGACTGCTACTGGAACTCATGGACGGGTGGAAGTAGATGTGTTGTGTTTGGGCTTGTTGTGTTGGTAATGATGAGAGCTACCCACCGGACTGACTTAACTGACTTGATGATGGACTTTGGAGACTGCTACTGGAACTCATAGACGGGTGGAAGTAGATGTGTCGTGTTTGGGCTTGTTGTGTTGGTAGTGATGAGAGCTTCCCACCGGACTGACTGAACTGACCTGACGATGGACTTCGAAGACTGCTACTGGAACTCATAGACGGGTGGAAGTAGATGTGTCGTGTTTGGGCTTGTTGTGTTGGTAGTGATGAGAGCTTCCCACCTGACTGACTGAACTGACCTGATGATGGGCTTCGGAGACTGCTACTGGAACTCATGGACGGGTGGAAGTAGATGTGTCGTGTTTGGGCTTGTTGTGTTGGTAGAAATGAGAGCTTACGACCGGACTGACTAAACTGACTTACTAAATTCAGGGACAGCTACGAATAACTGCGCAAAATACTTGCATCTTTGCAATATGGACGGGCCCTGGAAAAATTAAATATGAATTGATAAACACAGATGGCCAATTTTGGAAGGAGAAAATGCAAATACCTTTAATTCGATTCTACAAGAATTGCCTTCTTCCAGAATTGATCGATCCAAGATTCAACAGAAATATGGCATTGAGGGAACATTCATCGCATACAAATGGAAATATTCTGAGGACCAATAATTAAAATTTAACCATGTTCCTGATCCTCATCAGACCCTCACGAGACCGTACCTGAAGCTAGCACCCTGAGATTAAATGCATGAGTCCAAACTCAATGTACCTAGCTATCGCCATCATTGAGAATCAGGAACATGGTGGTTTAAGTTGAAGGACTCGCCGTGCTGCGCCTGCGACCCCTCCTGCGAGCAGACCGTGTTGCATCTAATTTGCGATTGCAAAATGTTTTTGAGGGAGAGAGTGGCATTAGAAATTGAAATAGGCATAAAAATAGAAAGAGAAAAGTTGGGGGAAATTTTAGATAAGGAAAAAAGTAAGAAATTTGTAGAGTTTTTAACAAATGTGGTAAGGAGAGAAAATTTGATGAATAGGATATAAATAGAAATAAGAAATAAATGTAATGATATTAGTGAAATTTAGTTAATTGTAAATAGAAATAAAAGATAAATGTAATGAGGATGTTGAAATGAAATGAATTGTCAATAGAAATAAGAAAACGCAATGTAATAGTTACGGAAAAAGTTTTAAAATATTGTAACGAAAATAAAAATAAAAAAGTAAGGACAAAATTAAGGAAGGAGAAATAATAAAGAGAATGTAGAAAAATAAATAGGTACCCTATAGTTTTAAGATGTAGGGCAAATGATGAAAGTATGGATGAGGTAAGACTGGAGACGGAAGCATGCCAAAGGGCCCGGCCAGAGAAAAGCCGGGGGGTTTAGATATAAAAAAAAAAAAAAAACAAAATCTCGATAGAAAAGAAGAAGACGTTTACGAAAATACAACAAAATTATAAAATGATCAAGTTGTTTTAGTATAGTCAGACATTCCGCGCTTTGCCGATGTCACTGTGTGTGTGAGGCGTGCGTATGTATCACTCATTACCTAAAATTTAAGAGAATCTTTTTGAATATACGTCCTTAATTACGCGCACTTAATTACGCACGCGGGTATTTCACCCCTGTGAAATACCCGCGTGCCAGTCTTCAACCCCGCAAAATTGCGTAATGTCTCTTTGTTACTCATGTGAATTGACATTTATGACTCTACCAAACGCATCAAACGCTACTGTCAAATTAAAACAAAATAGCAACCGCATAACACGTGGTTGCTATGGCGATGGCATTATTGAAGTCTCATCGTGGTCCAATCGTGGTCTCATCCAGAGCTGTGCATCATAGTGTATTAAATTTTTATCACCGAGGGTGGTGATTTTTATATGTACGCTGTGCTGAATTTTATTATTTAAAGTATTTATTGAGTAATAAATATTCAAGATTTGTGTGAAATAATATTTGTTATCTTGAAAATGGAGTTTAGTCCTGGAACAATGCAAAAATTAGCTGAATTACTGAAACCCCCGGAAGAAGAGGTATTACAAGGAGACAACATACAGTCTGCAGGTAGTAAATGCTTCATGCCTGGTCTGGTATCGGTACGCTAAATCCTGTTGTCTGTAATTTCGTTCGCATAGAATTTTATCAGAAATATTGCTTGTGTACGAACACTTGAAACGGTAAATATAGTTTACCTAATTCTTCACATATTGACTACCTTCCTACTTGGTCTAGCGAAAAAAATTGAGGCTTGTACCGGACTGATCTAAGATACCTAAATAATGCAAAAGGTAGGAATGCACCTATACCTACCTACGACAGGTATTTTGTAGGTTAAGTGATACGCATCATTTTGGCTCAACAACTCTTTCATTCTTATTCATTTTTATAGTTTGAAACTTTTTAATGGCCTTTAACATTCCTTGGCACGTATAGAATGCGAGATAACTTCGACGAGAGACACGATTCTTCGTAGTGTGGAGAGTAAACAAAGAGTCCCGAAAACCATTGAGGAATTCGAAGAGCAGGAGGCAAGGGAGTGTGAAGAACTTGGGCGGGTAGGCGCGGGTCTGGCCGATCGTCCTGCACCGCCATACTCTATGGTGTACCAGCAAGCTGTCACAGCCGAAGACGTTTTCCTACAGGTTATTATAATATTAGTATAAATCATAGAATATACAAAATCGACAGAAGCGTAATTACAGAAGGTATAAGTTAGTACATATAATCACCGTTTATGGCATGGAACGCGAATCAAAATGGCGGAAATTAGATGGACGCCTATATAGTAATGATTTGTAGTTGGTAGTCCTTGCCTGAAATGAGGCCCACGAAATATTCACTCACGGCTAAATCGCCAAAGTCAATAATGCAATAATATGTGACGATTCAGTAGGTACGAGCAAAGTGATTATTTCGGCGTGGCCTAACAAAAACAAAAATGGCCAAGTGCGAGTTGTACTTGTAAGAAAAGGGTTCCGTACTATATTTTGAATTGCCTCGCATTACGAGTTAATAGTTTTTTTTTTGTTTATCGACATTAATTTATCGCGGTGGCGTCAGTTGTCAATAGTTTTGCCCCGCCAAATTATACACTAAAAAACTAGTGTTTCTATATTTTATACATTTACAAATAATTATAACTACACTCGGAAATAGTTTGACTACCTCTTTATCGAATACCATAACATATTAAGTCGCACTGCTGTCGAATATATGTTTATGAGATACCTAGTGTGTGGTTTTATAAATTTTAGACGCCATTTTATTTTAGTCACGTTCACCGACTTATATTGCTATATTTTTTATTGAAGCTACCCGCATATGTAATTACTTAATTTTTTTATTTATTTGATGATGTTAATTAAACATTAAATAAGTGATTTCTTTTAACAGATCGGACCCAAAACGCCATCGTCTGCCAGTTGTGAACATCTAGTAGTGAAAATAAAATTGGCGGGCGATAAACGCGAGAACGTGGATTTGACAGTGGACACCACATCCGTGACGGTCAGCTCCTCGCAGCACTATCTAAAGCTGCCGTTGCCTCATTCAATAGACCCTGACAAGTCTAAAGCCAACTGGGATGGTGCTGAAGAAACACTTATTTTGACGCTTAGACTGGAGAGAGAATTTGACTTTGTAAATTTTTAATAGGTTTAATAAAAATAATATTATCGTGTTCATAAAATAAGCGGCACGTGTTAAGGATGCTGGCCTTCACATGCGTCTCTGTTCGCCACACCTAACTCGGCTGGCTCCTTACTACACAGCAACTAAATAGCCAGTATTCTAAGCTCGTATTGCTTATTGTACCTTTTTTTTATTTAAATCCTGAAAAACTTGGTATACTTGTTTGATATTTGATTTAGGCCCTGAAAATGCACTCGAATCCTCACGCAGCAACGAGTGTTTATTGGAAAGACATTAGTGGGGAAGAAATACGAGTAAGTAATAACCCCGATGCATAGAGAACACATTTAAGGACGTCCTTACAAATTAAAATGTAACGTGATGGTGGTCAATGTGATTAAGATTGATTCGTAGTTCTAGAAATTTTTAATCAAAATCGTGATATATGTAGTTTTGAGTTCTTTCTTAGAAGTAGTTAGTTATAAAACCGCCGCATGGATAAAGGAAACAGAATTAGAATTATAGAAGAATGAGTGCTCCCTCGGCTCGTGTTCTAAAACCAAGACAGAGAAAGCCAATGCGTTAAAGTTGTTTTTATTGACTGACTGAATGGCCTAGTGGTTAGACCCCCTAACTGCGGAGCCAAGGGTTGCTGGTTCGATTCCTACCTGGACAAATATTTGTGTGCATGAACATGTTTATTTGTTCCGTTCCGTGTCTGGGTGTAAAATATATATGTATATATTATAAAGTATATTATTATAAGTATGTATATCAGTTGTCTGTTACACATAATACAAGCTTTGCTTAGTTTGGGACTAGATGGCGCTGTGTGGAATGTTCCAGGAATTATTATTATTAGGCTCACGCAGTTCCCTACAATATCAGCTAATCTAACCTAACTAGATCAGTGTTACCTAACTAGACCTCGATCGAACATAGCAATAAAAAGAAAGGATTCGGAAGGTGGAAGATGCATTCTATCCATTTCGATTTTAAAACTACTTATGCAAAAGTGCTTTTACAAATAAACTTTATGTTCGATGGTACATTACCGGTTTATTTCAAACATTAATGATTGTTTAATTTATAATTATTTGTTTGCAAATTTAAGTGCTTTAAAATGTTTCCCACACCCTGCCACGAAAGCTAGAATATTAGGCGTCGCAAGGAAACGGGACAGACCGCTATTGGTGGTTACTATTTAAACATAGTTTGCCAGCTCTTTATAAACGAGTGGGGCGTATGCAGATTTTTCAAAAACTCAACAAAGTAGGGCAATAGTGAGAAATGTACCAAAATAAGTTTCGTTTCTTCGAATTTTCTCACTGTATGTCGCAGTATACTGTAACAACGACTGAAATTATTTTTACTAACTTGAATTTTTCATTACCAGCAATTCGTTCAATTCAGGCATCGACTATTTTGTTAATAACCGTATCAAAATCGTTGCTATCAGATCGTTAATTAATTTCCTGTGTAAATTAAAAAAAGAAAAAGTTTAAGAGGCACACATGACTGCTTTTTTGTCATTGGAAATGACTTTCATTTCGTTGGAGTATAGGGGATCATTTGGGAGTTTTGTGAGACAGGCAGATTGCACGAAGAGTTTACGAGATATCGAGATGAACATGGTGTCAAAAGACGCAGCTCGGCAAACTCTACAAGATCGCAAAATACAAGTTGGAAAAAGTTCAAAAACAAAAAAATTATCGGCAAAAAACGAAAAAAATTGCAATTTTTTTTTCCCGATTTTCATTTTGGGAGCCCGATATCTCGAGAACTAGGTCCGAATAAGAAAAAAATTAATAAAAGGCTCGGGATAATTAGACGGGGGATCGATTGAGACTAAAATTCTTAGAATCGGACAACCGGAAGTAGTGGTTAAGGGTGCCCTTAGTTGGAAGTCGGATAAGCGTCGGTGTTACATTTCGTACTAATTCGGTTTGTTCGATAGAAATGTCGTATAGAATGTTATATTTCGAAGTTTTAAGCTTATTCAGAGTTATTTTTTTGCGAAAAAAAAATATTTTGAAAAAATATTATCCAAAATATGTGTGTTTACTTTATTCCGTTAGGTTCATTTCCAATGTCGTAAGAAGTTCGTGCGAAAGCAGGAGATTCGTTGATTTTTCTGCTGGGCTTACTTTTTAGAGCACCTCAATATCTACACGACGACGCACGTCTTACTCATTCCGTTGCGGAGTTATGATAATTCTTTGGTCGCATGGAGTGTCTTCCAAGACCCTTAGCCCTTCTTCACCCCCTCCTCCGCTTGATGACGTAAGTGTAAGATAGGGTAAATGCACTATCTGGTATAGTGTGTCTATTTTCAAACATGCTAATTCGGGCAGGACTTTAATATGGATGCCTTTAAAAAAAAACGTGTTCATGTTAAAAGAGAAATTTGAGACATACATACTTATACTACATATCTAAAAAATTGAAAGATATTGGTATGGATGGTACGGTAGGGCGGATTTCACAAAGCGCCCTGCACCATGTCCGCCGTGTTGTGTTGCGCTGCGTTTTTCAAGAGCATTAGCAATAAAAAATCTATGCGATGGTACAGACGCCTGCTCTGATGTCTGAATACCGCCCAAAACGACCAACGGGCGAACAGAGAAGTGCATCAGAAGTCTATCATTCTCACCCTGCACGTTAGTTACAGCAGATAGACAGAGTCGCCCCACCTTACCGTAGGGGCCCGCACGTGCGTTTTACCTATGTATTTTCTTCGCATTTTTACCATTTTACCTGCTGTTTGAAAGTGCCTAAAATACAAAGTGTTCAGATTCGAGCGTAGGCGTCTGTACTAAGTGCTGCAACATATTGAGTGCAACACGTGCCGTGCCATGCTCTATCCAGCGAGATAACTTCAACCTTCAACAACTTCAAATATTTATCAAATGTTTATATTATATGTTATATATCTTTAGAAACTAGAAAAAAAACCCATAATTTTAAATTATATAAAAAGTAAAACTAAAAGTATTTACAAATTAAAAAATACTATGTAAATTATGATAAATGACAAAATTTTGAAGAGACGATGGGTTTAGGGTACCAAGGATGCTTGCCGCGTTGCCGCGCTGTATTGCGACACTGATCCTCTGAACAAAGTACTCCTTGCTCAAAGGATCCCCTGTCAACAGACACAGCGCGCCACCCAAATCGTGGACAAATGATTTGGTATCCTTGGACCAGGGACCCATCGTCTCGACAGCAAAAGGGATGAAATGGTAAATGTTTAGGTTTTTTTCTCAGTTTTTTTTTTTAAATATTACAACAATACTGTCAGAATATAAAAGGTGTAGTAAAATCTGCGGCGTGACGACGAGGAAAATAATTACCTACTTGTCGTCACACTACTGTGACGAAATGGTGTTACGAGGAGTAAGGTATGATTTCGATATAGTTGTTATTGTTTGCAAATAGTAAATGTTTAGATTTCCCCGTTATCGGGGTTATTGTTTTCACGTGTTTCATGTGTATAGTTTACGCATGTGTTTATTTTCGCCATTTCTAAGGTTTTAAATATCCGTCGAAACTGCCTATGTGAATATTATGGGTAGGTATGCCATTACGAAAAACCATTATTGGAAGCCTTAGACATGTTTTGTTTTCAATATATGTTAAATGTATGGTTGTGGCGTTTTATTAACATTATACAAGTAATAAAACTGGTTTATAGGAGCTGCGTGTTCATTTTGAATGAAAATAAAACATACCTGGTGTTAATTTTTAAATTGAGACTTTTCTTGAAATGGCATTCATTGTGTTCTAAAAATCGTAATATCAATGCCGTTTTTGGAGGAAAGACGACTAATGAACGCACTATGCGTTTCGGTTAACCGCTCTCGTACTGATAATTTTGACTGGCTAATTTAACCAAGAGGTTAAGCAGTCATTAAATTCAATAATGAAAAATTGCGAGTGACGATGGAAGCTGATTAGTATCAATCTAGTGCAGAATTAAGAGCAAATTTTGATATTATGATACCAATAATTTTGCCAATTTGCGCCCAATTGACAACAAATAAAAACCTGCATCTCCGACTGTTCAATAGATCTGTGTATTTTATTGCTTCACGAAGACGCTAAACCTTATACTGCATAAGAAATAGTTTCAACACTACAGGAGTTAGACTTCCAAATCATCCGTTAACCTTTGCACTCCCGGACTCATCCTCATACCGCCAAAATTTTTTTTCACAATTCACGGCTTTTACCCAGAAAAAAATAAAGGATAAAAATATTTTCCGAGAAGCAGTAGAAATCATTTTTACAAACTTTGTTGAGTCCCACTCCCCAGCTTTCGTATCCAAAAGAAGGCATGATCTCCCTATTGGGTAAATATTATAAGTGAATACTTTTTTTCGCTTCTGCTATGTTTCTTTGTGTTTCTTCCTTAGTTATTTCTAGTTTAACTTCGTCCTTTTAGTAACACAAAAACATACAGAACTATTGTATAAAATTTTGAGATAAATGTTATAATTTGTTTAGTAACAAACTAATTTAACTACTTAACAATAAAGTTCAAACCCGAATTACAGTTATGAGTCTCTGTTTCTATATAAATTATAAGCTTTTTAAGCACTACATATTACTTTTATTTCAAAATCGAGATACTTTTTTTGTGTTACTAAAAGAACAATTTATTTCTATATCAAAGAGCGATTTCATAGTGCAACCCTTAATAATATACCAACGCTAAAGTTGGTGGTGGGCAAGTGAAATATATGTAGGTATATAAATTTCCTTTAGGGACAGTAAGGCCAAAACTTTATGGCTGATCCGAATATAGCGTCGTGTAGCATTCCTGTAGCAAGTTTTAAGTGTTACCGGGTGTAAGCGGGGGTGCTATACCGCCGTAAACTTGCATTCGCCTCGTGTTATTGGATCGAATCGGACATGAAGTTTAAATTATTTAAATAAGATGATTATTAATTAAAAAATTACGCTTAAAGAACAATAAGGCACCCTTTCTTTGTGAATAATATCACTCTTGCTCGATTTATTGTGTTATAAGTATTTGCAAACACATCGATTGCGCAGTAGGTTGAGGTCACTTTAAATATAGCGGTTATGCTGTACACGGAGTTTAATTTTCTTATATGAAGTTTAAATTCATTAGTGATATAACGTACCCGTGATGTCTATAATTTTGTAAATTATTATTCGGGTAAGTACTATTACTATTTGAACTCTGGAAAATTTTTGACCATAATATGACCCTTCTGTTCTCCTGATACACGTAAAATCAGTAATGGACATCTATAGGTACAGTCAGCTCGCCTCCAACTGTAGTAACATAACCCTTGAACTTCACGTCCCTGGTACGACTCTATCTTGGTTTCTACTAGAATCATACCTAATTGATTTGTCTTATAAGACACTCTTTTGTGGACTTAATGGAGATAAAATTCTAGTCAGGACTGAGCTGGAGTCGAACAAGTGTCGTATCTGGCTTAGGGTTTCTTCAATTAAAGCCGATTGCAGATTCTATGCTGGTGTTCCTACTGCTATGTTCAGATTTTGTCTTGGCTATAGTTACGGAGTCTGATAACGTTAATTCCAGCTACCTTCGATGTCGGAGTGTCATACGTAGGAAAATAAAAATAGGAGAACAAAACTTTTCGGTTTAACGGTTTTATTTCAAATCATCAGCTGTACTAAAAACTAAAAAATGATTAGGACACAAACCTGAACCTTCTTAGATTCTGAGGTTCGGTAAGAAATCGTGCAATGCTAACAGTGAATAGTGTTGTCTTCTCGTGTGGGATGCCAAAAGGCATTTTGTGCCGCTGCCTGAGAGGAACAAGCAATAATGTGGCACTTTTAAAGTTCAATATTTTTTAGTCCGGTTTGCTATTAAAGCGTTAAAACTATATTTTCTTTTAAAAGGATTCAACTATAGCAGTTATCACAAAACTCGATTCTACCTGTCACTTATCTATGTTAAGAAATAGTCACTGGTAGGAATTGAAAATAACCCAAAAACTTATTTAAAAAAATTCTTGAACAACCTGGTCAGGACATTGGAAAAAATTGTAAAATTATTGTAATGTCATCGATCTTTAATACTAATCCTAATCCAGACGACTTATACCTAACTGATCAAAATTACGTTAAAGATTCCGTTATATTGGTAGATACGTACATACCTACAGGTTAAACTAATAACAACCTGTTAAAAAGAGACGGCTTTGGAACTATCATTTGAACTACTTAATTGAACGACTGGCAACGAACATTAAAAAAAAAACGCTTTGTGGTGTGTTATGGTCTTTGTGATATCAAAAACTGGATTTAAATTAATAATATATTTCTTATTCCACCTCGATCTACCACTAAAAGGTATCAGAGAAATGATCTAGACGAATAAAACACCAATGGATATAGCAAAAGCAGATGAATATCTGTAAACAAACAGGTAGCAAAAATTCATTCACAACTACGTTTGAACAGCTAGAAAGCTCGGTATCTAGTAAGTATGAAAATTCCCCTCTTAATCCAGTAAAATCATTTAGGGGATCGACGAAAAAAATATCCATAGATCCACCGGTGGATTGAAAAGGAAAAAAAATATGGATTAATCCACCGGTGGAGCCTCGTCGGTGGATCCCAGTGGGATGAGAGACTTTATGCTAAGATTCACGATAACTGTTTTTATGTTTTTGTATATTTGTTTGTGTCGTGATAGCCCAGAGCGCAACGAACATGTCTCAAATTTATAGGGCCCTAGGGCCATGGTTCGAATCCGGGCGTGTACCAATGAGTTTTTCTGACTTAAGTACATTAACTATCACTGACTCCGTGCCTCGGAGAGCACGTTAAGCAGTCGGTCCCGGACACTGTCAATAGATGGCGGTCGTTACAATCCCCAGCCCGCAGTGGAGTAGCGTGGTGGATTTAAACTCCAAACCCCCTCCTCACCCTGGGGGAGGCCTAAGCCCCTGCAGTAGGGTAAAATGGGCTCATGATGATGATGATATTTTTGTATTAAGGCTAGTAATTTATTTCTTAATTACAGTGATATTTTTAGCACAATGGTGGCAAACCTCTTGTTAATTCTATTAGTGACGGTCCTTTTGGTATGTGCCAACGCATGGTCGGAGGATGGTAAGTGACCATGTTTCACGTTATATTCACTATCCGCAAATACATTGCTTAAGTGATTTTATATTCAGTTTGGTAAATATCTAAGAGCTGTTATCTGTGTTTTGTTAACAAGCGTATCAACTCATAGAAAATTTAGGCAAAACATATTTTAATGTCTTAATCTATATATGTATATATTAAATTTAAAAAAGGATATTTAAGTGTGTATATCAGTTGCATGGTACCGTTAGTACAAACTTTGCTTAGTTAAGACTAGATGGCGTTGTGTGTGATGTCCCAGGTATATATTTTTATAATTCGTTCGTAGGTATAAATCTTTTGTTGTGTGTGAGTTCGGGCGTTAAAAACCTTATTAACTGTTACTAAACTGACGAGAAAAGAAACATAGTATCGATAAATAAACCTTTTTAATCTTAATTATCTTTGTGGGGACGTTCTCCCACCATAGATATAGTTTATAAGCTGAAGAGTGACATAGGCTACTTTTTACTAAAAGGGTCCTGGTACAACTGTGTAGTTCACGCGAACAGAGCCGCAGGCGGAAGGCTAGTCAGTAAATATTTTTTTAGACCTGTGACGTTTTTCATATATTGGTTCTTCGTTATATTTCTTTGAAGTGTATGACTTTGATAAAGTAATTTTCTTCTTTTTTTAGAGCTGCATATTTCCAACAGCACTTCCGACAACATGCTTAACGCGCGCCTCCCTACGGTGCAACAAAAGATTGTATCCTATCACAATTACTTCAGGACCAAAGTTGAACCACCTGCTTCTAATATGTTGAAAATGGTTAATATTAATTTGAATATGGTAAATAAATAGGTCTTGGAATGTAGCCCCTCTAAAGACATATTGACCTAAGACTTTTTTAAAATTTTGCTTAATTTTTTTATATTTTAAGTTCAATAAATACCACAAACTCTTCCGATTTCGTCACTTTTCTGATAGTAGAGGTCATCAGCACTGAATCCGCACTGGACCAGCGTATTAGTCTTATAGTTTACAGCAGTTGAGGCGAAAGTCTGATAAAAATAAAAAAGAAATAGTAATACTCACTCAATCTACGAAATAAACCTCATCAAACTTATCGTAATTTTTTTCTAGAATATATTAGAGTTTGATTTCTTTCTCACAAACTCTGTTCATTATACGTAAAGTACTCTAATACGATTAATTTTTTTAAAAATCATAGTAAACAAGAAGTGCTTGCTGTATCAATTTGTGTATGACGGCCCGGTCCTTAATTATGAACGAAAAAGTATTTTGTTTTTAAAATATCTTTTAATAATATTTTTTTAATATATTTTGTATTTTAAAGTAGAACCTAACATAAGTTTCAAGTAAAATTGAAATGAAAATTATTTCGAAAGTTCAAGAAAAATGATACCATAACGGAAACGACACAATCGCATAGATTATCCAAGAAATTGTAATTTTACCCGCCTCAAACTTAGGAGCGCCGATTTCTCATTAAAAAAATTTATAGCGAGGTCACCACTTACACACGCCGTAGAGCCTGCCGTAGAGGTAATATATGTTTAAATTAAAGCATAGAAATTTCTTGCACTAATTTTACAGTCATGGCACCCGCTTGCGGCGCACCAAGCCAAGCAATTTGCAGAAAAATGTATGTTCCTCATACACAACGCCGCAAAGGATAGAATGGTACCTGATCTCGGTGGTTGTGGACAAAATATCTTCGTCACCAATCGGAAAGTACCTTGGTAATGTTTATTTTAAACACATGGAGAAATGCACACGTACACAAATTTTACAAAAGATTCCAGTTAATACAAGTTTTTTTAAGTTTAATTTGATAACTGGAATCGAAATATTCTCGCCCGCCATTGAGCGGGATAACGATGAATAAATATTGACAAATTGCAATTATCACACATTTTTAAAAATTTTTCTTCTTAGTCTACCTATGTAATTGTTTGCGGGGTTTCTTCCCCTCTAGTTTTTTAGCAATGCGATTTAAAAATCAATAAAAAATCATTGTAGTAATTTAAAGAATTATATAAATAATATTACAATGAAGTTGTTAATAGCAAATCAATTAAATTGTCATCAAGAAAATTGTTTTGGACATTAATTTTTAAGCTTTTATATATCCATGATAAATAAATACTTACTTTTTAAATAAATATAATAATAAATAATAAATAATACTTTTTAGAACTCATTTATTTATTATTTAATCAAAATTTTCAATATTTATCTATTTGTGTTTCTGGAGGTGTGCTTGCCGGTTGTATAACAATCAATTGGGTATGTGATATTGATATTTTCACTGCACCTTAATTATTCTAAAGAAACTGGTCTTGACTGTTTTGTCGGATGGGAATAGCAGTCAGCAGTAACTGTTTAATTTGTATTACACAATTTTATTGTATTTAGTTTATATGCGTGATGTTACCGTTAATTTTTTGTTGGATGCACTTTTATTTCTATTTTTTATATAACCTATTTTTTGTATGAGAGTCTAGGTCTATAAGAAATTAAATGTTTATTATGTAAGTTATGTAAAAGACTGTTTGTCTCTAATAAATAAAAATAATAATATTTAAATGCACGAACGTATGATTCATTGAGTTACACTACATATTGAGTAGGTCATATATACGACGGTGCTACGAATCTGTTACGAGACTCTAACTTAAATTACGACTTTCGATTTCGATAACAGTAGAATAGCGTTTTTAATTCGATTTAAACCTAATATACACCTTACTCATGGCGTAATCGCAACTAAGTCCACCAAAGCCACAGTTAAAAAGGTTACAATTGATTAAGGAAACTCATTGATCACAATATTAATTATCTTAATACATAATACACCCTTAATGCTGACGCTATATAAACGCATGTCGATCAAATTGGTGGGATCTTAAAGAGAAACCAAATTTTAAGCGTCTGGAACCGACTTACTTTGCATGGAACGATTGATGAACGTCAATAAAACGGAAGAGATATTATGTATGAATCACACTGGTTCACTAAGTGTGGTCACTGTTTCTTCTGAGATGAATACTAGCTTGTTTCCAACTAGGTATTCAACTATTATTTCGTAGGTTTTTCGCTGTGAAGAATTGGTACCTCGAGAACGAGAACTTCACATATGGTTCACCGTCGTTCGACTTCACCGCGGTGGGTCACTACACTCAAATGGTCTGGGCCACTACGCACAAAGTGGGCTGCGCGATGGCTGCCTGTTCTGGCGGACCTTGGAGAAAGTTTTATAATTACATCTGCAACTACTGCCCCGGGTGAGCGAAACTTACAGTAATCGCGACGCTACAATAGCTTAAATTTAAACTTTAATTTTGTTCATAATAAATAAAAAAGCCCAACCCGCAGTGGAACAGCGTGATGGGTTTAATAAGCTCCAAGCCCCCCTCACACTGGGGGAGGCCGAAACCCCTGCGATGGAGTAAAAATGGGCTGATGAATTGAAGTGAAGAAATAAAAAAGACATTTTATAACAGTTATTTAAACAAATAGATGTTCAATAATTTACGATAACGTAAAATAATAATAATTTATACGATTTATAATAATATTTTAGGCTTCGTTTTCATATAATAGTTTTCTGTTATAGACAGTATTTACAAGAAAATAAAATAATACTATTAGTATTTCATATGTCATAATTTCAACTATTTATATTAAACGCTACTTACTGTATAAGATATTGACTGCACTCAAGAAAACCTACCGTAGCAAAAGAATGCCTTGATTCTTTTTTGCAAGTGTTTGGAATATCTCTGGATATAACAATCTTCCAGTTCGTACAATGATATTTAATCGCTGAGATGATGAATTAAAATAAATCACTGGATTAGTGTTTACAAAAACAATTTATCATAATTCAAAATATATAAATTGAACTGACCTGTCTCCATTTACAGAGGCAACTTCGACAACATGATACAGTATCCCTACAAAACGGGTCCACCTTGCGGCGACTGCCCAAACGACTGTTGGTCAAACGCTCTCTGTACCAACTCGTGTCCCGTAACCGATTATTACAGTAACTGTAACGAGATAGCTTTTTATCCTGGCGTTTGCGACCAAGGGAGGTGCAATGCTACTTGTCAGTGTGGAAAAAATAAACTGTACAAAAATTACCCTTTCTGATTAAACGTTTGATCTAGCGTATGTCGTTTTATTACCTAAGCATTATTATAATTGTTTAATTGAATTTATACAGGAGTGTATACATTTTGTATGACTATTCGTCACCACTTTTGAGTAATTTTTAGGTTCCCAACACTAAGTTACAATAAAGGAACCATTATAGGATCATTCTGGTATATGTATGTCTGTCTATCGGACACAGACTTCCCATGAGATGGATCCTCAAATGTGTAGATAATAAAATTTAGTAAATAAATCCTTTTTTGTTACTATTGCTAAATTCATTTTTCCCTATCCAACGGCGATTTCCTACTTCAAACCTCAAGTATTTATCACCTCAACCTCAACCTCAAAAGTCTAAGATGAGAAGAAAATTATACAAGATGGATAGAATAGAAAAGGGTGGGAATGGAAAATGGCCAGAAAAAGAAAAAACTAGACGACACAATACAGTGGTATTAGTACATGAAAGATTTGGTTGGGGTAGTATTCTCACCAATTCTGACATAATACACAATTGTTTCGATATTCTGTTTGTTTATTTAAATACACTAGAGTGGACTCCAAAGACCGCTTTTTGTGCAGCTTACGAAAAAGAGAGCCCTATTGCGTTCAGACATCACGACACGTAGCAATAAAGACTGATTCACTATCTACATAGCATTATATGATTTGCTACGCTGATCGTCAAGCCGCTGACTGTGAGCTAATGTGACTGCAGTTTAAAAAAACTGTCCCGTGAATCTATAAAAGTACGGATTGACTAGAAGCTCTCTTCTGCGTTTACCGTCTAACCACTCATACTCTAGATATAAGATGACGAGTTTAAGTCTGTGTTTCAGAGCGTAAGATCCCCGCGCGCCGGTCTGCACCTCCGCGAAATCCCCGCAAATTTTGTAATGTCACTTCGATACTGTGAATCGACATTTATGGCTCTATTAAAACCAAACGCTGCTGTCAAATTAATTTACCCTATGCGTGAATCACAATTCTTCTTCTCGGTCGTACACTCCTGGCGGAGTAATCGTGGTCATGGATTGACTGATAGATTGGTTGCGACCGTGCTGTATGCTTGAATCACAATTGCTGTAACGTTGACATGGTCACCGCTGATATGTAAAATATAGCCATTACTATATGGCTTTACCTGCGAGGGTCTGGTTTGAATCGATCTACTAGAGACTTTTAGCGATATCGAAAAAAAAAATATTCTTCGATTTTTGTGCGCTGGATGAAATTTGCGGGAAAGAAATATTCAGGCGTCAACTTTATATGAATAGGCGCTATCATGGGTATTATTAATTTTGGCATTCGCGATGTTGTTAGCGATCCTGGCATACATTAAAAAATATTTAATTGAAACTATTACACTTTTTAAAAAAAATTTAAAGTAGAGACAAGCAGTAAAGATACAACGTACCTACCATTGCAGTGGCCTATTCGGGGGGGAGGGGGCACGGCCCCAAACGGCTACACGGCTACAAAATGACATAAATTTTGTTAAAAACTTTCTGCAAGAAGATCTCCGCGGCAATTGGAAAATTATGCATTTCTATTTAATACTCAATATAAAAGTAAATTATTTACACCACCAAAGTACCTAAAACAATTAAATAGGTATAGTGTTTATTGAATGCTGACCAGATTTTACTTAATTAGATTTGTTCGAACATGTCATTTTTAAAGTGAGGAATTTCTACAAACGACGACAATGGCTGCACCCCATCAAACCTTAACCGAACAGCGCAAAAAATAATATATGGTATTCAGATCAGCAGAAATTAGGTTTTCACGTTATGACATTGAAAATGGTTATCAGATCCTTTTTCTGGGAGACGTAAATTTAGCTATATCTTCGAGGTTTCAAAAGTTGTAAAATTCATCGGATATATCCGCTGAAATTTAGAGAATCGGTGGGTAATTTTTTTGGAAAATGTAATTACTTAAGTCTGAAAAAATAGGGATTTTGGGTGTCGTTTTTTACAAAAATATGAATATTTTCGAAAATATTTGAGTTATCGAAAATTGGCCAAAAACGCATCAGAGGAACTAAGTAATTATCTAACGAATGGTGAAAACATTTTGTAAATCGGTTGATAATTGCGGCCTGAAAAATGACAAATTAAAAAAAAAACTTGTATTTATGAATTTTGGCCTGGTATATGTGGCAATATATAATTGCTGGTTTAGTATTTTCATTTTACATGATTTCAAAATAAATAAATTAACACTATAGGTACTTGAGTTTTTATTTTCTCTAAAACTTCTAAAATCATTATCAATGCCTCCTATGGTGGCGGGAACTGCAAAAACTGTAAATTTTTTGAATTTCCTAAATACATTGTAAGAAAATGAAAAACTTAAATGCGTGAGATTTTTCCTCGAAATTGTTTCACCTTTGACAACATGTTCAACATGAAAGTAATTGCATTTTTACATCTCATCAAAATTCATAAATTTGTTTTTTTTATATTTTGCGCAGCATGTGAAAATGCAATTAGTTTTTATATTGAACATGTCGTAAAAAAGAAAAAAATTAGAAAAAAAATCTCGCGCATTCAAGTTATAGGACAGTTTTTTTTTCATGATGTATCAAATTTTTTTTAGTTTTGCGGTTCAGAATACCATATATTTCTTTGCGCTAATCGGTTAATATTTAATGGGGTGCAACCGCTAACGCTGTTTGTATTGAAATTCGCCACTACATCGCCACTATATGGCCACTACACAATCCTCCAATCCAAGTGCGAGTCAGACTAGGCAAATTGATTCATTAATTCTTAGTAAAATTAAGCAACACATTTTATATCTATGTTTTTCTCTTCATCAATATTTCCCTTTTCCTGTGGGAAGTAAACATTTTCATACATGTTACGGATTTTTTGATTTAATTTTCGGCGTAGGGAGCAATGGGAGATTATCATATATTTTCTTTAATGTCTATTAAACTATGCATTTTAAGATTGTCATAAACATTATGAAAAATATATCTATATCTCATAACGAACACTTTTATTTGATATGAACCACGACATAAGTACTTGAGAATTGTTTTTAATTGTATAATTTTTCCCCAAAGTTATAATTTTTTTTGTTTATTGTTTAGTTTTTCCTGCAAAATATAAGTGAAGCTTTTTATTCCGTACATTTTTTGAAATCATGAATAATAAAGTTATAAATAAAATATCCTTGCACTTTCAGTTTCATTTGACATGTCACTAGGAGCACTTAAAAAGGTTTATTTTTATTTTTCTACTTTGCTCCCTAAAACGGAAATATTTCATTTACACTATACGTTCGTTATTGGGCCACCAAACTTCGTACACGTATCGAATTTCAACTTTTACATCTAATAGATTCGGAGAATGAGACAGTGACAGATGGACAGACAGACGGACACCAGGATGACCTTATACGGGTTCGTTTTTTCATCTTTGATGTACGGGACCCAAAAAAGAACTCTCATAGAATCACTTCGTTGTCCGTCGGTGAGTCTGTCGGTCTGTCCAGACTCTTTTTCTCCGGAACTCGTGGAGATATCAAGTTGAAATTAGTATCAAATACTTAGGTAAATTTATTTATTAAAATTAATTATATGAGACTTCTTCATGAATTAACGAATCTTCCGTATTAAGATCGTAGAAAATTTCTTGCATGTATATAGCACTAAAATAGGCTTTAAGTTCAATGAACAATATCCCCCCCCAACCCCTTATTTAAGATTGAAATAAAAAAGCTGCTACTAAGAAGTTTATACAAATAGAGAAATCGTCATATAACTAAGTATTCAATTTAATTAAAACTATGGAAGCAATCTACAAATATAAAGTCTATATATACAATGTTAAAAGCTAAAAATAACCAGTCCCTGGCGAATCCGATGCAAAGGTACCCATAACGCTCGCGGCATTACCGCGCTGGATCGCTATGACGAGCCTCTGCATCAGAAACGACCCCGAGCGAGAGTCACACCCCCTCTCTTTAAGTTGGCAACCGATGCTCGATAATGACCGATGTAATTTATTATATTTTTGGTAAAAAAATGTTTATCTGTTTGGCTTGCCAACGCTGTTTTTTGTCGAAGGCGAAAGCGGTCGGATGCGCGGCGATACGCGCTACGCTGTATGTATACAATTGTCCGCTTTTAGTCCAATTACAAAGGTATTTAATAATTTCTTTACTAGTATATATATACATATATATACACATATATGATAAATACATGAAATATAAATTAAAGGCATTATAAATTGTTAACCACAACCTTTGTATATATGTCATATGCAGAGTTACATGACCGTGGAAATAAATGAATTCTGATTTTGGGGAGCAAATTAGAAAATAAAAATTATTTCTATTTATATATATATAAAAAAGTGTATTATGCGACGTCAAATGTAATGCCTATCATGACAAATACAAATTATTATTTTTTATTCTCATTTCGGGGATTAATTTTCGGGGACAAATTAGAAAATTAAAAACAAGTACATCATGTGATATATCAAATGAAAGTGCTGGTTTTGCTAATCTAATTTAATAGGCAAAAACACCTTATTTTTATACGTTAACTACCTATGTTCATATTTACATTTATAAAATATAACTATATCATTCTCTCTAATCAAATATTAATGTAGGTTCAAATTAAGTTTCACGTTTATTTTCACTGTATTTTAATATCTCCTCAGAAATCACCAAAATGATTTTTCTGTATACATTCGTAGAGTTTATGTACGATTTTTTAAAAGCTTTTTCAACAGAATGAGTATAAGTTTGCAAACTGAACAAGGGAAAGTAAAATGATTATAGGAAACGATATATGTTAAATCGTGCCTCACTCATAATAATATTTACTATGAACAAATCAAGCGGATGTTTAGTATTGTGTAGTTATGACGTATTTAGAAAATACATTTAGCAGTTTACACATTTAGACATAAGTTCATATATTCAGTTACTCACTTTACCTACTCATAAAATCTTATTAGCAAGTAAAATTATTGCCAAACTGTAACAGCTGAATCAATCGAATATCATTCAAATTCATGAAGTAAGAAAAACAAGTGAATGACTGAAATAGTCAAACCTAATACCACATTGTTATGAATATTTATAAATTCGACGAATAATGAAGTTATCGTAGAGTACCATTGGAGAAGTTACCGACTGATTCGACATTCGGAACCACTTTAAAATAATTATTAACATCGTTCAGTAGGCAACGATGCTTTGAATCAAACGGACACGTAGTTGTGGAATTTTATATTACATATTAGGTTTCCATAGCTAAAAGTGTTAATTCTAATACAAATTTAATACATGTATAAAAGCTAGTTTTGTTGTTAAACTGAAAAACTTCGCTGTATACTGAATCCTAAAATTTATATAAATTTTTTTTTAAATTATATAAATAGCAGAAGGATCGTCACAGAATGTCGTCGTTCAGTTACGTTTGGTTAACTGTTTTGGTGTTAGTCAATAGCTTAGTGTTTCTGGAAAGCGCCAAACAATGGTCGAATAAGCGTAAGTGAATCAAAACTGTTTACGTAATATCGGTGACCTACATTTTTGAACTATCAGCATTTATTGAATTAAATAAATTAATTTTTCAGAATTGTTTCCTTCTGGCAGGATCCCTGAAGATGCGCTCGATCCGCATCGTGCGGTGGTGCGACAGAAAATTGTGCTCTATCACAATTTCTTTAGGACGAAAGTTCAACCCCCCGCTTCTAATATGTTGAAAATGGTTAGTGGTTTTTATTTTAAATACGACTTTTAAACTATATAAAATATAGTAGATAAAGTTATATGTTCTTGTTCAGGTAAATCTAAATTACGATTACGAAAGCCGGATGAGAAAAACGTTCTAATCAATATGTACTAATACGAACTTGAGTACACCTAGAATGAAAGCTTTTATTATATCTATATATTATTTAATGTTTAGACCCTTAATGTCAGAAATGTGGGTGAACAATAGACCTGACCACCTGAACAGTCTTTCTTGTTAGAAAAAAATATACCTAGTGCTTTTAAAAATTATTAAATCAACGCATAGAACTTTTAAATTCGAACGCGAAGTTGTTATAAAGAACTGTAAATAATAACTTTTTGTTTTGCCATTGCAACATTTGATATTCGAACTTTATGTAATACTAATCCACTTTCTAGCCGTATATAACGTCTTTTTATCTCTTGAGGAAAAACAAAGAGGGTCACAAGTTACTAAAATACTAGTCAGTATGTCTGTGGCATTGTAACTTCCAAAAGGAAGAATTGATTTGATGGGGGTTTTTTTTGGAAGCTGATTTAATCCGGATGGTTCTTATAGCCACATTTTTGTCTGTCTGTCTGTCTGTATGCCTGTCTGCGGCATCATAGCCTCCAAATGGAGAAGCTGATTTAATTGCGGTTTTTGTTTGAAGTCTGGTTTAACCTAGATGAGTTTCAGGTAAGAAATAAAAATTAATTTTATACAAAGTTATTTAAAAAAAAAAAACGTCTAATATTTAAAGTCAGGTGTTTATAACTTAGATAAGTTTGAACAGTTTGGAATAAAAATTATTCAAAGAATAGAAACAACTCCATACAAAAACACTAACCCTTAAAAAGTCTGAAATAACAATGTTGATTAATTTTCAAATTATGTTCTATTCTTAAAAGCAGGTAACCTTATTTTGATGCGACGACCAAGTAACGTAATAAAAATAGGAACAGAGGTAGTAAAATTACTTAAGAATTTTTAATTTCAAAGATTATTTTATTCCTTGTTTTAGTAACAATGTTCATCAATTTAGAAGCTACAATTCCTTTTGACGATTATGGTACTTAGCTAGTAATATATATATATATATATATATACACTGTCACCGATTTAATATAAGTTATTACTTTGTATTCTACTAATGTACAAATAATTTACATTTACAAAATAGCTCGTAGGTTTGTCGAATTTAGATAGGTATATTTACATATGGTTCACCGATGTTTTTAGGATTCCGGAACCAAAACGTTTGCTGTAAAATTTCGTAGTACCTTTATTCTGTAACAGCATAGAAACTTTATTCTATCATAACTAATAAACTTCAATAAGCTAGAACTTGAAATTCAAATGTTTAGACAGAGTATATAATGTTTTGTCAAACGTACACCAAACAAATTGAAATGCGTTCAGAAATGTAACAACAAAATTATTTAGTATACTTTTTTTTTTTTTAGTATACTTTTTTATAATTTAATATTTTTTTTAATTTTCATAGAGAATTTGTATTTTTATAATAGTACCAATAGAGAACACAATCAATGAAACTGTATTTACAATTATTTTAAAGTATTGATCATTAAAATACGAGTTGGACTTTAAAATGATTAAGAGGGCCAACGGGACCTAAATACTAAGCCTATGCCGTCTGTGTTTTCATCTGTCTGTCTGTCTTAAATTTAAGAAAATGTATTTTTCAAACCTTAATATTTAACCACTTGAAATTTTCACACAAGCCATTATGTCAGATATTTTAACAAATAATACATTTGACGACCGCTTAGCCTAGTGGGTAGCGATCCTGCCTACGAAGCTGGAGGTCCCGGGTTCGAATCCCAGGTCGGGTCAGTATTAATATGATGAATATTGATACTGGTACCGGGTCTTGGTTGTTATATATTAAAAAAAAAATATTTATATATGTATATATTATAAAGAATATTTAAGTATGTATATCAGTTGTCTAGTAACCCATAACACAAGCATAATACTTGCTTACTTTGGGACTAGATGGCGCTGTGTGGAAAGTCCCATGTATTATTATTATTATTATTATTATACAAAAAAGTAAAGTAATAAGGCAAGCCAGAAAAATAATAAAAACATTTTTTATTCTACCGTAAAAACGATAAGTGTCTAGCGTCAAACTTGGTATCATTATAGCGCATACTCTAAAGCCAGGCAGTCGGCCTCGCACTAAAAATCCCGAATTAATAATAAAAAAAAAACTGAATTTCGCTATTATAAAAACTGTGTGGTAGTACGGAATCCTCATTGAGCAAATTCGATCTGCATTTAGCTGGTGTTTTAATTAAATTTACATATCTAAAAGAAGAACATTATTACCTCACTTGTTATTTTCGGTTGAAATATCTCAACTCGTAACAAGGAACTCATTTAATTTACTCACATTTTCATAGTTTAATAACTAATTTTGCAGTCGTGGCACGCGGGCGCGGCAAAGCAAGCACAGCAACACGCTGAACGATGTTTGTTCCTTCAACACAACGCTCGCGAGGAAAACACTGTACGACATCTCGGCGCTTGCGGGCAAAATATTTTCGTCGCAAATCAAAAAACTCCATGGTAAGATACATATTTGTTTTCCTTGATAATAAATATAATTTATAAAACACACGTGCATAATTTTTTAAAAGGTATTCTATGTAACTTAATAGGATAATTGACTATATTTTCTAGTATTTTATATTTAAGAGTTTTCTAAATATATAATAAATGAGTAATAATTTGAAAAAAAAGTAAGTTATGAATGTTTAAAATGGTCTTTTAGAAGGGAGGGTAATATCGTACAGTCTGACATCAGGCTTTTTAAAACAATGTTAAACTTCTTTTGTCAAAAATGTATAATTATAAAACCCCCGACACAAAAAAAAACTAACATTAAAAAGTCTGAAATAATACAGGTTTGTTAATTTTCAAATGATTTTTTATTCATAAGGCGTTAGGGACCGCTAATTATTAGATACCTAAATTAATTTTACCCCGACGCCTTTAAGGATAAAAAATATTTTGAAAATGAACAAACCTGTATTTTTTCAAACTTTTTAAATATTAGTTTTTTTTGTGTTGGGTGTTTATAAAATCATAAATTTAATTTTATTATAAAAATTTTTAAACTTAGTTATTTAGCTAAAATAATTCATATAAAATAAGTAAATAATGTATTAAAACCTAAATAAAAATATTCGTTAAGTCCTAGGTACCAGTCATCACTCTACTTTCCTCTTCAATCTCGGGCATTGATCAGACAAAAAATAATTTTCAAGTTTTTAACTTTCATTTCGTTAATTAACATTCCTCATTCCCTTTCAAATATAGTGTTTATTATTATATTATTATTCTACCAGTCAAGTCCTTTCATTTGACACCCATATTGAGGGAGTTATGAAAAAAAATATGTAATTCGCCATTTTGTGGTGGCGGCTAACTTGGATTTGAAATTTGTCATAGTATATAGTATTCTACTAGTCAAGCCCTTTCATTTAATATCCATATTGATATAATAGTAGTAGAAAAATATGATATCCGCCATTTTGTGCCGGCAGCCTTCTTGGACTGATTTTCATCAAACATAGCTCAACAAAACTAAACAAACATCAAGAACACTTCCGACTAATTCACCTTTCAAAACAAAGAACAAAATCACAATCGGTTCATCTGTCCAGGAGCTACGATGCCACAGAGAAACACACACACACAGATACGTAAAATTTTTTAGGTCGGGGAAAAACTTTCTTCGCATTTTTTCTCACTCCGGGTTTTGCCACAGTCTGTGAAGCCTGACCGACCTTTGATAAAAAGGGTTCGATTTCATTACTTCTTAATAAAGAATCGCAAATAAGTGCACGGTTCATTAGGTTTCTTTCAGTGAGTTCATGTGGCACCCAAATATCGAGCTTTTTTGTATACTCAGCTTTTTTCAAATGGGTTAAAACGGTTTTGTGGTCAATTCCTAGATCTTCAGATATGTTGTAACTACTGATATGCCGATCTTGCTCCACTTTTAAAAAAATGGCGTCCATTTTAGACATGACAGAGCGACCACAACGATGTGCATCTTTGACATCAAAATTACCGGATTGAAAACGTGTAAACCAACTTTGTGCTATTCTTACTGACACCACATTAGGGCCATAAACGTCACAATTTTTTTTCGCAGCATGCTTTGAATTTTTTCCTTTTTTAGAATAAAATTCTAAAATGTATCGAATTTCTTTATTAGATTCACACATTTTGACAGAAAGAAAAACGAAGGAAAACCGGCGGGAAACAATATTTAACTAAATTGTTTCTTTTTTTGAAATGTAACCTTTTTAGTAGTATCAAAGCCGGCTAGATACAACTAGTACAGCGAAAGGGATTTTCTTAAAAGTATAAACAAACTATACGCGAAAAGACTTTTTCCCCGACCTAATATAATAAGTACATAGCATGCGGCTGTTCGGATACAAATAATTTTGGTTATTCAGAGAATATGTTAAACAGGACAATATTAATGAGCGGAATTGTCAAAATACTGCATTGTGAACATGAAAATAATACTAAAAGTTCTACCGGGTTCATCTATAATAACAACTTCCTAAAAGATGTTTATTAAATTCAATCCAAAATAATGTGAATTCGAACAATTAAATAATGCGTACAGACACTCCTCAAGGTCAAGTCGTGATATATCTTTGAATAAGATGATAAATAGCTTGCGTGTTTATCGCTTTTTGTCGGCAACCGTTTCCTAGTCTCATCCATGATTTTTTTTTTTGTATTATTTGAAGGAATCCACTCTCAATTACAAATACCAATTAGTTTTGCAATATATAAAGTCTTTATATTCAAATCGTTTTCGATTCAAGTTTCATTGTTGTTAAAATCATTTTCAAATTGCTTAAATTATTTTTTAATTAACTTAAATACTGCAGAATTTCAATAGTCAAGGCCGTGTTTTAAACATTCAAATAATTCATTTTAAATTAAATGTATGGAAATCAATTCCATATTTTGACTCATGAAATAATATATTTCTAGTATATTTATTTTTAAGTATTCTAATAAAATGGTTTACTAAGTATTTACCACTTATCTGGCATAAGCACAGTGCACCAAATTATCTTTTAAAAACACGTTGTATTGCGAAGTAGAAAGTGGAAACCACATGGTACCAAGAGACAACTATAGTGATTTAATAAAATAAAGAGAGTGAATTTTTAATGAACGTTTATAAATTAACGATCTCGTTTTCGCTTATATCGGCATTTAACGAATTTTCGCTCTCAACCCCGATGTCATATTTACGTATAGTTAGAAGCGTTATACGATTGATTTTTCAAAGTCTTTATTTTTTCATGAGATTACAAATCTGTACAAAATGATCTTATTCTATTTAAACAGAAGCCATATTTTCATTTATTACACAGGCTAATTAATTAGTTAGGTGTTTAAATTGCAAAAATTATTAGATAGTGTCCGTGCCACCAAAGAAGTCCCGCGGCAAAAAATGAACTAAATTTAAAGTGGTTGGTTTTCTGTGTATGAGCTATGAGAATGTCGTCGAATGTGAATTTAATTGTCTATGAACAGTTACCCGAATGCTACCCGAAAAATAATCCTCAAGGCGAAAGAGTCTACGGGTCTTCTTTGGTGGTGCGGACTCTACATCAAATACAGTTCACTGATTAAACACAATTCGCCCATTTTTTGTCAATCAAGGATAAGCGTGCATTCTCACATTTTCCATAATTGATTGGGTTTAGACTGTGCAGTTTTTCACCAGTCCAAACTTGATATGAACTTAACATTATTACGCTGCTGCCAAATTTGTTTACTCTATGAATCTTATGATTTGAATAGCGTTTATTTTTCCATTGAGATTAGATTTTAGATAAGCAAATGGTTTTCTAAACGTATATTTTCATATAAAAGTGAAGTACTAAACGAATCTTTTCATGTTTTTCTATCGTGTCAAAGTATTTAATCGATAGGATACCTTTTGAGATTTTTCGAAGTCGGGGTAAAACATTTCTGGAAAAAGTTTAATTATTTGCTTGTAAAATATTTTATACATCTTTTATCATAAATAGATTTTAAAGCATTAAATTACTTAAATCATAACGCAATTTAACGCGGGTTCGATTCCCGCCCGGGACAAGTATTTGTATGCATGAACACGTCTATTTGTTCCGTGTCTGGGTGTTGAATATCTGTATATGTATATATTATAATAAAATAATATTTAAGTACGTATAATTGTCAGTTACACACAATACAAGCTTTGCTTAGTTTGGAACTAGATGATGCTGTATGGGATGTCCTAGGTATTATATATTATATAATTACAAATCATACAGTCTGACATTTCTATAAACGTAACGAAGTCGAGTCGGACTCGCGTCGTGAGGGTTCCGTACTGGCATTTATTGCTACTCGTGTAACGCATGCAACTTTAAAAATACTAAATGATATACCTATATTATTTATAGTATTTTACTATTATAATACAAATTAACGATTTCTGGATTTTTTCCTGTACTTAAACTATGAAACCTTACTTCTTGCCAAATTTCATGATTCTAGATCAAAGAGAATTCCCTTAAATAAAAAAAACTTTAAACGTTTTTATTTATTGGCGAGTGTCAAAAAACGGTCGTAATTTTTGATTGCGTTGATTTACGAAATTGTTTTTTTTTTATACTTTCAAGAAACTGTAAACTTAGTTGCTGCTGAATACTAAATAGCTTTTATTATGAATAGCGATAATTTAAAAAAATAATATTTGTTGAAGAAAAAAGCTCTTTTCAGAACTTTAGAGGGTTCATATCAGGTGTCCAATTGTACATTGACTTCCCGTAACACATACGAAAACAAAATATCTTTTTTGCCCATTTAAATTGTGTCGTGAAATACTATACAATTAAAAATTTAGTATTTATTTACCCAGGTTAATTTATAGTACATAAACTAATGTAAGAAACTTTAATTTATTAGGATTATACCGGTGACTTACGTTGCACTCATTAACAGTATACGACACCATTATAAAGGGATAGGAATAATCAACCAAAATATTATAAGAAATATTGAAAATTTAAAAGCGTTGGAACAATGGCGTACGGGTTTAAACGGACTGAGAATACAAAATATGGCCGCAATATTTATTTGTTACTATATTCTTTTTGTACTTATATGTTTAGTCAGACTCTAGATTATCCCTCTCATGCATTATAGGTCTTTATATAATACGTAGTAAGTACTATGCTATGTGCGTAATTATTCCTTAATGTCAACATGATAGCTATTGAACAATATTTACATTACAATGATAATTTGCAATAATTGGCAAATCTATAATCTTTTAGAATACATAACATTCTAAGCTTATTCTAAATTCGTCGATTGAAAATATGTTTCCGAAGACAAAGTCTTGCGTTGCCCTATTGATTTAATTCACCTATAGAATTTCTTATAATTAAAATTCTAATGTTATATTCGAACAGGTTTTTTGCTGTTAAGTCCTGGTTTTTGGAATACAAGAATTACACTTACGGAGCACCAGGGGCCGACTTGCACACAACAGGTCATTACACACAAATGGTTTGGGCCACGAGTTACAAAGTGGGCTGCGGCGTAGCACACTGTCCCGGAGGACCTTGGGGACAATTCTATAATTACGTATGCCACTACTGTCCCGGGTGAGTACCTACTACACAGTTTTAGGACCCTAGAACATCTTTCACCAGTTCGATGATCGAAAGTTACAAATGTTTATCGGATATCATCATCACTTCGATTAGAAGTGGAATAATAATTTAGGCTCTACATTTACCACAAACAAGTCTCATTAATCGGGAAAAATATGACTACAACGTGATTACGAACCGACTTACGGCTTACATGATGTGGATTCCGTTGTCACTTTGTGAGATACGAATTTCTAATAACATTTCTATTTTTGTAAACATTTAAAGATATTTATAAACAATTATATTACTTCGTCATCATCATCTTTACCAAAGTAATAATATTAATAATAACAATAACGTATACAGCACAACAACGTTTAGGCCCTAAACTAAGTATTAGCTTGTGTTTTGGGTACCAAGCGAAGACACCACATACATATAACAACCAAGACCCGGTACCAGTATCAATATTAATCATATTACACTGACCCGATTTAGGATTCGAACCCGGGACCTCCAGCTTCGTAGGCAGCGTTGCGAGCCATTAGGCTAAGCGGTCGTCAAAGTGTCAATCTCCTAGTGGAGGCCGGAGGGCTACCTTACGATACATCTTGTTCTTTTTCAATTCTTAATAATAAAATTATGTAATTTTTACAAACAATTAAAACCAACTTCAAAGCTTTAAATATATTTAGGAACTTAAACTGAAAAGTTAAAAACAATGTTTTTATTACTTTACAGTAAATACTATGCTAATATAGTATTAAAAATTAATAGTCTGAACTACTTCGACATTTTTATAATTTTGCTTAGAAATTATAATTAAGAAATTTCAATTTACTGTAGATTTATTCATTTTCCTTGGTTGGCACTGAAAACTGATTGCATATCATAAATATTTAAACGTCAATAATTTTGTATCTCGCCCTTTGATGCTTTAATGCATCACGGCATGCACTTTACTTTGGCATTCTCTGAATAAGTGCACAATTTTCTGTAGGTATATGAATATTATCGTTCATTACATCGTATAATTAGTCTGTGTAAAAAAAGCACATTAAACGGTAATTAGTACCGAAATGAAACCCTTTACCTTTACCTTAAGAAAAAAAAGGCATTTGTGGCTCGAAATAAAATTAAACTAAAACTCAAAACGTCTTTATTTACATGATTACTTAAATATTGTTCATGTTTTATCGCTGTAACATTACATTGATACGATTTTTTTTTTTCATTTACAGAGGCAATTACGACACAATACTCCAATACCCGTACAAAGTTGGTCGTCCATGCGGCGACTGTCCAGACCACTGCGTGCTAAATGGCCTCTGCACTAATACCTGCCCAGCGCATGACGTCTTCAACAACTGCCACGAACTAATCCAGTTTCCCGACACCTGCGTGCAAGGGAATTGCAACGCTACATGTCTATGTGCGAACAAGCGCCTTCACAAAAACCATCCTTTCTGAATGTACTTACGTTTCCTAATGAGATTTATTAAACCAGTGATTTATCGTATTTTGTTTTGTTACGAGTATCATTGCGTAAAAAAAAATTGTCTGAATTGTAATATCTAACAAGTGTTCTGATTGCTTAAATTGCGGATTTGTTAAAGTAATTTTTTTTTCTGTTTCCTTTGGCATTCTTTATAACAAATGGTTTTAATTTAAACTGTATTTGGTTTAAATCACGTCAGTTTCTTGACGAGCTTTGTTTGTTTGTCATAATTTTTCTTTTATTAATTATGATTTGGTCTGTACATTGAGAATTATTGGTTTATATATATATACAATATATTGGAACGTCGATCAGTCTGTCCGGCCAATATTAATTTTATTAGACCAATTTTAATACGAATTTCACAATCGTGTTAGGGTATTTATTTGTTCCGGAAAGTTTTAATCTATGGTCTCTATAAAATTTTAAGTTTGTCTGTCCGGTCAGTACTCGGGTTTTCCTAAAGCAAATTTATGTCACCATTGTATAAAGTATTTGTTTCGAAAGGTTTGAGTCTATTTTTGTGTTAAATCGAAAGTCTAACCGTCTGCCCGGCCATAACTTGAATTACAATAAATCGATTCTGAATCGAATTTTCCCCTTTTTTAGAGTATTTATCCCGAAAAGTTTTCGTAAAAAAATCATTACTAAAAAATCCGACGAATTTCAAGAAAATTCAACATTGACCTTTTTTAGACCCGAAATAGAAGAGTTTGAAATCGGAAAACACCAGAACTAATTCTAGACAAGTAAATGTGGATTTATAGAATACTCTCGAATGTGAGAGAAAATTCTAGATAATTTGAGAGAAAATCCTGAATAATTTTATAGAACTATATTAGATAACTCAAAAAGTTATTATGATACAGAAAGTTCTCTTGAGTTTTGCCATACATACCAGTACTCAAAACTTTCTCAGGTATTTCCACGTGTCCAAAAACATTCTGTAGTTTCATTTTGATTATTCTATAATTTTCGAATTATACAGCATTTTTCACTTTCCATGTTATAATAGTAGCTCTACTAGAACTTTCAAAAATATTTCTGAACTTTCTGAAAAGAAAATTGGCAATCCCTATTTTGGAAAAATATGTTATTTATTTGTAAAATATCATAAATTTTGTAACATTGACACAGTTTAGTTTACTTAACAAAATAATAATCACTACCACTTTCAATGCCTTCACTGTTGAAATGCATCTCCAACATTGCGTAATGAAGTTTGGATCTAGCGTAATCACTCTGTTCTGGTACAGGTACAGGTTACTGACCTCACAGAAGTTAAGCTGTCAGTGAAATGTGATATTTATTTAACAAGTTTTTACAAATTTTAAAACCCATTGGCCAATAAGTCCATAGCGGGATTCGAATTCACGACCTTTGTTTGCAAGATGTTTGGCCACTCGACTACCACAACACACTACAGTACCTGATATAAGTATGATTAATGAGTATGACTCAATAGCAAATAGGTAGACTTAAGAAGTACCGTTTTATTGTGGTGTAATCACGAGAACGTGATACAAATATTATCCGACAAGTTTAACATCTACCTTTATCTTTATCATCTGGCTAAGTACAAGTTTGCGTGGCAGCGATAATTACATAGATACGCGTTCGAATCTCTTCCTGTGCCGCAGTTGAGAAAACCGGTCAAGTTACTGATGTACACACATTAAATTTGAGTTCAGTTGCCGTTTCAAAATCAAAATTTTCATTTAGTTAGGTAGGTAGTGATATACAGGGTGAGGTTTTAATGACCAGCCAAATTTTAATATAATGATCTTTGATAGAAAATCGATAGCCGCCTTGTTTCATTTTAGTATCGTTCTATAGAAAAATATTGAGATATAACTACACGAACTTTTCCCGAAAAAACCAATAACTCTAGTCACCATTCATACCCGTCGCCCCGTTCCGTTTCAAGGCCTCGGGCGCGTACGTTTACTATAGCGTTAAGAAGGCAACCAAACGTTATAAAATAACACTGTAGGTAAAATAATTTATTGTGAAAATGTAACTCTTTTTTTTTACGCAATGAGGTCTATTGGTGATACCTAACATCTAGAAAAATTTTGCCCGGTTACTAAAATCTCACCTTGTAGCTGAGCACAGAATGATAGTTTGTCTTGTGTTCTTAAACTTATAATGTTGTATATCCACAATTATTTTTATATTGTAGTGCTGTTAGTTGATAATCTATACCAGCTAACTATACGCCAGTAAGTAGTGTAATATTAATAAGCCCAACAGCTGACGTGCAAATGATAAGATCTTATATTTATAATCGGCTTTTTCTCTGAACGATACCTGTTAATGAGCTGTAAATAGATAAACTTGTATTAATTATTTCAATCAATCTTTTTTTCTAACTAATCGAACATGAAAATGTAGGTAATTTTATGGCAAATCCAATTGTACCCAGAAGGTACCAAGACTTTTTATAAATAGAGATTTCATAAAAGTGGTAAGGTAGGTACACACATAGTAAATATATCGCATCCAGTCCTATATACAAGTAAATCCTCGTGAATACGCTAGAATTCAATTGACGACACAAGGATAAAAAGTATATCGACCCTGTCCTTTTTATCATTTTTAGCTTCATTCAACACGTAATCACAATACACCAACGTGCTACCCGCACTTATCGTCAGCAGGTGAGTCAACGCAGGTGGGGTGTGTGCTGGTGCGGAACCGACGCCGTCCGTCGCACACCGACCGAACGATACAGACACACGCAAGGACTCCAAACTTCTGGAGGTTGTTTTCGTATTTATTGGTACGACCACTTCTCGTTAAATTGACAAAAAGAAACCGATAAATATTTTCCTTCCCTAAAAACATATCCACAGCAAAATTATTTTTATAATAACTAAACTAAGAAAACACCACAAAATTTTGAAAACAATTAGGGACGATATAAGGGAAATGCTTAAATTAAAGAAACAACTAGAGTGTACCTACCTGCTATCGGATCTCAAATTCAAGTCCACTAATATTCACGTGCGTTCCCGACTGACCACACGGCTCTTTCCCACCCCCACTTCGCTCCGACCCAATTCTGAGGTGCGACGGGTGCGGTGTCCGGCGCGCGGGCATTCTGCCATCGGCCTTCGTGCACCGCGACCAACTCGCTTACGCGTGCGATGGTATGTAACGATATCAATAACCGTGAGTTGCCGCGACACGCGCGCCAAAAGTCGCTACGGCGGCTGTCGTCGACGCGAGGTTTTAGGCCTCATCCCGACGACTACGGCTGGATACGCGTGTTCGAAGGCCCAGAGCCGTTCGGAGCTGACTCCTCGAGCAAGCTAGTCAAGGTCACCCTCAATACTACCGCCGAGGCCGTCAACAAGGAGCTGAGATTAGGAACCGAGTTGACATTATGGCTGCAGATCGGTGGAGGACAATATAGAAGACTGGAACCGGACGAGTTTCCTCTACGTATACAAGAACAATACTTAGTGACATGCGGTTGGTGTTGCGGAGCGCGACGCGCGCGGCTTGCCGTGGACCCGGAGCTGCGGTACGAGTTGCGGTGGTGCGCGGGTCCGGCCGGTGGCGTGGGCGGTGTGCTGCGCGCCGGCACTGTCCATCTGCTTAAAGGTCACGTTTTCCCGCAATGGAAACCACGACCAACACACATAATCGGATCACAGTTGTACATGTATTCTGGTAATTTTGTTTTGTAGTTGTTGCCTTTTAATACACTATAAAGTTTTGGTACTATAGTTAAATAAACTCATTTCAGGCAATATGAATGGAGAAGCAGAAGTTCTAGAGTTGAGCGGTGGTAGCATAGATCTATGTCAGCCCAAGGCTCAAAGACTGGTTCTCCGAGTGCGGCCTTTGGTTCAGCCAACACAAACGATTCCTCACTTCGATCTCATCACAGGAAATCACCTATTTCTTGGCTTCAACAGTGTTTGGGAGAGGAATCTCTGGTTCTGCTGGCTTAAAGAGGTTAATAATAAGTTCTCTTTATGTATCTATAGTGGGTATCTATCTGTAAATTTTATGTAAGATGGTAATGGTAGAAAATAAAATGGACTTGTGGTATGATTCCGGTACAATTCTCTACTTAACGAACCGTCAACGTAACCACGACAAATTGCTGGAAATGCTATCCAAGCTTACAAGCAGTTGACATATCAATGCAGCATTTCAAATAATATATAGGGTTGTGAGTTGACAGAAAATTGAAAGGATTGCTGTCGGAATAATTTTTTTATTGGAATTATCAAATATTAACATTTACCTATACAGAAAAGTTGATTACAAAATTATATAGGTATATATTAAAAAAAAAAATTTACCGATTGTAACCAAAAAATATATATAATCTGATTGAAAGGCCAGTTATCAAATGATTTTAATATATCTACTTGATGAAATGAAATAGAAATGAAATGAAAAAAGTTCATTTTACAATAGATTAACTATTTACAAATTATCTAAAAGAACAGTAAAACTCTTGCAAGCTATTTAATATATACATTAGATACGCTTCCCTACAGCAGAAAAAAAAGTTTTCGTCATTATTTTTAAAGTAATAATAATAATATTTGGGACATCCCACACAGCGCCATCTAGTCCCAAAGTAAGCACGTATTAGGCTTGTATTATAATACAAGCCTAATACGTGCTTACTTAAGTTTACTTAACTTACTTAGCTTACTTAACTTACTTACTTAAGTATTAGGCTTGTATATATACTAGACAGCTGACATATATTACATGCTTAAATATTCTTTTTTTATTGTACTATATACGTATATAGATAATTGTACACCCAGACACGGAACAGATAGACTTGTTCATGTACACGAATATTTGTCCCGGGCGGAGATCAAACCCGCGCCTTTGCCTCTGCAGTTAGATTCCCTAACCACTCGGCTAATGGGTCAGTTAAAAAGTTTTTAAAAACACACTATAATTTCATTCTGTTCTGTTCAGACATAACATAAGAAAATAATATCATTTGACAGTTACAAATCTCAGTAGATACTTACAAAGTCCATTGTTGGAAAACAACAACAATAAAGAAAACAATTAAGCAAGAGTACTTAATACATATGTATTGCGACGGTAGAGACGATAGTAAAAGCCAGAGGCTTATTAACGCTGAATAAAAAGTATTCTAATTAGAAAACTGTCGGTAGAATACCCTGATATGTCACGCTCGAGGTGACCAGGGAAGTGCGCGGCTATAGCAAAGGCGTGCCGCTCTTCTCTCAGTCGCAGACATTCGAACTGACTTAAAACACGCAAATCGTGTCAAATTTTGTGTGGTACCTACTTTGTGAAAATCTGAAACGAAATCAATAAAGTGCTACAAATAGTGCAATAGACTTGGTGCAATAAAATTACTCGAAACCATCAAATCAATTCAAAATACTTAATTCGACGTAGAGCTCATTGAAACCAATGCACGGACTTACAAGCTTTTTGTGCGAACGTCTGCATGTGATTGGAATAAACAACACGGAGACACGAGTCATTTGACAGCCATTGGGAATAACGATGGCGCTGGAGTTCGTCGGCCCCGACGTGACCGTGCACCGAGACAATGTCTTTTACTTAAAATAAAAGCTATCCAGACGATCTTGACGGCTCTGAAATACAAGAAACGTTTGTCGTTGTCATAAAACCTACTTAAAAATGGAAATAATACAGTTATTTAAATAGCAAAAATGGTGGAGCAAATCACAATGCTAGAGGAATCTGAAGAAATCGATAGCCTAGACTTATTTGGGATTCGACCTAATGAAGAAGAATTCCTTGATAGTCTAGAGCCCAGCGCTTTGAGAGAAAAATATGATCTTAAGGTACAATCATAGAGCGAATGCTATGATATGATTACATGAATTTAAATACGGTTTACATTTTACAACTCATAAATGTTTGTTTTTTCAGTAAAATTCAATCTTTAAATAGTAAATTTTTTCTCAATTATAATATCATTCATGACAGCAAGTATCAATAGTGCAAATTATTCCTAATTTTGTGCTACCCTAGTTGCGATTTTTATTTTCTTACGTGTTAAATAAATACAGGTTTGTTAGAATAGTGATTATACTGGGAGAACTTTCACAATTTCATTTCTATATTGACAAACATTTTCGTAAGCAGTTGTATGCAATCTCTAATAGCAATGTGAACTAAAAATGTAAAACTTACAGAATTTTCTAGCTTTGGAAATATTAAATAAATAATATTTTTAAAAATATAACAATATATAAGCATAATACTTAACAATAACAATGATAATACTTGGGACATGCCACATAGCGCCATCTAGTCGCAAACTAAGATAAAGTCGCAAACTAAGACAACTGATATACATACTTGAATATTCTTTATAATATATACCTACATTCATAGATATTTTACATCTAGATACTGTACAAATAAACATGTTGATGCACACAAATATTTGTCCCGGACGGAAGTCGGGTCTATAACCACTCGGCCAATCGGTCAGTCTTGCTTACTTTGGGGCTATAGATGGCGCTGTGTGGGATGTCCCAGATATTATTAATATTATTTTAAATAAGGAACACTATATCGTACTAGGTGTTATAGATTTATAAAAACAACTTGGTTTGTGTGACCCAATGATTGCGTTCATCTTTCCAGAGCGGACATTTAATTTTCCTCATTTAATAAGTTTACCACTTCTATTTACCTACGAAGAAATTACATTAGGGATGTTCTTTATCTACAGTAGTACTAACTTTAATAACAAACTGTATCCATAGGTATTGTGGACATAGAAATTAAAATTCGTTTGGCCAAACTTTTCGCTGCTACGCTTCTATTATTATATCATATCATATCGTATCGTATCGTAGCATATCACACTGTGATATCACATCATATTATATTATATAATCATATTACTGCGACATTTTTAGGTTTCGCGTACGAAATAATTCTAGTTAGTAATTCAGTAATTCATGTCCGTCGAATAATAATAATATAGGCATGAGACATTTCGTACACAGGCATCTACCTAATTAGGCGAAGGTTGTACTGTGGGTACTAGACAACTTCTGTGTTTTGTGACGACCCAACGACTAAGTTGCAGCATTGGCAGACAGACAAATACAAACAGACACAAAGTTGATTTCATAAATGTTATGCTTTACCGACTCTGTACGAAACTCTAAAAATTTGTTATTTTGTCTAAATTAGTTGGTTTACATTCAGCGTTGAAATGGAAAGTATTACCGTCTGTCTTGTCTGCATTTTGATAGTCTGGCGTATTTTAAATTTGTTGTTGAGGCGCTCTGTAAGCTATGTATTAAATAGGTTTTAATATGATCGAGATTTTCATAATTGATGCCGTTGTGTTAATTTTTTTAGGCAACACAAAGCAACCAACCACCAAATGTGTTAGAGCTGACAGGAGGTGGGGTTTCACTCGGCGCAGCACTGGCCGAACACGCGGCGAGTCCATTTACCATACGGGTATTGAAGCTGACTTCAAACCAGTTGACCTCCGTACCTCCTGAAGTTCTTCAGCTTCGAGCTCTAACTCACCTAGACCTCAGTAACAACCACCTCAAATACCTGCCCAAGGACATTATAATGTTGTCGCAGTGAGTCATTTGCATGAATTTCTTATGAAATGTATTTAATATTTTCACTGATTTAATGTCATGTCTGCATGATATAGGTACCAACTTCTGTTGAGATACTACATTGATACAGGTTATATTGTCTATTAACAAATAAAAGATAACGTATTTTTCATTGAAACAACGACTATTTATGGTTATTATAGTCTCTGTAAAACGAGTGGCCATCAGTACTGCATAACTGGCATAATAATTGAGGAAAAATGAGGGAGGTTAATAACTACGTAGACCTACATATTTTTGTCAGTTACTGCCGCACAACGTATTTAAACAATATTAACCATAATAGTTGTCATTTCGATCTAAAATTATTCCGGAATTGCGAATTAGGTATATATACCTATATATTGCAATTTTCTGACTTAAGTAGGTACATTATTTGTCACTGACTCCGTGCCTCGGAGAGCCCGTTAAGCAGTCGGTCCCGGTTGCTGTCAATAGATGGCGGTCGTTACAGTCCGCCAACCCGCATTAGAGCGGCGTGGTTGATTTAAGCTCCAAGCCCCCTCATCTTGAGGGGAGGCGTAAGCCCCTGCAGTGGGGTATAAAAAGGGCTATAGAATGGAAAAAATTGCAATTTACAATCAAATTTTATGGCAGATCCGAAACCAGACACAAGTCGCATCGCAGTAACCAATTTTATGTGTAGCGGCGGGACGCATTGAAGCGAGGGGTAGCAAGCGCGCTTATAGCGTTGTATTCAGATCCGCTATAAAGTTTTACACTATCTGTACCTCATTATAATGAAGTACGTTGACAATGATTTAAAAATATTTTAAGTCAGTCCATACCAGTAAAGTCTTTGCTAGTCTAGAAAGCATCAAACGACAGGAATTTGCCAAGTAGCCTAGAAAGCATCAAATCGACGACAGGAAGTTGCGAAGCTAAATTATGACATTATTTCCACATGCCCCCCCTGTGATTGATCTTACAAAATCTCGGAACCCTTCCAAATAATGACAAGAATAAAATACAACGCATTTCATCATCAGCCCATTTTTACCCCACTGCAGGGGCTTAGGCCTCCCCCAGGGTGAGGAGGGGGGGACAACGCATTTAAATATGTCTAAATTACATCAGCCATCAACTATTGTTAAAAATACGAATTATTATAAAGACCTAATATTAATTTGACTATGATACTTTACTACAAAAAATAAGAAAAACATTTTTTAGTAAATACCTAGTTCAAATTATACGTGATTATACCAAAATGTTTCTTTAATTCTACATAAAATAAAACTGGCTAGTAAAATACATTTTTTAAATTATATTACACCGGCTGGTAAACTTTTGGAATATAGGAAAAACTAAAAATAAAATTAGTGCTTTAGTGACAGAAATGAAAGAAAAACAGGGGGAAATCGTAAATTATTACATTAAAAGATGCCAGATTTCAAACTTTAAACGAGAAATTGCTTACGGAGCATTGATTCGGGGAAGCTCACTACTTTTTTTCAGGGCGAATTCATTTTAACATTCCATAGAACGGCCGTTTGTATGAAAATTTGTAAGTATAGAATCGTCTTAATTCTAATAAACATTAAATCGCACAGTAATCTATTATTCATACTAAACTTTAGTTTATTACTCTAACTAAGCGTAGTCGTAACATATACATACCAGTATATGTACAAAAATTAAGTTGTATAACACAAAATCTTACTGCTCGAGTGCTCTCAAACTTCCGTGTCGAGAGAAATGGTATGGTGCGAATGATAAAATAAACTAGCGACCCGTGGCTTCATTCCTGTGGATCACAGATATGTATTATATTGTTTTCATCCCGGGGAGGCCTAAGCCCCTACAGTAGGGTACAAATGGGCTGATGAAGTGAAGACTCAGCCAATACGTAAAATAGGAAGTACTTCTCTTGCTCGGTTGCAGTTTTACTTGTTATGGCCGCAGCTTCAATCGTTTGATCAAAAATTTCCAATAACAATATTCCTGTGGGAATTTTTATCCAGTTCAATTAACTTCGTGCGAAAGTCAAATGGTTTCTTGACTTAAAGAAAGGATAAACAAACACACTTTCGCGTTTCAATATTAGTTAGGAATTGTGGATGATATGCGTACTATGTACGCACGTTATTTATCTGTTTTCGATACAAAATTGAATATGCCTTTTCAATCCTTAGGGGTCGATATTAGAAAAAAAACAAACAAGTGTTTAAAAAAATTTTTTGCTAAGTTTCAAGTCAATATGCGCGTTATTGTATTTTTTAATATTTTTACTCTCTTTTTTACCCTCTTAGTGGTTGAATTTCAAAATACCGCTTCTTAAGAGATACCTACATTTACCTATTTCTAAAATTTCTAAAATCAAGAGTTTCCTGGATCCTAATTCGGGCTATGCGTTGGTAAATATCTGTTTGTCAGTCAATTAGTTCATCACTCAGCCAGTAAGTCCCATCAGTATTTTTTGCAATTTCTTTCGCGTGGTTGTCACGATTTATACAGTTTCTACAATTTCAAAAGCTTAAACAAACACCCTAATTCTGGAATGAAAAGAATAAATACTTCAGCCGTTTCGGAGATAAGCTCGGACAACGAGACAGGCAGACGTTTGTCAAAAAGGAACTTATGTCATCTCTGACATATATATATATATAAATCGATAGATATTTATATGAGTATTTATCCTTAAAATTTATACACCTAATGAAAATATATGATACATTTTCAGGTTTTCAATGATAAAACGCATATTATTTTATTGAAATACGTAGATAAACTACGGAACAATTTTCAAATTACCTCACGTTTGGTTAGTTAGACAAAACAGGTCAGGTTGTCGCTGAAAATATAACATGTTGATAATGTTCAGCGACAACCTATGTTCATTCAAATTTTCCACCATGCTTCATTCAACCTGTCATGACTTTTGAAATGTTAAACCACTTTACATAAAATATAGCCTGTTCTAATAGTGCCTGTTTCACACGTTCGAACATACATATCTACCAACAAACAAACGAGCTAAATTTTCAAGTAGTGTAGGAGATTCACGTATATATAATAATAATAATAATAATAATAATAATAATAATAATAATAATAATAATACATGGGACTTTCCACACAGCGTCATCTAGTCCCAAAGTAAGCAAATATTATGCTTGTGTTATGGGTTACTAGACAACTGATATACATACTTAAATATTCTTTTTTATAATATATACATATATAAATATTTTTTTTTTCGAAGACACCACACATATAACAACCAAGACCCGGTACCAGTATCAATATTCATATATAGATGACCGTCAAAAATATCAAGCGTCAGACATATAACATAACGACACCGTTGGATGTAAACGCTGTAAAATATTGCTAGTACTGAATAAACAGGCGCTATATGTAGTCCTTCGAATTCTTTCAAATTGAATTTATTTATTGTCTTTGCCTTTTAATAGCATCTTGTATTGCTCTAAGATAATGTAGCTAATCTAAAAAAGTATTTAGGTTTTTTGAAGGTAATTAATTTTCAAATAAATTCATATGCATTTTCGATTGCAATTTCAAAAAACCATATAAATTTAAAAAAAAGTCAAGTTCGTTACGGGATGACAGCAAAAGTCTGGAAATTTAGTTAAAATAATAATTTGAATATCTATAATCCAAGAACTTTGTACGTTAATTTGGTACGATAAAGAAAAAGTAGATTTTGTTTACTGAAAACATGGACGGATCTACATAGATTTACCACGTCGTGACTCGTAACCTCAAAAATGAATGCAAAAAATATACGTCACTAGATGTTACGAAAAGTCATTATGAAGTAAAATTTAGTGTGATGCACATGTAAAAAATAGTTTTTATGTTATATAACTGCAAAATAACGAATTTCTGATTTATTCCTCTATATACTTGTGCTGTAAGATATTGCCTGTTTCCAAATTTCTAGACAGAGATTTATGTTATGAGGTAACTTATTCTGTGAGACATTAAAATTCGTATTGAAAAAACAAATAAAGATTCTGATATTACTAAATTACATGTCACGTGTGATTCAACTAAATGTTTAAAACAAGGAATGATAAATATTGATGAAATAGAGAAAAAAATATGTAATTCACCATTTTGTGGTGGCGGCCATCTTGGATTTAAAATTTGTCATAGTTTATAGTATTCTACTAGTCAAGCTCTTTCATTTGATACCCATACTGGTGTAGTATCGAAAAAAATATGTAATTTGCCATTTTGTGGTGGCGGCCATCTTGGATTTGAAATGTGTCATAAGGTATAGTATTCTACTAGTCAAGCCCTTTAATTTGATACCCTTATTGCTGGACTAGTGAAAAAAACATGATATCCGCCATTTTGTGGCGGCGGTCATCTTGGACTGATTTTCATCACATATAGTTAAAAACGCTCCCGACTAATTCACCATTCATATAAAAAATCCGCATCTAAATCGGTTCATCCGTTTGGGAGCTAACGATGCCACGGACAGATACACACACACGTCAAATTTATAACACCCCTCTTTATGCGTCGGGGGTTAAAAACACCTTCAGTTGAATAAATAGTATACCTTCTTCAGACGCTCTTGCATACATTTAATAAAGTTTTGAATAGCATACATATATATTCTGTTACTTTAACCACTTACAAGTGAAAAACGCGTGATCTGTCGCTGCATTACTTTTAGTTGATACTCATTGATGTTCATGAGTGAATGGCTTGATTGTATTAATTACTTTCAAATAAATTAGTTGTTACATTGATTTGTAGTTATTAGATCTCGATTTATTGCTTGTAATTTTGAGGATATATTTATGGAAGTTTGTTAAAATTAATGGTAATTTAGGTCTGTTTGTTTTAAGTGTGTTTATAAAGAATAACTGCATGTGACTGTTTTTACTTGAATTAATTTAAATTAAATTAAAAATTAATATGTAAAGTCGTGAAGGGAATTGAACCGGGTGCGAGGCCGAGTTAATTTTTTGTTGAATAACCATTTGACTAACTCTTATCGGTGACCGATGTTTGCACAACACTGGTGCCGCCGCAGACCAGGATGATATGGCGGTATAGAAATGTCGGAGACGTGGTTATTGGAATTAACTCCAAGGCAGAGTGAGACACAAATAATGTCGTTACCGTCAATATATCGCGGTTCACGGCGTATAGTCAGATTTGTTTAGAATTACAGTTAATAGGAATTGTTTTATTCTTTAAGAGTGTTGTCGCAATGTAGTTATAATAAATACCCCGAAGGCTTCCATAACCTTCATATCAGCTCATTATACCCCATTGCAAACACTTAGGCTTCCCTTCGGGATTAGGGTGATTGGAGCTTACGCTGCTGCAATGCGGGTTGGCGGATTTCAACGACTGCCATATAATGATGGCAATTAAATCTATAACCTAAACAAGTCCGATTTAATTTCATTCGTGTACGACCGCTTAGCCTAGTGGGTAGCGACCCTGCCTACGAAGCTGGAGGTCCCGGGTTCGAATCCCAGGTCGGGTCAGTATTTATATGATGAATATTGATACTGGTACCGGGTCTTGGTTGTTATATGTGTGTCGTGTCTTCGCAAAAATATTTATATATATAGAATATATATATTTTATACACACATATATATATATATATATATATAACAAAGAATATTTAAGTATGTATATCAGTTGTCTAGTAATCCATAACACAGGCATTATATTTGCTTACTTTGGGACTAAACGGCGCTGTGTGGAAAGTCCCATATATTATTATTGTTATTATTATTATTCAAATTTATTTTTAATAAAAATCGGACCAATCAAGTTAGAAGGCTTGGCTGCGATTCACTATGCTCCGCGACGGCCACTAGCTTTTGATCTGATAACCAACTGAACAAGCGTGATTTTTTTAAATAATAGTAAATAAAATACACGCTACAGGTGTAAGACAGGGATAGGTACTTTGTCTGTACCAAACTTTACAATACAGCAGTATAAAATGTCTTCAAACTTACAAATTGAACGGATATAGTCTCACGTATAAACTCCTTCTCGCATCTGCTCTGTAGCTTGACATTTACGGCAGATATACAATAAATGCTATTATGCTAAATAAATCTAGTATTTTTGCAAATATGGACTAAATCCCAAATATGACTAAAATTTAATGATTATAGAAATCCAAACTAATTTAAATGCTATCCGTCATTAGCAGATAAAATAGCATAGCATTAATAAATAATTTACATAGCATTAATGCTATTTTAAGTAAAATTTCCAAAATCTTAAACATGCAAGATACGGCTCTTGCTGTCATACCAAGACTTACAAAATGAAATTTTTGTAAGTACCTACATTCAAAGTTAATAACATGTAAGTACAGTCCCGTGTTAATGATAATTATTTTCTGATTTATTTGTTTTGTTTAAAATTCATTTTGTGGCTTTCTTCCACGCGCTACCAGCACGTCGTGATTATTTCTAGTACTATTCGGTGACGCTCGGCCGCTCTTCCGAAACGCTCTTGGCGTCTCGTAGCCTTCGGTGTGCCTTCTCCGACGAATCATATTTAGTTAACGGCGACTTATTAATATTATGTGGAACACCGAGTTGCTATGAACACACATAAAATCCTGTTTCACGAAAAACAAATAATTGGTTGGAAATTGGAAAAGCTGGTTGTCATTAGGTAATAATTTATTGATCCTAATGGAACATTGAATTTAAAAATATTTTAAATTCATATGTTTTTATGTTCAATAACAATAGGTGTTTTAAAAGCATGAAGTATAGTATCAATTCTTTAAAAATGTCACTGGAGTAATATTAAGCCGAAGCCTGTATTAATTTAGCAACATTAACTTATAATAAAATTGTAATAATAAAGTTGTATTATACTATATTATTATAACAAAATGTTTTCATCATCTCCCAAATTTCAATATTATAATCTTTGGTGTAAATAATATACAATATGTGTTATTTTAGTAACACTCAGTAATAAAATACTGCGAAAAGACACCATAAAACTATAGTCTTAGCTTGGGAGTGCTCGGGTGACGGCCGATTATCGGTGAACACGTTGTTCATAATTCTCTTGGAAAAATAGTTTTACCATGAAAAGGTGTATAAAGCACATTTTGTTTTTCTAAATCGACTATTTGTCATTTCTACGTACTTAAATTATAACGGTACCTCGCAATTTTCATCTATGGATTATTCAGATATACTGGCAGGAACATAGGCCACTAACATATGAAAAAGAAAACTATCCAAATGCGTGTCTCGGATTTTGCACAGTGAAGAATTCCATAGTCGAACAAGTTTAACCTAAAATGTCGCATTACATCGAAAATTATACAACATGACGTATGAAAATCAGTTTTTCTTGAAATTGTTTGACCATATTCAAAAATTTAGGGGGGGGAGGGAGGCATATTGTTAACTATTTTAGAAGTTCATATCTCACGAAATATTCATCTAAAATTAAGTCATGAAGGGACCTTTATTGCTGCATTTTCGAAGATGTGTCTACTAATGCTAACCCGTATTATTATATGTATTTTTTTTTTCAGTAGGTACGTGGAGAGGCATTACTAAATAATTTAGTTTTCGTAATGTTTCTTCAGAATTTAAAGACAAATGAAAACTTTTATTAAACTATTTATTTTATTAAAGCACACATACTCTATTGGTCTGACGTCATTTCAATTGAATATTTTGATTTGCCGACCATACAAATAATTGGAATGGACGAACATTTCATCAAGCAATTTCAGCATATTGAATATCAACAATCAATTCGATCTAACTAGTTGGCCCGCGATGCGAATGATACGTATAGCCATTCACCGAATGGTAATATAACTTGGCAATAATTAAATACGATTACTTGTCAATAAAATATATTTATTTATTTAGGAAATTAGTAAAGTTTTGTGTTTAATTGTTTTACTTTCAATAGAGTGAAATAATTAAATACTGTGTTTTGCCTCACAATTTTTTTTTATGAACCGTCGATCGTGCATGCCCATAAGGAGGATCAAAGGGTTGTCTGGGCTATCTACTTGTCAAGCCCAGCGATAAATCTAAATCTAAAATTTTTATTGTTTTGAAATTGTGAAGTAAAACACAGCATTTAATTATTTCATTATTTTTAGAGGTTCTAATATTTCATACTCTTTTATTTATAATTTCATTTTGTCTCAGCTCTTTAAAAAAATAATATTTTTTATGTAGATATTACTTTTTAACTATTAGTAGGCCTGTGCTGAATAGTGGCACGTTCATAGATTCCGAAACAATGTTTAAAAATAAACAATTGCCAATCTATTTACAACAATTTTTATAAACTTAGATGTAGCGTATAACTTTTGTTGTTGGTGACGTAATACAAAGCTTGTGACTTCTATCCCTTACCACACTATGTCACATTTTCTAGACCCTATCCTTCTTCCTTCATGTGTTACATAATTTATGGACGGTCTATTCGTGTATGACGTAATTGCTTTATATAATCCTGTTGTCTCACTGTGGTGTCATCTGTGCTTCCTATCCTATTTATATTGGTAGAGTTTTACAAAGAGATATAATAATAATACATGGGACTTCCCACACAGTGCCATCTAGTCTCAATGTAAGCATTTATTATGCTTGTGTTATGGGTTACTAGACAACTGATATAAATACTTAAATATTCTTAATAATATATACATATATAAATATTTTTGCGAAGACCAACAAACATATAACAACCAAGACCCGGTACCAGTATCAATATTCATCATATAAATACTGACCCGACCTGGGATTCGAACCCGGGACCTCCAGCTTCGTAGGCAGGGTCGCTACCCACTACGCTAAGCGGTCGTCAATCAATATTTTATCCTGGAACGTCATATGTATCAAATGTCTGCTTTTCGAATGCACCGCTTGCCATAAAATAAATAAATAAATAAAATGTCCATAATATATAACATTCGCGTTTCTATAGCTATGTAACTAAAACTAAGTGTTTGATTGCATCAGAGGGCTACAGTAGCACTCAATATGCCCATAGAAGTACGTAGATTGCTGTAAGACGATTTCCGTTGTGTGCTAATTTTTTTAAGTGAGTGCTTGCGTATAGTACGCGTCGTTATCAGCATCTATGCGTCGAAGCGTGCCGTTGCGTTCACTCACTACACTCCACTATCTGAAAATCAATATAAATTGCTCGATGAATTTATTTTCAATTAATAGGTAAATACGAGTTTATACGTACATCCCTATGTACGTCACAGATAGTTTCTAATTATATAAACAACTTAAACCCCAGTACGTTATAAAGTTATTAACAATAATAATAACACACACACACAATCACAACAACGTCTAGGTCCCAAACTAAGCATTAGCTTGTATTTTGGGTACCAAGCGATGACACCACATACATATAACAACCAAGACCCGGTGCCAGTATTAATATTCATCATATGGATACTGACCTGACCTGGGATTCGAACCCGGGACATCCAGCTTCGCAGGCAGGGTCGAACAATAGAAGAAAACAACAATAATTGTCACTTCATACACAATACTGAAATAATAGCAACAGCGTTAATTATATGTACAAATAAATATATACGTACTATACTACTATACGTTTATTAGGCTATTATATTTACTATAAACTAGTAACAAAGTGGTCTTCTAAATAGATTGAAATAATTAAATAACTGGATACCTGATAATCCTATACAACAAATTTCAGATTTTTATTAAGTAACCGTCGTGAGTGACACGTAGGTATAAACTGCATAGTATCATAGCCACGCAAGACTGTTAATCAAAACCATATATTTTAGTATTTTTTCAAAGTGAAAAATATAGTTATTTCGTAATCCTAAGATCATACTCGTTTTAGAAAATCGCCTTTTTATTTTTTTTTTTGTTTCATGTGTTTTTTTTCGTCGTAGGATTGTATATAATTTTTGAATTTATTATATTTCTTCATCATCAGCCCATTTTTACCCCACTGCAGGGGCTTAGGCCTCCCCCAGGGTGAGGAGGGGGGCTTGGAGCTTAAGTCCACCACGCTGCTCCACTGCGGGTTGGGAACTGTAACGACCGCCATCTATTGACAGCGTCCGGGACCGACTGCTTAACGCGCCCTCCGAAGCACTGCAATGCTTTTTAAAGATTGCTAGTCCTGCGCACAATATCAGTTTGACGTTTAAAGTTGACGATTAGATATTATAGAAAATCTGTTTTTAAGGAACTTATTTATGGCAGCGTCCCTTGTACGACAAAGTCGTAAACTTATCTAAAAACCTATGTATTAAAAAAAACCGGCCAAGAGCGAATCGGACTCGCGCACGAAGGGTTCCGTACCACCATACAATATAAAAAAACTAACGCGACGTTAATCGAACTTAACCATTAATCGTTATTATTATGTAGTTTAAGAATTATTGTATAAATATATTTCATTTTGATTTCGTTAGTTATTTAGAAGGCGCTCGATTCTCTCTGACTAATCCCAAAAGTAATAACATGAGTGCACTGATAGCTAGAGAAAATTTTTATTACTTATTTTATTACAGTGAACCTCTGACTTTTAGTATCGATTGTGAAGAAAATAAGCTCTGCAAAGGAAAGCGTAAATTTATAGTACTTAGTAATACAATATAGTTTATATTATAAAATGTTTTTTTTTAATTATCTTTTACAACAACATCACAAAAATAAAATGCATCTAGTTTTCGCTTATTGGCTAAACGCTATCTGTCATTTTCTATGGAATTTTTACAAACTTTTACTTATAAAAGTATATTTTATAAGTTAATTTATTACTCGTTAAATAATACAGTCTAGTTAGCTGTGATTATTAGTTTTCCTTTTCACTACGTTATATATACTCCTGTCATAAATTTTTTCCACATATCCGAAAACAACGGTTTAGCTGGTAGAGGGTGGGCGAACACATGACTTTAACAAAAATTAGGTCTTTAGGAGTGCATATCTCAAAAACTGTTGATTTAAATAAAAAAAATTGTTTGAAACCTTTATATCATTTTTATATCATCTATATATTGCCAATAGTTTTCGAGGAAACTCACAGACAGAAGAAAGACGGACGGACGGACATGGCGAAACTATAAGGCTTTCTTTTTTTGCCATTTGGCTACGGAACTCTAAAAAACGCATCAAAATAGGCTCAACCGTTTTTGACAAACTTATATATTATATTGTTGCGTCTGGTAGTTCATAAGGAAATATACCGTCTCCATTCCGCCATGGGTGAAAAACATTCGCGTAGGGCTAATACAAATCGCAGTATTAATTTGTTTCAGATTACAACCTGAAATTTTTGACCTGTTCGGACATTGTGTAAACAAACAAATTAGTAAATTATGAAAAAGTTTTAGCAATAACTAAACACACGATACGGCATTTACATCTTATTTTGTTTGACAATGCAACCAAACAAGAGAACGCCTAACTCAACAGGATTCAAGTAGGCGGATTAGCTCAGTTTCAAAAGAATGGTTTACGCTTCTATGATAAGTATCTAGAAATAATAATAATTGTTTGTAACCATGACACCAATATAAGCTACGTAAACGTTAATTAACATTTACGTATATTCAAAACCTGGAATCAACAATGCCTTGTTAAAACGTAGGTACTTAATTTATAACATAAAACTATTTATATAACATCCTCCTACTTCAATACTCCCACTCCACCTCAGTCACTCCGAATATTTCCGAAATGCATCTGTTAGTTTAGTTCGGTTATATTTTTGTAACGTCCAAGTCTTTTACCTATATTTCTTAAGTAGTTGAAAATTGAATAATTTATTTTTACGGTTTCGTACCCAAAATGTCAAAAAGAGTCTATAGTAGGTAAATCGCGACCCAAGGGCGGGGGCAAGGACCCAAGAACTAATTTTATGTTCGGTAGGTGTTGGTACCGAACATAAAATCTGTTCTTTCTGTAAAATCTGTAAAATCTAAAATCTGTGTAGAATCTGCTGCGTTTTTTTATTTTCTCGATACCTCTGTAGTCTTTCTGCATTAGGTTTAGATTAGGTTTTCGAAATTTATTTTAGCATTTTATGCCCGTATAGTCCAATTTTTTTTGATCCAATAAGTTTTTTTAAAAAATAATTATGCGTTAGTGCAAATAGATGAAGCAAATTTTGAGGTACTTCTTATAATGCAAATTTTAAAAAACATCGTTATTTAATTTCTTTTTTAATTAGAGAAATTTTTTTTATTGATTAACTAAACAACGAGGCTGCTATTTATTCTGGTCGAAGGCCCAGTGGGATATAATACTAAATGACATGCACAGCTTGAAGTTGTGATATTTAATAAAATCTAGAAGGGTTCAACTCAAGTAATTAAATAGAAGAAGAAGTCATGGCTACGGGCACGGGAACGGAACTTGAAAACAAATTTTTAAGGACGTTATCTACGTAGACGCAGCCAGAGCCGCGGGCAAAACCTACTATAAAACTGAGTAATACAAGCCATACAACTATTACGAATGAGCGTTTCTTACCTTTGTACATAACCTAACCAAGCATGCAGTTACTTAGCCGTTTCAAGTACGTAGTCGGTCAGTCGCCGTGAACCGCGGTGGCGAACCAGTATCGTCTCGTATTTTTGGTACGTTATTTACGTGTGTTAAACAATGTTACTGACTATAATCGATTCAACTATCGTGTGCGCGTGTCGGTTACGAAATACGCTGATCGGAAAGTTATTCGTTTGTTCTACATTTCGTTGAAAGATTTTTACGGAGCTTGGAATACATAATAGTGAGTTTCTTTGTTAGCTTTCAGTCACAGTTTCGTGTACCAATTTAGCTGTGCGGTTTGTTTTAAAGATTATAATTTTTAATAAAAAAAAATTTACTATTAATTATATAATAATAATAATAAATTGACTTGTCGATCGCAGGTATTTTGTAATAAAATCTTAAAATTTTATTCGAACACTGCATTATTTTAAATATTATACCTGTTTGGATTAAACGAATTTGTTTAATCTTATATCATAGGTATTAATTAATTTCCTTTCAAGTTGCAGGTTCTATAATTATTTAAATATTGTTCAAATAGCATATATTACACAATAGTTGTCGTACCATAGTCTTGCATAGGTATACTACAAAGTAAATTGCACATAGGTACATTACTACGTATAGATTGGTTGTAATAGGATATTTGACTATTTAAAAAAAATGTCTGAAAAAGTTTTCTTTATACTATATAACAACAGTAAAATAATATAAAGAAATAATTAATTATTAAAAAAGTTATGAATGTTTAAAATGTCCCGTTAGATAGAGATAGCAATACCGTACGGTGTTTTTTTTTCAGGCTTTTTAAAATAATGTTAAACTTCTTTTTTCAAGAAATAGACAAAGATAAAACTTTTAATAGCTAATAAGTACCATACTCTTCAACCCAATTTAATTTCGTTTGTAAATTTTGTTATTGTGCAAAACATATGTGTTATAATATAACATATTATGTTCTTGATAAATATAATGTTTTCAATGTAAGTCGAATATTCTATTACAGTTAGATATGAGCCAAATTATATTCATATAAAAACAAAGAAAGACTATCAAAAAGATCCATGTAATAATATATCAGTGGTATAGACTGATTCCACATGCAAAGTACTTGGAGCGCGCGGCCGTAGTAAGTAAGTCATCTTCGGTAGTAACGCTAGTATACGTATATTTATGTAGTTACGAACAAATATCTTTTTTATTCATAGATTTGCGTATATATCAAATCTATTAGACACACGTAAACTTCTGTGACATTTTAATACCTTTTTTTAAATTAACTAAAACATTTTTGTTCGCTCTCCCGACGCTCGCGGTAGTAATTGTCGGGAAGTGTCCTCTGCCCCACCGCACCGCTTCTTCCCACGAGTGTCACGAGCACATTAAGCAGTCGGTCCCGGACGCTGTCAGTAGATGGCGGTCGTAACAATCCCCAACCCGCAGTGGAGCAGCGTGGTGGATTTAAATTTCAAGCCCCCTCCCCCCGGGGGAGGCCTAAGTGGTGTAAAAATAATAACCTACAGTGGTGTAAAAATGGAATGATGAAGAACCTACTTTGCCACATGGTTGAAAAGTGCAGGAAGACTTCTGACCGCTCGCTCTCACTGCTCTTAACATTTCTTCTCCCCTTTTGATCTAATTTTATAAGAGACATACTTGTAAGTGTAAAAGGCCCTAACTTAAATCAGAATTATGTATAGGCACTATAATAGTATAAAAAAGCGAAAGTGTCTTTGTCTGTTCGTTACGTTTTTACAGCTAATTCACGGAACCGATTTTGATGTTCGGTATAGAAATAGATGGAACCCTGAGAAAGAACATAGGCTGTTTTTTACTGGGAAAATAAGACTGTATGTTTGTTACCAAGTTCGCATGGATAAAACCAAGTAAACTTCTCCACTTTTGAACCTCATCAGAAATTGAATCAGTTTTCAGTTGCTTTCTAAGCAATTAGTAGAAACCGTAATTGAATTATTTATATGATCAATATCGTGTATATCAGAGAAGTCCCTAATTTTCTTCGTTAAATTTGGTAAGTCACGGTGGGCGCGTTAATGGGCCACGAATTAACATACAGCCGTTCTCTCGCCGACTATCTGCGAAACTGCGAGAACATTGTGTCAAACTTACGCAACATAAACGAACCATACCCTCAACTAGTGTGTTAAGAATGCTTTGTTGGCACTATTGTTTTCAATTTCACTCGTTTTATTTATTATTATAACTCTCTGAAACAAGATTACGTAATACAAAGATGAAATTTGGTACAAACTTTTGTAAAAGTCGGTTTACTTTAATGTATTAAAGTAAATATAAGAAAGTATTTTTACCTAATAATTGATACATGTAAATTAGGTTAAGCATCTCTATCTGTGCTCTCAATTTACCCTCTTCCTATTAGTAGCGATATAAGCGTATGCATTCTATGTCAAGACTAAGGAATATTTTATAATTTACTTCAAAGGTGCAACATGGCGAAAAGCGAATCAATTGATTCGCTTTTACTAACAATACACAACAAACTATATTTTTATTTAGAATGTTCTAGATTTTATCACAATATGTCTATACTAAATCTTTTTGTTGTAACTATAACTCCAAATACACTAACAGTTGCCTTAATAACAGGTAACCACGAAGAAGTTTTGACTGTAGATAAGAATTCAACGAGCGGTGTCGTATTGGATACCACGAATGACATTAATTTATAATAATAAACGATGTAGACAGTACATTGAAAAATGGCTTTGAAGTGTGACTTAAACCAGTTGTTTTATTTTTCAGATTAGAGGAACTGAACGTTAATGACAACGGGTTACGAACTCTAGGCAGCGCTTTACAGCTACCGCGTCTACGCACACTGAACGCTACAAGAAATCTTCTAACAAGTTTACAAGTAATTTTACATAATAATCATTAGTAATATAACGATGAAATATTAGCGTTTTTTTTACGATTAAGTTATATTAATTTATCAGTTAGATTTTTACAATATAAGTAATAAAAGTATAAGGCTAAACACACGTTGCTTTTTTATCGGGGGACCTCTTTGATACAGATGAACAAAATATCGTCATATAAAAAATTTAAAGCAAATATATCTGAGTGATGGGGTAGCCGCTCGTGAGAATTGATGTGAAACATGTAGGCATTTTAAATTTTAGGCTCGTTTTATGTACGGAGTAATTAAAGTTAATTAAAGAGTAAAGTTAAAATTATATAATTGGATATAAGACGGAGAAGTACCGCAAGGTTTTGAGGACCTTTTGGTTTTTTTTTGTAATATTTCCAAATTCTGATCTTTATACATTTTTCTTTAATTAAATTTGTTTCATTTATACTTAATCAGACCCTTTTGGTTTCACTTTTCTTAAAATCGATATGATATTAAATTGTAAAGTGCGATTAAAGCTATCCTTTATTATGGGAATACTGAACCAGGACTTCATTGTCTCTCTAATCAACAGGTTTAGCAGTATAAATACAACACTTTTCTTTCTATTGTCACCCTGAGAGAAGCGTTCATTATCAGTCGAGCAATGGATAATCCCTACAGTAAAAAATAAGAAAAAAAATAATAAATAACGAAGAGGAAGAAAATATGCGTCACCACAAATTATAATTTCTGTAACGTAATTATAATGACGCGTAGTTTCAATTTCAATCAATTGCTCTACTGAAGGTGAACGAGCATCTTTTTTTAACGAACACTTTTCTCAGTGCAGGTTATACACTATCGGTCTTGGTCAGTATTTAGATGGGTGATCATTATTTATAAATTAATTTTCTCATTGTTTTTAATATGGGAATCGCTCCATCGACCAAGTACAGACTCGCAGACTTCTGGTTTGAATTCTTGCGATTTCACAATTTTCTTTATTTACTTACTGAACACTTCGCCGAAAGCGGTTGACTTTTTAGAAATTTTCGCCTAGAGACCTAAGTGCTTGTCCAAATGCTGTTCGAAAATTGTCAAAATGGCGATCATCTACTTCCTGTCACTCATTTCGGTATTATTCACGAAATAAGTCCTATCAAGTACGGCATACTGAATGCAAAGATGTTTACACATTAAACAATTGTCAGTTTTTTTAAATAACAATTATTTATGGATAATAATGGCTCTGTAAGAGTAGTCGTTGCCACAACAGAAACCAGTACAATAATCTAGATCTACGAGGTCAGCGACCTCGTTTGACCGAGATACAATTTTTAACATAAACAGTAATAATTTGAAAAATAAAATTTATTTAAACTTTATTTTTACCTATATTTTTTTATGTATATGTTATTTTTATTTATTAGTAGGTATCCTATCATCTTATTTATCAAAACGGTACCCTAATAAAAATACAGTGCGTATAAAATATTCTGGGGGATTTTTATTTAAATATTAAGTAGTCTTTCTATTAGCTTGTTCGCTAATTTTTCTGATAAAGCTAATATAGTTTGTCCGAAACCGTTGTACCGCGTCTTAGGTATGTGTGCGGCGAGGAAGGAAGGCAGCTCCTTAGCGTTGACGACGGACTGACACAGAGCAGATCTGCCTCCCTCAGCGCCGCGCACATACCTAAGCTAAGGCGCAGTACAGCGGTTTTGGTAAAACTATAGTAATAAGTAGTTCTTTTTTCCCCTAAAACACGAAAAGCAAATAAAAGTGTTTCGTTCATTATGTCATTTATTTATTTATATTAAGATTATTGGACCTTGACATTATTGAGACTTATTGATGTTCCTTGGGGAACACCAAACCAAGTTTTGATATTGAATAAATAAATAATAAATAAATAAATTCAAAAAAAATTCAAAAGTACCTACTGCTACGAGAGTGTTTCACTCAGTACACCGTCCTAAACACTTCTTACCATGGCGATATTTTCATGGGCGTGGATCAACCATGGACTTGTATTGAAAAGTATTGACGTCAATTATGAAAAATTTCAGGAAGTCACCGAGATGGGTCTTGTAGACGACAAAACCGACCATCGCGCTCCCGTGACCAGTGTTGACCTCAGACACAACAAACTGAAAGGCAGCATTATATTAGGGAATTATGAAGTAAGTTTTTGTAGAAACCTATTTATTTTAAAGTCGGACATTATTTGAAACAATTGAAAACGAATAATTTGGAACATTTATTATTGAATATCATAAATAAGAAAAATTACAAAAACAAAAAACAAAACAAATAAAAATCTTGCTATTTTAATATTTATAATTAGTAACTAATGATTGTAAAATATTCGACCAATTCACTAGAAAGTGCGCTATAATAATGCAAAATCATATCACTTTCGGCAGCATCTCGTTTCTTTGGATGTGTCGCACAACGCAGTGGAAGTGCTGGTGGTATCGGCTCTCTGTGGTCTACGCGAACTGCGTGCTTCACATAACTCTTTGCAGCATCTCGCCGTACACGGAGCCGCCTTAACCATTCTATATGCGCCGCATAATCGTTAGTAACAAAATAGTTTGTTTCTTTATATTTATATAAACCATAGAGGTTGGAATCACACGCTTGTGCGCTAATATTGAGAATTGCTTAGAAGAAATTTTCATGCATAACTCGAGTCGGCCTATTTTAAAGAGGGTTGGAGGGATTCAATAGGAACAGAGTTGTATTTCATAGTTTTGAGTGCACGTACACATATCATGTCCCTTTTAGTGTGTTAGAAATGAACGTGCTAAGTTTAAAATTCTAACCAAATTCATGAAGAGCTGCTGTAGAAATTAAAGCATCATAGACGCTCACGCGTTATTTATATTAAAACATTATATACTGTACTAGCGACCCGTCCCGGCTTCGCACGGGTAGCAGAGCATATAAGCCGTTGTGTTTTTCTGCGTAGTGTCCTATCAGGTTATTGCAACGAACATGTGAATAGAATTTAATAAGATTTGATTTTGATTTTGATAAGATGGATTTTGATGAAATCAGGTATAGAGAGATTTTTAGATAGTTTCAGAATGTTCTAGAAAGTGTAACAATGTCCTGGAATGCCGCTTCCCTGTAGTACAATCGTGTAGTTCACGCAAGAGAAGCTGCGGACAGAAAGCTAGTGCTAAATAAAACCTTTAGGTAAATAGAAGAAATGATAACAGTTATATTCGTAAATCACAGATTTCCCATTTTAGTTTTAAAAGAGCAAGGCAGTACTGGAAAAGAAAAGCTTTGGAAACAATAAGAATGCGTTTATATAATTCGTCTGAAGTCAAAATCGTAAATATGGTAATCTATTTGTAATCGTAGCCTAAGGCAGCTCGTGTGTAGCTACCAGCGTTGTTTAATGCATCGTGTATTTAATTAATTTTAGTAATATTTGTTTACAGAGCTGGAAACATTGACAACTTCAGTACCACCAATAAATCTGGTGGAAATAAACGTGTCACACAATCGACTCAGCTCGCTGCCTCAGTGGCTCAGCGGTTGCTCAGATTTGACCACGCTACATGCCTCGGACAATCAACTAACATCGTTACCAGAACATCTATTCTGTAGTGAGCTATCCAGCCTACGCAGTTTGCATCTTGCCCATAACAAGATAGCAAATATTCCTTCAATGCCGCGCTTAAGAGCACCGTTAAAGGAATTGCTTCTACATGATAATCGAATCCAATCGTTGCCGGAAAATTTCTTTTCCGTATGTGACAGGTTATGTATTTTAAACCTATCGAATAACAGATTGAACCGACTTCCAGCTGCAAGAGGACCTTCATCACATTGTTTAGAACGTCTATACTTGAGCATGAATTGTTTGACTGATGACGTAGCAGACGTAATAATAGCTTTTAGAGGAATAAAAGTATTACATTTAGCTTACAACTGCTTAACAAGCATACCCGATAGTTGTATTAATTTTTGGCCAGAAATTGAAGAATTAGTATTGTCGGGAAATTCATTTACAAGATTGCCCGAAAACATGCCACAGCTGAATAATATCAAAATAGTAAGGGCACATTCAAATCGACTGCGAACTGTGCCGATGTTTGCTTGTAGTGCTTCTATAAAAATTTTGGATCTAGCGCACAACGAGTTAGACACTATAGATCTAAGATTACTTGCTCCGAAGCAACTAAAGTTTTTAGATATATCCTGCAATAAAAAGCTACAAGTTGACCCTTCTCAGTTTCATGCATATAGATGTCAAAGACCGATGAGTCTGGTAGACGTCACTGGTAAAAGTTCTTTGCCTTGGTCACAAAAAAATGAATATCATGAGGAACTTAACGGAACTTCTTTATGGACTGCAGGTTTTTCTGAATGTCCGAACAAATCATTGCAATTGTGCTGTGCTCAGATTCGTCTTCCGGCGTTTTGTAATAAAGAAGGTCTTTTTGCCATTATAGATGGAGAAAATGATACTGAAATACCTAGACTACTTCAGTCATCATTACCAGGTCTTCTTTTAGAAGAAAAATCAATAAAAGAAACTGTAAATGAATATATGAAATACGTTGTTCTATCGGCACATAGGGAACTTAAAGAAAAAGGACAAAGGAAGGGAGCCTGTTTAATAATGTGTCATTTGTCACCGATGAATTTGCATGAAAATGCATTTGGTCATGTACCAAGAAAATATAACATGAGACTGGCAAACGTAGGGGACACTAAAGCCGTACTGAGCCGACGTAGCGGTGCTTTATGTCTTGGCGTGGAAAACAATAAACGACTAGGATATTCGAACCGATATCCCAACACTGTTCCCGACCCAGATGTGATACAAACAGTCATTAAGGAAGATGATGAATTTCTCATAATAGGTAACGGAAGCTTTTGGAAATCTATCAGTATGGAAACAGCAATATCTGAAGCTAGAGCCGAAAGGAACCCCGTTCTCGCAGCTAAGAGGTTACAAGATTTAGCTCAAAGCTATGGTGTTGAAGAATGCATTTCGGTTTTAATTGTGCGTTTTGATAATTGCCGTTCAGATGTTGATTTGTTGATGCGAGAACTTCGGCAAACGATCGGAACTAATAAAGCAGTGTGTAGGCCTGATTGTTGCTGTTCGAGAATTGAAGCATGCTGTCACTCCATGTCGCCACCTAAACCGAGTAGTGATCGGTCTTCACCTAGCGGCCAGAGTGATCGACCACCGAGCGAGCTCATCGGTCCTCAACATTACGCTAGTGTCAGATCACAAACTCGGGCTTCAGAGCGTCGTAGTTGCCGTGGTGGCGTTGCGCGCGCTATTCGAGTTCGAGTAGAAGAAGACAAGGAAGAAGAGAACAGAAGTGAAGAACGGCCACCCTCAGAAGAACAGTTCAAATGCTGGGAGTATATGCTCGAACAAAATACTCAGATGATATTCGATAGAGAACTAGATAACTTATCAAAAGGAATCAAATCGAACGTTAGTAGTCTACGTAACGTGAAAGGTTTGTCCGGAAGCAGCCCTCAACTGCACACAGCAGGTCGGCAAACCCGAAACAGTGTGCCTTTTCTCTCCAAACATTTCGGTAGTGCTCGATCGTTTGGCACCGCTCTGAAACCTGATTTTCGTTTCGGATCCGGAAGAATCCCTAATGGAGGTCCGAATGCCGCTTACTTCGGTTCTTTACAGAGACTAATGCCCTATCATTTGGAGTATGATTTTGCAGTGATACAAGAGAAAGCAGCGCATTCGCAAGATTCCTTAGATCTAGAAGGTCGCATGCAACAATACTGGGGCGTCGCCACTACGGAGTTGTGAAATTGTAATACTATTGGCATAAATAAAATCACGGTCGAAGTACCATCCTCGTGTAATTAATACCATTTCATCTGTCGACTAGAATTTATTTTGCACAAAAATTTCACTATAATCTAACCTATACTAATGTACGTATATACATGAGAACATAATAATATGTACAGTATTGTGATAGTTTTCAATTTTTTTTTTTCTTATATACGACATAATATTGTGTAATAATAGAAATACTAAGAAATAATTTTTAATCTGTTCATAAATAACTACGACATAGGTATCTATTACGTTCTGACGCTGAACATGTTCAATATATACATTTTTTATCGATTAAGGCTTTTAAAAGTTAATACTCACAAAACCTAGTCCTAATTTCATACATCTTTTTCCAAAGGTATGAAATACAAATATCAACAGTTTTTTTATTCAAATCAAATGATAATCGCTCTTACTTAAAAATTTTGTGATAATTTCGTAGACGGTAAAATATTCTATTAAATATTTTTAGCTTAACATTGTGAATTTGTTTTTATATTAAATATTTATATCTGTATTTAATGGCCAGAATTATATGGTAACATGGTAATAATCTTTAAATTGTAAATAAAATCTCGATGAATGTAATTGTACAGTTTTTCAAACAAGATGCTTCTGAAACTATACTTCTGAACTTATCTAAACAGATAATAATTAAATGCTTTAAATGAAAACAAATAAAAACCCCAACTTATCATACAATTGACACTTAACTTGTGGGGTGTATCTTTTGTTATCGTTATTTTATCAAATAACTATTTCATTTCAAACCTCTTTTTTAATATGTTTGGATTGTGTTTCTGGTCACAGCTCTCGCTTAACGACTAGTTCTAGAGGCTGTACGGGTAAGGGTAGGGCTAAAGGATGAGGGTAAGGTGATGGTGCCGGCGGATGCGGCGGTGGAGCGGGATGCGCGTGCGCCGGCGGTGGCCGCCGCTAGGGGAAGGCTCGAGGGGAGTAATGATGAGGTTCGCCAAGCCACGAGTCCGGCGAGGGCGGAAAGTCCGGGTACCCGCCTGCTGCAGGTGACGATGAACTGCTCAAATCAGACGCGCCACCTGCGCCTGCACCGCCTAACGCACCGCCGCTTATCGCTTGTCCTTTAAGAAAATATAATATTATAGTCATCAAAATACTTTTGCCACTAAAGATATTATCATTAAATTTGTAACAAGGTGATGTCTGTAGATCGAGTTATCCCTATACAAAAAGAAAAATAGTGATCAGCGTAATGTTAATACGTGAAACAAAGAAAAACTTGAAAAACAAAGAAAGATTTTATGATTTTATTGAATACATGATTAGTCATGTACTCAATAAAATCATAAAATCTTTTAAAGAGCAATGTATACCTACCTATATACTGGCTGCCACAGAAACTAGTAATTATATATGGAGCCTTAATGTCGATTATAATAATAATTACGACGAATAACTACGAACGACCCCCGTGCACGGAAAGCTTTATACAATATGGTAATAATAGTAGTCCGATACTTTATCGGACTACTTAGATGATATGCCCAATAATATTAAAGCATTTTTTGTTCGAACAGTTGTTCATTTAATTTTTAAACCACAGCACCTTTCCAGTGACGACTTTGCGGGTAAGGCAAGTGAGGGAAGTCTCGCTTAAATTAACTGATTATACAATAACAAACTATCAGTAAATATTTGATTTTAAATTATTCATTATATACACATAACTGTAAAGCGAAAGTTTTGGAGTAAATTTTCAAGACCAATTGTACGTTTAATTATTCGTTTAATTAAAACGAAGCTCAACCTCACTTGCCTCACCTGCAAAGCAGCTACCAAATACTGCGTATTCTTTTGGGAGGAACGAGCACTTTTTTGAACGCGCCTTTCTTGGTCCTTTTTGAGCCCATAAAGTAATTAATTAAGTCTTGTGACGTATTTTAAGATTTTTACATAAGTATGAAATAATAGTAATTTGTGCAAGTCGAGAACAATTTCGTTTTTATTGCGAGTGCTAGTTCCAATCTCGAGCAAGCGAAGGACTCGAAATATGAATTCAGAACTCTAATTCTAAGCGTAGTAAAGTCTAAAATGCATGAAAACAAAATAATTGCTTCGGTGTGACACATACAACTTTTCACCTCACTAGTGAGAAAATACATGATATAAGATAAAATATTGTAATTTATTTTACAGGTTTCCGAACAGGTGTTTGTAAGTCTAATCATTAAATATTTTATAGGCTTTCAAATATTTTTCGTACAACTTTTCCGGAACAATGTTTAGTTCAGCAGTAGTTCAGCGCTAAAAGCTTGTTTCTTTAACATTGTTGGTGTTAAATTACAATCATCGTCACTAGATACAATTATTTTTTATTTGTTTTAGACTTCCCCGACAAAAAATCTAATTATCTGAAAAAACATTGGTTTTTTGCCTTTTTTTGTTTTTCGTATTTTATTGGGCGCATACGGAAAGTGCGACATTATTAAAAGCTTCGAATGAAAATGTATTTAAGTACCTGATTTAAATTTCATATTTTATTTAAGGTTTTTTCACTGATTAAACGATATTTTCGAACAGAATATGTCTTAAAAACGAATAAGTTTCAATTCTTTAAAATATAATATGTTATATAAAATAAAGATATTGCTTATAAAAAAATGTTATAGTTTATGGAATTTCTGAACGTTTCGCGAGCTAATGAAATTTGAAATGCCAATTCGTAGCGTCCTAAAAAAACACTTACCTTCACTAAATAAGTGAAATTGACTTTTGCTTACTGGCATTAAGAAACAAAGAACCGTTTTTCGAACTAGTGAGTAGTAAAGATATTTGGCGTAGACTTCTATGATAATACCCGATTAAACTCAACCGGAAAATTAGTTGAAATCGGGAAGTTTTACAGTTCTCAAGATATTATTATATATATTTAATAAATTCACACTTTGAAGTTAATATATCTACACTAACCGTCAAGAGCGTACACGGAAATTAGTATGAAGGTAAATTGTTAATGAGCATAAAAAAAAATTTATTATGATCGTGATAATCGCGCGGGCGAGGTCGTATCTAGGCAAAAGAATAGGCATTGTAGCTAAAGTATATTTAATGTCCTATGAAGGCTTTATCTCATCTATCTTTTAGACTTGTCTCCAGTTTTACTAAAAAATTTGTAAAATAATTTTAAATTAATGTTGAAACCAAATTAATTAAAAATAATAAATACTACTGAAATGAGACTTTGAATACCGAAATTCATAAGCTTTTCTTTGCATACCTATATTTGTATAGACCAGGTGATCAGGCGGGTAGTGGTAGTGAGGTGGTGAATGCGCGCGCAGGTAGGGCGGCGTTGCCGCGTATCTCGTCCCCGCACCTCCTCCTCCTCCCGCGCCTCCAGCCGGCGAACCTTCCTCCCCTCCCAGAGCGACCGTACTATAGCTGTCGTTGCTCAGATCTGGGGAATTAATTTGAGATTTATATAGCACAGAAGTTTATTAAATAAAATCAACACGATTATACAATTTAACGGCTTTCATTTTGGAACAATCGGTCACAACCACAATACTTCACTACAACAAATCTATCAGTAAAATGCACGTTTATATGCTAATAATAAATTTTGAAGGACCTTATCTATCACAATACAAATATAATATACTCTACTGACGAATTGCAAGAAGGCTACTTAAAATGGGTGATTACTTATTGAAGATATTAATTATTTGTATGACATAAGTATTTATAATCCTAATATAGGAATGTGGTACGTTGAAAGCATTATTTAAGTAGTCATTCCCCGTCTTATGACTAGGACAAGCTGAAAAAGAATAAAATAAAAAAAAATCGATTAACTTGCGAATGATAAAATTCTTCTTTTGTTTGTTTGTCATACGTCTATTTATTTAAATATGGATAAATACTTCAATCACACTTCAACTTAACGTTTATTATACTGAAAACATTTTAAATATTAAATAAGTTTCTCACACATCTATGATTCATTAAACATAGTTTTAGGGTTACATATTTCAAAAAGTAAAAACCAAGGAAACTCTTAGAATTTTAGGCGCGCGAGTACGACTCCCACTTACGATTCTGAATTATAACTGTGCGGCTCCTAAAGTGCAGTGACGTGCGGTGACCTATAAAAGAGAAAGTCAGTTACGACAGTCTAAGCGATCGACATCCTGTCATTTATATAGTGATAGTCTTTTCTAATACTTAGAGCTAGTTAGTACATACACGTTAAAATAGACCGCGATGGTCTAAATTATATAAATGGTAGGGCATCTTTCGCCTAGATTGTCGCGGCTGGCTCATCTATTGGTCATCACAGGCCACTACTAAAGTGGGAGGCGCATGCTCGATGGCGCTATATTTACGTTGCTAATCAAAACTAATCATAGAAAGGAGAACGACGAAACTGTGTTCTTTTCTACGTCAACAATATTTGTAAAGTTATATTTCAAATTCAATTGGTAACGACATTTGTAGTTGATTAGTACTACAACTACGCAAAAATATTGTGATACAGTGCGTTAGTTATTTTCAAGACCATAAAATTTTAAAGTCATATTCTGTGGTCATGCGAGTTTGTGGCAATTGTCACTAAGTGTTTCAGTTCAGTCGCTGTTGTCCTGTCTAGAGAGTTAGATATCGGCGCACTTCATCGGTTGTATTTTCTAAATAAGCCATGCCGACTAGTGTTCTCTGCTCTCACAAGCTGGTTACGCTTAAACGGAAACCGGCGTCAACTTCTTTTCGCAACTAAATTCTATTATATCACAAAATTACGTTTTTCTTAAGATCCAAGAAAGGATCTTAGAGCAACGTAAGTTCTAGAAAAAAATACTCATAGAAAGGAACGTTCTAGAAAAAATCTTTCATATTGTAAAAAATTGCGTCTATCAGTGAATAGAAAGTATATCGATATTTCGACTGTGAAACACTATGAAATGTTTCACTGGCTATAGTTCTGTTAATAAAAACGCTGTATTTAAAATATAAGTTTGTAGGTATTAATCGATTATATATTCATAAAGAAATCTACGATTTCTCGATCGGTGGGATTCATCACTGCGAACTTGAAACTCCTTGGTTATTTTACAGGATTTCATAACCTTATAACTATCGCAAATTCATAATAATTTATAAATACATTAAGTTATTCTAGAATACCTACAAACTCCTAAAAATTGTGTCTCCGCCCCTTTAACTTATGAACTATGAGATGGGAAATCTAGAAAAAATTTAACATAGTACAACTTAAAAAAACACTTTCAATGAAAATTCGTTTGCATAAGACATGTTGAGTTGTTTTCGAATATTGGTTTTTAAACTTATTATTTGAATTTTGACCATTAACGTTCATGTCGACCACGGAACCCTTCACATATACGTCGGATACGCACATGACCGGTTTTTAATAATACAAGTTCCTATGCTAGAAACTAATTATTACCCACATGTATTTATCGTTCGACGCGACTGTAATGGGTATCGGACTGAAATAAATATTTTGTACCTTGATGACTAAATGAATCGAGGTCTATCTTGAGTTCGTCCTTGTCGAGCAATCGGTCATGCCGTGGTGACCCACTTCCTGAACCCTTCATGGACCGGAAGTACTGTGACCATCGTGACCGGCCGGCGTCTTTCTTTAGTCGTTTCTCTTTAGCACGTCTAAGATTAAAATATAAACAACATTACGTAAATTATTGATTATAAGTATTTAGGACATATAAAGACACTTATCAACATCAAACTGTCATCAGGAGTCAGGAACTTGGGAACTGAAATTGTTCATATTTTCTTTTTGAGCTATAAAAAACAATCAGTTTACAAAAAGAAGCCCATGTTTTTTTTAGCGGCAATTTGTTCGTTATCGGACACTTTCTGGGTTTATATAATTACAGGAGTAATTTTCACAATTTTTAATTACGAAAATATGAAAATAAATGTGACTATATCTGTACAAGTTACTGATAATTATGGTTATTTTATTTATTTATTTCATTATATTCATTATATTGTCTTACAGTTACTCAGTTTGAATACAAATATGTTCTTTCTAACAAAATTGTAAACATACGTACATTTTTTTACACACGTCATTCTATAAGCAAATACATTCAAGCTATGGTTCGCATCTATAGAAAGAAACCGAAGGTACTCTTGAAGCAGTCGAAGCCTATGTCCAAACACCTTTAAATATTTTTTATGTAACAGTAAACAAACCACAGCATTTGCAGCTCTAGAAAGACGGAAAGCCGACAATGCAGACAATGGACGCGTTAGTTTATCTACTTTAACAAAACAAACATAAATTATTATTCCCTATTTGTATATAACATTATCATCATCATCAGCTCGTGTATCTCCACTGCAGGATATAGGCCTCTCCCAAGGCTCGCCACCACACACGTTCCTCCGCCTTCCGCATCCAATTATCTCCAGTATGGTGCTTCATGTCATCAGTGATTATTGGCAAACCCTCCCAATGGTATATAACATAAAAGTACGAATTGACTAGAAGCCCTCTTTTGCGTTTACCGTCTAACCACTCATACTCTAGCTAGCTGGCGCAAGGCGAGTTTCCGTCAGTGAAGTCCCCGCGCGCCGGTCCTCACCCCCGCGAAGTTGTGTTTGACATTTTCGATACTGTGACGTGACATTTATGACTCCATTAAAACCAAACGCTGCACCTGTCAAATTTATTTACTTTAAGGTGTCACCAAATATGGTTTTCAAATAAAATGCTTTTTTGTACTACCAAGTTACACAAACAGGCAGAAATAAGTTACTTTTCGAATAAAATCGTTACTTACTGTATTTCATAGAAATGATTAGACTGAATCGTTCAAAGATAATCAGCGGTGTGATTTACAATGCGGGAACACTCATCTTATTAAGATAATCGTATTTAGAGACAAGCAACATACAAAGAGATTGACTAATTAATTTATTCTGTCACTAAATTTTCCTGTGTACAATTTAAATATGCTATTAAATTTTCCTAAGCCCTAAATATTTAGTATTTTTTCAATACTTAATCACATTTTTCATAAACCATAATAATATGAGGGCACGCAGCGGGGAATCAATTATAAGCTACAATTAACTCCTTCATATGACTGTAGGAGAATTTAATACTATTTAAAATTATCTCTTAAATGGGGCGAACAAGACAACGAGTCAAATTTATTGCGATTATATTATTAATTTTAATTACAAAACATGAGCATTAGAGGAGTTTTAAATTCCTTTATGAATTAGTTATCTGTGTAGCATGCTGTTACATGTTGCAGCTTATTAAAAAAATTTAAGTGTAATAAATGAAATGATTCTTTAGCGAGTTTTACTTTGGAGTAGACATCCGTTATAGTGCTACACAACAATTACTTTTGAATGCAATCAAATTAAAATATTTATGACATCCGACTATGGGAAAACAGACTAACAACAATAATCTAAACTAGATTAATGATTTAAAATGTCTAAAAGAGGCATGATATTAGTTTAATGAGTTCAGCAGACCTGGCTTTAATAAGCTTTTTTTAGGATTCTATAGCCAAATTGCAAAAAACGGAACCCTTACGATTTTATCCTGTTTGTCTCACTTGAAGACTATTAACAGTATATAGATGAAATTTCGCAGTTAGGTGTAATCTGTGAACCGCCATACAATATCTAGCGAAATCATGAACAAAAATATAACTTTTTGTTGTAATATAATCAACATTTTACTTTTAAATAAATAAATTCCTTTATTGTAATTGTCTGTTGTAATAAGTAGGTAGGTATAAAAATTACCAGTAGAGAATTTATAATTAAATAATAATTTCTCGGCTATCGTAGTTATTTAAGTAAGGGAGCTGGTGGCAATAATTTTTGCGTAGTATAATTGATTAAAAATGTCGATAAAATAGTCAGTGTGACCAATTTAATGTAATAATTGTATGACATGGAATGGGGAGCTTGTGAATATCTTAAGAAAAATAAGTGCCGTAAACATCATTATCGCCTCAGTATTATTCGAATATGGGTAAGTTTCTTTTTAAAAAGGTTTTTCATGTACCTATTATTTTATATTTTTTAATATAAGAATATTTAAACTTATCAGTAACTGCCCAGAGAGGTTGGTAGGTTAGTGTCATACACGTGTTTGCTACCCCTAGCCATCCAGTTCCTCTGCCCGTTCCCTACCTTGAACTTTGGTAGTTCATTACTTGCGACATGGTTTTCTTCATGCCAGTCCCTTAAGGTACTTAGTCCGGCCGAGGGAAGCGAAGCTTATGAGAAGCCACTGAAAGGTTCTGTAACCCACTTTTTAACTCCATCCTCAGAGTTTTATCACTGCGTGCTATGGAAAGTACTCGTGAAGATGAATCAAAAAACAAGATGGGTTTACTAGTAGCTATTAATGGATTATCTTATTTGGAACAGGAAGGTGTCTTCTAGTTCCATCAAAAGACCCTCGTCACTACATGTTATAAAAAAATCCAATAGTCAAATCAAATCAGCACAAACTCGGGGGATTTACTAGTAGCCATTAAAGGGCTCTTTCATTCACTTTTCAGCTGCATTTTCAGATCCTTGTCATCATGTGCCGTGAAAAGTGTTTTGGAAACTAACCGAACGAGCCCAAACTCAGTGGGTTTACTATTAGCCATTGATGGTCTCTGTTATACACCTTTAACCTTCATCATCTGACCCTCGCCCTCGTGTGTTATGAAAGTACCCATGGAGAAAATTTTTATGAGCCCAAACATGGTGGGCTTACTGGTAGATATTGAAGGGTTTTGTTATCCATTTTCCAGTTTCATCAGTTCGATGGTACCATAATTATTGATTATCATCCAAATCCTACAGAACTGTGAATTTGCAACTCGTTTCAATTAACCGTCGAGGGGATCCCTCACAAAGCGATCCTGAACGTGTCATCAGGATTATTGTATTGTAATCCAAATTACATTTGTGTGCAAAATTTTAGCTTCGTAGATCAAGAGGAAGTGGTTTTAAATTAGCTTGCAAGATCGGGGACATACTGACAAGTGTAATTAGTTAGAAAGTATGAAAAAATTAGAAATATATGTACCTTAGCCAACCTACCTATCTACTTAGCACATAAATTGAATGACCTATGCAACTGCACACGTCGAAACTTGTGTTTGCGTTGATTAATCAGCACAAAAACGAGGGCCTTTGAATCATGGACTAAAAAATGAAAAAAAGAATTTTGTATGAAATATGATTTATGGTATTTACACAGTAACCATAAGCGACAAATCAAATGGCTGATCACAGTTCTAAGATTAACTAGAAGAAGATATTGCCTTAAAAAGAAACTCATCCGCAGAAATGATGACTGCTGAGTTACTGAATTACCTTCAGTATCAGCTGAGATCTAAAGTTATAGTTTGACCGAAACCAGTGTACCGCGCTTTCGTATGTGCGCGGCGAGGAGAGAGGCAGCTTCCGAGCGTTGACGGCGGAATGATTATTGTTTCATGATAACGCATGACCTCATACTGCACCACACAAACAACCGTATCAACAGGAGTTACATGAGAACCCACTACGCTTGAGTGCGACTTGCACTTGACGATTTTTGTTATTTCATGATAATTCTCATAACTGAGTCTAAATATAAAGATAAACAAGTATAAAACTACAATGTTGTTGTTTGTATACACTTTTTAAAGAGATAAATAGAAAGCATGTTTCGGTGCCATTCCATAAAGTTTGTTATCAGAACAGGGGTTTTGATATCTTGCTTTTTTATCATCCAACGCAAGGAGCGGTTTGAGTTGTTGCTTTTAATTCCTAGAAATGCTAATCGGATCACGTCAACATAGTTACGATTGACGTCACAATAAAACGGTATTTGCACAGTCTAGTAAAGCGAATACTTAGAATAGATTTTGTGTTTGAAAAGAAATATTTGTCCAGGTCAAATCGATGTTTAAAAATTAAATTTAAAAAATCTTCAAACTGTTACTACATAGTTAATGTATGCCCTCCTACGTCATTGCATGGCATGCCCACCATTTCCTTATCATATCCATAATAATTTATTTTCGAATATAACATATACTTACTTGTACGTGACGTACCTACCTATTGCATGTGATACGAGTATCTACTTGTTTATCTATGGATATCTAAAATCAGTTATGTTTGATACGTTTTCTAGGTATATTTATTTTTCGTTCATATAAGATAAGCTCAAAAACTATATGGGTGAAGTCGTAGGTGCGAAGTCGTAGTTAAAAGTGAGTTAGCTATTAAAACCGTAGCACCGCATGTTTCCGACACGGTGCTAGACCTGGCCATAAAATTAATCTCAGCTCACTTGTTAATAGTCAGTGACCATTTCAAAATCATCGGCGCGTGCACAATATCTTACTTTAAGCACCTACTCATAAAAAATTGATTACAAATAATGAGAATTTGATTTTACACGTTGAATGCACTTTCATAATTATTAATTGAAATGGTATGGAAATTAAATTAATTGAAATGGTATAAAGTAGTTCGAAATGTTACGAAGTGGTACGACGTGGTATGAGGCAGTACGAGATAGTACAAGGTGGCACAAAGTAGTACAATGTGGTATGAGATAGCACGAGGTGACACGAGGTGGTACGATATAGTACGAGGTGGTACGAGGTGGTATGAGGTGGTACGAGGTAGTACGAGGTAGTATGAAGCAGTATAAGGCAGTACAAGATGGTACGAGGTGGTATAAAGTAGTACGAGGTGATATAAAGTGTTATGAGGTAGTATGAGATAGTAGGATGTGGTACGAGGCGGTATAAAGTGGTACAAGGCGGTCATATGACGTGATATAAGTTGCAAGAGATGATATGAAATGATTGTGTACAAATTTTTAGACAAAGTAAGTAATGCAGGCAATGGAATAGTAATAAATGGTGAATGGTGATAAATGGTAGTATCGAGACAGTAGAAAATAGTAAGAAATATACAAAAGGTAGAAAATGAAAGAAGAAAGCGGCAGTAATGGTATAGGTAAAAAGTAACAAATAGTGGTAAAAATTAGAGGATGGTGCAAAATGGTATAAAAAGTAGAAAATGTACGAAATTATCATGAAATGGTGACAAATGTTAGGAAAGTGTATGAAATGCAGTATTATTAAATGAGTATAAGGGTGTAGACACGTTGAATGACCATGGTATGTGTCGATTAATAACATTACGCAATTTTGCGGGGGTTGAAACCGGCGCGCGGGGATTTCTTGGGGGTGAAGAGCGGCACGCGGGGAGATTGCGCACTGTAACTCGGTCTAAAACTAGCTAAAGTATGAGTGGTTAGACTGTAAACGCAGATGAAGGCTTCTAGTCAATTTGTATGTTTATGCTTAACAGCATAGCTCAGTGTAACTTACCAGGATTTCGAAATAATGACTGGTTATTGGAGGTAGCGATTAGCGCGTAAAAGATAAAAAATATCTTCAATTGGACACTGAATTTCATATTTATGCGGCCTCTAATCAATCAATTGTTTATATAATACGAGCTCGGTATATTAACCTGTTCTGGAACCAGACTTGTACCACTCGCATATCAAGGCCGGTGTCTTGAGCTAGTTGTTCTCTTACGTGGCGGGCGGGTTTGGGGCTACTGCTGTAGGCACTCTTCAGAGTTTCCAGTTGTTTAGCTGTGATGGTGGTGCGTGGCCTTTTGCTCGCTGCGTCTCCGTCTAGCGAGCCTTCGCCACCTGGTAACATTATCTATAAGTCTGTTTCATGGTACATCTATTTATAAGTACTAACATTGTACTAACATAAAACTGTAAGGGATGTAAATTATCTTTATAATAATACATTTATTTGTTTTATTTTGTAATATCAGATAATTTTATTTAATTGTATACTAACATTATAAGCTTTAAGTTTTTTGTTACTAACCAATTATGGACCCTAGTCCGAAATAAATGTTTATTTATTTATAGGTATATCGTGTCGGCTGAATATAGTCCAAACTTATAGAGTGTACAGAGCTTACTAAACTTAACAAAAACTTTCAAGTGAGCAGGGCGCAAACTACTGGATACCGACAAATACATGTTTAAAGTTTCATTTTTTTTATCACTTATTTGATTTATATTAATGAAACTTTTCCTTTAGGTCGGCAAGCTCTACGCGCTGTATACATAAGTTTAGACTGCGTTTCAGCTGAACACTCCGTATGCAATATAGCACATGTTCAGCTGGACATAGTGCAAACCTAAAGGACGTGTAGAGCTTACCGAATTAAACAAAACGTTTCAAATTAGCAGATGGCGCAAACTAACAGATACCGAGAAAAATATGTTTGAAGTTTTATTTTTTTCACTTAATTGATCTTATAATTTTTTTTTTGAACTTTTTGTTTAGTTCGGTATTTTCTACACGCTGAATAAGTTTAGACTACGTTTCAGCCTAACATCTCGTTATGGAAGGTAATGTCGATTTTATTGTGAACGTCTAATTAGTCATTCCCGTTTGTTTGTTTGAACTTTTGTAGTTCAAGAACCGCTAAACCGATTTTGATGACATTTTCACATTTAAAATTTTTTTTGGATAGATTCTAATGTTCTTGTTTTTGTTTCATCACGGCAAAGCGGACTCGTATATGAGTGACAGAGTCAGTTGCACTAAACTTGTTATTTACCTAAATATGCCAAAACAACTTGTGGGCTGTGTCGGTTTATACTTTAAGAAAATCCATAAAATTACACAAAACTTTATAGTTATATTAAATAATGTTATACGAGTAGCTAGATCTCTACGTTTTTTACTTTATTATTAATATTTTCTTTAATTCCAGCTAAATTTCGAGTAAAAAGTTAAGCAAAAAGGTTTTTATTGGTATTTATTTTTTAGACCACTACAAGAGTTATTGAAAAAAAAATACATAACGTGGAAAATGAACGGGCATGGCTTAGGTTATATTAATTGACACAAAATATCCATTATACATGTTTATTTACATAACTCAATAGGATCAGACATCATGATCTCTTTTGAGAATCACGATTTTATCACGCTGCTGCTATTTTTGCGAGCAGAGTAGGTAGTGAAAGAAACGTGAAGTGAACCAGGAACTCATAAATTGTACCAGATGTGCAAAAACAGTTTATCATACACCTAATATACCTATAAGAAATACACTGTACCTACCAACATTTATATAGATTAAAAATTAAATAATGCATATTGCGTAACCACCACGCCGGCTAAGTCGGAAACAAAGGTGATTAGCAGATAATTTTCTCAAATGCATGAATTATCTACACATTTTCGAAAATGTTAAATTAACGTACTTATACCTATTTTAGTCATAGCTTGTAAAACGATCTTTAAAAATATAATTTATCTGAGTAGCATACCTACGTTCATTATAATCTTATTATATTAAAATTTTAAATAATTCACACTTTTTATTTAATACGCATGATAGTTTGGAAGATTTATATGTATTAACTAAAAAAAATATAATTTTTAATGTCGTTATCATTCCTCTCAAAAATTATTATTTCATATAAATATCACTAAGATATTGAAAAAAATCCGTGACGAGTCTTGCTCATTGTTACCGGCAAGGAGCATTGAATAGGAGGAGTGAGGAATTAAAAATGGCTCAAAATACTTGATCAGCCTTCAATTCTGTTATCGTAATAAAATAAAATAACATAATTCCATGATAAGGAAAACGTTTACAGGGGATTTATAACCTAGTTTCAGTTAAAATAGGTATATCTGTAATCTGCTAATCGATTTAATATTAGTTACATAGGAGGAAATTACTTAGATGTCAGACACATTCCAAAATGAATTATATATACCTAAAGATTCGTTAAATCAGTGAAGGTACCTGGCATTATAGTATAATGAAAATATTTGAATTATAAAATAATCTTTGCATTATTAAAGATATCGAATGCCCCAAAATGAATTCAGGTGTTGACTTTATTTAACATAATTGTGAATTTACATGAATTGGAAATAAAAATACTTAACAAGATTATATGATTTAATATATTTCTTTTTCACTCCACATCTTTTACCTAACCTAACCTAATCTAACTACGATGGAACATTAACCAATTTTAAAAAATGGGTAATGTTTTGTAACAAAAATATTGAATATTTGGCCATCAGGTCTTTTTCGAGGATCCCAACATGACGTACCTACGGAAGAGATGAATGTAGAGAGCAGCAGATATTGTCTAACCTTTTGCTCTGGCCGCTTCGTAGTCAGGCTTGCAGACGAGCTTCCCATCTTCCATGAGATAGAACTCGTCGCCCGTGTTAAGGGTCCTCGCGCAGGCCGCACAAGCGAAACACCGAAGGTGGTAAACATGGGTTTGGGCACGGCGCACCACCTGAGTTGGCGGGATGCCCTGCCCGCAGCCCGCGCATTTGGTGCCAAACCGCCTGGGACAACAGCCGTACACACACAACATTATCAACGTGGACATTGCGTTATTGCGATTGTTACTTTTATTTCATTTTCATTTGTTGAAATGACTAATTTTTTCATAGTGATTTCACCTGTGAAATTTCACAGACAGGTATTTGTAAACTCCATGAATTTTTAACACTCGTAATATACTATTAATCAATCAGTATCAATCAATCAGTATCAATCAATCAATACATAATCAATATCACAAGATATATCTACTATTTGCTACTGAAAATTAAATGTGAATTATGATTTATAAGATTACGACCAAATGGCGGCCACTTTATTCAATTTTAACAACAGATTCGTTATCGGACTCCATGCGGATCTCTAGGTATCGATTTCGAAAACAATCGGTCTAGTAACTAAAAAGTTCAAAATGGCGGCCACTTTTTTCAATTTATACTACAGATTCGTGATCGGAGTCCACGACCACCCTAAGATATCGATTTAGAAAGCAATTGATCCAGCAGTAAAAAGGTTCAAAATAGCGGACATTTCTAAAAAAAAAATAGGAAACCTATATTCAAATACACTAACAAGTACTTAACTAGGATTAGTTGGACAGTAGGTAAGTAAAATTATCGTTGGATGTTTAATCTAAGATTAAATACGTATCCAACGATAATTTTACATTAATCGCAGCACACGTACAATACATAAATTACATAAATGCGACACAATCGCACTTCACGACTTCCAAGTTGCAAGTGAAATCACATTGAAAGTATCGAAACTGTGAAATAGCGAAATCACAATGAAACTGTGAAAAAATGAAATTTCATTTAAAACGATGAAATGCTCATGATCTGCGATTTTGCTTAGTATTATTTGTAGCAGAAGTAACAGGTAGCAGACTATGTGAAAGAAAGTAGCAGGTGCGACGTATTATTACGCATTTCAAGTGATTTTTCACATGTTACTTGTAAAATGGTCCATGCTTAGTCTTAAATGTTACACATTATTATCAGCAAGAAATAAATATCGGGGTTTGTCCTGTTTTCAAATTTTTGTTACGAGTATGATATTTTTTCACATGAAACGAGTTTAAAAGTACCGCGATTCAGTCAATAAAAACGAAAATTTTTCTATCTGTTATTTAAAAAAAAATCACAATATACAGACAAATGTATATCGTATCGGATTCTGCACACGAGATATAATTAAAATTCAGACCTCCGAGCCGTCGTCATTAACAACTAAAATTGAAATTCGAAATTACAAGAGCTCATCGTGCAGATACATCGAATGAAAGTTAATAACCTAAGATTATCAAATATATAAATGAAGAGTTTTATTTTCCAATTTTCTGTTAAAAAAAAGTAAAAATTAAAAAAAAAAAAAATTTTCTAAAACGCGAAATACAAAAAATTGGAAAAAATACGAGTATGTAGAAATAAAATTATAGATAGTCTTCGAAATTACAAAATATTATAAAAATTTGTAAATTCTGTACTATGTGGCAGTTGCAAAGAAGCACTTGCGGCGAAACACAATCTAGAAACCTGGATAATACTACAGTTTTTTTTTTTAATAATGGTTAAAAATGTGAAATTACATTTTATTATTAATATAGATATAAATAGATAGGCTTAAAGCATCTAACATAGATATTATATAACAAACTCAAACATTCAAAAAATTTTTTATAAAACCGTGAATAAATTAATCTAGATTGTGCAAAGTAAATATTGTTTCAGTGCATAGTTTTCATATGTTCTAATGGTATGCTATAAAAAAGACATAAAGCAATTTGTATAATTCGATATTCTAATTATTAAATTATTTTGTAAAAAAAAGAACTAAACTGATAGTTTGAATAAGCAACGTAAAATCGCTCTTTGTAGGTACAGGAAACCCAATTATAACGCCACGTAATGAGCGACTGTCTGCCACTAATATGATTCGAAATCCCTATGAAAATATATGGAAATGGGTTTAACATCGATTAATATATCATCGATAAAATACTGCTGGCTATGAGCTGATGTGGATTGACACCCAAAAATTAAATATAGGTAATTACTTGAAGAAGTCATCCTTGCAGTAAAGTTGGTTGTTCCTTGCAAAGCATTTGTCGGCGAGGGGCGCCCTGCATTCGGCACACCGCAGACAGCCAGCGTGCCACGTTCTGTCCAAAACCTTTAGCACCCATCGGTCCACGATCAGCTCGTGACAGCCCCCGCACTTTGGGATGCTCGCTGGCAAATATAATAAGAAATTTATTGTTAAAGTTGCAGTGCCTTTAATATGAATTATTAACACAGAGTAGAAATAAAAGACGAGATTCGAAAAGAAAGGTCCTAATTATTGATGATGGCAAATTCAATTAAAAAAAACATTGATAGTGACATGTTATTGTTTGTTTGAAAAGATATGTTTGGAATGTAGTTTATTTTACAGAAATTACCATTTTGGGTAGTAAATTACTAAATTAGAAAAACTTTTTGAAGGTCATGAAGCCAAGTGCAAGTTATACTCGCACACGAAAGTTTCCGTAATCACCGTACAATATAAAAAAACACGTTTCTTGTATGGGGGCCCCTTCAATTATTTTATTTCTATTATAAATAATAATATAATAACATAACATAACAAATAACAGTCTGTAAAAATTTCAAATGTCTACATATTACGGTTTAGACAATACAGCCCTGTGAATGGCGGACGGACGAACGGTCGGATAGACGGACGGATGGAGAAGCTTTAGTAGTAGGGTTCCCGTTGGTACCCTTTGGTTACGGAACCCTAAAAAAAGGATGCCTTAAAAGTACGAAACTCCAATAATAAGAGACTCAACTTACATTTTTGCGAATGTTTTCATAATATGTTATCTAAAATGAAGTGACAAAATATGGTTGAATTGTTTATCATATTTATTGAAGATAATTGTTATAAATATGTAGATTAGGAAGTTTTATTTAAAATTTTATTTCAGATTATCAATTTATTTATATGGCAACAGTTATGTTTATTTTTGTGATGAAAGTGATGGAATTTAGATTAATTTTATTGAATTTTTGAACTAACGAAAGGGTGGTAGACGTTTTGTCTTTTAAACACTTAAAATTTTATAAACTTGAATAATATTTCTTTCAACATTTTCAAGAAATGTTTATAAGTATTTGATTTTTTTTACAAAGAAGTTATAAGCTCCTAAAAGCTTGTGAGTGCTTGGAAAGAATTTTTGTACCTATTGCAGAAAAAGGGTTACAGGTGTCCAACATCTAACAAAGAAGTCTCAATTAGGAACTTATCATAAAATGCGGCTAATTTGTACAAATCACGAAGAGTAGATATTTATTTTCAAGATTCCACGCCACAAAAGAGAAAAAGGAATCCTTGTAGGCTTACTTCGTTGGCAGTCTGTCTGTCTGTCTCTCAAAAACCTTTTTTAAGAACACGAGGAGGGATCCAATTGAAATTAATATCAAATAATTAGATTATGGTCCTTTGGAGCTGTAAAAATTTAAAACTATTCCATAAAGTCAATGCATCAAAAGCAAGTAGCAAAGTCTCACAGCATAAGGAAAGAAAAAGATTCCATGATCGTTACTTTGCATTTATGTCACATAAAAAAATAAAATATTTTTGTCGCTGTGTCTACTTATCTCAAAAACTAAAAATATTACCATCCGCGGTCGGGGAAAAACATCGATCGTTAATGTAGTTTGTAAACTGGCCAAAACAATTTTTCTTTTACGGGTTACTTCGATGTCTGGGAAACGAAAAAAAAACCTTTGTTGGATTCCTCTGGTGTCTGTGTGACCTGTTTTTGTTAGGATAAGGGACGTATAATGTAAATATAATATTTCTTAAAAGAATATATAACCAGACTTGATAGGGCAACAAAGTATAAGAACAAAATCAGAATAGGTTATAGTTTGACCGAAACCGCTGTACCACAGGTATGTGCTCGGCGCAGAAATCTGCTCTGTCAGTCCATCGTCAACGCTTAGGAGCTGTCTTCCCTCCTTAAGTACCTATTTAGTTTCCTCTTTTACACTATGTCATATATAAATACTTTAAGAGCTAGCCACTTTGAAATTCTATGAGGTGTGTACGATATTTCTGCGATTGTAGGTATATGCGCGTCGTTACTTTTTACAAGGTTTATTTATACGTATTTCTATATAAGTATATATGTTTGGGTCAAATCCCCTTGACCTACGAATTTAAAATTTTGCCTCTCACAACAATCTGGTGACTAGGTCCTGGCGATGCAATCAGGATCGTTTCTTTACGAGAAAACTCGTCAACGTTTAATTGTATTGAGTTGGAATTTTATAGACATGTATGATTTAGATTACAATCCAGAACTATAGTACCATCAAGCTGATCTGATGAAGAAGCTGGAAAGTGGATAACAGAATCTATCAGTGACTACTAAATAAACCCATACCGAGGTAGGATTAGTTAAATTAATGACCTTTTCCCTCTAGCACTAATTTTATCCTCAAATTTTGCTACGCTCTTTCTTTCGCTTACTCCCATTTTGTTCCTTTCCGTTTTCATGTAAACTAAATAGTGCGGAGTCCATCTGTCAAATCCCAACGTTCACTTTATATATTTCAGTTCTAACTCTCTGTATTTGATTCCATTCCTTAAAACCCCATAGTTCTACTCCATACGTCGTTACTCCTGCTACCAATTAATTCAAATACATTTTTATTTCAAAGTAATCCCTAAATCTTGTTTCTCCGATTGCTCATACGTTTTAACACTTCATTTGCTTTTCTACATGATTCATTAACCTGTGCATCCATGCCTCTGCTTCTTTTTATTACCTGTATACCTATCCCAAATACTTGAACTCTTCTAACTCTTCTATTTTGTCCTTTCGTTTTTGCCAGACTTTCTTCTTCTTTTCTCTTTTTACATATTACCGTCGACTTTTCTAAATGTCTATTTTAAGTGTTTCTTGTCCGCATATTACTTCACCTTTTTCAGTATTTCTTCCATTGCTTCCTTAGCCGCAGCTAGCATCACTATACCATCTGCATAAATAAGCCAACCTCCTATAGCAATGCAAACACTGTCGTACTTAGTAGGCATCATTGTTTTACTTCTAATTTTATCCAAAACCAATCGAATCCATTTCTCCCACAGCACATTTATAAGTAATTAATACTACTTAGATACTTGCTATTGGAATTATTGCATCTGTATGAATTGCTTTCCAATTACCACATCATATGAGACCATGTTTTTAAACATAAATAAGGTATATTGAAAAGAAAGCCTAAAGCTTTTGAAATACACATCTAAAATATATATATATATATATACAATATAATATTTTAAAAAATCTATAATTTCGACATTTAAATGATGATTTTTTTTTCAGGAACAGAACAATCTAAAACAAGAAACATGGAACATAATTTTAGTTATCTAACGCTTAGAATGCATTATTGACTGCCGCATCATACGAACAGTTTAAATAATTTTCATTATGAGAATAATAAAGAACATTGGGAATTGATGTTCCGTCATTCAATCAATTAAAAATTGTGATAATGTACCTAATAGGTACATTGGACAGGTCCGCGTAGCAACGCACAGTGCTCCAAATTCTGCACTACACGAAACGGGGCACAATTTCGAATCCAACTGGAAGATTTCCCATTCTTTGGGCCGTTTTTTTCAACTGTTCATAGGAAACTCATGCTTGTTGTTTCTCTTCTCACTTACATGAAAAACGCTTAGCAAAATCTACAAAGTTATATTCTATAAATATGTTCAATATGTGCATGGAGTTAAAAAAATACTGAGCAGTACTTTAAGTGTATATAATACTATATTCGCTGGGCGAAGCTGGGATAGGTCGCTAGTTAGTAGTAAAATATTGTGACATTGATTGAGCTATTTACTGCCTTTCATTTCGAAAGTTAAAATTTGGGTAGATACTTATAGCTAAGCATTGTTTTAAGTTTACCTATGTAGATATCACATGCTGTTCTTGACAGGCAAGCAGGATCTGTCTACTTATTTCATACCAATCGAAAAGAAAACGAACAAAGACTTATATTTTTGAATATTTGTTACAAATAAACTCAAAAACTAGAGTACCGATTTCAAAAATAATTTCACCATTAGAATACTACTACGATAATTTATAAGCTGAAGAGTGAGATAGGCTATTTCTTATGTCTGAAAAAGGGGACCCGGTAGAACTATGTAGTCCACGCGAGCGGAGCCGCGGACGGAAAGCTAGTTAGTAATAATTAGGTAATGTATTAGCCACAACGCCATCATGTAAACTGTTTTAAATCATTTGAAAAAATATTTTGTCTAAGTACCTTAAGTAAATGCTATGTTGTTAAAGGATTCAAAATGCTTCAAGAGGTACGAACGCCCACGTAGGATCACGACGTATCAGTTAACCATTTCAGGTCAACATGTAAATGTTTAAAGGGTCTTTCAGGGTGCACGTCATCAGGAGAGACTATGTTTTGCACTGGACGTCGACAGACTGAGATGAAAAAACGAACGAATGCAGTATAGTACGTGGGAAAACAATTATTATAAAAAACCACAAGTTTTCATAGGTTGTTATTTAAGTAGGAAAAGACAAATTATAATTTCTTGTATTTTATAATAATTCAATAAACAAATTTAAGCTCCACGCATTTCAAAAGTTTCCAAACAATTCGTATTTAGACTTCGAAAATAGAGTAGGTACCAATGTGGAGAACGCGATTCGTATAAAATTTTGAGGTTATATTATATATAATGTTTAAATGATACTATCTGTGGCTTCCGGTATTTTTCTGTACCTATTTACAAATTGCTTAATTTTTTCTTGAAAAAATGACATCTCAAAGTTTAAAAATATAAATATAGTAATTTCAAATGCACGTGGTTGCTTTCCCGTGAAGCATGTTATCTTAACACATACACGGGCCCTTAATAAGTCGAAAGTTAGTTCGATATTGATCTACAGATAAAACCATTTAAAATTATCAACACCAACACATAAAATTTTTGACACTCAACTACGTACACAGAAACACTTCTGGCAGATGCTCCAGTTGTATAGGCGGTACGCGCATGTCCTCTAAAGCGGCGTTATCGGCTCCGGCGGCCGGGTACATCATCGCGCCTAACATTCCCGGCGCGACCGCCCCCTGCCGCCTCGCCTAGCGTACTGCCGGTCATCCACCCCCTGTACGTCAACCCCCTTATCTTTTAACGCCGTCATTGGTCGAAATACGCCACGCCTATAAACAGACCCCACCCATCTATCGACCGCTCCCTGCACACAAATTTTCGCAACATTTTCATTTGTGCAATATCGAACCAGATCGAACGCTTCGCTGAAACATCCCTTTATACAGGTAAGCGGCTCACCACTTTTGTTTCTCGTTTTGAATGCCGAATGCCCCGTGTTTGCAAATGTTTTAATTTAAAGTTAAATTGTAAAAAAAATGGGCACCTATGCACCATGCACTCTTATTGCACGTAGGGGAGACTGGGGTTGAAAGATCCATGTTTTGAAAAAGCCATTATTATTAATATTACTGTAGTTTCTGAAGCAATATTTGTACTTTTTTAAATTTATAAACTAAATAAATTTATTACATTAGATACAGATCAACCACAAAAATTTGACAATTCAGTGTAATCAAACAGCAGAGGTGTAACGTAGGTATTTAGAATTTCGGTCAGGAAAAGTAAGTTAAACTACTCTATTTATTTGTTTTTTATCGTTTCAATGTAACAATGAAACGTAATTGTTACTAAGCTAAAGGTTTATGCATGTGTCTAACCTTTAAATGGCATAAATAGTGATATACCAATAATATAACTGGATGTGCTGTCCGCGCTTTAAAGTGTCAGCGCAGGAAGTCATCCAAAACGCAATAAGTCTTCCAACCGGCTTTTAGTCGGTGTAATAGCTTAGCGCCGAGTAAACGTGCGCGATGCCGACTTGTGTCGTAAAAATTTGTGAAACCACTCGTCAAAGACGCAAAAAGGAGCTGAATATCGTATTTGCGGTAAGTAAACATTATAATTTAACATTAGTTAATGCCTACAGACGGCTGTTCCATTATTTTTCAATTAATTTGAACATTATCACGATTTAATTCTCGTCACATTCCCGTAAACAGTGCGACACGTCCGAACTGTAATAAGTATTTGCATGTACTGACGCGCACAACGGAGCCGGGCCGCGGCCATATCAGCCCACGCTCGTTGCGGACGCTTTTATTTCACTTTTGGTTAGCGACTACAAATTTTTATTATTAAATTGTTAAATCAATGGGTATAAATATATTTGTAAGTCATATTTCATTTCGCAGTGTATTTTGAGATTTAGATTGTCAAGACGAAATGTTATGAAAGAGCCGGGTGGTAATGTAATCAAAAAGCCGGCTCCTTCATCACCGGCCCCTTCGAGACTAATTAATTATTGCATCGATACAAGAATAACTAATAGTAAACTATTATTTTATGGTCTTATTTTTTACAGAAAATGAAGACGTCACCAAATAAAAGTCGAAAAACTCGTAAACGACCCTATTTCACTACAGTTGAACAAGCCGTCAATAAAGTTTTACAAAAGAACCAATATATGAAAAAAATTGCCCAATAAACTTTAAAACTATGGTTACTAAGAAAAATTTTAAAGTTCTTAATAGCAATAATAAATCTAAAAGTAATGAAAACAGTTTAAATATAATCGTCCCTTTCTGATTCTGATGAAGTATGGTCACCAATAGTTAAAAACATAGCAAGGAAGAATAGCAAAGCGAATAAGGATAATAATAATTGTGTTGTCTGTAACGAAAGTTATAGTATAAGCGTACTAAATTGGTTCATGGGTTAAGTAGTTCTGGCTGTGCAGATGATTTATGCGGCATAAAAGGTTCCTCAATTTTTTGGTAATAAAAGCTTTTAATGTTTTAATCAATATAATTTGTTTCTGTTAATTTTAATTATAATAATATTCATCTGATAAAACACTTAGATTCGACATAAAAATAAGAATAATATTAGTAGTAATAAATGATAGACTATTTAATAAATACTGTTTAGATTTTATTTTTTCAAGAAAAATCTCAATCGCATATATTATTATTTGTCCAGTAATATAATAAAAACTAATTTGAGTGTATATTATTTAGTTTTTACAGTGTGCTACCTTTACTAAAAGTATACGGTTCTTTCATAACATTTGGTAGCCTTTTCAAAACCTACGTGTCATGAAAGAGCTAAATTTGATTATTTTTTAAAATTGCTATTTGACTATTAATGGTGTCGATTTTTGGATTTTTCCTGTATTGTAACATTTATAGGAAAATAAGTGATAAATTAGTAAACTTATAATTTCGTTTTGTTGTTTTAAAAGATTTTCTTTTTGCTGTTATTTCAAAGTGGCTCTTTCAAGGCCAGTCTCCCCTACGTAAGTAGGTAGATACTATCCGGTTACTTTGTTATTAAGATTGGACGTTTTGGATTTGAGCACTAATGCTAGCTGGCGTTTGTTATTGAATTTAAACGCCATTTTCTATATTAAAAACAAAAAACTTGAAATTGCATAAGTATAAATATTATTATTTTGTGGAAGATGACGGTAGAGCAAATAAGAGTTGCGATTCTGTAATTGCAGAAAAATACAAATATTATTGTTAGAAACCAAAAAAAGAGCAAAGATAGAGAGAAATAAAATAATTTATATTAAAAATAAGTTTAGGATACATTTTCCAAATTTATATTAATTAAGATATGAAATTGATATTTTATTTTGGATAACTATTATGCTACTTATAATTTTTATTTGAAGTCTTGAAACTACTATAAATAGTAAAAATCTACTAAAATTGGTCACACTGTGGCGCGCGATGCAGCTCAACTACCGAACGTCCAATCTTAATAGCAACGTAACCATAACGTAACCGGGTAGTAGGTACCTATAACAACACGATTGACGGCCAGCACTAGATCCGCATCCGCCCAGAACGCTTTCCTGACGTTTGTATGTCCTTTAAATATATTGAATATTGCGTGATACCTATTTGTGAATAAATTGTTACGTGTTAGGGTTCGTCGAATTTGGAGAGAAAGACCTGCTGACTCTTTTGAAGACTTTATTCACTAACACTAGGTCCAACACAAAGCACTAAGTCCAAATACTAAGCACTAACGATGTTCCTAGCTTGTAGCCAAGTCGTAGGTTTCACTGGTATCACTCTTGATCACTAGTTTTTACTTCGAAGTCGCCTCGAAAGTAGCCCAAAGACTGAACTGACTCGCTCGTCTTCCTGCGGCTATTTATATAGGTCGTAACGAACATCGAGTGCATTCTAGAAAACACTCCACTCGCACGAACGTAATCGACCAGATTGGATAATTCTAGAACATTCTTTTCTGTAACGCCATCTAGTATTGAGTAGGGGTTTCGTGTTGTCCATATTGTAAACCCTTCTACAAAGTGTTTTTACGTATTTGATGCTAGATGGCGGTCATTACTCTGTCCGTTCGTAACAATATCATTCTCATGGCGAGTTTGATCTCAATATCGAATCGATCGATAATATTATAGAATCGATAATTTTATTTAAAATGAGGTCGTTATAGTATTAAAAAAATGTTTGTATACTCACTCCAAGAACGATTTGGTTGCGGTAGATATAGAAAATAATAATTAAATTATATTTAGCCAAAATTTGAATGGTAGAAAAAAATTGCAAATCGAAATCGTATGCATTTTGCTAAACCGTAATGTCCAAATTGCATATTTTATGTTTGTCAACTGTTTGAAGTGCGTCATAAGTACCTAGCACTTGCGAGTTTTTCGGCGTATCATTTATATATACCTCCGAAAGATATGCAATCGATTTTCCGCACAAATTCCCTCAATAACTTGCACATAATCCATTTACATACATTATAATATAATCGTCCCGAGTTACTACAAAAAGTGCATGTTCATAAAATTGACACAGCGCAGCGCAAGTGCACGCCGCGATTATACCATCGTTATCGTTATCAATCCATGTCTCTCCACTGCAGGCTATAGGCGTCAACCAAAACTCGCCACCACACGCGGTCCTCTGCATTTTGCAACTATATACACCAGCGGTATGGTCAGATCATCTGTTCACCTCGCCGGAAGTTTTCTTCCAGGTACGTGGCGTCCACTAGAGAACTCGTCTACTTCATCGGTTATCGGTTCATTCATCGGTCATCAGCACTCTGTCACTGGTTCATTCATTCATTCGTTCATTCATCTGGTCACAGTATAAAACGTAGCATGTATCTAATCAGTCGCAACCGACCGGTCTATAAAATAATTTGAAATGTTGGACCGCTCGTACATCGAATACTAACATGCAAACGGTCAAACGGCTAGTTCCCGTAGTACCTACACTGAAAAAAGTAATATAGTGAATTCAATTATATTATGATGGCTTGACTATCAGTTGAGCAATTATGATGATCGAGATCATCATAAATACGAATACACTAGTATTCGTACCTATCTTTGTACGTGTGCGTATGGTGTAAAATATGTTCGTTAATGTCATCGAGGACTGATAAGTTAAATTGGTTTAGTGATTACTATATGGTAGTCAACTCAAGTCAGTATATTACTGTTTTTCGACGTCTTTCGTCTTACAAAATAATCTACTCGTTTTTAGCATTGGAAAATGCTATTCTAGTCGTTCTGGACTAAGGCCCGGTTTTACGGGATAGTGCAACATCGCGCTCATGGTGCCAATTTTGGGGATAGGAGGTTCAAAGAAGGTTCAAATGACGCGAAATTACAAGAGCTATCGATTGATATCAAAATTTTGAAAATCGGTTGGGTAGTTTTCGATTTTTTTTCGAAAAACGATGAAATTGTCGAAAATTTGCTCAAATCTCAAACTTCGGAGTCGATTATCTCAAAAACGAAAATCGATAGCGACAAAGTGAAAAAAACTGTTCGGGCAATTTTAGTTGGCTGTCGAATAAGTTCAAAGTTTTAGAAATCGGTTGAGCGGTTGAGGTTGTAGAGCGGTCAACGTGAAAAAATGTAACTTTTTTTCGCGCGCGGCGTTTATGAGTCGTGCTCTTCGGCGAGTCATTTAGCTCGCCTGCTCTACCTCTACTATACCAAGAGCCGTGTTCGCCGATAAATAAACAGGTGTTTAGAATTTAAACTACTGTTTAAAACCATATTGCTGAATTGTATTTGTGACAAGAAATTAATTTTTTTTGGTCTTCATATTTATTTCATTCTTCCCAAGTTTTAGTATTTCTAAATTCATTTTCCAATGCCGATAGATAGTTACGCGTAGTGTGAAATCTGTAGATTTTGTATTAGAATACGATAGCGGTTTTTCAAGTAATTATTTAGAGCTACCTATATGAACAACGGTAACAATTTGAAAATTATGTCTCATTTTGTTCAGCAATATCCGGTATCTACCTAGTACCTAGGTATGTAGCTATACAGTCATCTGGATGAGCATACTGAGCATGGAAAAGAGGGGTGGCTTGGGGTGCGCGGGCTTAGTCGCGTGGCGGCGACGCGGCGGGTCCCGCGGGGCAAGCCGCGTGCAGGGCGCGCCGCACCCGTGGCGCCGCATCGCACGGGCTTCTTTGTGTTCCTATATTGCAGATAGCAAAATCTAAACGCAGACAAATTTTACCTAAGTAATGATAACTATAGATACACACATAAAATGGAAAACCCCGTCATTTCTCGATGTAATATGAAAATGATTTGATATATCTGTAGTAAATCATTTTCTTGATCATTTCATTACCTAATATTGAAATTAAATTTCATAAATCCTTTCAAGTCACATTATTGGGAATAAAGGTTTCAAGAGACTGTATTTTTAAATAAAAAAAAGTACAGGCACATAAAATAAAAATTTAATCTTCCTCAATAGATCAGAAATAACAGGTTTATTTTAGTACGGCTAGATAGGAATTTAGAATTTTTTGTATAACTTTTTTTTAACAAAGTCGAAGCTATAGTTGTGTGCTCCCACTAATACCTATCTACAAATAATACTTGAATAACACACAATCAGATTGACATTAAATCCAAACATATATCTTGGACAAATTAGTATAGGTACTTTCTTTATCAGAAGACACCTCCAAAACCATAATTGTTCGTTAACTTAATAATACTGTTACTTCTGACTGCATAGTTTGACTGCAAAAATAACTGGCCATGCGCGTATTGGATTGCGCATGAAAGGTTCCGTATATACACGATATACATATTTGTGCTATGTACTTATTTACCAAAAAAATGTGAGTTTGTAAGTAATAACAAAAATATTTTTTACGTCATTTAACTACAAATTAACAATTTTAGGTTTTTTCTTTCCTTTACTTGTGCTGTGAGATCTTGCTTCGTACCAAATTTCATAATTCTAGGTTTCGATTTAGGTATACGATGCGAGTTTCAAAATATGCAGCATGCATGGCTATATTTTTTTATTGCGTTGACTTAAAAGCTTGATTTTTTACAGCTTCTAGGGACAGTAAGCTTAAATATTTGATATTAATTTTAACTTGATATCTCTACGCGTTCCTGAGAAAAAGAGTTCTGACAGACAGACAGACGGACAACGAAGTGATCCTGTAAGAGTTCCTTTTTTCCATTTGAGTACGAAACCCTACAATAATCAAAGGCAGACAATAATCTACAAACGTATCACAATGGGCATTATTGAAAATTTTGCAACATTGTCCAAAATTTTACAAATTATTTAATGGAATATGTCACTTTGATAACAAGAAAAAAAAATGTTTTGGAGACTTACCAGAAATTTAAAAAATTGTGAAACATTCATGTGACGTCACGGCTACGAGGGGCGGTCGGCGGACATACAAATAAATACAATACGTAGAATATAGTAGGTACTTGCCTATAATAAAATTAGGTAGTGGTAACGTCTTCACCTATTACATTTTAATAATGCCCATTGTTTTTGATGATGTCAAACAGTCACTCACCAATTTTTGCTCACCCGCTCGATACTTGTTCAAATAAACACATGAATTTGTCCCGAATAAAATTCGTAGTTCTCACAATACGATACTATGCAGTACACAAGCCAAATATAAGCGCCGCGTGCCGTGTTGCGCCGCGGTGTCACATTACTATGGGAAACATGGGATCTATCGGAGTATCAAACCACAAGCCAAGGACGAAGGCACACACCTCTTTTTTTTGTAAACGAATTGCTTTTGAATGTAATGAGCCAATATCTTATGTTTTATTTTACTATTTTTGTGACTATATTCGTTTGTAACAATGGTCTCTTTCCTTATTTTATACAGCATCGATCCAAACTTTTTTTTTAAAAGATAATAAACATGAAGGATATTTAGGAAATTCTTGCACCTAATGTTACAAAGGCTTTTATTTTTTGAAATATTGACTGAATTTATTAAATTATATTCGAGTACATTGAGTTCTCATATATTATGGTAGTTTATAGAAATTATGTATCACTACTCAAACTTAATTTAAATGTAGCGCTATTTTAGAGAAAGCTAAATGTAGGACCGGATTCCAAAATTTTCTATAATGCTTTCAAACAAATTTGCAATTAAAAATCTTTTATAGTTAGATCTAAAATTTATTTGTGTGGCTTATACACTTTCATAGTTCTTTTTTATCGTAAATTATCGTTAAGTGTTTAATAAATAATTTAATGTCACAAGCGTACGCCCTATCCGGCTGTGAAACTACCGTATAATTCGATAACGGGTACACTATCTGATTATATCGGGCCCGAAAAATTATATCATTCAGTAATTAGATTAAAATGCAATTTAGAGATGCGCCGCGGGCGGCACGCGACGCGCCCCACAATCCGCTCGAGCGGCAATACACGTTGATTTTCACAAATGATAATGCACAACTGCAGTACCACTAAATACGAATATTTCTTATTTTTTTTAGTACTTACAATGTGGAACAACATCTAGTATCAAGTGGTCATAACCGTTTAAATCGAAACGATATGTCGTAATAAAAATTTGGTATATACAATTAAAGCTATTTATTATAAATGTTTCTTGAAAATTTTATTGTTGATGCATAATATTAGGTCAGAGAGTAAATCTGTATTTGTATTATATTTATATACATTTATAATAATTTGTGTCATAACTGTCATTGACTTGAAGCCATCGCTCCCGGTTGCCATCAAAAGATAGTAGTGGTTAAAATACGCCAACCCGCATTGGAGCAGCGTGCCGAATTAAGCTCCAAGCCATCTCATCCCTAGAGGAGGCCTATGCCCCTGCAGTGGGGCATTAATGGGCTGATGGTATGGTAATATGTTGAAGTTTTAACAAATTATCTTTTTTTGTTTACTAGTTCCCATCATTCATTCATTATTTTTCAGTCTGCAGCGATTTTATTACAAAAAACAAAAAACTATGACATAAGGTACAAAGAAAATAATTGTCCTTTATAGAACTAACGCGGTATCTGTCAGTATATGAGTAGTAAAAAGTTGGTTTGAGCGTTTTCAATCAAGAAAATACAATGTTAAAGATACAGTTGATGCAATAGAAAGGGTGTAGTCATTCACCATGATAACGCCAGACCAGACACATGTTTAACCACTTTGGAAAAATTAAGAAAGTGGCTGGGAAGTGTTAAGGCATCCACCATTACCTTGCACGCCAGAATTCCACTTATAGCGGTCTTTTCAGAATTCTTTATGTAGTGTAAGATGTATATCAGGAGAAGACTGTCAAAACTTGTCGTCGCATTTTAATAACCGCAAACCCAAAAATTGCAACAAGTTACTTAACAAAATGATACAAATTTACTTTATTAGATGTAATTAAACTATTTAAAAAAACGCTTTGAATTTGTATATAAAATACAAAAGGCAAAGTCGTCCCCAACCCATTAAGCAAACAGGTATGCAACTAAATAAATGGTTTAATTTTTTTGCTTCTTCGTCGGAAATGAAACCTAAATGATGAATGAGAATAAAAAAAATTAGACCATTAAACAGTTACCTATTTATTTGTGTTTCTGTATAGGTATACAATACCTGCAAGTTAAGAAAATAAGCAATTAACATTTTTTTCCTGCGTCAGGTTTTTTATATACCATTCTAATATACATGCTAAATTGCAAATCGGGCGTAAAAAAAATGGCAATAAGTAGTTTCAGGTACGTAGTTAATGAAAATGACGTAAATGGTTACTTGTTTTTGTAAGTTGATTAACTACCTACCTAGGATTTTTTATAATTGTCCTTCACTAGTTAACAAAATACTTGTATCGAATTAAGGTTTTCTCTTTTTTCAGTAGCTGGTTCGTCATTCTCATTTCACGTCAATACGCATGAGTCTTACGAATTATCTGTTTTTAATGGCGCACCGGAAATTTTCCTGTTTCCGAAGCCTAAATCTATTTAGTACCTGTATATTTGGGCAAATGGTATTCAACTTTATTCTGTACTGATTCATTAACTACGCAGGTGATCAAAAATAAATACAATTTTACAATATAATATTTAGTTTGGTACAAACAGCCGAATCTCTGATAATTTTTAATTAGTAGAATTGGCTCACATCTCGTTTATATTTATATTTATATGTTGTAAAAACGAAATGACATTAGAATATTTACCAAGAAATAGAAAAAGGTAATATGTAAGTAATAATATAACTATAAGGTTGAAGTGCGAAATCGATCATCGTTTGATTTAGAAAAATAGAAACTAGAAACAACAAAAAAAGTATTTATTTACTCAAAATAATTACCCGCATTCTCTACGGATTTTTGCGTAATGAGAGCTTTACGATAAAATTCTAGGGGACAAGACTTCACAAATTCGTAAGAGCGATTCCTGCTGCTTCTCTGGAACTAAATTGTTGTTTCCTGGAGAAAGTTGTATAGATTAAGTAAAAAAGTCAGGTAGTAGGTAGAAGCCGAGTTCGAAGACTACGGAGGGTGACGGAGGATTTTTAACTATAATTCCTGTAGCGTTGAAACGGTTTGTGATATCGAAAGTAATAATACAAGGTCGGTTGACCATGACTAGTCGGGACTGTTTTTAATCAGATTCTACCATCATTTTCCGAAGTTGTTATTGATCGAACAGATATGAGGAAGATAGTTTATTGTGGATAACACCCCAAGTGGACAATCCAACCGTGACCATTACCTTCTATTGGAAAGCTTCTATTTGGGGCAATGTTTTGGCATTTGACGAAACTCTGTTAAATCAACTGATTACAATAAACTGGTAATAAATATCTGGTTATACATTATTTTCTAATATACCTATTGCTGTAAAACAAAACCTTTATAAAAAATTTTTAGAACAAATTGTTATAATTATTTGACTTAAATGAATTTCAGCCTCACTTGCCTCATCCGCAAAACGACAACTGCTAGAAAACTGATATACATACTAAATCAATCGAGTCATTCTTTTGGAATCTTTATTGAGAAACAATAAACAAAAAACTAAAATCGAATATTCTAAAATAAAAATAACGAAAATCTGTATAGAAAGACCCAGCTCGGACACGAACGAATCATATATTGATTTAGTACATTCCCCAAGAGTATCACTTTTCATTGCGAATTCTAATTAATTTATTTTTTTATTTTATTATATAAACATATATATCTGTATAAGCCTTGGAAACAATTTGCACTTAAATATTTTCTAAAAATAATAATTAAAATGTCCAATAAATGTTACACGTTAAACCTAAGGTTAGGACATTGTAAACAGTTATAAATATACTTAAATAATTATATCATTTGGCCATGTTCGACCTGGTTTAAATTGGTCATAGCAATTGCTCACATTTTTTATTATTTAATGTGTATTTTTTAATTTTTTTTTTTTTATGGTTTATATGTTTTTCAATGAATATCCCGAAAGTATGAGGTCACGAAATTATTATTATGTTTATTAAAATTCGGGCATTTAAGTCAAAGAACTTTCTTTTCAACGCAACTCAGTTCACAGAAAATGCTAATTAGAAATCCAATAATTGGCCAGGTCTAGGATTGACACTGGATGGAAGATGTAGTAATATTGGAAGATATACAACTCGGAACAATCTCAATAGCAGTAAAAATGAAGGCAGGCAATAATTACAATATAAGCGTTGGCAGGGCGTTTAATCATCATCACCATCAGGTTTTCTAGTCTCTACTTTTGGTATACAACCCTGTTTCAAAATTGAGTTAAGGAGTTTGCACTTAACTAAATTTAACACTCAAGTATAGAAACGAAATAGCGAAATATAAAATAGACCTTGGACCCAGGAGAAGACAGTTCAAATTTTTGTCTCAATCTCCGGTATTTTTCTTCTTCGATCCCAGAGTAATTTCGCATTTATAGCAGAAAATGTAGTAAAGCAAACATAAAGGCAGTTGTGGAGGGTGGATCCCTCGCTACACGGAGAGTCGCGTCGCTTATTAAAATTAATAAGTGGAACCTCGCTTTTATTAATGATCGCGCTGTGTCAATAGCGAAATATTGTTAGCAAACAACGTGCTCCGACCACACCGTATTAGACACTGTACCAGTGTAAAGAATATAAAATTTTAATTTTAATCTAAGTGTATGCTAGAACATTCGTCCAAATACTTTTAGATGTATTGGATAATGTTGGATATATAGGGTGTACCTCAACTCTAAAAAAACGGAAACCTTATGTTTGGATGAACTTTTTGGGATGTCTAGTGCGCTCAAAAGAATACATACCTACTTAAAGAATAGACTGGGGATAAAAAATATCAAATAAAAAATGTGCATCTCATAAATATTTTTCATAGCAAAATCTTTCAAATAGCAAATACGGAATCGCTATGAAAAATATTTATGTATGTAGGTATATTTATATATATGTGTTTGTGTGTTCATATATATTTTTGTGTTCATGACTTATTGATTTTTGTTTGTATTGCTTGCATCTATTATAGACAATGTGGCCTATTTTTGAAAGAGTTAAACTAATTTTGAATTTACAGGGTCGTACAACCTCGTAATATTCCAGGAAAATCATTTTTGTTTATTACGAGAAAAACACAAACTGCATAATTTTCTTTCTTTTTATTATTGCTGGGGGCGGCTAATATGATGCACTCGTGCTTATACACAGTACTACGTATTCATACACAGCGAAGTTAGTTTTAAATAATGAAATAATATTAAAAAAAAAATATATTAAAATAAGAGATTAGGGACATAGGGATATTCTACGTAGTCACCGCTCGCTTTGATCTGCGGTGTTTGCTCTCAACTGCAACCCCTCGCACATTGACGTGGCCCTTTGTTTATACTATAAATATTATCAATAACCGTACTTGCATTTATTTGTCTTCTAATTTATTATTATTAGCCCTTCAGGCGCACAATTTGCGGGTAGAGATTATTAATCAAAGTGTTTGCACACGAAACCAGTGCATGCAAATACTATTGTGTTACAAGTCCGCACTTCGTGCGTAACACTCTGATAAATGCACGACGGTTCATCACACGTTTGTTTCGCTAAACAATACAAAGATAAACAAATACACTAATATCCACTTTTCTATGCAAACCATAATTTATTCTGACAACTTATTTCTTCTTTTCTAAACCTTAATTAGGTACGTTACCATCACTCGATAGTTATACGTCATGTTTATCTGACGCTCGTTTTTCAAGTGCGCCTTTTATTACATTCTCAGGTTCGAACGTCCAAGCGCTGTCCAAAGAACTTTTACCTTAGCTACTAAATAGTCATCGCATATTTGTCAAAAAAAAAATCTGAATCGAAACTTGCAATTAGGGTGTTGGCCTACGTCATATCTACAAACTAAAATACTCAGCACGAGAAGCTTTAACTTTTAGCAAGATTTTTGTAGCTCTGTGAATCGTTTTCGTTTTGAATTAATACAGTAAATATTTAAATATTAAATCAGAAAAAAGTCATTGGTAGGTACATGCTCTAGGATTCGAACCACGACCTTATAAAAAAGAACCGGCTCGCCACAACACAGCTATCACGAAACGTCACATATCACATATTGTGGCGTAAATGTACTGGGAGTGCTGATTCCAAACGATATAGGACATTTACAGCCAGAGAGAAGAAAAAATTAGGTAGTAGAGTAGTACTCCTTTAAAGTAGAACTCCTTTTTCTAAAATATCTATTTAGTACTTAGTGGTCGTAGCGAAGGATTTATCGATCTATAATGTATGATAGTTTTAATCGATCAATAATTTATTATTACAATTTCAAATCGTCCATCGTATCGATATGAATTCAACGTTTATATTTAACTAGAATCGAGTAGTGATTGTAGCCATTAATCAGCCGTCAATAAAATACTCGCGTCGAAATAATTGACGTCTACTGCTAAAACATGCACTGGAAGTCTGTCTAGGTCACAGTGCATAACAAAACGTCGAGGCGATCAGAGTGCCCTTGTGCTGCAATCAATGATCGCGTGCATCAACTCGGGGACTTTTAACAAAGATGCCAATTATATTATTAACTTTTCCGTCTCAGTTATAGGTATGCTTACAAGCGACAAATTACGTCTTATTTTTTACAGGTGCACCTAATAATCATTGCGGTGATGTATTTTTCTTAAGGTACTAGAAACTAAACAGAATCTTGTTAGGGTCACGGCAATATCTACTATTTATGTTAGAGCTCTTTAAGAAATAGGCAGTGAACTACGGCTGCCATTTTTCAAAACTGATTTTCAGTCAAATTCTTCAAGACTACAAACCAAAGACATTATTTATTGCGTAGAATAACACCGTATACCTATTTTTATTTTTATTTTTTTTTTAACTTACCGGGTAAGGTGACAATGCACAATGGGGGCAGTTTTGTGAACATTACTTGCGTCGTAGCGGACATATATTATTAGCATACTGGTCCCAACCAACATCCATAAAATTTATTTAATAAAAATTAAAAAAATATATTATTTCTATGCTTGAAGTGTGGCCCTCCTGACATAATGTGTCCTTGGGAAATACTGGAAAAAAGATGTATTCGATGATATGAAACAGTCGTTTATTATAGACAATGGTAAAAGTGACAGTGATTCTAAATATTCAGAAAATTCAAGTAAAGAATAAGAAGCGGAAACGAGGAGAGTAGAAGCAATAATTTCAAATTGTAGCAATCAGGCTTAATGGAGTCGATATACTCGTGACATTTTCCAAGAATGATTAAGTCACGACCAACTTATTGAGGGAACCGGCAAAATACGTAAAGCAGAGCAGCTCGTCCTCCAATTTCTGAATTCCAATTGCGAAAGAGTGTTCTTTTTATATAGCACAGCAGATCGGCGGACTGTAGACAGCGGACTGTAGGCGGCGTTAGATTTAAATTTAAGTTACAAAAATTAAACAAATTGGTACCGAAACGCGTTAAAGCAAGAAATATGGAACACAATATAAAGTGAACGTTAATGTTCTTTTCTTTAAAATAGTAAAATTATTATTTTTGAATTGTGAATTAAAATGTTTGAAATCGGGTTTTAATTATTATTACTTTTCAAATTTTTTACAATATTCATGTTCTGAGTGGTCTGCATTGATATAGAGAAAATTTACTTGTTAATTTCGAAATAGTAGGTAGACCATTAACCTATCTTGGCCGAATTTCGAATGGGTCAAAAAACTTCTGGGTAGCTTGTCACGTTCTTCTAATTATCAATCATAAACAATAGATACGTCAAACAGGTATTAAAATGGTTGCTGTTTTTGAAATCCGACTAAATTGCAATACCATCCTAACGCAACAGTGCGAGCTATGAAAATATATTTATTTCTTTCTAAGGTTTATTACTGAAATGGGTAATATTCGCAATGAATAATCAGTAGCCTGGCATTACCAGGAAGTAATTATTAGGTCAGTGGAGGTTCGGGTAAATCGGGAAGCTCAGCTGTCACGGGGAGATGCAAGGCTGACCGAAGCGTGCCGAAGCCCCGCACAGGCTTCGCGTGACGTCAGCCGCATCTGCCCGACAGATGGCGCTACGGTGCCGCCCTATGGTGATCATATCGCGCGCCACACGCCACTACCGCCGCGCCGCGGTCAGCTAACTCAAAATAACCAAAGTGGATAACTTGAAAATGATACTTTCGAAAATAAAGCTTCAGGGAATTCAAAACTTTAAGTAATGATTATGATTTTATTTTCGTTTCTATTTCGCACTCGTTTAGATATAATTTAATATTAATTTCAATTAAACGTGAAACGTTTCCCCTTCCGTTACTCATTCGTTGTTTTGACCGCACATATCACTAAGTGCGATCATAAAGTTACCCTATTGTTCTTCATTTATTAGCATCTGAGTATAATTATCGTATCACCGGTAAAGTAAAAGTGATTTGATGTAACTTATGCCATATGTTAGGCTTGTTGCGCGTGCATTTGATATGACATCAGATTAGAATAATATTTTTACCTAATCGAGACAGAATTGTTTGTTTTTCGTGCAGTCTATTTATAAGCAAGACCTATGACAACCATTATTGTATGATCTATCTATATTAAAATGTAGAATGGACATAAAGACTCATTATTCTTAGTTTAGCATAGGATTCCACGAACTAGTGTTTAACCTAGCTCATGTTCCTATGTACTACGTGTATGTACGTAAATACGTAACCGCTATACCGTTTCGAGAAGTTATTTTAGAGGAACATGTCACATTGTGGCACATGTTACATAATTTCTCGATTTGATGAACAAGTACAATTTCCATTAGTAGGTACGCTATGTACGTATTACATAGTATCATGTAAGTACGTACGTATTAATATGTTTTGGGTAAAATCGTTTAGTTTTTTTTTAGGAAATCAAGAGAAGACACAAGTACCTATCAGCTAAACACTTTTTTTTTCTTAACAATCACAAACACAAAATTTTGAAAAATAATACGCAATAAAAAAAAATTATTATCGACTCCCAAATGTAGATAGAGCCTGAGAATAGTAAAAAAAGGAATTCATTATATTTAATGATCTTTGTTTATATATTATTTATTCCTATTTATTATATTTAATAGAACATATTATTTTTAATATGATTATATTATTAATGCGTTTAAAGTCACTCATACAGAAACTGATGTTAATCCATCAGGATTAAATTTTACTTTTTGGAGTATATATATACACATACGTAGGTACGTAACTGTGACAAAATTTCTAAATACGTCTAGATTTTAGATACTGAAATTATCAAAATGCCTCGTCTCATGCTAGGAAAACACGAGCTAAATGATAGCACATAGTTCATATAATTGTTTTTCCTAACCATCAGTTAATTTACGAATAAAATGCAATCCCAGAATGTTTCTTTGTTTTTGCTGAATGATTTTTATACGTGCGTCATACTAAATTCAGCTCGCCAAAATACGTATTTTTGATCGCTGACATTTTTGTGGTCAAGCCGCAGTAAGTACCTATCTTAGTACATTTATGGTTTATACTTCAGGCTAAGTATACCGAATTTGGCTTGTTTTTGAACCAATTTTAAATAATGAAATATTAATATTTATTCGCTAAAAAACATATTATGTTGTAATTACATACATAAACTAGAGATTTAAATGGTTCAGAACAGAATACTCTATGGGTACATAATATACAGAATACGTATTACTTCGTAGAATACGGGCGCTGTCAATAGATGGCGGTCGTTACAATCCCCAAACCGCAGTGGAGCAGCGTGGTGAATTTAAGCTCCAAGCCCAGCTCACCCTGGAGGAGGCCTAAGCCTCTGCAGTGGGGTACAAATGGGCTGATGAAGTGAAGTATTACTTCGCTCAATCATAAAAATTTAGAAATTATCATGGAATTCAATTATTTTTTCATCTTAATTTAAAACAGAGTGATTATGTATTTAAAAAAATATACTAAAAGGTTTTTAGGATTAGGAGATATACCTTCTGAATTTTTTTTTCATTAACTTAGTTAGATTTATTAAAGTACTTTGCTAAATTAATTCAATTTCATGTAATGATGATTTTTAGCATCTTTTGTATGATTAAGAAATCGGTAACTTCCAACGCAAATGGGCTACAAAAAATAGATCTAAAATATAACACAAATGAAAGATGAATGTATTATTTCGTTATAGAAATAGTTATTTTTTACATGCCATATGAATGCAGATGCGTGCCAACGCACAAACCAATATCTCCTTATGATTTGTAACTAGATCACTCCATCGTATTTTTGTATAGATCCTTTTCGGTATAGATAAAAATATTTGTGAAAATATAAAAAATAACAAGGGTATAAAATAAGGCACGTGCCGCAGGTGCGGTAGAGCGTGGCCATTTAGTGTAGAGTTAGAAATTTTCACGAAGTGCTAAAATGTTCAAAAACTATAGTTAATTAAATTCATATTAAAAGGCATTGAGTAAAATTAATAATATAACAGTAATATCTGGGACATTCTACACAGCGCCATCTAGTCCCAAAGTAAGCAAGTATTATGCTTGTATTATGGGGTACTAGACAACTGATATATATATACTTAAATATTTTTTTTATGTTTACATATATAGATACTTTCACACTACATACATTTAACGCAGGATATATAATCCATAGAATTATAGTTTAAAGTCAAATATCCGCCAACCCGCATTAGAGCAGCGTGGTGGATTTAAGCTCCAAACCCTTTCATCTTGAGGGGAGGCCTAAGCCCCTGCAGTGGGGTATAAAAAGGGCTGATGGAATGGAATGGAAAGTCAAATATCTCAAAAATTGCCCTAGTTAGAGAAATAGCGTACAACATTTTTTTACATCTTTTGGCATTACCTGTCACCACACAAAATTACAAAGTTGAACATGGAAAAAAAAATTTGCATCACTTTTTACGCATTGTCATTTACAACTTTATAGAGAAAAAGACATAATGAGTATCTATCTACCTATTAATCGGTCTCAGTTTTCTTCGTGTAAATGTATTTTGATCTTAAAGCACAGCTTTATAGCTTTTAAGTTGCACTAACATAATAATCTTTTTGATATCACTTTCAAATAACTAGATAATAATTTTTAACTTTAGTTATGCTTAAATGTTATAAACACTCTACTTTTACAGTAAAAATTATTATAAAATTATTATAATGGTATCTAAAGTCCATTTTTATTATTCTGTAACTCTGTGGTGTCAGGAGTTGACATACGCTAAGCAGATAGTACTCGTATGATTGACATTAAGTATAATGAAAACAAATAGAGAGTCCCTCGCACTTCCGCCTCTTTTGTTGAGAATCTATATCCTCTCTCGTCGATTTTGTACCTACATGTCTACATGTAAACAGTATTTGACAGCTCATTATAATTTTTACATGCCTTCATATTGTATCATTACAAATTTATTTTAAGAAAGTTATTTCGTTTTAAGAATGGCAAAATTGAAAATATATTGCTTTCGTACAATTTAACACCAAAACACAATAACCAAATTTAAAATTTTATTTATATTTAGCGATCAAATTTTAAATTGCAGACTATTTTTCATTCAATCGTATTGAAGACAACTATATGCATAAATATACAGTCTTTTAACTTGTATAGAATTTAAGTTTTCCTTTATTAAGTATTTAATTTCGTAATTAGAATTTGGTTTAGTAAATCGACATTTTATAAAAACCTAATATCGCTTAAAAAACAAAGTCACAACAGTTAATTTTGTATTCTATTTGCGTTTCAATTTTATCTTTTTAAAAATTTAAACATAATTACAGATGGACCCTAGACTATTTACTTATAGAGAAACGGAAAGGAACAAAATGCGACTAAGCGCAGGAAACAAGTATTGAGATTTGAAGAAAAAATTAAATCTAGAAAGAAAAAGTTATTAGAGAAATGTTTGAAGAAAAAGAAAGTAGAAAATTAAGTAATATCTATAGAAAGATTCCACAGAGAATTCGCGGAGAGAAAGCGAGAAGAAAAAGATAAGATGGCGGGAAGATGGAGAAATTCATAGAGAGATGAGAAGTAGAGAGGCAAAGGCAGTGGGAAAATGGCAGGATAATGGACAGAAGATACAACAAAAGATATAAGGAATTAAGTGTTAACAAGAAAGTTAACAAGTAAAGAAAAAAAGGGGTAACGACGATTTTAGAAGATGATCGCAAGATGAAGATGTGGAGACCTAGAAGAGGAGAACAAGTATTGGATGGCAGATCAGGATAAATATGAAAAATATGCGGGAGAGATGGAGATTTAGAGCACTTGATGGAGCATGTAAGGAGGAAGACAGAAAGGGAAATAGAGGAACTACTGGAAAAAAGTCAGAAAAGAAAAACAGTAGAATGGATGCAGAGGACAGAGAAATTAAAAAAAAAAGGGAAGGTGGTAACGAAAATAGAAAGTAATGGGGGATAGTGGTGTAGATAAAAATATATACAACAAAATCTATGGAATTAACTGCGAAAACCTGGCTGGCTGTTTAGTAAATAAATAAATAATAAGAAACTGAAAACATAATAACAAATATATATTATAAACACAATTTAATATCCCGTATAAAATATGACTAATACTTCAAGAATTATAGATATGTGTTAGATAATGAACTTAACATAAACACGCGCAATACAAGCACCATAAAACGGATAGGTTGTTCTCGATGGGGTGGGGCCCATCGATCGTCGCGACGCAATTCCATTACTTAATTGCTAAAAGAAGTGGAGACGCCGCTGCAATGTAAAATACAACATAAAAACTAAATTAACGAACATACCTTTCCGATTTCTTACAAGACCTTTGGAACAGAAAGAGGATATTTAATTAAATGTAAGAAATACGTTATTTATTCGTATTAACCAAGGCTACAATAACTAAGGTTATATTCTATTTTAACATTATGACAACAAATAGCTGTCAACTTCGTAAATGTTTTCCATTTAATTGCAAGAAACACTTTAATACATCAAATGTACACTTTTAGTATATAGTAGTACCTATGTAAAACGTGTAGTATGTAAAAATAATTAAAGATAGGCATTGTAAGTTTTATTACATTTTGTCAGAAATAAACTAGTGGCGTTAAGTATGTGAAAATGTAATGTTATAATAAGCAATTGTGAAGTGCAAGAGTTTACGTTCACTCGGAATTCGAGACCATTGCTTTTGATGTACGTTACTTTCGTATTTGGGAGAGCGCGGCGCAGGAAAGAAATATGTGATGTGGGCCGCGTAAAAACAATGAACTTTCACACTGGGCGGGTTGATTTAGCACAGTTTATTGTGGAATCAAAGCGGCGAGGAGACGGCGAGGTTGCGGCGGGCCGTAATTGGATTTCGTGAACAATACGTCTCCAGCCACGGCCACATTCCGCGCACGCACGCCCGCACCTGTTACACACTAGTTTCCTGCTAACACTTAAATTTATCGTCTGAACCTTTCTATTTAAATGGTTTTTCTAAAGATATCATTAGCTTGTTCCGATGTTCACTTAGATTAAGGCATGCGAACTTTGCAAATTATTTTTAATCATATTTACTATTGGCATCGTATTGATTGTTGGGCAACTCTTATCAATTTGTAATGTAAGCATGTCTTTATCATGAACGGTGTTTTATGAAAACAATTATGTGATGATACATAAGTAAAAATGTAGATATTGAGCCTGAAAAACATGAATTTCTGTTTAGATTATTAGCCAATCAACGCTTAAGAGATTTCAACATCGTTCATCTTAAACATACTTGCAATGGTTTTAAAATAGGATGATTATTCATTATTATTGTCCGAATCTTCGCAAAGGTCCTTTTTAGGGTTTAGTACTTAAAGGGTACCAACGGGAACCCTATGTCCGTCCGTCCGTCTGTCACAGAGCTGTATCCTCTGATGCGTAATAGATACACACTTGAAATTTTCATAGACTGGTACGTATATTAACTGTTACTCTTTATAATAAAAATAAAATTAAGTTCAATTTTAAGGGTCTCCTCATACAAGAAATGTGTTCGTTCTCTTTAGCTTTTTGGTGATTGGCAATTGTAAGATCATTGCTTACACTAAATAATAAAAATAAATCATAGTTAAAAATTAAATGGGGTCTCCATGTAAGACGTGGTGTTTTTATATTCTGCTGCTTTTATGTAAGTCTGACTCAGTCGGTTTTTTAATTATCCTACAAGTATCCTTTAACAACCTATAAATATGTGAGTTAAAATGCTTGTGCTCTTGTAACTTAGCATAAATAATACATGCGCTACAATAACCGTTGATATTCCGTGGCAATTTCAAATATCAACACCCTTGCTCCGCCCGGGACAAGCTTTTTAGCTGCGAGAAAAAACAATAAAGCAATCTCTCACAAGTATCGTTTTCACCCGGTGGTGCCGGCAGATTGGCGTTAACCCCGCGTGATAATTGAATCGCGAGGGTGCGGGTTCGAGCCCGGGCCCGGAACCCGGGAGCCATTGCCGTCGTGGCTATACACGCAACTCGAGTGAACGCCGCCATTGTTACGAGACGATGAGACGGACAGCTTGATATAATTGTTGCCTAATGGACGGCGAGCGACTAGTTCATCGGGATTTTATGTTGGGGTTTACCATTTATAAGAGGATATATTCAGAGAGTCTGATCATGCTAGTCAGTTGCAATATTACTCGAAAAATACACAGGTCATGCTAGAACAATTTATTTACTTACACCATTTATTTTAGAAGAAATCGTCTAGTAAATGTGCATAATGTTTCAATTACCTATGAGTGATCATACACCAGTGTGTTTTGAGGATTGAGAATTAATTAATTTATACTACATAGAATATCACCTAAAAAAATATTTATAAAATCATCACATTAAAATTCATTGACTAAAATGAAAATTTTGAAACCCTGTCTCATGTTTGAATCGGTGAAGCTGGTTTCTAAGTAAATGAAGAAAGTACCAATTTAAAATTCTTAAAGAGCAGTGACTTAACTAATTCGTTTTCGCCGTCAGAACGTGATTAAGCGAATTATATTAATATTAAATCGATCTTATTTCTTCGAAACGTGAAGTGTGACTAGAACTGACACACGTCTTTAGTAGACTGGGACTTGTCCCGGTTTATAGTACCACTAGCGACCGCCCGCAGCTTCGCTTGCGTAGACTACAAATTCCTGTTATAGGTACTATCAACGTTCGAGATGGTTCATACGTACTTTTTGCTGGAACCAATTTTGGTCACACCCATTCAAACTTTCAATCTTCATTCCCTTTCCACCCTTTAAAAAACCGATACAATTTTTCATCTCCCGTTTCCCACTCTTAAAACGTGAAAATCTAAAAACCCTGAAACACGTCATTATTTAAGTCCCTCCATTCCCATCCTTAAGTTTGAAATTTCTAAAAAAGCCTTTCTTAACTTTATAATGCTCACGTTATAAAATAAACTTATGTTCCAAATTTAAGCTTCCTAGACTTAGTACTTTCGGCTGTACGTTGCTAGATCAGTGAGGACAAACGACAGACAGATAGATAGACAGACAAACACAAAAAGTAGCTTATGACACTCTTGACAACCTTCTTTCACGTCTGCAAAGTTTCATTAAAATCTGTTCAGTCGTATTGGAAATTAGCTCGAAGATAAAATTGAATTGAATAGACGTACAGACAAACAGACGGACAAAGAGTAGCTAATGTCAAATATCTTGACAACCTTCTTTCCCGTCTGCAAAGTTTCCTTAAAATCTGTTTAGCCGTTTTGGAGATTAGCTTAAATAGACAGATACACGTACAGACAGACAGACGGACAAAAAGGAACATTTGTTAGTTTTAACGACCTTCTTTTCATATTCATTGATGTTTCATTTAAATAGGTTTAGACATATGGACTTACAGACAGACATACAAAAAGTTTTGTATGTCACATATGGAAAGGTTGTAGTCAAAAGATTACATCCTGTTATATGTGTAAAGTTTTATGAAAAAACTGTTAAGATATTAATTTAAATTGTATGATGTAAAAAGTAATTATAATATGCATGAAATGCTTAAGAAAACTAACGTATTTAATTTGATAAGGATTAATATCACGTTTAAAAAACATCTTCGCAAATAGTATATTATGTTGGAACAAATTTGATTGTCATAAAAAAGGTTATAGTAAGTTAACCTTAAAAGATACACATATGCTGTCGCGGACTTTTGGTTAGAACTTTTAAAGGGGTACAATTCCGTAATACATGATTTTTGCTTAACATCAACCGTTTACGCAGCGCGCGCGACGGAAGCTCTCAAAAGGAATAATTTTTCCAGTTTTTGCAACATTTTTCATTGATGCTCCACTCCTATTAGTCGTAGCGTGATGTAATATAGCCTATAGCCTTCCTCGATAAATGGACTATCCAACAAAAAAATAATTTTTCAATTCGAACTAGTAGTTCCTGAGATTTGCGCGTTCAAACAAACAAACAAACAAACAAACAAACAAACTCTTCAGCTTTATAATATTAGTATAGATGTATCCGTGTCCTGGTTAGTGTCTGAGTTGTCCCGGTTTGAGAATAAAACATTTTAGAATACAGACATACCGTGCCTCGACAAATTTTCAGAATAATTTTCCAAAGGGTTATGACATCATTGGCTATTAATATCAGTCATAAAAAAAACATAGGCATTTTAGTGTCGCTACCGAATGGAACTTTAAGGCGGTGTATATGGCATTTTCTGTATGCTATAGTTTAGTCATAGATACAAAGACGACGAAGGTTTAAAAAAATAGTAAATAATTTTCACCAGATAATTTTTTTGAACCACTCCTCAGAGAAAACGTAAGACTTTCATCGAATTCAGGTCATAATCTATATTAATAAAATTGAAGTGTCTGTATGTCTGTCTGTCTGTCTGTCTGTCTGTTTGTCTGTCTGTCTGTCTGTTCCGGCTAATCTCCGAAACGGCTAAACCGATTGCAATAAAACTTTGCAGACGTACAGAGGGCATTATTGGGGGTGACATAGGCTACTTTTTGTTTGTCTGTCTGTCCATCTGTCTGTCTGTTTGAGCTGATCTCAGAAACGGCTGAACCGATTTCAATGAAACTTGGCAGACGTGCAGAGGTTATTGTCAGGGGTAACTTAGGCTGATTTTTGTTTGTCTGTCTGTCCGTTTGTCTGTCTGTTTGAGCTAACCTCCGAAACGGCTAAACCGATTTCAAGGAAACTTGGCGGACATGCAAAGGGCATAATCGGGGGTGACATAAGCTGTTTTTTGTATGTCTGTCTGCCAATCTGTCTATCTGTTCCGGCTAATCTCCGAAACGGTTAACGTGATTTCAATGAAACTTTGCAGACGTACAGAGGGCATTACCGGGGATGACATAGGTTTTCGTGTTGGTACTCAAACTTGATGTTTTGGCAAGATCTATGTGACCACGTGACCAAATTTTCAAAAGCTTATATTTTCGAAACTATCAATCGCAGACCTATCGTATTCGTACTCAAACTTGATGTTTTGGCGAGATCTATGTAACCGCGTGACCAAATTTTGAAAAGCATAAATTTTCGAAACTATCAATCACAGACCTATCGTGTTGGTACTCAAACTTCATGTTTTGGCGAGGCCTGTGTGACCACGTGACCAAATTTTTAAAAGCTTATATTTTCGAATCTATCAATCACAGACCTATCGTGTTGGTACTCAAACTTCATGTTTTGGCGAGGTCTGTGTGACCACGTGACCAAATTTTTAAAAGCTTATATTTTCAGAACTATCAGTCGCAGACCTATCGTGTTGGTACTCAAACTTCATGTTTTGGCGAGGTCTGTGTGACCACGTGACCAAATTTTTAAAAGCTTATATTTTCTAAACTGTCAATCGCAGACCTACCGTGTTGGTACTCAAACTTGATATTTTGGCGAGATCTATGTGACCACGTGACCAAATTTTTAAAAGCTTATATTTTCGAAACCGTCAATCGCAGACCCATCGTGTTGGTACTCAAACTTGATGTTTTGGTGAGATTTATGTGACCATGTGACACGTGACCAAAGTTTAAAAAGACTTATATTATCAAAACTATCAATCGCAGACCTATCGTGTTGGTACTCAAACTTGATGTTTTGATGAGTTCTAAGTTTTCACTTCTATCGGCAGTCCCTATAACTGCCAACAAGTTTTTTGTCTGTTTGTCTGTTCCGGCTAATCCGCTAAACGGCTGAACCGATTTAAATGAAACTTTGCAGAGATACAGAAGGCATTACCGGGGGTAAGACACAGGCTACTTTTTGTTTGTCTGTCTGTCTATCTATATGTATGTTCGAGCTAAACTTTTAAAGATTTAAATGAAACGATGCAGACATTAAAAATAGATTGTCAGGAGTGATATAGGTAACTTTTCGTCCGTGTGGTTGTCTGTCTGTCTTTTTGTTCCAGCTAATCTCCAAAACGACTAAATCATTTCTATGAATCTTTGCAGACATAAAAAGGTTATCAGGAGTGACATAAGTTGGTTTTTTTCTGTGTGTTTATCTATCTGTTTGTTCGGGCTAATCGTCAAAACGGGTAATCATATTTTACTGAAATTTTCCAAACTTTAAGTGCGCGTTGTCAAGAGTAAAAAGCATTTTTATATACATATAAAAAACTGTAGTGTTTGTTAGTATGTCTGTCTGTTATCATTAATCTTCAAAACGGCTGACTGATTTTGGAACCGACTTTGGGGATAACTATTCTTCATGCTAAAATAGCTAAATGGATTTTTACGATATTAGATATAGAGATTTCTTAGGTAGTTATGTTTCAGAATGTTCTAGAAAGTTCTATAATGTTCTGGAGCGTCGCGTTCCTTTACCTGTCCCGGTACAACTGTGTAGTCCACGCAAGCAAAGCCCGCGGGCTGAAAGCTAGTAGTTACTAAAATGTTTGATACTTTATTGTTTCTATTATTGTGCCGGTTTGTTTTCTAAAAACTGGTAAATTCTTCAATTTTTCAGCATATTTAACGAAATGTGTTGGCCGGTGTCACAGCTCTTATGGCACCCCTACTGTAGATTGACTGCTTTTTATACATATGCATGTTTGAACTAGTTCATTTAACTAATATGTTTTTCCATAACATATTTATCATTGATATGAAACCATCTGAACCATTAACTAATCGTTATAACTATTTATATCGAGGCTTTGTACAGCAATAATATCGTACAACAGCAATGAAAATAAATATAAAAAACAAAGTCCTATCTCAGCGGGTCGCAGTTCGTGTTGGTACTCCGCCGGGAGGGGGTCATTACCAGACGCCATTACACTTTTTGTGCCGAGTGTTTTAGCGGGAAACAAGGGTGCAAACAACCCTACGTTACAGATGACACGATATCCAGCCAACCTCCGTTTTTACGTATAGTGACGCTGAAAGTTCATAATATAAAACCTATTGTTCAACGATTATTATTTTTTGACGTATTTTATGTTAAAAAATCTATAGTTTTTGTAGTACTGCATACAAAATATATATTTTAAGCGAAATATGTAGTGATGTATGTACAATATGTAATCAATCAACAAACTTAGTTATTTACCAGTACGATAAAAGTACGTATTGACTAGAAACCTTCTTCTGCGCTTACCGTTTAACCACTCCTACTCTAGCTAGGTGGCGTACCCGCTGTGAAGTTACATTTCTCATTTTCTGACTCTATGACCAATACCTAGTCATAGAGTGAGAAAATGATTTTCTTTTAATTTACGCGAAGTAACTATAAAAGAGTTTTTTTTTAGAAAATTTCAATTTCCACGGTTTCATTATCTATATATTGTGTTATTATTATATTACATCTTAATACATTCAATTCTGGTCGGTAAAATTCTCCCAAAACGAAGTTATGGTATAGCGGTGTGAGGATCGTAGGTAGTACGCAGTATGTAATAATTTATTCAGAGCGGGCGCCTGGAGTTACGAGCGGAGAGCACTTAGCCTCGTGTCCTCGAGCCGAGATTATCCTCGATGCCAACCCCGAACGCAAATAGCCCCGGTTTCATGAATTTACACAGTAGAGCTCGCTAATGAAATGAAGTGAAAACTCAATGGGGGTTCAATGGCCTGACAATGTTCGTGTTCACCTTAAGTCGCGACGCTTAATGGCTTGCCAACCAGCTCTCTAAGAAATATTGCTGCTGTTACACTTTCGCCGGCTAACAAATTGTTACATGTTTTACTTTCGTAAAAACAATATAGTGCTTTTGGACTTTCACATTTTTGATACTATCATTTCCAACTGGTATATCTTAAGAATAATTGCGGCCAACTTATCTTCGAGCTAACAACTTTGTAGAATTCATAATACAATTGTACGTTGGAACGATAGAACGATACCAGAATAAAATATAAAGTCTGACAGATCAGATCTGCCTCCCTCCACGCCGCGCACATACCTAAGGCGCGGTGCAGCGGTTTCGGTCAAACTATAGACCCATGGATTTTTATCATCTGAATAGTCTGATACATTATAATAAGCTTTCACATAAAGCTTCAGTTTTATTGTATAGTTTTAAACTAAACTTAGGTAATACCATACAGTTATATATGGGACAGTAAGAGGATTACTGTACCTTAAAACGATACGCAACTTAGATATATTTAATAAATTATTTTTTCCCGTACTGCCGCCAAGGAATAAATAATCATAAAATGAGACCAACTCAATATCCTGTCACTCAAAGTGTTTCTAATATGATCCGATTAAACATTCGATAAAACGAGTGCATTTCGCGACTTATTTCACTAAGTGATCGCATAACATTTACATGCCCTAATACATCTGAATGCTTCGGTGCGCGGCTCCATCAATCTTCAAGGGGTGCGGACGCGGGGTCATAATGTGCTCGGCATATGGCGTATATGCGACACGGCGGCACAGTACAGTCATGGCAATGTAGCACAGCGGCAACTGCTAGTGCCGTTACGCCTCGCCGCCGCCAAATGGACCCGCGTCCCTGCCGCATTGATATCACAAATCTACAAGTGGACACTGTCCTTTGACGGTGTTCAATACCATTGTACTCTTTTCAAACTGAATAATGCTACGAACGCTTTGTGTCCGATGCTGTAACAAATGTTTGAACACTCCAAAAGGTTTATACTTGTGCATATCGTCGGCCTTGCAAATTACCCGCATCGTGTTTGTCAGCGATCGAGTTTGGGATATGATACCCTCTTGACAAAAATCATGGAAAACTAATGCTATATTGTATTGCCATAATAATTCTAGGCTCCTTAACTGATGATGTCTTGTAGTTTTATTACGTATAGAAAGTTAATCCTTATCCTTATCTCTCACAACCACAGACCAGTCAACCTATAGACCACGCTTTAATAAACGTCAGTACGAAAACGAAATCGCCAAAAAGTGGCGGGGTGCGGGGAGAGGTCGGCTAGTTTTCATTGGCTCGTTCAAAATTGACAATTTAATGGCTTCCGACGTGCTTCCAACTGACCGCTCACAAGAGACGTAGTTATGTAGTGTCACTACATAGCCTTGGCGAATGCTACTCCCTGTCAAAGCGTGGTCTATAAGGTTGACTTGTCTGTGCTCACAACACAGGGAATCCTAGTGTGAGAGATACGGCATCTAATAATTTATTGTTAGTGTTGCATGCAATGCTTTTTTTTGACGTGACAACGTCTTATAATTCGATGAAGCTGGCTGCACGCACGAAAAAACATGACGTACGACGTTATGCGTACAAATAAATGTAACTTAATCAATTCAATTGTGATTTCCATTTACCTCCTTCTTTATATCCATACAAAATATCTATCAAACAAATAAAATTAAAATTTTCTTTTGAAAAATGCAACCGTTCCATCAGTATTTTCTTTTGACGTTGTCACGTTCAACTATCGTCAGTAAAACTGACTTTACAGACAAATGATTTTTTTTACGGTAAATAAATAAATATCATTTCATTTCATGCTTTTGGATTTGCTTGTCGGTCTGTCAATGTTACAGATCTTCGATTTTTTAACGGTTGAAGATATCAAAGTAGTTATTTAGTATAAGTATAGAAAGTAAAATTAATGAAATTTCACTCATAGTTACAAAATATATTTTTCAAAATTCGTGATAAATTGCGGGTCGGGACTACGACGAATATTAGTATTATAGAAAGTGATACATAATCGAAAATTACTCATAACGTGAATTACATATATGTGTTCTAAAGCAACTTTTGTAGTATTTTTAAAATAAAAGATTTTTTTTCGTAGTCATGTTGCACAGTTAGACTTGCTTTTACTTTTAAGTGATACGTAACGCAAAAAAACGCATAAAGATCCTCCCAGACGTTTTAGATAAACATATCTACTAAAGCGCCCCCTGGTGGTCCATAATCGCAAACCTTATCTAAGAACTGGCTCTTACATATCTATGTAATGCGAAAAACTGCGTCAAGATCCTCTTAGCGGTTTTAGAGACACATATTTATAGCAGCGCCTCCTGGAAGCCCATAACTACACAACTTATGTAATTATTTACTCGTAGGTAATACCAATGTAGTGCAAAAAACCGTATCAAAAACAGTTCAGTTGTTTCAAAGATACATCTAATGCGCCCCTTGGTAATTAATAATAATAAAACTTATTTAGAAACCAGTTTTGAGATGATACCTATGTATATCTAAATACAAAATTTCATCTAAATTCGGTAGAGCCGTCTGAAATAGCCGAAATATATATATATATAAATAAAAATTGTTCATATTATCGTATAAGATATGTTAAATATTACGAGTAGAATTTTTAAGTTGGTATTAATAATAAAAAAATGTATTTGCGGAAAAGTCGGAATATGAATAAAGATGGGTGTAGCGAAGAGCTAAGTGCAGGCGGCCACATGTCGCTCTCGTCGCGCTAATCTCACGGATTTGCCTTCAAATGTCCCTTTCGCAAAGTTTCCTTCTCGCTTGCACCAACGACTGCGTCAATTTCCCTCTCTCGTCTCATTGAATATTATTGCTCTATGGGGATTTTGAAAATATGTAGCCGTTTAGCGAAAGCCGTATATTGTGTACGTGCAGTGGAATTATTCATACGCGTCCCATTGCATTTATCACTTAATGGTATTAGCCATTAATCGCCTGGTGTGAAACTTAGAGGGTTGGATTTTTTTCTAAATAACAAACCTACAGGCCCACAGAACCTAAAATTGAATCCTTTATACTTCTCATAATTTTATAAATTAAAAAAAAAGGAGATTATGCGTATAACTGTGTAATTGTCAGGTTGGAAGACATGTATCTCTAATACCTCATTTAAAAAAAATTGCTTAGGAGTGACATTTGAGTTCACTTAACTCAACATAAACAAAGCAAATACTAGTTCGTTGTGCATTAGCGTATAAGTCATCGTCTCTATAATCTATAATGATCGCATTGAGCTGTCAGCGTAGGGCCATACGGCGGGCACATGGCGAACTGGGGAATACCTTGTCACTGCAACCACCCCAACAACCCTAAAATTGTTTGTTCCATTCAAAGCTGACGGCCGGATGAACAGGTTGACTTTTGTTAGACGATGAAAGCGACGCATTACCGTTCGATTGTCGGTGCAAATGTTAGGTATTTACAAAGCGTTTTCTGTTTGTCTATGCGTCGATTGCTTTAAGACTATTCATTATTTATTTTTGTATACTAAGTCGAAGTGAAAATATTTTGATTCAGGTTCGCTGAAAGTAGCCGACACCTCACTAATTGAATAGGTGTGTATTTTATGTATATGTACACCTACATTTGACTGTAAATAAACGTTTACAAAAGAGAGTCCTCTTTCCATCTAATCGACTTTCTAGCACTCTATTTCTTTTGAGTGGAGTGTCATTGTATAGTACTTTTAAAATCATAGCAAAACATTATATTCCTTTATTTTAGAAGTGTGTTTGCCTTCGAGTGTCTATACAATATCCATCCAGAAAAATATTATATTATATAGGTTGCGTCTTTTACCAACTACACTACCGACTGCACTACTACTAGTCTCGTGGGTAATGGGCGGCACTACACATTCGCGAATAAAAAATGTACTACTGTGGCACTATTGGGAACAAAAGTTGTAATTTAAATTTTGTGGATATACACAACCTATCGCAAAATTTCTAAGAAGTTCCATCTGTATAGCAGTGTCTATTTAAGAAAATTGGTCAAGTGCGAGTGGAACCCTCATGGAGAGGGTTTCTGTAAATCATTGCATGACAATTTTTTTTTTTTTTTAAATCCAACCCATATTCTGACTAACCAATTGAACTTAATAGTCAGCAATGAAATTAAGCAATACATTTTATACGCATGTTCTCTTCAGGAATATTTTCCGTTTCCCGCACGAATTTAAAAACTTAGAATTTAAATTAAATTTAAACTATGAATGAGGCCCTACATTACAATTTTTTTTGCAAAATTTTATTTAATTTTTTATTACAATCAATGATTTTATTGAAGCCTTCATACTTTTTTGGGATATTATGTGCATTCGTTGAACATCACTGCACAAACTATAAGTTTTAGAACGTTAGCATTCTGAAATAAATAAATCCTTTTTTACACTGTTACGATTAATGTTTTAATTAAATTTAATATTTCAGAATTAAGAGTAAAACGCAACCGTAAAACGTGTACCTACAGATAGAATTATTATTATATGATATTAATTTAAGCTCTTGATGCTGTGATAATAATTATGAACCTTGTAAAATTTTATTTGTTGCATTCCACGTTTCATTTGTATAATACTCTTACGAAAAATTTAATTCATAGTTATCATTTTGTGCATCGATACAAACTTTTAAACACTCACTGAGACTTGTGAATGTTTGGAAACTAAGCGTCTTACGGTTTTCGGTTAAGTGAAACCAAGCCCAACACTAACGAAATTGTTCTGAGGTTCTAACCTATTTGACTTGTCGATTTGTTACTTGGCATAAAGATAAAAGTGTTCTAGTTATAGAAAAGTAGTTTTACAAATTTTATTTTGATTCAAATGGTTATTTAGAGGGATAACCCATAAATGGAAATATCTTTTCAAGGACATCTTGTGGTGGATAAAATCAAAGCTCATGAAACTGCAAACTCAAAAATATATGTATAATACGTTACTATGTACTAAATTCTTTGTAACACTTTTTCGAAAAAAAAAAACCAAGTACCTAATAATCATTGTTCCTTTATCTTAACTTCAAAAGTATCCATCGGAAAAATAAAAATCATAAACATTATACATAGATTGAATGAAAATGATCAGGATCACTTAGGTCACATAGTTTTTTTTAATATTTTTTTTTGTATTTTATTTTGTATCTAATCTTAAATCAGTAACAAAGCATTCCATAACATAAACGTATACTGATTTCACTTGGCCATTTTTTTTTCGAATATTAAAATTATCGCTCTTTTAAAACGACTTAAAAAAAGGAGGTTTCTCAATTCGACCGTTTATATGTTTTTTTTATGTGTGTTCAGGGATAACTTCGTAGTTTATGAACCGAATTGGATATTTTTTTTTTATTGGAAAGGAGGTATCCCCAGAGTAATACCATGATAAGGAAACTAGGATCTGATGATGGCATCTTAGAGAAATTAAATGGAATCTTCGAAAATGATACTTTAAAGTATCGTATTTTAATGGACTACTACCACTAGTACTATTTAATGAACGTCAGGCATCGATCTGATGATAGAGCCGAAAGACAATCGAGGGAACTCCTCAACGATTTACAGCAATTACGTGGTGTTTGGACTTGATTCATTTCTATTGATGAGAACTTTGCACTCATATGGGTTATAAGTAACATTACAGGTCTGATGATGGAGACCATACACAGTCGAAGGAACTCCTTAACGATTTACAGCAATCACCTGGTGTTTGGACTTAATTCATTTCTATTGATGAGGACTTTGCAGTTATATGAGTTATAAGTGCCATTACAAGTCTGTTGATGGAGACCATAGACATTCGAGGGAATTCCTCGACGATTTACAGCAGTTACCTTTTGTTGGGTTTACTTCATACGGTTTAATATGCCAAAATTTTCAATTCGCCCTAAAATAATACTTAATTAAGATTGGAGTTTTACATAGGAATACGACTACCTACTAGGCATGCTGATGCGTCCATTTGACACTGAATTGAAGTTGCGTAATCGCGGCGCTGTCTCATTTGAGTAGCGCGTTTAGAAGCCCCATTTATACTAAATAAGTTACAGATGAGTGCAACTAAAAATTGAAAAATAACATAATTTTCAAAAAAAAAATTAAAAACCGACTTCAAAAACATAAACTAAAAAGTTAAAAATAAAATTTTTTACTTTAAAGAAAGGAGCATTAACAGGCAGCATATAGTTAATGAAGTCGGTGCCAACTCCGACACTTTGAAAGGGTACTTACCAGGTAATAACAATTACAACAATGATATATTTATAACTATAACAAATATAGAACACAATTTAAAGTGTCTGAGTGAGTAGGCACCGACTTCATTAACTATATGCCGCCTGTTAATGCTCCTTTCTTTAAAGTGAAAATTGTATTTTTAACTTTTTAGTTTATGGCTTTGAAATCGGTTTTTAGTCTATATTTAAATTATTTTTCTTACATACCAATACGCGGTTAACTCAAAGAAAAATAAAAATATTCCGGTCCTTTAGCACTCCATTTTAACCTAAAACTAGATCACTTTTATCTTTATGCCAAGTTACAAATTCACAAGTCAAATAGGTTAGAACCTCAGAACAATTTTGTTAGTGTTGTGCTTCTACTGAGATTTTCCAAGAATCATAATAACTTACATCATACATTTATCCGTGGCCCGTCATGAACTATATATTAAAAACAAAGAAATCAAAAGCAAATGCAAGCCTAATAGAATTTTCAGTGTCTATCATTGTGTCTTTCTCGCTTTGGTCTGTACTTTAGTGCACAAGTTTCGTTTTTTTTTTTGTTCATTTGAAGACTGCGTAGGCATAAAAAACGGTATTAACAGCAGCGCCTATAAACAGGCGAGGCTGCCACGAGGTAAGGCAGGTAAAGGGGAGTGGTGTGCCTAGGGACGCGTTGGTACTACTCCGCTTGATTACAAGCACACCCACGACCATGCATGACGCTGAGGTCGCTGAGCGGCCGCCCGCCTACAAACACTATGTTATTGTTGAAAACTGAAATAATATTTAAGTCATGTTATTCTACACATTTTTTGTTAAAGTTTATTTTCTTCCAAGAAAAGTTAAGAAAACCGTGAACAAAATCTAAGTCCTAACCTAATGGATGCCATTTTTTTCTAGGTAAGTATCTACATCGCGATTTTACAGCTTAGGAATATATTTTTATTTTTTTTTGTAATCATTAATCAGGATAATCTATTTGGGCTAGCGTGTATTTCAATGAACTGAAAATAATTGTTACAAATTCGCAAATCAAATAAGTTAGGACAAAATCGCGTTTAACACAAATAATTTATTATTATAGAAGGTATAGCGTATAATCAACGAAATTAATTAGTACAACATAAGTTTATATAATAATTATATTCCATTGAAACGTAACCTTAGTTCTAAGTCATACAGGTGCGGGCTTTGCCGAGATTGTAGACATCAAAGTTGCACGAGCCAGCCCTCGACGCACATAAAAATACATAATCTATCAGCAAGCCGGCCGCTCTTAATACGCCTCCTTTAATGAAAGACTTGGAGGTCGAGACGCGTTTTAATTTACGATAACATTATCTTCCTGTCTGTAAGATTTTATGTGGTTTTTGAAGAGCTTCATAGATTTACCTGAATTCCAGCAATAATATTATCTGAAAATAATTTGTCTTTTCAGAGAACTTGTATAGGTATCAAGTCAAAAAGTTAATCCATTTAAGTAGTTGCAGTAAAAATTCAATTATACAATATTACAACATTGTGTAGTAACTAGTGGGAAATCTACAAAAATAGGGAACTAATAGCAACGCTAATTGTGGAGGTCGTTGCGGGCGACTGGGCTCAGATTCCGCCATTGCTGTGTCTTTCATTACATACTTATTCACGTTGATTTTTCTAAAATAAATTATTTGAAATACATATCTACATTTTTAAAAAAATACACTTTGGTAATTTTGCATTTATTTATGCCTTTATTACTTACTGCAATTTATATCTATACTAATATTATAAAGCTGAAGAGTTTGTTTGTTTGTTTGTTTGTTTGAACGCGCAAAGCTCAGGAACTACTGGTTCAAATTGAAAAATTATGGTTGTGTTGGATAGTCCATTTATCGAGGAAGGCTATAGGCTATACTACATCACGCTACAACCAATAGGAGTGGAGCATCAATGAAAAATGTTGCAAAAACGGGAAAAAATATTCCTTTTGGGAGCTTCTGTCGCGCGCGCTGCGTAATCGGTTGATGTTAACCAAAAACCATGTATTACGGAATTGTTCCTCTTTAAAAGTTCTAACCAAAAGTCTGCAACAGCATATGTGTATCTTTTAAAGTTAACTTACTATAACCTTTTTTATGACTTTCAAATTAGTTCTAACATAATGTACTATTTGCGAAGATGTTTGTTAAACGTAATATTAATCCTTATCAAATTAAATACGTTAGTTGTTTTAAGAATTTCATGCATATTCTAATTGCCCTTTACACCACGCAATTTCAATTAATATGTTAGCAGTTTTTATCGAAATATGAAAACTATAGCGGGAGAAAATAAATTCGCTGTCTGTCTCTGTTCGTTAACTTTTTACTTCCAAACCACGCAATAGACTTTGATACGGTTTTCAGTATTATCTTACAATCTATTAATCTATATAATAGAAATACTTATTATAAAGCTGAAGAGTTTCTTTGTTTGAATGCGCTAATCTCTGAAACTACCAGTCGGATTTGGAAAATTATTTTTGCCTTTGATAGCCTGAATCTAGCGGAGGGTTATATGGGCTATATATATGAAAACGAACTGTCTATTCGAGCAAATCGGCTTCGGGCAAAACGGCTTAACCGATTTTGATGAAACTCTACACATATGGAAAGGATGTAGTCAACTTTTTGTATGTCTGTTTGTATGTCCATCTGTCTAAACCGATTTTAATGAAACATCACAAGTATGAAAAAAAATGTCATCAAAACTAACAAATGTTACTTTTTGTCCGTCTGTCTATCTGTACGTGTATCTGTCTATTTGAGCTAATCTCCAAAACGGCTAAACAGATTTTAAGGAAACTTTGCAGACGGGAAAGAAGGTTGTCAAGAGATTTGACATTAGCTACTTTTTGTCCGTCTATTTGTCTGTACGTCTATGTGTCTATTCAATTCAATTTTATCTATTCGAGCTAATTTCCAATACGGCTGAACATATTTTAATGAAACTTTACAGACGTGAAAGAAGATTGTCAAGAGCGTCATAAGCTACTTTTTGTGTTTGTTTGTCTGTCTATCTGTCTGTCGTTTGTCCACACTGATCTATCAACGTACAGCCAAAACTACTAAGTCTAGAAAGCTTAAATTTGGAACATAGGTTTATTTTATAACGTGAACATGAAGAAAGGCTTTTTTAGAAATTTCAAACTTAAGGATGGGAATGGAGGGACTTAAATAATGACGTGTTTCAGGGTTTTTAGATTTCCACCTTTTAAGGGTGGGAAACGGGAGATGAAAAATTTTATCGGTTTTTTTAAAGGGTGGAAGGGGAATGAAGATTGAAAGTTTGAATGGGTGTAACCAAAATTGGTTCCAGCAAAAACTATGTATAAACCATCTTGAACGTTAATAGTACCTATAACAGGAATTTGTAGTCTACGCAAGCGAAGCTGCGGGCGTTCGCTAGTTTTTAATAAAGTCTTCAAAATTTGTGTGACGCACAATAAACCACCCATTTGATGCTCAGTTTTTATTACCATAAAAATAAAAAAAAAAAGCTGGCAAGAAATAAGAATTACCTACCCCGAAAACTTTTATTAAAAAAACCCCACGCGTCCCGCATTCAATTTGTACAAAGCGAAGTTAATACGCGAGTTCCGTAATAATTACCTACCGTATCGCCTCCCGTCTACATTCCACCCTACCAGAACTCTACCCACACCCGCTCTGTTATGATAAGGATTTTAGTAGGGTACCCGCAAATACATACTTCAATACTTATATAATATACAGGAAGTTACCTGTAAGGTTTAATTCTGTCATGTGATAACAAGTTATGACAATAATCTAATAATAATAATAATACATAATAATAACTAAGCATAAGCTTGTGTTTTGGGTACCAAGCGAAGACACCACATACATATAACAACCAAGACCCGGTACCAGTATCAATATTTATCATATAAATACTGACCCGACCTGGGATTCGAACCCGGGATAGCTTCGTAGGTAGGGTCACTACCCACTAGGCCAAGCGGTCTTCGCCGGTTTGTTTATAGTTTGCTGTATTAATTTATATAAAATATATTTAAATTTTTCATTCATATTAACGTGAAAATCGCAGCGTTTAAAGAAGGTGATGTTTTAGGAAATTTCGTATAATATATTAGTTAACTTGATATCTGGCTTCGAGATATTCAGCTAAAATAAAATTAATTGTGCACAGACAAAAATATATGTACATTGAATATATATTTCAATAGCAAAACATTCCAACAATTTATTGCCACTAATTTATGAAATATTTTGCTTAAATTTCATTAAATCTATGGACTAACTTTTAAACAATTAATCGTCTTTATGAGAATCGACTGAATAATAAAATTGGGACGCACATAGACCCGAAGTTTGAAAATACGTCGGGTAAGAGTGGAATCTATCAAGAAAGCATTGCCAGTCAAAACCGTTTCGATAATAACATAGAAAAAACGGCAAAACATCATTTTCAGGATAGAAATTGAAAGTAGAAACATATAAATATAATTAAAAGTGTAAAGCATATAGTCGTTCGCACTCTATATGAATAGATTACACTATTAAAAACATTGTACCTACGGGTATACCTACTGATTTTTGTTTAGTTATGTGCGTTTAAATTTTTTTAAGCTTAACTTTAGAATTTACTTTTACCAAAAAAAGTTATATTTAATATGTTTTCAAAATATACTAGCCCTAGTTGATGTAATTATGAAATCTTCTTAAACGTTTTCCATATTACCAGTTCTGTTCCAGAAAGAACGATCAAAAACACTAGACGCGACGACGTCCAATTAAAGATTATTTTTTTTGAAAGCAAAAGAACATTTGAACCTTCGAATATATATAGGTATATATTTCGCTGTAGTGTTGAGTACCGAAATAAACATGAAAGGAACCCCCACGTGTCTCAATCAGCCCCATATCAAATTCTTGTACAGACCTTGGCCGCAACACTATTGAATTTTTGATACAAATCAGCAATGTAAAATTATTCACTTAAAATAACAGGAAACGTACAATGGACTCTTAAGAATATATTTTATTCGATTGAAACGGTTTCCTCGATATAAAGTCCTTTCGATGGAAAGATGTAAGTAAACATAACATTTAAAAACTGACATGAATTTCTTCAGTTTGAATCGTAGAATTTTATTGTACAAGTTGGCCACGCCGATATCGTACATTACTGCCGCAATGAACGAAGCTCAGCCTGGCCTTTGCTCTTTGATTGATTAAAACGCTAACAGAGGGATGAAGCTGATCACTCCTCTTTGTGCAGAAAGAAGCCCTTTATGTTCCCACAATGAGAGCGCCTCTGCGTTCATATTGAAGTAATTTAGAAAATATTTCGAGCTGTCGCAAATTGGTTTCCTTTTTCTACCTTCTACGAAGCTTTATGATGAGAGCGACATAATTATAAATTTTCAAATACATATATATAAATATATTTATTTTCTAGTAGGACAGCCTGCTGTCTGAGTAGGTTCATGCGCGACCACTCTAAGAAGAACACTGCAAGAAACTTAGAGTGGCTTGTTTTTTTTAGTGACGGGCGGCGGCGCAGCGCGGTTGTATCAACCATTGTCTTAGAAACTAAGTGGATTTGAGTAATTTAATCCCAAGCATTTTAAAATTTATATGTTCTTTTGAATACACCACATGCAACAAATTTACCAAACATTTTGACATACCATTGAATACTTTTTTAAGAAAATATTGACAATCTGGAATATTTTACAGTTTCTTATTAAAAGCTAGTACTAAATTTAAGATATGAAAAAATAAAAAAAAACTGTATCTACTTAAAAAGCTTAGATGACATGCTCTAAATTAAAAACTAATTGATAAACTAAAAATTCCTACAAATTAAAAATACCATGTAAATAATGATAAACGGGAAAATTTTAATGAGACGATGGGTCCAGAGTGCCAAGGATACTTACGCTGAATTGCGATACTTATGTAATTAAAAAAAAATCATACATGGATGTTCAAGGAAAAATCGATTTAAAAAAATTTATAACTATGCCTAGCTACGATGTTCTACGTATTGTACTCGTTTGTATGTCCGTCAACCGTTGCAGTAGTAGTGACGTCACATTAATGTTGCACGTTTTCTTTTTATATTATTAATACCTCTATTACGCCTCCACAATATTTCATATTTTTCTGTTGGATAATGTTTGGTCAGTTTTTATATTATTCATTAACTTACAACTAGTACTTAATTCTGTATTAAATTCAGCCCTTTGGCTATCGTTTTTTTTTTGTCACGATAAAGCATTTATGAACGAGGATTTCTGAATAGCCCAACTGAATATTTGGTCAGTTTTTATTTTATTTTTATTAACGTGCAACTAGTACTTAATTCTGTATTAAATTCAGCCACTTTAGTCATCGTTTTTTTTAGTCACGATAACCAGTTTTTCAAGCGTCATATGAAGTTAACGCAACCACTCTGCGCAGGCAGACCTACATGTTTGGTATCAGAGAGTTGCCTTTTATCATGTCAAACCAGAGTAGAGTTGCCTTTTATCATGTCAAACCACTTTGGAGATCGTTACCAAATTTGTCGTGGCTTCCTAGACTATAACGTTCTGCTGTTCTGTTCGCGCTGTTTTAATTTTGTTTCTCTTCTACTCTTAATTAGATCTCTCTTAACTATAATTAAATATCATTTTATTATTATCGCCATTAAATAAACAATTTTTTTCTTAATTTTGTTACAGATTTGCCTATAGGTACTTAATAAAGTGAACGGAGTGCAGGTGAGACGGGTCCGAAACCGACAGATGTCGCCCCCCGCAGTGTTTATAATAGCTCCTCTCCCCCAGTCGACTCATTGCGCCTCGTAAACTATACGACTTCTTGACTACGTATCTACAAACAATCCAACTGTGCATTATATCGTTGTATTTAGTTTGAGTTAATAATAAATTAGAAACATGGCTTTTTTTTGTAATACGCTTTTAGATAAGACTTCAGTACAATTTCCAAAAAAAAAAACCGAGGTTCGCTTTTGCATTTAAGTATAATTGTATAAACTTATCATATTTATTTTGTATAAATATCTGTTGACACAAATGTCAACACATACTTTTACAAATTCTTTGTTTTTACAAAAAAAACTTCCTTCAATACAACCATAAAAACTTTCCCACAACAAAACAGTGACTCTCTAAAAAAAGTTTCACTTTCACAAACATTTCTATTGTAAATGTAACACGATAGCGGGTGTATTACTAAAATAATGAAGTGTGAGAAAAAAGCGGAGTAAACAAAGCGTGTCTGCGGTGGGAAGAGTGTACCGATGTCGCCTATTATCGAGTTAGTGCCGGATATGGCGCGCGGCCGTGGCGCGTGCGCCCGATCGCTTCCTTCCGCAGTTTAGTTTACCTACGCGCGCACTCTCACAACCCCTTCTTCAAACGACCAGCTTGGTCGGTCTATTTGGATTAATTTATCTAATTAGATGTATGACTTAAAGTTATTCTTTCATTTGTGATTTATTTCTTATTTGAAGTTGTGCAGACGACCGCTTGTAGTGACTTTTGTTTTTGATAGGTATTCAAATTCTACCAAAAAATTTATGTAAATACTGAGATTTTTTTCAGGAACAAAAAACTTATGATGTCCCGCTCGTATAAATACAGATTTGAAAAAAATCTTATATTGTTTATAAATTGCAGATTTAGTATTGTAATAATAAGTAATATATTATAAAAACATTTAAAATTGTAATTACTTAACATTGTACCAAGTGTTCGGAATTAGATAAGACTCCTTAATGTTTTATAATTTTATAATTTTAGGTGACATCCATTACATAGATATATGATTTTTACTCATTTGAATGATTTCCGATTTCCGTGGTAAAGCTAGTGAAGCGTCGATTCATGGGAAATAGTTCCGATGATAAAAAATTGAAGGTCAAGGTGTCACCGTAACCAGGAGCGTTTTACTGAGACGGAGTCTTATTAGCTTCTCCTCGTATCTGCCATCGCTCTGCATAAAGTATATAGATCCACAGACCTTAGATTATTTTTTATTGTGAATTATAACCGAACAGTTAAGTGATATTTTAACGACGTTTTTGGAAGTCGAATCTTCATCTAGATATGTGATATAACCAAAGCCACAGTCACACATTGTAAGATTGATTTTTATATCAAATCTATAACGCCACAAAGTAATTATGTGTTCACAATCTTGCAATTGCAATTCACATCACTAGTATTCATCGAGTTCCCACGAGATTTATAATCCTTCCATGATTGCGTTCCAAAAGCGATGAAGCTCCGTGTTTTTTTATCGGAACCATTGTTCCGATAAATATAGAATATAGTTTAGTAAATATACTAGGTAGAATGCGGGCGCACCGCCGCCGGCTAAACGCTCCCTAACTGCGTAATCATAGGCTTACTACGTACGTACCTATTTTCATATTGATATCATATTGTTAATGTATTGTTACACATTTTAGGGAAACATTCTCATCTATACATTTTAATGTCAACTGCCCACTAAGTACAAATGCATCTTGTCGATTTTCTTATTTCGCTCGTAGTTAAATTTCATTTTGTTTTAAATTAGTATATTTTTATATAAGGAGGCATATCTGGGGGCACGGCCGTGCCCCCACCAAGTCGAGCGAAAAAGCGTCACGGCCGTACCATCCTTTTCTCGAAGCAATTCAGACCATTTTCGACCCCCTGTAACTTCGTTGTGGATAAAACTAGAAGACTGAAATTTTCAGTAACCATGCAGGCATATTATATAAGCATATTTTCAAATTTCATTCAATTGGAACCAGTATTTTTAAGAAATTATAACGGGTCAAATTTCTTCATTTTGTCACTCACTCACTCACCGATCATCAAAATTCTAAGGCACTTCTAGCAGACCTAGAAGCTTCAAATTTGGAATATAAGTAGTGTTTGGTGTATGAATCAAGGAAAAACTAAAAATCTAGAAAAGACCGCAAAAAAAAAAATTAAGCCCATACAGCCAAGTCTTCAGTTAAATTTTTCAATATTGGCTTTATTCGTAACGATGTTTTATTACGGCAGTTATTATTATATTGCGTGCGAAGCCGCGGGTTTAAGCTAGTCCCATATAAATATAGGCGCATGGTAGTGCCCCTGCCAAATCGAGCAAAAAATGGGTATTCCCGTCATGAAAACACGTGTATTAAATTAAATTATTTATTAATGCAAAAAACGTACCTACGTGCGTATTCGTACTTATTACGAGTGCGTAAGGTTGTATAATATATCTTAGAAAAACTATATACATATAGATATACATGTATGCAATAAGTAGAAGGTACCGAAAAGGAAAAAAATAGAACTGTCTACAAAATACAAAAAGAAATGAGATCCCATCAAAAACAATACTTGTCAAAAAAAACCAAGTCTCGCAACTCAGTTGTTCTGCGGTAAAAAGTTGTGAGATCCATGTAATACCAAGTCGGTTATTAATTTATTCGGTTATAAATATATTGAGACTTGGCCATCGCACTAAATAATTGAATTTACATGTGTTTTCAGGCGATTGAATTTACACGTGTTTTCAGGCGATGGCCAAGTCTCAATATATTTATAACCGAATAAATTAATAACCGACTTGGTATTACATGGATCTCACAACTTTTTACCGCAGAACAACTGAGTTGCGAGACTTGGTTTTTTTTGACAAGTATTGTTTTTGATGGGATTAGTGTTTTTCAGGCGAGGATGAAATATTTAATCCTGAGCGCAGTGAGGGAAATAATTCTGCTTCCAAGGTAACAAGCAGAATGTTATCTCGAGTACAAAGATTTTCACGGACCCTACGAAAAATAAATTGATAATTATTTCAAATATCAATATTTAGCTGTAATTCTGTGCCTGTAATGCTATAATCTGTTACATTTAAAATTCAATAGGTCAATAAAATTATGGTGGCCTTCAAGATTTTCATTTGTCATTGTCACTGTATATTACTTTAAATTATTTTAAAATTACATTATTTAAAAAAAAATTTAAGAAGTATTTGTAATAAAGGTATATTTCGAATTATCTGACTTAAAATAATCCAGTACTAAAAATAACACAATATGATAATGAATTGAAATTTTATTAGTGTATTATTATTATTTATTAGGAAAACTATCAATTCACAGCCTTATCTAATTACAGGTTTTCATTGGTAGAAACACACTGATTATACTAAGCCACGAAGCATAAACGCATCTTAATAAAACTCTTAGATAATTAGATAAGAACTATGACACATGGTGCACAATACTAGAACTAACACTAGGAAAAAAAATTATATAAAATGAAACAATAAAAACTTAAAAACTAAAAAAGAAATTAATTGTAGGTTCTAAACTACACTGGCCTAAAAACTCATGACTCAGTAAATGTCTAGCTGATCGTACACTAGTACTAAATATGTCTAAATCCAACGCAGTATTTTTAATGTTGAAATTTTTTTTTGCTTTATAAAACAAGGTGTTTTGCCTGTAATTAGTGGATGCTCGCGGTAGGGATAGTGCAAGATGGTGCCGGCAGTGGCTAGGAACTACAAATTTCAGTTTACAGACCAGACACAGATAATCAATCTTACCTGTCGTCAGATTTAATATAAACGAAATATCTGCAATTTCACGTCGGATTTCAAGTGGTAAAAGATGAAATTTCCTACACATATCAAATACTCAGACGACTCATTAGGGACTCTAAGCCGAGAGCAAAGATGTTTTCAATGCGCATTCAATAAACGAGATGTAGTAGACTTGGTACTTCGGATTCCAAACCTGAGATCTATAGTGAAGTAAACTGTGTACATGTGTACAATATAAGATCTTCAACGTTTTACCCCCTGTGAAGTCTTTAGTTCTACGGAGAACAAATCTCAACGCTTTGGAAGCTCTATTTACAACATTGTTTAAGTGAAAGTCAAAAATAAGCTTTTCATCATGCCATATCACAAGGTCGCTCACTAACGATTCACGACGCAACACTTGTCCCTTCAGCTGGTAACAAAACCGGATAACGTTAGTTTTACGCGTAAAGCTTACCGCAGAGCACTTAGCTGTGTTCGAATCTAGCTTATTGATCAAACAGTACGTATACAATCGAACCAAGTCAGACTGCAGCTGTTCAACCGCGACCTGTGACTAGACCGCAGTGAAAGTTTTCATATCATCAGCAAAACAAAGTAGTTGTGAATGTATGAAGCAAGAATCAATATCATTTATAAATATAATAAATAAGAGTGGCCCAAGTATGGACCCCTGTGGGACTCCGCTTGGTATCTTAACCCAACTAGATATGTAATTTTTAACAACTGCTTGTGTACGATTATCTATGTATGAAGAAAACAACCGAAGGAGATCACCCCTGACACCTACTAGCTCCAGCTTCTTTATCTGTATTAAGTGATCGATCGAACGCCTTACTGGAATCCGTGTAGATCACGTCCACCTGACATCCCATATCCATAGAAGATGTTAAATATTAATTAAAAAGAATTAGATTAGTCGTGGTGGATCGGCCTGGTAGATAGCCGCGCTGGTGAACACTCAGTGAGTGCTTGATAGCGGATAACAATTGAGTGTAAATGATACGCCCAAATACCTTAGCAATCACTTGGATATAGGTCTATAATTAGTAATATCTGTTTTCGGTCCCTTCTTATGCACCGCAGTTATAAATGCAAACTTCCAGATCCCAGGCATAACACATTCCGCTAATGATTCTTTTAAATAGAAGAGAAATCGGATGAGCAATGGTATCGGCACAACCGATCAAAAACCGTGCCGGAACGTAATCAGGTCCAGCAGACTTTGTTGGATCGAATTTACGTAATACGTTGTGTTACAACCATTTCATCGATGTGAAGATAATACACATTAATTTTATAAGGGATATTATGTTATTTTAACTTTTTCCTATGATATTTTTTATTAAATACCTATCGTACGCATTTAGAATAAATTCTTTTTCAAATCGATAAACTGAAACCGTGTTCTTGACTGGTTTTATTGTAGCCAAAATTGATAACAGAAGAAATACAAAGAAAGAAAATACAAAATTGATAACAGAAACAAGCAAACAAATCAGACAAGGTTTTAAAAAAGACCGCAAGGTTAAGAGGCTTCAAACTTTAGAATACCATATACTAAAAACAGGAGGTGTAAAGAAGGCTTTAAAAGAGCTACGAGAAACTGGTAAAGAATGGATTCCGAGCATTAAAATAAAAGAAAAAACCATGACCCAACGTAAAAGCATAAAAGACCTAGCCACAAACTTTTATCGTCAACTCTACACTAAAAAGAAGCCGAATACAGCTGTAACTTACGAAGTCAATTTGTCTGCTGAAATATGTGCTGATTTAAAGTCTGAACATGTTTTTGAAATTTTAACTTGTGAGGTAGAGAAAGCGATCAAAGATAAAAAGATGGGAAAGTCTCCAGGCTCAGACAAAATTACCAATGAGCTGATGCAGGGAACAATAGCAGAACTGACTCCTGTTTTGACAAAAATTTTGAATGGGATACTAACAAGCGGACTTATTCCTCAGCAGTGGGAAAAATGTCATATTATATTGATACACAAAAAAGGCAACAAAGACGATAGCGAGAATTACCGACCGATAAGTTTGATGTCAAATATGTACAAGGTTTTCGCAAAGATATTATTGGATAGAATAACCCTCATACTAGATGAGCAGCAGCCAGCAGAACAAGCGGGTTTTAGAAAAAGATTTTCGACCATTGACCAAGCAAATATTGGAAAAGTATAACGAGTACAATAAAAGTATATATATTGCGTTTATTGACTATGCTAAAGCGTTTGACAGTTTAAACCACTCTCATTTATGGAAAACTCTAAAACAACAAGGAGTACCTGCAACCTCTTTTAACATCATAAGAACAATAATTTATGCTAGTAGTAAAGCGAGAGTCCAGTTAGAAAGCCTTGGCAATGAATTCGCCATAGAAAGAAGTGTGAGGCAAGGAGACCCACTATCTCCAAAAATATCCTCTGCAGTCTTGGAAAATATTTTTTGCGAGTTGAACTGGGACAATTTCGGTTTAAATATAAATGGGTCGAAACTGAACCACCTCAGATTCGCCGATGACTTAGTTTTGTTTGAAGAAAGTCCAGTAATACTAGAAATAATGATACAAAGTTTGAGCAATAAAAGTGAGATATTTGGGTTGCAAATGAACACCAGAAAAACCAAATTAATGACAAACTCCATTCAAACTGACATAAAAATATTGGAAGAAACCTTGGAATACGTAGAAGATTATACTTACTTGGGCCAAATTATTTCACCCCATGACCAAATCACCAAGGAAGTAAACATGAGGATTGCGCTAGGTTGGAAAAAATACTGGTCTCTGAAGGAGATAATGAAGTCCAAAGATCTAAGCATGACATTTAAAAGAAAGACCTTCAACACATGTATCCTTCCTTGTATAACATATGGCTGCGAAATATGGGCATTAACTAAGGCGCTCAGAGAAAAACTGGAAAGATTTCAAAGGGCAAACGAAAGAAGCATTACTGGCTTACAAAAACGCGACAAAATAAGAAATATTGATCTTAGGTTAACAACTAAATTAACAGATATTTTGACAAAAATTGATCAACTAAGATGGCGATACACGCACAAGCCACCTGATGCGAGATAACACAAGAAAGTGGAGTAGGAATGTAACAGAATGGTATCCAAGAGATGGAAAAGGGAATCGTGGAAGGCAGTTTACAAGATGGGAAGACGAAATCAAACTGACAGCAGGTCCAAATTGGAGAAGGGTTGATCGCGATAGAAAACAGTGGAAGTCATTAGAGAAAGCTTATGCCAAGAGGCACACCGAAACAATAGACATTTTGTGAATTTTTAATATGGTATTTGTGGTTTTGTTTTGTTTCGGAATAAAGGGCGTTATTATTATTATTGTAGCCAGTTCAAACATAAACGAACGCTCTGAAAAGGTATTTATTTCATAAGAATGAAATTCGAAATTTAAATCACATTTATTACCTAGGAAGCAACAAATTACGCTCCCGCGCCGCAGGTCAATAATACTTAAAAGTAGAAAAGGTCGCTGTGGCTCCACGAAAAACGGCAAAATGTAAAATAATCAAATAGATGTCGAATTACTTTCCATTTTTCAAATGATTTCAAAAACGAAGTCAACAAAGACGTGATATTTTTTTTGTGTTAAATACGTAATTATCTTGGTCACTAATTTACAAATTGACTAGAAGTCCTCTTCTGCGCTTACCGTCTAACGCACCCATATTCTTACTAGCTGGTGTAACCGTTTGGGGAGGTGGAGAGCTTCGTTCCGTTTTCAATCTGCGAGGTTCCCGCGTCCCAGCTTTCACCACCGCGTAAGCGCGATTGACAATTATTTCGATACTATGAAGTGACATTTGTAACTCTATTAAAACATGATTAAAACAAAACGCTGCGCTGTCAAATTTATTTACTCTATGATCTTTGTAGACCTTTAGAAAATTGAGAATCTGTGGTATTTATTACTCAGTGAAAAAATTGCAATGCAAAATTGGTCTTGCAAAAATTAACATTCTTTTTATGATTAGGTACTTTCGTTTGCAATTTTTTTCCTTATCAAAAACTGAAAAAGTGTTTATTATTTTTACATAGTTAATGAGCTGATACATTGAAAATAATATTTCTTAAAGCATTATTAATTTAAAACGTAATTACTGATTAATGGGTGTTATTTGGCCGAAGTGATAAAAAAATTACAACAAATTATTAATAAAGCTAAGCAACTACCTTTTTACGTTCAGTTTTTACATGTTTTTTTTGCTGTTTTATCTACAAATTTAACCGTAGGTAGGTATACGTTCTAAGTTTTTTTCTCAAAAATTAGATCGTATCAAAGCGTGTATACTTAAGGTATATTTATGGAATACTGTGACTGTGTGCGTTGATCCAACTTTTGTGGTATAAAAGTACTGATTTAACAAAAAAAAAAAAGAGAATGGCTAAAACGTCTTACATCAATATGGAAGTGTTCCTTAATTTTATTCTATACTAATTAAAAAATATTTTTAAATCATTTGTTGTATTTATTTAAAAAATTAATCAATGAAACTAATTTAAATAATTACTTTTTATATTAAAGAAACAGTGAGGTAATTAACACTTTTGATTTTATGCCTATGACATCACATAATTTGCGGTAAATAATTCGTTTGCTTGCAAAAAAAAGTTGAGCACGAAATGCCATTTTGTCATCATTACGCCTCCCCAAGTCTCATACTTGAGGAGACTTGATTGACTTGAAAAAGTTTGGTCAAGGTCTGACCTGTAATTTCTTTTTACATTAATTGACGGAATAAGTTGAATTAAAAATAACAATTTTCTGTCGTAATAGAGATTAAACAGATGTCAATGGTATTTTATAGAAAATACACCTTTCCGAATCGTACCTGACATGATATTATACTTTACTAAAATTTTATAAATTATTCACATAACTAGTTTCCATTTACTGTTAAATTAGAAATTAAATTAAATTAAAGCGAATAAGTAACTTCCTTGAAACTTGTTTTACTTTAAAACATTTCGTCAAGTCAACATAGAAAAGTAAAGCTAATGTTAATTGCTACCTACGCTACGTAACCAAAATAATAGGTCACGCCGATCGAAGCCGTTAGCGCGTGTGCGACGATAAAATCAAAAAGCGCGCATCGGCGTGTCCCTCATAGGGAAGCACTCAAGTTGATTACACGAAGCCCTAACTCAGGCCACGGGCACGTGGGCAACACGCGCCGTGCCCACCCCGTGGTACCGGGCACTGCACCACGCACTTGTCGAAACGCCCACCGCTTTGTCGTATATGACATAAGAACATAATAACTAAAGTCTAGTGTATATTTAGCTGTGACAATACATGTCTTAGGATAAATCAAAGTATAGTATAGAGTGCAGACTTGGTAGTACAGTTTGTTTTTAAACATGTCTAAAATCGTTAGTTTACAACCACGTTTCCGTGACAGGTCGAGCCTATATAGTATTCTATAAGTACCTAATTTGAAAGTTCTGAATTTTTCCACAACAGATTTCGAAATGAAACGAAAACAGCCTAATTAAAAACATTTCGTAATAAATAAATAAATTTTCATTATTACCTAACAGCTCAGATAAAGTAAATACACGTCGTGTTCGCCTGAACGTATTCCAAACTTACAGAGAGCGTATCGTAGAGCTTACTAAACAAAAAGTTTCAAGTGAGTATATGGCGCAAACTAACGGTTACCAAGAAAAGACATGTTTAAATTAATTTTATTTTAATCACTTATTTATTTTTTGAGTATTTTTGTTTATTCTGTAAGCTGTACATGCTATATACATTCGGACTACGTTCAGCCGAAAATAGTGAACACAGATACGACAGGGCCACATTATAAGGTGTGTCCGCAAAACCAAGCTCACTCGCGTTTCGTGCGTACCGGGCAGTCGAACAATGTACAATTTATAAAATGCCTTCATGCGTAGTACAACTGTATACTAATATCTATCTGCCAGTATTTAAAATATCTATTTATTTATTTTTCAAATACTACTTAATTTAAATGTACTGGAGTCATGGACGCATACTGGAGCCTGGAGCCATCCTGGAGCACAAAAGATCGATGATAAAATGTCAAAGTAATAACATGTGACATGACATAATGGTGTTGCTATAAGAACTTATCGAAATTTCCCAAATAAATAAAACTTACCTTAGTGACTAATTACTAGCTTATGGTATTACTAGGCAAGACGACCGCTTAGCCTAGTGGGTAGCGACCCTGCCTATGAAGCTGGAGGTCCCGGGTTCGAATCCCAGGTCGGGTCAGTGTTAATATGATGAATATTGATACTGGTACCGGGTCTTGGTTGTTATATGTGTGTGGCGTCTTTGCAAAAATATTTATATATGTATATATTATAAAGAATATTTAAGTATGTATATCAGTTGTCTAGTAACCCATAACACAAGCATAATACTTGCTTACTTTGGGACTAGATGACGCTGTGTGGGAAGTCCCATGTATTATTATTATTATTATTTTTAAATTCACAGAATGTTGTTTGGAAACGTTTCTCAACAGAATGTAGGTACATGTTCGCATGCGCGTATTGTGTAACAACTGTATTCTATCTACTGATTTAAATAATTATATAGTCTCTTTCATGTTTTTGGAGACGTGATTACGAATTTGGGGTCTGTTTTAAAATGCAAAATAGCTGAAAGTATATTTTTTAATGAATCAATTTCATTTTATTTATTTACTAGCTTTCCACCCATGGCTACGCCTGCGTGGTCTACACATAGATGTTATTTCGGTTTCAACCCAGATATCGTGGTAGTTATATAAATGATCATTAATCAATTTCTCTGTTAATTATATTAATTTTTCATTATAAACTATGCTACTAAGTTAGATAGCATAATTATGGAGATGGAGTGACTCATAATTTGAAACAATGGAACCCGTGAGCAAAATTACTCAAAGATAAAACATTCTGTTAAATTGTAATATAACGTCAGTATATTATTATTTTTTTAATACGACTGTGCGTTACACTAAATTCTGCTTTGGTCTGTGGCATATATTTTTTGCTAGATATTTTCATGGTCACAACGCTGTGTCGCTATGTACAACCATGGCGATTAATTAGCATGCTATAAAGGTCAAGAAACATAAAAGCTAAATACATCGTGTCGGGGTTTCACAGCCAAATAGTAAAATTGTAACTCTTATAATTTCGTCCTATTCGTCTGTCTACCCTTCAGTACATCACAACTATTTTAATCAAAATCAAAAAGTTTTTATTCAATATAAGATGTTTACACATACTTATTGAAAGACAAAATGAATTTATTAGGTACCGGTTCAAAAACTAGAAGGAGAAGAACCGGCAAGAAACTCCTTCCTTTTTATTTTATTTAAATATATGTTTTCCTTAGTTGTTTTTTTTTTTTTTTTAATATGCTTACAACTATTACAATGATGTCCATGCGCACTTATCATTTAAATATTCGCTAATACAATAGTAAGCTTTTTTCATGAGTTGGACTTTAACTTGCTTTGTAAATTGATTTGAATTTAAGTTCAACATTTCTTTAGGAATTTTATTATAAAAACGGATACAATTTCCCATGAATGAATTATTATCCTTTGAGAGTCTGAACATGGGTACCGATAACATATGCTTATGTCTTGTATTTAAGTTGTGACCATCACCCACCCTAAAGAAAGCGTTTAAGTTTCTATGTACATAAATTATATTTTCATAAATATACTGACAAGGGACTGTCAAAATGTTGCTCTCTCTAAAGTAAGCCTTCACACTATCTCTAGATTTCAATTTATAAACAGCTCGAATAGCCCTTTTCTGCAGAACAAATATTGTTTGAATGTCAGCGGCTTTTCCCCAGAGCAGAATGCCAAATGACATTATGCTATGAAAGTAGCTAAAATAAACCAACCTCGCCGTAGGCACATCGGTTAGTCTTCTTATTTGCCTGATTGCAAAAACAGCAGAGCTCAGTTTACTAGCCATTTTGATAACATGAGGACCCCATTGTAAATTTGCATCGACAGTAATGCCCAAGAACACAGTTTCATTAGTTGATGAAACTGTGTTCTTGGGCATTAAAGTTTAGTTAAACTTAACGAATCTCCACCAAGTCTCAAATTGACATTAAAATTTACACTTTAAGGGATGATTTAGGTTTGGCTTGTGTCAATGCAAGAAGCGAAGTAGACCGAAGAAACAAGCCACCCAGAAAGCTCAAGAAATTGTGATTGCCTATAACACATGATTTATAAAATGATTTATTGTAAACAGCCATATACCAAAACCTTTCAACTATGTATTAGTTGAAAGGTTTAGTATATGGCTGTTACGAAACTAGTAAAATTTTAAACTACCTTTGGTAATTTTTTTGACACATTACATCGTATGGTTTAAAAAATTATAAATATTCATATTTCCCATAAAGTATCCTTTCATTTGATGTATCACATATTGCATTTGATTTTTTTTAATTTGCGTCCCAAACTGAGAATTGATTTCTCGTTTAGGTTTTCATGTTATCATTAAAACTATGCATTTTTCATAACTAGTTCTTTTCATTTATTACTTGACTATCCTTTTTTTTACATTTTTTTTTTAAATTTTTAATTTGCCATCTAAAATTGATCCCCAATATCAAAATAGTTTATTAATACTATACGTTCTTAATTGGCCCACAAAACTTTGGCCACAAAATCAAGTTCTTTTTGTCTAATGGATTCAGAGAAAATAGGCTGTGATCTACGGTTAAATATAGACACCAGAAGAGTGATCCTTTATGAGTTCCGTTTTGTTTTTAAATCGGATGCACTGAATCCTGAAAACTGTAATTTATATTGCCTCAATTTTTTGGCTTACTAAATTGTTCCTTTATAATTTATTCAACACTAGTTTGTTTGTTTCGTAAATGTTGACGGCACAGTTATTAATAACTCTAATTTGGGTTCTGATTTCGAACCCCAGTCTATCATATATTTTTTTGTATATTTGTGCCGGGTCATAATCTATCAGTGTTTGTGTTGTCATTGTTTGTACCCATAATGCTTATTACTAATATACCGTACCATGATTCTTAATGGAAAAGAAAATAATGTGCAAGTTTAAAGAAATAAACGTACCTATATATTTTATTACTACAGTCAATAGAAATATTTAACTTTAAATATAGGTATCGATAACGTTATTGGTGACGCACTATTTCCTTTTTTCGTTTAAATACGTTGAAATGAATTTGGGGGCTTCGTTCTGATCATAAGCAGCAATGATTTTGTAACAGCTATCTTTTTTCTTTCTAATGCTTTATTCTACATGTTAGAACAAGTTAAACATATGTAAAATTTGCATTCCTTCTATAACTTTAGTAATTGTTCTGAGGTTGAATTATACGAGAAATGTAATTTTGGAATATGTTTTATCTAGTACAAATTTTAGATGTGGTCACACAAAATTTTACTTCACTTGAATATTCCAAAACTTCAAGTGGCGTATATTTGGTCTATGGCGTATATTGTTTGCTTACATTTTTGTTGTCATAACGTGATATCTGTGAATACCTCTATGATCTAATAGTATAAATTAGGCAAATATTCATGTGTTCATAATTAATTAAAAATTACTCCGTTAAATCAAATAAAGAATATAGTTTCAAGGTGTAACTACAGAGCATGAAATGGCTGCGGCCTTATTGTGCACGGTTGATCACTGCCTTACTTCAAGCGATAACAAAAAAAAAACAGTGATTTGATAATTTCGTAATTAATCACGGTATTTATAAAATAAACAAATTTTATTGGGGACAACTTCACATTGAGTAATACTCAAATTACTGAGCGATAACAATTGTTTTATAAGATTTTTTTTTAATTATAATAATTTTATATGGTGAATTTATAAGATATCACTCAATCATTTGATGTTAGCTTCAATGAGTAACAAAATTATTGAAAAATCTAAATGTTTTATTTTTCAATGTCAATGCTTAGTAATATATATTAGTGGATAATTAATTAATATCTAATATGAATTTCCATTCCTCTTTCTCCATGAGAACAAAAAGTGTTGCATGTGCCTAAGTTTTAAAATGTAATCATAAAAAGATGGGCATCGTTAGGTACGTTTATTAAAAATCGAAGCATTTATTGATAACACAAGAATATTAAAATTACAAGTTCACCTATCATATTTGTGTTACTATTTCATAACTTCATTATCAAGTATAATAAATAATTAAAACACGAAAAAAAAATATGAAAAAAGTAGTAGTAATATAGGTAAATAAGCTTTTCAGTTTGCATAAAATATAATGTGTAGTATAAGGCCGCATCACATTTATTGTACTTATTACCTGATTACTGTATGTATACAGTAAACCATTAAATATGTATAAGATGGTTATTTTGTACTTTGATAAATAATAGTACAATCTATAAAAAAAAACGGAAAATCAAATTAAAAAATTAGAAGAAGGTAACGCCTTCTGGGGTTCATCAAAAGTTTTTATTTATATTTTAAAGATTACGACATCCTATACACATAATAGACAGAAGTTGTTTCCTGTAAGTTCTATAAAAAAATTAATAAGCCCCTAAGTTTGGTTTTTGAATAGGGAATTCTCATAACCTTTCTGGTTAGTCAAGTTTTAACAAATTAGAAATAACCCCACTAAAGTATAACCCTGTTGTAGCAGAATACTCAACACACAACCACGATCGTTTTAAAAGCGAGGAAAGTTAATTAACTACTATGCTTAAGAGACAATCTAAATGTAGGATAATAACTGGAAAATATTTTATTCACATGTAAAAAGATTTTGTGTATTCTGTGCATCGACCATCTTTTCTCACGTTAGCTAACGGTAAAACGTAGAAATTTGCAAAATGTTGATACGACCAGAAGCAACGCTGTTTCGTATAAAAATTCACCTAATAGTAACCACGAGTAGACCTACGATTATGAAAGCATTATTTATAGGAATGGAGCTTGCCGCGTTTTTACTTATGTTTTTTCAGCATAAGTAATATTTCGTTTAAGACTTGCTATTTTAATTGTCAAAACGTGGTCAAAACGAAATAGACTATCCCTGTACTTGCATTCATTCATTTTAGGCTGCTCAGCTCTATAAAAGCTGCCCCTAAGTTGTATAGTTATTTCGATTTTTAAACAATTTTCTAAAGCTACAATACGATTTATTATTTTTATACAGGTTTATTTTAATTTCTCAATCTTATGTTGGGTTGAACAGCCTAAAATGACCGACGGGACGGCAGGTACCTGCACAGCCATTTTGTATTGCTTTCGACAGGTAAAATACAATGTTACAACGAAATATTACGTGTACTGAAAGGATGTAGATAAGTGAAAAACGATTTCGACGACGACTGTATTTCAGTTTTTAGGGTTATTCTTACAAATAAGTCTAGAAACAAGCGCGTAACAGAAAGTTTATTTCGAAAGAATCTTGTAGGTAGTCAAACGTTGAATTGGAAACTGAGTAAACGTGAAATCATTAATAAGTCAACACATAATTTGGGACTGAGTTTGTGCACAGAGGATGTCTCCTAGATAGGTTCAATTTCAAAATAAAACCAAGTTTGTGGTGAGCCTGACAATACAACATAATAACATAAGTTTGTGTCAAAATATTTGTCAACAGACGAAACCTGGACAGAGACCTAAAACAAATAAGAAGGTATAAAGTCATAAATATCGTCTAGATAAAAACTTATTTCGAATAATGTTGTTTAAGTATTATAAAATGTAAATAAATTCGACAGTATTTATAACTGGATGAAAATATAGATCCTTCCGGTTCCTCCAACATTAAGTACCTACCGATTAAACGGTCACAATTTGTTAGCGCGAAGAGCAAAAAACATAATACGCTGTTTTTTTTGTGAAAGGAAGTTAAACGACTTTACTATATACATTATGTTTTTATCTTACAGGTAAAAACTATTAATCCGATAAATCTCCAAACTTCATGTCCATGTATTTTTTTTGTTACTTGAAAATACAATACCTACACACTTACATGTAGACTACATGTAAGTATATAGGTATTGTGTGTAGATATTGTAACGAAAGCTGGCACAAGCGATTTACTGACATTTATGTATGGAGATAAACACATACACACATACCTACATGTACATCGTAAGGCGAACAAACCATATCTTTTGTCTAATTTGGTCGCATGTGAATGCGTATGTATTAGTAAATCTCTTATCTCAGCTGTCGGTAGACCACCTACATATTAGTTTTAGTTCTTTTATTGTTATGTAATTTTTTTATTTTCTATGATTTTTTGTGGGTAATAAACGATTATTGTTGTTCTATGCATTAACTTTTAGTATCTTAAGCGTTAAGAAGTGTATAAAATGAATTTACGTCGTACCTAATTGAGAACATGAAGACATAAGCCTTACGATAAAATTATGATAGACACGGCAATCTCAAATGAATTACGTCGACAAAACGGTCGGTTTTGGTGAAGTCGGTCCGTCTACAGAAATATTGTGAACAAGATATTAGCACGCGTTCACTCGAGTGTGAGGATTTCTCACAGTTTGTATCGCGTCAGCACTTAACAAGTGATTGAATATTAACGCAGGTCCGATTTTTAACTTTCCACGTGTTGTAATCCACCTATAAAGCGTTCGTTCGCCTGTCTACAATTTCTCCAATACATCAGCTGAATTATAATTTGTAATTTGGTTTCCGTGCTGAGTAAAATGTCATGTATTTTAATTAATAGAACATACGTGGACGAAAACAGTACTGCATTAAATGTTTTCACCCCACCTACTCGAAAAAGTTATCAGTATCCCCATGGAGCAAAATGCGTTTTTGCTCCCTAGGCAAGGGGGCAAAATAGCATATTCCCAATGAAAGTAAATAATTGAATCCAGGACGCAACGAAGGATTATGATCACAGAATCCCGAACGTAAATAGGAATCCAACGGCTCGCGCGAAGGTATTAATTTAGCACCATAGGTGTAATAATTACTTTTCAGTTCCTACGTGAAAGTTAATTGATAATGATTTAAAATATAACTATTTTCTAAGGGCATAAGCACTATTAATTACATATTAAATTTATTGCACACAAAAAGTTATAGTTGTATTGAACATAAAACCTTATTTTTCCAAAGAATTTTCATGTAGCAATCTTAGATAACATAATTATCAAAAAAGAGCATTTCATATTTCTAAACGATCGTAAACTCAAGCAAAATGACATACTCAGAGATTAGAGAGATCGTACGTCATTATAATACGGTAGTTAACTAAGGAAATATTAAAACATACTTTATAGAAAAAAATTTAAAATTACAAAATTATAATTTTAAAGGGCTAGACTTCGTATCGTACGGTATTGCCGTCTTTCAAACATTCATAACAGAGTTTATTGTTATACCTTGTTATTACTTACTTAGAAAACACTTGTCGAGTTAAAGCTTATGTTAAAAGATAGCTGAAAAATCAATCATCGTGTGTATTATTGATTAGAATTTTGATAATAAAAAAGCTCTGTGACATATGATGAGAAAATTGAAAGTTGTTAGGTACATTCATTCCTGGTCTATTTATATTAAGTTTATACAGTTTATTAATATTAGTTTGCATTTCTTACAATTTTTTCAGTAAGTAAATATTTATCAAAAGTATTTGAATGAATAAGTTGAAACCGTGATTATGACTAGTGTTATTATATTTAAAAAAAATAATGAAATGTTTTTGGTCTCACTGTGTCTTTCATACATTTATCCACGTTCGTCAGTCAAATTACTTTTAACCTTAGGACACAAAAACGCTTTGAAAGATCATTTTAGTAATGCTTCTGCGGGCAAGTGGAATGAAATATGATTTAAACGTACCTAAATAAATTCATGAAACGCAATTATGTTGAGACTAAAGAGGTTGTATTGCAACTGGTCTCTTATAAACCTGATATTTATTTGATTTTACATAAATTAACACAGGATGATAAACTTTTGACGCCTTGTAAAAACTTCACTTCACATTCACTTCATCAGCCCATTTTTACCCCACTGCGGGGGCTTGGAGCTTAAATCCACCACGCTGCTCCACTGCGGGTTGGGGACTGTAACGACCGCCATCTATTGACAGCGTCCGTCCAGCAACGTCAATTGTAAAAACGAAAAAGAAAATAAAATAAAATTAAAAAATATATTTATAAGACAAATTACAGAGAAATGAAGAATCTTAAATTATAATACTTGAAACCACTTTGAAACGGCTAAATACCAAACTGTATACGGGACATTCTTTCCGAAGAAGGTCCTCTACTTTTCTTGCAGATTCTGTAGCGGATCTATTTTATTTAATATGACATAAGAAATGGAAATCGAGTGGCTAGTATATAGACATCTAAGGCTACATATAAGATTCTCTAGAAACGGAGAAACGGTTTATTGACAATTTTAAGTGTCGGTATGGTGTCAGCATATTTTTAGTACTACTTAATTTGTAAAATGTAATTTACAACAAATATTTATATTTAAAATAATTATCTATTTTTCATTTCCTCGTAGGGGTAGTAAAAAACGGAGTCTTTACTTCGGGAGTAAAACTAATTTCCCTCGCGGATGCCTTTGAATCCCGCGCTACGTTTGGGATTATTTTATAGAATATTTCGATGCACTTTGGGTTCAATATGGCCGGAAATTCACTATTTTGGCCCCTTGGTTGACGTTTATTACTTCATCACACCATTCAGCTGTTTCAACTTTGGATCTGTCACGTTGCACAGTAAAAATGTAATGTCATTTTTGTCAGTAGATACTTCTGATTACAGACAAAAGTTTAAGAGTACGTTGATTTCAAAACTGATCACGTGAAATTCTCACCTTCCAGTGCCTTGTTGCGAGCGAGCAAAGCCAGTAGGACATCGGGCGGCGGTGGGTCCAGCGGATGCAACGCCGCATCCACCACAACACCGTTGGCTGCGGCAGCACCTCCGCACTCACCCAACAGCGGCAGCGCGCCCGACACGTAGTCTGCTTCCATGGACTCCCACTATAATCCTCGTTGACTAACCGCGACACTACATCTTCGCAGTTCCCACTGTGGACCATGCCCCGCCGGCACTCGTGTGGCTGCGCCCGGTGCCAGTATTGTGAGGTGCTGTAGCTCGGTGTGGTGGGCGTCCTTGTCACGGCGCGGCGTCAGTAGGAGCCACGTGGCGGCGCCGCCCACGCCCGCCCTCGGCCGCTCTCGCTCACACCCCACCGCCCTCCGCCGCAACCTCCCATTGAGAAGTCATTTTTTACCCCCTGAATGTGATAACCCCCGCGTGTGGCGCGGCGGACCAGGCGCGGGGCTCCCCCGCCCCGAACTAATTTACCCGAGTCGTACGACACACCCCCGGTGCTTACATCCATCTACGATATTACTCCGGCACGTTATCCCGTTCGCTGGGGTTCGTCGTGCCTACTCATCTAGCGTCACGAAGAAAGGGAGTTTTGGAATTATTGTGAATTTACCGTTTCGTTTCTTTGCCGAGATTATTAATTTAAAAGTAATCACGATTTAGAACGCTATACCAAAGACACATATGTCATTTCCGTATAAACTTGGTGACTAATATATTTTGTCTAAACTTACTTTTACGATTTATGAATAATTTTTGATTTTTATAAAAACCAGACAAAAATAATAGAATTTTCAAAAAATCATAACATATAAACTACTCATTTTTGACACATAGGTATTTTACTCGTGTATTTCTAATGATTTAGTTTTAATCTAACAAATTTTGAAATAAAAAGATAACGTCCATTTTTGAGATTCCATATCATAAGTTGTGTGTAGGTCAAAAAAAATAGCCCGACTTATGAATATTTCATTATCTTCATCATCACTTTAGCTGCCCTGGACATCGGCCTCCTTCTAATTTTTTTTACGTACCTTTACATGCATACGTACACATTAATATCCACAACGAACTGTCTTGGGCCGTCTGTAACCAAGTTTCAAGTCGTTCCTCAACCTAGTGGGGGGCTGTCCCACGCTATGATGTCAGATTCGTGGTCGCCGTATGAAAACTTTTCTTACCCAGTAGTTTTCGGTTCTGCGAACGATGTGGCCTACACATTGCCATTTCGAATCATTAATTTTTCTGCAGATTTCTTCGTTTCGAATTCTATCCCACAGAGAAACTCCAAGTATCGCTCTCTCCATATAACCCGTTAAGTGACTTTGACATCTGTATTTGACAAATGTATGCATGCGTCTTAATTTTCAATACATTACTAGGTTTCCACCCGCGGCTTCACCCGTTTGCGCTGCACAGTTGTACCGGGACAGCTTAAGAAACGCGACGATCCAGGACACTGTGAGACTTTCTAGAATATTGTGCTACTTAACAACCCAGGAAAATCTCTATACTTATTATATAAAATTCATCAAACTCCGTTTAGCCATTTTAGCATAAAGAATAGCTATCCCACAGGAACCATATGAAATTCATCTAGAGATGGAATTTATCCGATGCATTAGAATCGATAGGTACACCGATAATGTGGATATGCCTTAGTCACCACTTTGGTACTGAATTTCTTCAATGTCTGTTTAACCGTTTTAGCATGCAAGATAATTATCCTATAGAAACTGTGTCTTTTCAGTTATAAAAATCAACGGATCTCTTGCTTTCACACGAACTTCTTACGACATTGGAAATGAACCTAACGGAATAAAGTAAACACACATGTTTTGGATAATATTTTTCGAAATAAATTTATTTCGCAAAAAAAATAACACAACTGTATCTGAATAAGCTTAAAACTTCGAAATATAACATAAATTAGTACGAAATGTAACACCAACGCATAACCGACTTCCATTCTAACAATTTTAGTCTCAATCGATCCCCCGTCTAATTACCCAGAGCGGTTTTTTTTATTTTTTTCTTATTCGGACCTAGTTCTCGAGATATCGAGCTCCCAAAATGAAAATCGGGGAAAAAACAAGCGATTTTTTTCGTTATTTGCCGATATTTTTTTTTGTTTTTAAACTTTTTCCAAATTGTCTTTTACCATCTTGTAGAACTCACCGAGCTGCGTCTTTTGACACCACGTTCATCCCGGTATCTCGAAAACTTTTCGTGCGATCTGCCTGTCTCACATAACTTCCAAATGAACCCTTTCATTCCAACCAAAAGAAAGTCATTTCCAATGACAAAAAAAGTAACTTATGCTCATAAACTATAACTATGCAAAAAATCATATACATCATATGCACGTAGTCACATTGCTTGCTGCGTGATTGACTGCCAAACATCCAAACAACCAAACATGCAAACTTTCACCATTGATAGAAGCAGAGTTCACTGGTCGTTTACGATCTACAGGAGAGACAAACAGACAACACAAAAAGTAGCATATGTCACTTCTGACAACCTCCTTTTTATGTCTGCAAAGTTTCATCGAAATCGGTTCAGCCGTTTTGTAAATTGCCAGAACATACAGACAGTACGATTTTATATAGAACTAGCGACCCGCCCCGGCTTCGCACGGGTAGCAGAGCATATAAGCCGCAGTGTTTTTTCTGTCGTAGTGTACTATCAGCTTGTTGTGTCGAACATCTGGATTTAATTTATGTAACGTAATTAAATGTAACGTACTTAAGTCAGACAGATTTCTTTGGTACACGTCCGGATTCAAACCACGGTCACATGGCCTTATATATTTGAAACATGTTCGCTGCGCTCGAGCTATCACGACTACACTGTCACTGACTCCGTGTCTCATAGAGCACGTTAAGCGTTCTGTCCCGGTTGCTTTCAATAGACGGCAGTCTCCGCCAACCCGCATTGGAGCGGCGTGGTGGATTTAAGCTCCAAGCTCCCTCATTTTGAGGGGAGGCCTAAGCCTCTGCAGTGGGGTATAAAAAAAGGGCTGATGGAAATGTAAGTTCTTTCTAGTTGGAGTATTTTTATTGTATTTTATTTCCAATTTTATAAATATTTGAAAACGTAAAGAATAAATACAAAAAAAAAAAAACTAAAATATTTCTTTGTATACAACATTTATAACTTCAGCCTAACCACGCGTGTCGTGTTGTCTGGTGTGGCCGGTCGGCGCGCCGGCCGCGGCGCAGCGTCCAGCTTCTTGTCGCGCGATATTTATATTTCGCGATAGCTCCCAAGATATTGATTTAAATTGTATAGTGCAAAGGGCAATCATAATGTGCATGAAATGCTGAAGGTAAATAACGTATTTAATTTGATAAGGATTAATACTGTATCCGTATAAATTGCTTTCCACCATTTACTTAAACATAAAAATAGGTATAGTTAAGCTATCCATAAAAGATACACAGATGCCATCGCAGACTTTTCTTTGGTCCTATGAAAGAGGAACAATTTCTCCATACATTTTTTTGTTAAATTATTATATCAAAAGGATTAGGCAGCGTTTTCGATGAAAGCTCCCAGCCGGCTTGATTTTTTTCCGACTTCTTCAACAATAATCGCCATATTTTAACAAATTTCCACACAACATTAATAAATCATATATGTAAAACTTCCTCTTGAATCACCCTGTCCATTGGTGTCAATAATATGCTTAACCGTTCGGTAGTTTTTGAGTTTATCGCGTTCAGACAGACAGACGCGGCGGGCGACTTTATTTTATGATATGTAGTGATAGATGCTTGTGAACGCCGAATTCATGTGTTAATTTAAAAACCGTTTCAAGGCATGTTATTAAAATACACTACCTTTACTTTACTTACCTTACTGTACTTTATTAGTTATGTTATTAAATGTTAAGATTGTACATCAATACATATTATAAAATAAAGTACCACGCCGCGTCTGTCTGTCTGAACGCGAAAATCTCAAAAACTACCGAACAGATTTGCATATGGTTGCCACCAATGGAAGGAGTGATTCAAGAGGAAGGTTTATGTGAATAATTTATTAATGTTTTGTGAAAATTAGTTGAAATATGACGATTATTGTTTAAGACGTCAGAAATCACTACATTTTATAAAATAAAGTCCCCCCCCGCATCTGTCTGTCTGAACGCTATATACTCAAAAACTACCAAACGGATTGGCATATGGTTGACACCAATGGATGGAGTGATTCAAGAGGAAGGTTTATGTGTATAACTTATTAATGTTTTGTGTTAATTAGTTGAAATATGACGATTATTGTTCAAGAGGTCGGAAAAAATCAAGCCGCCTAGACTGGGAGCTTTCATCGAAAACGCTGCCTAATCCTTTAGAATAGAACAAAACAATGTATGGAGAAATTGTTTATCTTTTATAGTACTAAAAAAAAGTCAAGATGGCATATGTCTAGTTTTTATGAATAGTTTAGTATACCTGTTTTTATGTTTTAAAAAAAATGTGTCACATGATGATGCGGTAATTGGAAAGCAATTTATACGGATACAGTATTAATCTTTATGAAACTAAATACGTTATTTATCTTCAGCATTTAATGCACATTATAATTGCCTTTTACATTATACAATTTAAACTAACGTTATCGTAATTATCGCAAAATAAAAACTCTCGCGCGACAATTTGAGCGGCGGGGCCGGGCGGCCGGGGCCTCTCGTCTACATGACACGCATGATGTAAAATTAGGCAGAAGGTAGCTATCAATGTTGTATACAAAGAAATATTGTAGTTTGTTTTTATTGTAGTTTATTATTTAATTTTTATATATAGTATAAACTTTTTCAAATATTTATATAATTGGAAATAAAATACATTAAAAATTCCCAACTAGGATGAACTTACGTTACATTTAAATCTAATTAAAAGCCAATCCACACTATGACAGAAAAAACACTAAATAAAAAACTCTGGCTTATAAATACTCTGCTATCCTTGCGAAGCCGGGGCGGGTCGCTAGTTTTTAATAAAATAACGTTAATATCTGATATGACGACAGAATATACGCTGATCTTGGATGTAACCATGATCTAACTTATTTTGGTCAATTATTTTTTTAATACGCTTTTATGAGTTTCACTCGTATGTATGTTTGTTTGCTTGTTTGTTTGTTTGAACGCGCTGATCTCTGGAATTACCAGTCGGATTTGAAAAATTCTTTTTGTATTTGATAGCCCAAATTTTGGGGAAGGTTCATAAGCTTATATATATAAAATCGTACAGTCTGTCTGTTTGTTCCAGTTAATCTTCAAAACGGCTAAACCGATTTCAATGAAACTTCATATATATGAAAAGGAAGTGGTCAAAAGTGACATATGCTACTTTTTGTCTGTCTGTACGTCTATCTGTCTAATCGAACTAATCTCCAAAATGGCTGAACAGATTTTGATAAAACTTAACAGATATGAAAAATAAGTGATCAAAAATGACATACGCTACTGTTTGTCTGTATGTACGTCTGTCTGTCTATTCAAGCTATTCTCCAAAACGGCTGAACATACAATGAAACTTCACAGGTATGAAAAGAAGGTGGTCAACAATTACATGCACTACTTTATTGCTTTCAAAATCGAAATCCAAGAGTCCTGTAGACTCCGATCACGAAACTGTGGTTTGAATTGAAAAAAGTTATCGCCATTTCGAACTTTTTAGTTACTGAACCAATTGCTTTCAAAATTGATATCTAAGGGTCCGCGTGGACTCCAAACACGAATCTGTGATCAAAATTGAAAAAGTATTACCACAATTTTGTACTTTTTAATTACTAGACCGATTGCTTTCAAAAGCTATACACAAGGGTCTGCGTAGACTCCGAACCCGAATCTATGATCAAAATTGAAAAAAGTTACCACCGTTTTGAACTTTTAAGCTACTGGACCGGTTGCTTTCATAATCGATACCTAAGGGTCCGCGTGGACTCCGAACACAAAACTGAGATCAAAATTGAAAAAAGTTACCGCACTTTCGAAATTTTTAGTTACTGGACCCTTTAAAAATCGATATCTAAGGATCCGTGTGGACTCCGGTCACGAATCTGTGGTGGAAATTGAAAAAAGTGGCTGCCATTTTGAACTTTTCACATCAACATTCAATTTCGCTTCTCTGACTTCGTTTAGGGGACTGAATTCATATAACAACAAGATAGCGATATCGATCATAATGGCAAAGTCGTCATTATGCTTGTTTCCAACTAACTTTAGAGTTCTAGATTAAAAAATTTTAATAAGGGTTTTTAAATCCAAGATAGCGCCATCGATTGATTGATTGATTGATTGATTGATTGATTGATTGATCACACAGTTGATAGATCTTTTACATAGATCTCGCTAAAACATGACGTTTGAGTACGAACACGAAAGGTCTATGACAAATAATTTCAAAAATATGAGCTTTTGTTTTGGTAACGAAGTCATTAGATCTCGCTAAAACATGAAGTTTGAGTACAAACACCATACGTCTGTGACTAGTAATTTCAAAACTATGTGATTTTCAAAGTTTGGTCACGGGATCACATAGATCTCGCTAAAACATGACGTTTGAGTACCAACAACATCGGTCTGTGACTAACAATTTCAAAATATGTGCTTTTCAAAATTTGGTCATGGGGTAACATAGATCTCGTTAAAACATGAAGTTTGAGTACCAACGCCATAGGTTTGTGACAAATGATTGCAAAAATATGTACTTTTCAAAATTTGGTCACGGGATCACATAGATCTCGCTAAAACATGAAGTTTGAGTACCAACGCCATAGATCTGTGACTATAACAATTTCAAAATATGTGCTTTTCACAATTTGGTCATAGGGTCACATAGATCTAGCTAAAACATGAAGTTTGAGTACCAATACCATAGGTCTGTGACTAATAATTTCAAAAATATGTGCTTTTCAAAATTTGATCACGTGATCACATAGATCACATTACGTTAGAATAATTAATTTTAGTACCTAAATAAAATTTTGTTTCCTAGTTTCGGAAATACGGATATAAAAGTTGTATATTAGTTTTAATTTTTTTTAATGAATAATAATTATGGAAAACATTTTGTGATATTGACCCCGACGTCGGTATTTTCTGGGATATGAAAGGCATCATCCCACTATTTATGATATTTCTTCAGGGCGGAAGTGGTCTCGAATCACTAAAGATTGATTATGCTACGTCGATTTCTCGTCAAGTTTCATTAGATGATTTCAAGGTTAAAAATTAGAGGCACCTAGCAATACAACCTCCAATTACTAGATAGTATAAAATATAATTAAAAAATATTTTTCTTTCATTTTCACTCTAGCTTCAAGGGAATTTTGGATTTGAATACTAGCAACACTCAAATAGTGTAGGAGTGTAGGTCTATGTACTCAGGGCTGAATGGTGCTGGAACCCAGGACCATTGCTAAGTTAAAAAACCAACTTCAAACATGGTGTAGGTCTTAAATTAAAATTAACTATTTTGAAAAGAAAAAGATCGCTTGACATTAATATGTATTTAATTTTGAAAATTTTGAACTCAACAAAGGTAATGGACTATATTTTATACATTTATATTGCTTTCATATTTTCATCCGACATTTTTCATTTTGACGACCGCTTAGCCTAGTGGGCAGCGACCCTGCCTGCGAAGCTGGAGGTCCCGGGTTCGAATCCCAGGTCGGGTCAGTATTTATATGATGAATATTGATACTGGTACCGGGTCTTGGTTGTTATATGTATGTGGTGTCTTCGCTTGGTACCCAAAATACAAGCTAATGCTTAGTTTGGGACCTAGATGTTGTTGTGATTGTGTGTGTTATTATTATTATTATTATTTTTCATTTTAAACAGTTTATAAACAGTAGAGGTAAGAATAGTGTCATGACCAAATAAACATTAAGGCCCTTGATACATGCTTGATACGAAAGTTGGGGAACAGTTAGGAGACTTATAAATCTACGTCGTGTGACGTCGACTATCTATCCAGACAATACATCCATGATACAGATTGACTGCCATACTCATTACGTCATCCTAACGTCATAATGACTTTTATAATTAACAAACGATTGTTTTTTATAACAATTTACAAATAATCACTGGGATATTTTTATGCCTTGTTTCAATTAAAGTGATGACCAATTGTGAGCGATATGATCCAGAGAGTATTTACCACCGTATCAAAGTGGTGGATTTTCCAAGAACGCTTGTCGGTTTGTCATGCTCCGAAACCTTACACATCGATCTCAGCTTGACAAATGCTGCTTATTTGAAAACATCTTTCGAGGGCCATCTCATGGTATGTATGCAATTAAAAAGCAGCATAACTTTTGAAACTGAATAAAGAAAAGAAAATGAAGTAGGGTAACACCCTGAATATAAAGTTTGAGGAAATAATGGATGTCTTGAAATCGATGGCGATGGTAGCGTTTTCCAAAACGGCCACCCTATACGTATAAATAATACATGTAGGAGAACGGAGCGAGGCCGTGAAATCATTTTTCAAGATTTTTTCGCGGTGTTGCGATAAAACAAAAAATTAAAAAAAAACTCAATTACTTGCTAATAAAGGCATTTGTGTCATCGAAGCACTTGAAATTAACAGTAAATTACTTGTATAATGGTTGTCTTCTGAATGGATTTAGTTTTAGGGATCATCCATTAATTACGTCACACCAATTTCATGATTTTTTGACCCCTCCGTCCCCCCTTGTCACACTTCATCACAATTTACTACACCCTCCCCACTTAGTGTGACGTCACATTTAGATTTTTAGTTTATGAAGGTAAAAATTACAACATCGGAAATGAGCCTTATCGCCTTAGTAATACATTCGCTATTTCGAAAACAATAAATCGTTAAACTCGGCCCGAAAAATAGTATCAAATTTATAGGGAACGAAAGTATTCAAACAAATCCATGTAAAAAATAATTTCAATTGTTAACAAACATTGTACTAAACTATTGTACTAAACTGACTAAACTAATAGTTTAGTACAATGTTGGTTAACAATTGAAATTATTTTTTTAAAAACTTCGATTTTGTAAAAAAATTGTATGTGAGGATTGTGAGGTCACAAACATGGAACTCCTCCCTCCCCCCTGTCACGATATGTCACATTTTGTAGACCCCCTCCCTCCCCTTGAGGTGTGATGTAATTAATGGATCATCCCTTAGTGCACATTATTGCCCTTCACAAACCAAATTCACATCATCGTACTTACTATCACTTCTGTCAATTTATTTAAAAAACGTGGACTACACAGTTGTACTAGGACAGTTAAAGAGACACGATCACATAATAATCCAACATTGTGACACTTTCCAAAATCTTCTAATACATAACTACTAAAGAAATCTCTACGTCAAATTTAAATTTCATCAAAATCCATTTAGCTATTTTAGCGAGAAGAATAGCTATCCCACAGAATCCGTATATTTTGCTAGAATGGAATTTAAATGTTTTAAAAGAAAGAAGTAAATATTGTCAAAGCAATGTAGGTATGTTTTGTTTAAGTTTGTGGTGGGGGACGGTTGGAACAGCGCGATGATTGAAACGTTTCAAACGACCAGAGGCAAATTCTTTCAACGTATTTCATATTCTTCATTTTAAGGTCAATATTTTTCTCTAAAATACAAATTTAGCGTTTACTAATATCTATAAATACAATCTCAAATAGGCGTATCTGTGAGGTGTACAATACATTGAAACAAGAAAATATACAAGAGTTAATTTTATTATGATAAACCGAAAATCAAAAGATCGTTAATTCTTACTTTTGGGTGTTAAAATTTGTCAAAGCGTACTCAAACGTCATGTTTTAGCGAAATCTATCTAAAAGATCTATCAAACTGTAATAAATTCCTTATTATTAACTGGAATTGTAATTTAAAAAGATTAGATAGCTATAAATGAAATCAGATTTACATAAAATTAATTTAAAGCCGATGAACGAAAAAAGAAAAACGACAACCCAGAAGTAAACTGAAAATAATCCAAAGTATAGCGAGCGTTGTTGCATTGGAACACATCAAAACAATGGAAACATATTATTAGTATTTTTTGTAAAATGATCTGTTTTCATTAAAAAAATAAACATATTTATAATTTCGTATTACATTAATTTACAGACCTACACATTTTTGCTTCCTTAAACTTGATTGAAATATTAGCCGCCACCGACAAGCACATATATAAAATCAGTATGAGTATAGGACTGAATTTTTTTTTCAGAAATTCGACGAGGCACGACAATTGTCAGCATCGCACAGAGCATTTGAAATGCTACAAATAGACGAACATAATTTGGAAATCACATTCAGGCCAACAAATGAATGCATATGTAAAGCCAAGTTAGACGATACATTTGAAAATAGATTTGTGTTTTCTTTACACTTGATACAAATTAATGACATCCGGTGCTGTGACAAAGAGCTGCACTCAGAAGTAGGCCGATACTATATCTGCGGCCAGTTTGAATACAGTAGTATATCACATAATCCGAAAATAGTGGATTTTGGTGAAATTATGATGAGCACAAAAGTGTCTCGAATTATAACAATAAGAAATGGTTCTCTGTCTATTCCTGCTAAAATCGACTATTGTAAATCCACAGGATTCATTGTTGAACCTTCTAAATTCACAATTGCTCCAAATGCGGAAAAAACAATTTGCATCACGGCACAACCTGACTCATTAAAAGTTAAAAAGAAAATTTTCCTGAAAATTAGGAATCCACACGATAGATTTGATAATAATTTTCTCATAAACAACGATTCTAATTTTATTGAGTACGAAATAATGATTGATCTCAAAGTCAAATGTAAAAAAATTCCACGTTTATGTTTTATAGAATCTTTGCATAAACTCTATGAAAATAAGCAAAGTGATACATATTTAGACGACGAAATCATAAGAAATTTAAAAACGAAACAAAAAGCAAACGAGTTATTAACTTTTTGTAAATCTGCGCATGTAAAAGGAGGCGAAACAGAAAAATTTAGTACAAATAAAGACAAACACTGTATGTTGTGTTTTGAGGAGCAAAAACCACGCAAAGATTTTTGTGTTGTAATTAAAAAAGAAATATCAATTTACGATATTTTTATGGTTACCTTTCATCCACATACACTTCATTTTGGTAAAGTCGGTATTTTTACTTACGGCACAGAATCATTCAGTATAAAAAATAACTCAAATTTTAGTGTCTTTATAAGTTTGCTTAAAGACGAATTAGTTCGTTACACAGATGAAAAACTTACATGCACATCATTTAAAATAAAGGCCACCAGTGAGAAAGTGGTAACAATACACTCCTATGGATCTACAAAAGGGATGTATTATGGCACATTCCCAGTCATGATTGACAACAAATACAAACTTAAACATCCTTATAATCTAATGGCGGAAAATCCCACTCTGTTTATTAAAGAGAGAACTTTAAAGTTCGGAATGATTTCTACAGATAATTTTATTACATCACTCCCTCTCAAAATATACAACGACTTTAATGTAAACATAAATTTTGAATGGGATGTCTTTAACGATGATATACCGTTTGACGTTGTTCCTCGTACTGGTATTGTACCTAAGCATAAATGTCGAATATGTGGCATCAATTACCTTTGCACACCGTCAAAATTAAAAATGCATGAAGTTAACTTTACATCACGTAGCGATGTTCCTACACATGTACCAGTTGAATTTTGTACAATCGGGCGGAAATTGTCCATAAGATTTTTACAGTCTTTTTTAAACTTTAAAGATATTCCATTGAATTTGGAAACCAGAGAAAGGGTCAAATTAGAAAATTCTTCAAGAGAAATGGCTGCTTTTTATATTGTTGAACCATTAATACCTGGATTCTCTATTGAACCCATGTCGGGTACTGTTAGACCTAGGACGATAATGACATTTGAAATAATTGTGAAAATTTCTTGTATACTAGAGTTTTCTTTTGAACTTTGCGTCCGAGTTAACAACAAGGAAAATGTTTCTTTGTTAGTAACCGGTAACGTTGTAGAACCAAAGTTAACAATTCATCCAAAAAATATATACATGCCAAGAATACCCAGTTACATGATCAGTTACGTGCCCATTGAGTTTCACAACTCAGGTCCGCGTAAATCTCTCGTCGAGATCATTGATACTGGTGACAAACATGTGTTTGGCTTATACATATCTCAAGGCGTGGAGAAAGAAAGAATCAGCAAATTCGACATTGAATCCGGAAATTCAAAAACACTGTATATACGAGTGTACAGTACCTTCCGCCATGAATATGAAATATTTTTGCCATTTAGAATCAATGGTTTATTAGGTCCTCCGAGTAAAGATACTTTGACCAATCAACTACAACACTACATTGGAGAATTTGAAACGTAAGTATAAAAAACCTTTCTATTTATTGACTGTAAAAATATATTATAGTCTATTTTAATATTATAAGCAGAATTAAGCCCAACGAAAAATATTCAGACCATGTATCTTGTTTTTACGAAGAAATTAATTAATATAGCTTAAATAAATATTTTTTAAAACTGAAGTCTTACTTTTAAAACGTAATAATTTTGTTGTGACGGCATATGACTTGAAACACGGTGACTCATGTAAAATTTCGAGTGATTATTAATTTCCTTGTGTGTTTGAAGAACATTAGTAGATTTCATGTTTAATAAACATTTAACCAATTTTTTACCTAAGGATCGTTCAAAAATATTATTATTAATTGTTCAATTATCAAAGCAATTAGCTTCAAACTTATTATTATTTAGATAGATAGATAATAATTATTCATGCAAACAATTTTTGTAATAAAAAAGACACTGCAAATTCCTTATTGTCAGCTTGCTCTATATATTATAGGTAGGTACGTAACGTAAATCAAATAATTGTTAAATAATCAAACCAAATTATAAATTGTAATTTTGATTTACAAGTATGCTGTAAATGATATAAATCAATGGTAACTTATTGCTTTCATTAAAAAAAAACTATTAAAATCTTTGAAATTAGTTTTGTGAAATTATCGACTATAAACTACCTCAAAGGTGTGCTCTTGTGTATTTTTGTCTAGTTTGACATATTTGCATATGAGTTAGTAATGAATATAATTTACAACATCACATGACAAATTGAAAAAAATGTTTTAACATTTCTATCCTGTCCAGTTTATTAGCATAACGTAATAAACAATATGTTAATAAACTGGATGAGCACGTGTTAATACTGTAACACTTTTTAATCTTATAACTGACGTAATGCTCTTTGACTTTGGCACGAGTCTCAAGGTGGACCCTCCGGTCAAATCGCTCGAAAAAGAAGTGATTTGTATGTAGCAAAAAATAAAAATAAACTTAATCAAAATGCAACAACATAGTTCAAGGTCTTTCACAGGTAGATATATTTTATACAAAATATGACAATAGGTTCGTTTTACACGTTGCGTTGTAACGCAAGGTTTAAAGCATTATAATTACGATCCAATATAAATTGTAGTACCTACCTACTGGGCAGGCGTCAAAAGAACATAAAATATTTATAAAAATCACAATTTCATAAATTAAAATTACAGCGCTTTCAGCGAAAATGCATTTATATATTATTTTTTAAATTATCTAGTTAGGCCCTTCAGTCAGTTATTTCTGCAATGTGAAGCACCTTCGTGACTTCATTCTCGTTTTCCAAGTCGTTCTTTTCGAGCATTTCAGATATTATTAATTTCTTTTTTATGCACTCTTGCAGCGGTGCGGTGCATGGTTGGCTTGCGCGATAGGCTCCTGATTCCTATTAACGGCAAAATTATTTAAGGCCAATTAATTTCCAATGGTAAAAATATGTCTCTAAATGAAATTAAACTAAAGTGGATGTTGTATTTGGATGCTCAGTTTCTGTGTAGACGTTCTCTGTTACTTTTAAAGTTTTTCTTCACACTTTCCAATGGTTTTTTTTTCACAAGGTATTTTTTTCTACGAGATATTTCTTGTTATTCTGTTAAGGAATATACCTATGCGTTTAAAAAATCAAATCTAAACTGACCCCGGTACATCGATTTATTTAGTTTTCTGTGTTTACGTACAGCTAACAGATTTTATTTTGAAGAAATAGAGTTGACTCTCTCTATAGGTAAGCTCTTAGAAGCACTTTATGTTGATCTTAATTATGAATTAGTCATAAGAACTTATTTATAAGAATCGTTACACTTTTTAACTCATCACTACCTAGTTATAGTTTTTTTAGTCAAACATATAGAGCATTATTCAACTGCAATTAGCTATTATATGGGTAACAAACTATGATTTTTTCCAATGTATTGTTTAAAACTAATTTTCTAGAAAATGAATCAAATCGCACAAGATTGCTTACGTTAAATAAAATCCTGTATCCGCATCTGGTTACGGAGGGAAAAAATAATATTTTTAAAGTATTTGTAGTTCCGTGAGAATACAATGCAATGCAAGCTCCTATTGAGGGGAGGCATAAGCCCCTGCAGTGGAGTATAAAAAGAGCTGATGGAATACAATACACATGAAATTGAACGGATTAGTTTAGCGTATTGGCAAAATATACTACATCAGAAGAAGACCACAACGCCTATCTAGGTAATGGACAAATAAAGAGTGATCTTGAAGAGCATCTTTTTTCACATGGACATAAACACAGTCGACATTAATATTGAAATTTGTTTCATTTATTAGGTAGATGTCTATATTTCCCATTACAAGTCTTCGCAATAAACTCTAGGGAGTAGGCCCGAACAAAGGTCGTAAAAAAAATTGTCATTGAAAAATGTTATAAGACGACAACATTACACTACTGCTACGAGTATGAGGAGCTGAGAATTTGTTTCGATATCATTGCTGCAAAGTTTTCATAGTTATCTTATTATTTTTATATTAGCTATAATTATAAACCACTAGTCTCAGAAACCAGAAAAATAATGACTGCAAGTGACCTAAATGTTACTTACAGGTTGTATGAAGACAATCCGAAAGTGAAAGTCGCCTCGATGATTAAAGACATTACTTCTTGCAGGATAAGTGGGGTTTTTACAACGGCTTGGATAAAATTTTCACAGAACACTTTTGAATTTGACTCTGATATATCATCCGATACTAGTCTTCATTTCAGTATGACAAATGTGTGGAAATACATTTTACCTGTAACTATTGTGACTTCGAAATTGGGATCAGTATTTTCTCTAAAATTAACTAGTGTGGGACTTTTCCCAATAGTCGACGAATCTCAAATAAAGTTCGACTTAGCACCTGACGCAGAAGCAGAGTTTCTTCTGAAATTTCAGCCACGCCATAATGGAAGATTCATATCTTTAGCAACATTATATTTGGACAGGAATGTGTCTGTTCCGTATTACAATTTAACATTTACTGGAAAACACCATGTGCATGAATTATCAGCTAGCATATATAAAATTATTTTTCCCCCCATCGAAATTAATTCAAGAATTTCGGAATCATTTTACCTTACCATTGACGGTCGAGTTGGTCTGAATGAAATTTCCTATAATTGCAAAGATGAAGATCATATTGTAATAAATTTTTTAGAAGCACTTTTTAATGAAAATGCAAATCAGACTATTATATCAGTCAAAGTTGGCGTACAATGTCAAAATAAATATTCAGGCAACACCACCATAATATTTTGTGATCATGCAAACGCTACGTGTGAAATAGAAGTCAGTTATTGTTTTACTTATTGTCCACTAACTTTGCATGCAAGCAACCTAATTGAACCAAATGCTAGTCCTTATCCATATTTTCCTACTAATGAGCATGGCAAACTATATGAATATATGTGTACAAGTTTAAATTTTTTGGAGAAGTGGATGTTCGAAGAGGGTTTCAAAAGAGAATTATATCCGATGTTTCCCGATACGTTTCACGCAATAGCTTCATTTATGATAACACCCCAAGAACATACCAAATCAAAAGGAATCTCAGTTTCCTATATACATTTTATACGACGGCTTGCTGGTCCATTTATTCGTCATAGTAAAGTGGGGTAAGCTCGAATATCGCATGTGATATAATATATAGTAATGTAAACAATAAATAAAATCAAAATGTAAATTAGTTTTACAGGTTCCGCCGACAGCTTCAAGTCTGTAAAAGAAATTCACGATGTTTATAAAGACATATTAGATCTTTTGAAGGCTCGCAAAGCCGATATATATGTTTTACAACCTAAATATCTCTTAAGTTACGATCAGTTTGTAGATTACTCTGCATATGAACCGCCTTTAACGAAGGCCGATAAAATGGACACTGAAAAATTAATAATGAACAGGGAATTATTTGACAGGCTCAGTAAACAGAGCTGGATAGATTTTATTCTACAAAGTTACAAAGTTTTTGTAACGGACACTTGCTTTTTCCAATGTGTTTGTATCAGCGCTACATCACGAGATATAGTCAAAATTATTATTGATTGGTTCAACGAAAGCATTCGTTCACAATACAGAATGTTATTTCCCAATAATAGTTCAAGTGAAATTAAGGAAATTACAAATTTGACAACGGATTTATCAGATGGCCTTGCTTTCGTTAGTGCTTTCTTAACGTACTGTCCATTTTTACGAGAAAATTTTGCTGATTTTTGTCAAATCGAGGAAGACTATGCAGAAGGAGGTATTATTAATAACGCTTGCCTTTTAATAGAAGCAATGGCTTCATTAAAACTCCACTTTCCATTCAGCTGCAAAGATTTACTCAAACCCAATTATTTACAAATGTTATTCCTATCTATTCATTTGTATGTAACGTTGCCGATGTTTAAAATAAAAGATATTATACATTTCAACCCTCCTTTATTGAAAGGCTCTACACGTAAACTTGGTGTTTCGATAGTGGGTCAAGAACGTGTAATATTTAAATATGTTATACTTAACGACTACAAAAAGAGTTTTAGTATAGAAAAAGCACCTTCTGCTAAAGATGGAAAAAAAATGTGGTTCAGCGTTAGATACGTGGCGAACCATGTTGAAAAAGAGACAGCAATTTTACTGTTTTATGGAACCAACAAAACCAGATTATTTGATTCATATATTGTATTTCTACTTGAGGGCCAAATAGGATCGTTGACACCTATTAGAAAACTGAAACTTACTTCGGTCATATATAGACCTAAAAAGACACATATTTTAGTGGCATCACCTTTTTCTGCATCTGCCACTTTCCAAGTATTCATTACAGATGTTGAACCCAAAATACCAGTAGTTTTTGAAGAAATCGGGAAACCTAAATTTTATTTTAAGCGATTAGAACTGAACGACAGAGAGTTTTTTCTGGAAGCAGGTTCAAAAACGCTCGGTGATGCATTAGAACATAAACTGTTTTTGAAAATGATTTGCCTAAGCACCCAGGTGGGTCATAGTTGGATATGGTTTAGAAGTGAAATTGGAGATTTCTTCATAAAAGTGATTACACAACCGCGATGGGACTTGCCCATCGAGACGTTGAACGCCAGCTTCCCAACTTGGCCTGTACAAGTGTGTAGCTGCGGCGACGACTGCGAATGCTATCGCACCACTGTACTCAGTATACCACATTCCAACGAACTGATGTTGAAGGCGCTACGATTAGCCTTGTTAGATTACGCATCTGAAGCCATGCTACGAATCTTTGATGACTTAATAGGTAACTTATCATAATTAACTTTTTCTATAGATATATAGATAAAATATTGTATACATATGTTATATATTATTTAAATTATTGGTTTAAAGTTACCATAGTAGAGTTTTACGTGTTTTTCGTTTGATTTTTAAGTTTCGTTTAATTGATATTGTAAACATGTTTTAGTTCATCATCGTTCAAGTCGGTCCTATATGTGAAAATATGAGAACGCGGATTCGAAAATTGACGAAACAAAATTTGACGTGACTAAATGTATTTAAAGAAACTCAAAAATGTTATTTTTAGCATTTGAAACTACACATAGCATTAAGTGAATAACGAAATATATTTTTTTATATCCAGAAAGTCCAACCGGCAAAATGGTCATTGGAATGTTGCTAGAAGAAAACGGTGTAGATATGACAGAAGTAGCTCACATGCTGCAAAATGAAGCCACTTACTACGTGACATCGACCACGTTGCGCCCGCATCTTGAGACAGTCACCCTGTCCCAACATTCTGCTTTGACGCTGGCTCTTCCCATTGCGCTGCTCGAGAAAGAAGATACCGAAAAATACTCGCTAACGTTCACTTCTGATAATGGGATGGATATTCGTACCTATGTAGTAGAGATTGATGGAACGATTTGATTGAAAATGTACTTTTGTTTGCTTTCTATTATGGTACAATATGTTATAGCTCTATGTTGCTGGAATAGCTTTATGTAATGCGAAAAAGAAAAACAAATAAAAAATCTTGAAATACAGAAGCGTGAAAATTATCGTACCTAGTTCACTGCGTAAATTTTATATTTATACGCATTATCAAAATATATTCAAATATGCCAAACAACTATTTTGAAATAGACCAGTATCTGATACTTTAAGAAACTAAAACAAAAGGTTTCTCGTTTTGTTCTGTTTAATTTGGGAAAAAAATAATATTCAAACTAATAGCGTTTTTCACGTCACTGAATCAACTTAATACCGAAAAAAATATTAATTAGTATACTTAATTATAATATATTTGCAAAGTTATTTAATTTGCTTAATACGAGTTTAATAACATCATTGATTGTAATTTAGGTTTACTTTTCTAGATTATTGATGTGTTATGTTTTTAATAAATATTTCTATTTTAAGCAAAATTTTACCTACTAGCTCATTTTTAACCTACCGCTATTCAAGGGTAGTTATTGAGTTGCGTCCGATTTTCGAAAATCGAGTTTTCATCACATCTCCACGTTATGAGGTCCTGTTTCAGCTGAACGTCCGTATGTGTGTGTGTGTGTGTCCTGTAACTTTTTTTTGTCGCACGATATCTTGAGAACGGATTGACCGGTTAAGACCCGCAATATTTCGTTTGAAAGGGTTCATCAATACTTAGATCTGATTCGATTTTGAAGTCAATCGGTTAAGCTGTTTCAAAAATATTCAAAAAATAAAACTAATATTTTTTTTAAAAGTTTTTTTAAATAACTTTGAAATTTTCCAACCAATCTACTTGAAACTTTATATACTTTTTTTTTGTAAGTAAAAAACTGCGTCGAGTGCCGCCAAAAATATCAAAATCGAACGACAAGTTCAAAATATATCGCATATCACAAATTTCCGAAAACGTGTTTTTTTAACATAACTTTAAGATTTTAAGATCAATCAATTTTTGGTTCCACACAAACATTTTGTACTTACAATATTACATATAATACCGTAAATTGCAATAAAATCAAACGAAGTGTTCAAAAGATGTCGCTGTTCAAATATTTCCATAAATAATTTTTTTTTTATATGTCCCATGTTTCAGAGCTCTAATAACTCTAAATGTACAGAAATTCTGTTTTTGGGGCTTGGAGAGCTCGGAAAATGAACCACAAAACCGATATTTGGAGTTCGAAGAACTAAATAACGTTCTCATTTTCGAGCGCTCTGAACTCGAAAATAGCGGGAAGTTTCAGGGATGGCCTGCAGGGTCAAACGATTTTTTAATTTATTTTCTAACCGGAAATTTCACGTTTATTGATTTTTTTAGGGATACAAGTATCATGAGAAGATAAAAAGAGTTTCTATTTAAAAGAGACCTAACTTTAGTCTTGAAGAGGTTGTAAATTTTCTTTAAATTTTTTTAATTTTGCAAATACGTTGCAAACTTTAATATTTTGTCTGAAGTACCTAGTATACTCAAAGTAATTACAATCTTAAATGTACATTTGTATAATTACACATTTTGGTTGCATTTTCACGAATATTTTGTTTCCCTAGGAAATTGAAAGATTCAAGATTTTCTTTTGGGTCTTTGTGAACTTTTAGTGAGGTAACGAGGTCGATGGAGGTAACCGAGGATCAAATTACAATACGACAGTGTCCCGCCGCCACATAGGGATAGGAATGTCGAGCTGGTTGATCTATAGTTAGGGAGAAGTGGAGAACACTCGATTTTTCGTGTATTTTCTATAATATCTTTTAATCGATGCATTTTAAAGTTAAACATATATTATGTATTTCTCTTAAAATGCCCTTTCCTTTGTTATGCGACGTGATGGATTTAACAGTTTTTTTTTTTAATTTCTGACTGGAGGTCAATTTTGGGGGGCCAAAGTTGAACCCCAAAATAACAATTCGTTTATTTACGCTATAAGCGATTGGATAATTTAACTCTATACACGTATATGTACCAAATGTTAACGTATTCCGTCCAATAGATGCGAAGAAAATATGCTGTGACAGACAGATACGAGAGTGATCCTGTATATAAGTGTACAATTTTTTCATCTCGTTCGTATGGCAAAGATTCACAAAACAGGGGCAGCGAAAATAGTAATTACGGCTCAAAAATATAGCCCTTTCTGTTGTAAATGCACCCACGTTATAAATAATTAAACCAAAATCTGTAATAATTTCGTACTCTTTTTCCCGACTTCAATCAGAAAATTAAACAGATGATTTAAAATATACCTACATATTAATTATAGTGCTATATGCTACTATCTACAATTCACATTCATTGACTGTTTAACTGAGTGGTTAGAGCCAAGGGTCGCGGGTTCCATTCCCGCCCGGGACAAATATTTGTGTGCGTGAACATGTCTATTTGTTCCGTGCCTGGGTGTGAAATATCTATATATAAGTACATATTATAAAGAATATTGGAATATGTATATCAGCCGTCTGGTACCCATAATACAAGCTTAGCTTAGTTTGCGACTAGATGGCGCTGTGTAAGATGTTCAAGGTATTATTATTGTTATTATTATTATCATCATCATTATTAGCCTTATTATTATTAGAGGAGTACAAAAAGCAATCGGTAAAAAATTATTGTGAGTGAATATTATCAAAAAACATTTTCCATAGAGTAAATAATTTTGACAGTGGGTTTATTTTCCAAAGAAACTCGTGTATAGCCTTAAACTGCTGCATTAGATTTCTTTTCTTTGAGTAGTTTTAAAATAGGATTCACTCCAGAATCATTTTATAATGAATAGTGGTATCTTCGGAAACAAAGTGCCAAATGCAGTTGAGGATTTGATAGTTTTTAGTATAATACCTTACGATCTATTCTTCATTTTCCAATTATTTCTTTCCAAATAGCACAAATTTTATTTTTTGTTTGTTGCAATTTTTCAAAAATTAGGAACCAGTGTTATTTTATGTTTAATGAAGTATGTTTTACCCATTTTACCAGACATTGTATTATCTTATAATAATCAAAGACAATGAATTCCTGTGCAGAAATACAATTATGGAATTAAATAAATGGAATATATTGAATTAATTTGGAATAGAATAACAAGGCTTTCTTCTATAAGCTTAGTATCGTGTAACGCTAGAATAAACTTTTGGTAGCATTTGGTAGATTTATCCATGAGTACATGTCGTTTCGGTCATTGAACAGTTGAATGGCCTGTATCTTACATTTTCCGAGAAACGATAAAGTTGTATCACATCCAGTCACAGCGTGAAGGAAGACAACAGTCTTTATTAGTTATCTACCCAGGATCACGTATAAATCGAGATCTAATAATCGTAATTAAGCGAATGATTGCTCGTTTAATAGATTAAAATATGATTATTAATTTAATTCCAAGTTTTTTTTTTTGTATCGTTTCGTGTTTGACAAAAATTAGCTGGAGATGTAATTTTTTGGTTATAGTTAGTTTTACTTTTTTAGAAAATAAGATATGTAGCGCACTATATCAGAGTGCTACATTCTAGTTATGTTTTTATATGTGTTTGACTAAAAAGATTGACTCGATTTTATTGCAGTTGTTGTAATACATTATGTATTACCGCAGAGCAGGTTCACAGATTAATTTACGCTTAGATATAAGCCGTCTGGAAGTGCTGGAGCGGATATGTTCCTTCACAATGGCTTTTCCATTATCATCAGTCTATAAACTTACCAGTGTTGGGTATAGGCCCACTAATCTGTAAAAGGGGATAGATAAGCAGATAAAATTTAAAATTAAAAATCCAGGACGAATCAAACGTATATAAAGTATACAAATTTTAAAAATCATAGTCACGCACGACAGTTATTCAATTTATTTATTTTTTTGTTTTAGGGTCAAGTAATTATTTAGCGCTTTTGGAGAACCACCCTTTTTAAAAAAATGTTAACGTTGATTTTGCGTCTTACGTTTTTAATTTCTTTGTTGTTTTTATTTCTAGAAAGTGCGTTTTCACTACTAAACCACTAAACCAATTATGAGAAAATTCGACAAGGAGATAGCTTGAATCCAGATGAAGCACATTTTAACCGCGAAACATAGGTGTCCGTATGTCATTTTTCACTGGTAAGCTGGTGAACCTATCTTGACGAAATTCGGTATCAAGATAGCTTAGATTCTGAAAACGGGCAGTAGATAATGCACTTTTTATTGCGGAGGAACATAAAGCATTCTGGGGCTTCTTATTTTCATTCCGCGCGCCTGAACTCGGTACTAAAAACTATATCTAAAATCATACTATTTTCGTGATTTTTTCTTTAAACAATGGCGCCAAATTTTCTCTGCATCAATTTGGCAAAAAAAGAACCATGTCCGTCCGTCCGTCTGTCTGTCTTCCTGTGATTTTTCTCGGAAACTATTGGCAATATATACATGAAATTCGGAAGGTAGGGGTAATCTCGTAGGTAAGGTAGTGTCGTGATAGCCCAAAGCGCAACGAACCTGTCTCAAATTTATAAGGCCCCATAGGGCCATGGTTCGAATCCGGGCGTGTACCAATGAGTTTTTCTGACTTCAGTACATTAACTGTCACTGACACCGGGCCTCGGAGAGCACGTTAAGCAGTCGGTCCCGGGCGCTGTCAGTAGATAGCGGTCGTTACAATCCCAAACCCTCAGTGCAACAGCGTGATGGATTTAAGCTCCAAGCCCCCCTCTTCACCCTGGGTGAGGCCTAAGCCCCTGCAGTGGGGTGAAAATGGGCTGATGAAAAAGATAAAGGTGTGATCTATGAACGACGATGTAGTGAAATTAAGAAAATATTTTTTGGGATAGGTCGGCATACATGTAACTGAAGCACGGGAAAAAAAATCATCGTGTATTAACGCGAGAGGTACCAAACGATAGGTCTTAAAAAAAGATATAAAGGTTTTAAACAATCTTTCTTATTTAAGTCTACAGTTGTTGAGATATGCACTCCTAAAGTACTAATTTTTGTTAGAATCATGTGTACCTCCCACCCTCTACCAGCTAAACCGTTGTTTTTGGATATGTGGAAAAAAATTATGACAGGAGTATATATGACGTAGTTAAAAGGAAAACTATCATAGCTAAATAGACTTTAACGAGTAATAGATTAACTTATAAAATGTACTTTTATAAGTAAAAATCTTGTAAAAATTCCATTGAAAATAACAGATAGCGTTTAGCAAATAAGCGAAACCAAGATGCATTTTATCCTTGTGATGTTATTGTAAAAGATAGTTTAAAAAAAAAACATTTTATGATGAAAACTACATTGTATTGCTAGGTACTATAAATTTAGGTTTTCCTTTGCAGAGCTTATTCTCTTCACAATCGATACTAAAAGTCAAAGTTTCACTGTAATCAAATAAGTAATTAAATTTTTTTCTAGCTATCAGTGCACTCATGTTATTACTTTTCGGATTAGCCAGAGAGGATCGAGCGCCTTCTAATTAGCTTACGAAATAAAAATGAAATATATTTATACAATTATTCTTAAATTACATAATAATAACGATTAATTGTTAAGTTCGATTAACGTCGCGCTCGTTTTTTTTAAATTGTAACCTTCGCACACGAAGGGTTCCTTACCACCGTATGGAACCCTTCGTGTGCGAGTGCGATTCACACTTGGCCGGTTTTTTTTTCAAATAAGATCAGTGCAACCCTGTTTTGTGTAGGTAGTAGAAATACCCAATACCACGTACAAACGTTGCTTTCGTTTTACGCTTTCACGCACAGACAGCGTAAGTAAGCTTAACTCGCAAATCAACTTTAAAGTGTAACCCACTTTTGGTGGTGATAGTTTGCGAACCTATCCGAAAAAGCAACAATTTGGATTTGTTAGAACTTTTACCGTTTTTGTTTGTAAGCTATTTTTAGGGTTCTGAACCTTAAAAGAAAAAAACGGAACCCTTATACGATCACTTTGTTGTTCGTCTGTGTGTCAATAGACTGTTTCTCAGGAACACGTGGAGGTATCAAGCTGAAATTCAAATCAATTATTCAAGTCTACTGTCCCTTGGAGCTGTGAAAAAAAAATCAAACTTCTAAGCTAACGCAATCAAAGGATATAGCCGTTCATGCTGCAAATTTTCTATACTCGCAAGGGAATCAAAACCTACCGTGTTCTTCGCGTAAACTCAGATTCTTGAAATTTGATATGAAGCAACGTCTTATTGCGAAAAGCATAAATTTTCAGTTATAATGCATCATATAATAATAATGTTTTTAATAATTTTAAACTTACTATCCCTTTCCTCACGAATGCGTAAAAGAATTAAATTGAAATTCTTATCAAATACTCAAGTATATAATACCTTTCAGCCGTAACAAAATCAAACTTATTTTTACTTATACCTACAAGTTTGTACGGAACCCTCGGTGCGCGAGTTCGACTCGCACTTGGCCGGTTTTTGTGTCTTCTGGCGATATTTTATTGAAAATACATACGGTCTTAGACTTTTCCGAAGCGTGAATTAAAATAGTGTATTTTAATAAAATGGGTCAAAAAAGTTTTGAATTGGCATAACTTTGTAAATACTTTGCACACATAATTATTGTCATTAAATACGCAACAAGCTTTTACTTTTTAATTACCTAATTTATCGAATGATAACATTTAGGGAAATTTTGATATCTACCAAACTTTTCTTGAAATCAGGTTTTCAAGCCTTCATTCATTCACGACTTACCAGAATACCAATATGGTACGCAATATAATATTTTTATGGTATTTGCCTTGAACAGATTTTATGCGTGGACGGAATTATTCAGCATATTTATTAATCAAAGTGTATAGCCGGAAAATAGCTCTGCCATCGTAAATTGCGCCAAAGCGGAAGTGTAGTAATGAAGCATAGCAAATGATAGATCGGCTGTGGTCGGCGGTCGGAAGGTGGAGCTGCAGGAACCTTGACCGAGGCACTGGGATGCGCCGCACCGTGTCCAGTGATAAAGCCCTACGTAATGCTAATAAAGTGTACGCAACAATTGGTTTGATTATACTACAAGTTGATCGTAACGCTTTCATTACATTGAATGCTATATTTGGCTAATGAAAGACTACTAGGGAAATAACAGTATTCTTAATGTTTTATAATTACCTCAACTAGGTAATGTAAAAAGTAAATTTTTGAGTGTTTGTTTGTTTATTACACTTTTGATCATAAGTATTTGTCCATAGAAGTTTAACAAGCATGTGTAGACTTCTAGCCGAAATAGGCTATATACCAATCATTCCGTGAAGGGCTTATAAATGAAGGTCATTGTCGATTTGAACTAAGCATTTTTAAGAAATACCATTCTCAGCATTCACCTACCTGATTTTAAATTTATAACATTTCTTAATATATTGTTCCGAAGTTAAGATTTTTATACCTCACGATATAGCTAGGAATACAAAGAATATGTTTTAATCTGCACGCTAAATTTCTTAGTGATTTTTAAAGAAAACTAGAAAACTAAATTTTTTGTTGTTAATGGCCTCAAAAACAATATAAAGAATCTATTGAAATTTCGGAATTACACTCTTCAATAAAACAAACAATGCACATTGTATTACTGATAATTAAGTATTGGTACGTTAATTAAATTTTTATAAATTTTTTTGTTTAATTTTTAAAATTAAACAAAGAAAAGTTTAATTAGGAGCCTCAGTATTTTTTAAATTAATTTTTGGGTCCAGTGCCTCGAAAGGAAAACGTAACCTGTTACTTTATTGTCCGTTCGTTGGTCCATCTATCAAGATCCTCTTTCTCAAGAACAGGTTTAAAGAGATATGAAGTTGAAAAATTATTAAAATTTGACATAATACAAGGTCTCACAACACAAGTATATGGAAAAAAAATTAAATTGTTAATTTATGTAATCCGATAAAAATATTTTTATTACGATTAGTTACATTTTATTAGTATTTTCAAATTGAAATAAATGTTCTACGACCTTGTAGCGAGTAACTATAAATATCTAAGTTATATATATCAGTTGTCTGGTACCCCTAATACAAGCTTTGCTTAGTTTAGGACTAGATGGTGCTATGTGCGATAACCCACTGATAGCTTTCCACCCGCGGATCCGCTCGCGTGGACTACACAGTCGTACTGGAACCCCTGCTTCCGGGATAAAAAGTAGCCTATGCCACTCTTCAGCTTTAGTACGGAATACTCAGGCCGCAAGTCTGACTAGGCTTGCATTTGGGAGGTAACACTTCAAATGTTAATTTTTATATGTTTTCATGTTATTTTCATTAAATTGTAACGCGTAGACAACGATTATGTGCACGACTTTTTTGCGTTTATTCAGCATAGAACTCTTTTTTTTTTTACAGTACTAATTAAATGAATGTTAAGACAATTTGTCGTACACTTACTAATATACTATATGCTTCGTACGTATAATTTTTCTGTGATTGGTATTCGCCACCAGTTCGTTAAAAAAAAACCCTGAAAATTTGTTGTTTCGTGCTTACCCAATTTATATTTGAATTTATTTCTTACTTATTTATATTATATTGTTATCTAAATAAAAGGATCATGACCAATATCGGGCCACTATAGCGTTTTTACCATTTATATTCCATAAAACCTTCGTTAAATTAATGGGAAACGTAATTTTTTTTAAGTTAGGAACAGGGATTAAAAAGATAATTTTAAAAGTTTCTTCGTCGGTTGAAATACCTACTCAAAATTAGATTTATGAGTAAATCGATTAATGAATAAAATAAAAATACATATTTAAAACTTCAAACCAGTTAATAGAAGCTTAGTGTTTAGTATTTTTGAAACATTAGGTACTCCATTTTTCAAATGCAATATCCGGTTAAGCCATAATTTCTCTTGTTAAATGTAGGTAAGGCTAAACACGTATTAACCGTACGCTAGTTAACAAAAAGATATTATATTATTAACAAAAAGGTATAAGTGCAAGTTTGCAGTTTGCATACATAACTTCAAAATACTTGAATTGATTTCAAAATACTCGAAAACCCCCGTTTATATTGAAATCACCTTTTTTATGTTATTCCGCACAATATTTCCTTTGCTTTGTTGATAATTTGATAAAACGCCGAACTGACGCGTGAGTGGCCACCGCTCCTATAGATTGGTGATCATGATCCTTTCATAGACTTACTAAATAAATAGGTGATATATGATTATGAATTAAATACGGAATACGGAAGCTAGGGAATATTCGTTGATCCATAAAGACATCTCATATAATTGATTCCTAAAAACACAGCTAGCTCCAAGGGATCGTATACAGACCTAAGTATTTGATACTAATTTCAACTTGATATCTCCACGCGTTCCGGAGAAAAACGGTCTGGACACAGACCGACCGACTTACAGACGGACAACGAAGTGATTCTATGAAGGTTCCTTTTTAGGGTCCCGTACATCAGAAATAAATAAAGGAACCCGTATAGGGTCATTCTGCTATCTGTCTGTCGATCTGTCACAGTCTACTTTTTCCGAATCTACTAGATCCAAAAGTTGAGATTCGATAGATGTACAGAGTTTGGTGGCTCGATAACGAACGTATAGCGTAAATGAAAGATTTCCATTTTGAGAAGCAAAGTAGAAAATTAAAAAAAAATTTAAGGGCTCCCAGTACCGTGTGAAATGAAAGTTTTTATTATTAAAAAAAAGAAGCATATTTTATATATAATTTTAATATTCAGGGTTTCAAAGACATTAAAGAAAATTAATTATCACCGAAACTGTAGTGTAGTGTAGCAAAAGTGTAGTAAAATTAAAAAAAAAACCGAATACATAGAGGTAAATTTGTATTTACATTAAAAACTAAACGATAAACAAAGAAAATTATCACTTTGGGGAAAAATTTTACAATTAAAAAAAATTCTCAAGTAGGTAGGTACTTCATGGTTCTTATAAAATTAAAGTGCTCGTGTTATGAGATAAAGATATATTTTTTAGAATGTTTATTATAATTTTATAGCCTAAAATTAAATCAAAAAATCCGGAATATGTTGCATCACCCACAGTTTACAGGAAAATCTACTGCCACCGGGTGGTATATTTTTGTTTTTTTGATATCTTGTTTAGTTGTTTTCGAATAAATTCTTGAAAAACAAGATCTCCGTCAGTTCTTCTTTTTTTAAAATATTAAGCCATAAATTCGATATTAATGCACATTTAAAAAAATTTAAAAAAAATCGCACCGCCCTAGGAACATCCTTTCTTAATGACCTTGCAAATTTTGGTTCCAATTCATACACATTTCAGGGGTGGAAACAGTCACGGCCTGCAAACTGTTTTGACGGGTATTTTATATGTATTTTTGGGAATTTTTTTTGTCATCTCTGTCACTCAGGAACAGGTCGGGGAAGAGGGATTGATACAAAGATAGCGATGTCAATTCGAAGCTGCGAAGAGAAAGACTAGCCCCTTAAGAGGATTGTGTAGTGGCCATGTAGTGACGAATTTCCATACAAACGGCGTTGACGGTTGTACCCCATTGAACCTTAACTGATTAGTGCAAAAAAAATATGGTATTCAGATCAGCAAAAACTAGGTTTATACCTTTTTCAATTTTTTAAATATTTTGATAGATACATTATAAGAAACACACTTTCTTATGATAAAGCGCGAGATTTTTTTTCAATTTTTTTTCTTTTGCACATGTTCAACGGAAACTACATGACAGCATTTTCACAACATGTAAATAATTTTAAAAAAATATTATGAATTTCGATGAAATGTGAAAATGCAATTACATTCACGTTGAACATGTGAAAAATGAAACAATTTCGAGAAAAAAATTCCGTACATACGTATAAGTTTTTTTCTTATGATGTATCAAACTATTTAAAGAATTAAAAACGTATAAACCTGGCTTTTGCTGATCTGAATATCATTCATAACGGTTCCTTTTACGATTCACAACCCTAAAAATGCCATGTTAGACCAGATATAATTAAGTAAAATACTCGTATGGTCAGCATTCAATAAATACTATACCTATTTAATTGTATTAGATACTTTGATGATGTAAATAATTTACTATTATTTTGAGTATTAAATAGAAATGTATAATTTTCCAATTGCAGCGTAGATCTTCTTGCAGAATATTTTGAACTGGATTTACCTATGTCATTGTAATTGTCATTATGACACGGACGCGGTTTACAATTGCTTCTGTTCTCAGTTCATTACTTTTAGGTTAAGCTTATTGAGATCACACTCTACTATAAGTGGATAGTGGTCAGACCAGTGCACGTCATATTGCACTGACACCAGACACATTAATGATCGTATCTCGCGCCGACTCAGTGACGATGCAATGGTCCAACCATCTGTTAAAATTATGTATATCACTTATCACTACAAAACGTAAAGACCAATCACGATGGGTACGAAAATCTGGTATTTCATTATAAAAGGACTCATCAGGGTGAGCATTAAAGTCGCCTACTATATAGAAAGCTTCTACACCATTGTTCTCCTCCACTTCTATTACTGATCTAATCATATCCAGACAAGCAGTAAACTCAGGAAGATTAACGTTTCTTGACATCGAAACTCTATCTAGACATTTATATAATCAAAGACTATAATAAACTTACAATTATGTCTGTACACGGCAAATATAGTTGGGAAATTTATTGTCTTAAACTAATTAACATCACAGCACCCAAAACGCATTTTTAATTGTCTGTCTATTCGTATTATTTTGAACTATTGCACTAACTCGTGCACGGTTAAACCAACGTTGAAATAATATTTAAACAGATAATAATAATAATATCTGGGACATCCTACACATCTAGGCTATCTAGTCCTAAACTAAGCAAAGCTTGTATTATGGGTACCAGAATACTGATATACATACTTAAATATTTTTATACAATATAGGTGTTTTGCACCCAGGTACGGAACAAATAGACATGTTCATGCACATAAATATTTGTCCAGGGCGAGACTCGAACTCGCGACCCTCGGCTCTGCAGTTAGGGTCTCTAACCACTCAGCCAATCAGTCAGTCAATCATCTTAAGTAAGTCATGAACTATATAGAGGGTACTTCTTCTCGCGCTACTTATTTAGAAGCAGACAAATAAGAAGAAAATAGATGTAGACTCCCAAAAGCTGGAGTGAAGTCAAACGCCATGAATGTGGTTATGCAGATAATTAATACGATAAATAAAATAAAATACTTAATGAGTATCAAAGTCAGTTCTAACAGTTTGCTGTACTATAATAAACACCACCGGTGTGCTGTATTTATTTTTTATTTACTATGAATTTAATAAATATTTTAATTCACAATTTGGTCAATAATATCCTGAGAGCATCGACGTTGAGAGTATAAATATTTGCAAGTATTATTTGAAAGTGAGAATTTATTTTTCCACACAGTAATAAACTATTTTATCCTCATTATGAAATTTATATGGTGATCGTGTTTTTAATAATTTTTATTAATCTTTACCGATCTTGAAACGAGTGAAATTTCTCCCTTCAAATTCAAAACTCATTTAATTTAGTAAATTAGTAAATACGACTATGTAAGTAGGTACGTTATAAAATTAAATAAAGTACTTACCTAATTTATTAAATTGCATAATAAATGTTTTAAGTTTTCAAATTTGCAAAAAGAAATTTCACACGTACAGGTTATGTAAAGTATATGTTAACTTAAAGTCTAGACTCTCTGTATTTAGCACAGAATAAATAAGAGTACTAACATACACAAGTTGTACTCCTTTCATTTTGAAAAAAGCCCACATTTCATATACCTAAACATCGCGATTCCAAGCTAAATTACACCTAAACGCCACGCGTTAGAGTATGTTTCGTGCAGTAAGGTTGTCGCTAACGGTAAAAATAAAATGCCTATCAACTTTAGTATCATATGTATTAATTTTAAACAAACCAAGTTTAATTTCCAAATGTTTTACTTTATTGTAATGGTTAACATATTTTTTCCTTCTCTAAAATATCTGTTGTTAAATTGAATAGCAGGAAATATTCTAAAACGTACAAATAATTTTAAAATAGTTTAAAGTTGTTGAGATATGCACTCAAGTCCTAATTTTTGTTAGAGTCATGTGCCTTCCCCCCACCCCCCTCCTCTCCTCCAGCTAAACCGTTGTTTTTGGGTATGTGTAAGAAATTTATAACAGGAGTATATATAACGTAGTTAAAAGAAAAACTATCACAGCTAAATAGACTGTATTATTTAACGAGTAATAGATTAACATATAAAATGTACTTTTATGAGTAAAATTTTTTTTAAAAATCCAAATAAAATGACAGAGAGTGTTCAGCCAATAAGCGAAAACTAGATTTTTTATTCAAGGAACATTTTATCTTTGTGATGCTATTGTAAAAGATAATTTAAAAAAAAAACATTATATGGTGATAACTACATTGTATTAGTAGGTACTATAAATTTATGTTTTCCTTTGCAGAGCTTATTCTCTTCACGATTAATACTAAAAGTCAAAGATTCACTGTAATGAAATAAGTAATAAAAATTGTCTCTAGCTCTGTGCACTCATGTTATTACTTTTCAGATTAGCCAGAGAGGATCGAGCGCCTTCTAATTAACTAACGAAATAAAAATGAAATATATTTATACAATAATTCTTAAATTACATAATAATCATTAATGGTTAAGTTCGATTAACGTCGCGTTCGTGTTTTTATATTGTATGGTGGTACGGACCCCTTCGTGTGCGAGTCCGATTCGCACTTGGCCGGTTTTTTGATACAGTTCTACTACAGTTCACAAAAATTTCAGGTGGAACTTTTGGGCCTCCATAAAAAGACAAATTCTTATTGAAAGCTTTAAAATGCGTAAACATGTTTGTGTTTTTTAGATGAGGGGTATTTTTTAATTTAAGTTAGCCCCTAATTACACTATAAATATAAGTAGGTTTTCGTAGTCCTAACCAGTTATATTGTGAAAACTCAATTAAATTCCGTTCAGTTTTTTTGCCTTATTTTAGTGTTAAACAGAGCCCGAATTTACAATACAACATCCATATTTCGGATTAGTTAATAACTTTTGTCGATTGTTGGTAGTGCACTGATGAAAAAACTGCATAAATTTCTTTTTGCCGGAGCTCGTTCATTTTGTAGTAATAAATTAATTACTTTTTGTAACTTTCCACCATAATTGTTACACATGACATTTGATGACATTTCTTAATAATCATACACAATCACGTTTTATATAGAAGTTAACTCGATGTTGACGTTGATGTTGCTATATAATGAGATTTTGCCCCTAAAAAGGGATTTGTGTACAAAGTGTCAGAACACCCAGAAATGTATTGATCTATTTAGAATTTGGTTCATATGGGTTAGCAATCCCCTTTTTTTATTTATTTGGTTAGGTTAGGTATAGATGAGGGGGAGGGAGTACCACCAGGGGGAGCGGGGTGGTATGCAATCAGGGTGATCTATAATAATCTGCGCACATTATTATGACAACAGAACTGTTAACGTGTTAAAATCGCAGTACTATAGTAGGTACTTATTTTCTTTCACTACCTATAGATCTTTGTGCAACACATTCCTAAAGCCAGAAAACAAGTAGATGACTCAGGAACTGATATTTAATTTAATATATTTCTCTACTTTATAAAATGTATAACTTTATTCTATCTGTTTATTGACACTGTAATTTTTTTTAAAATTAATATATGTCTAGGTACTATAGCACTCACCTAACCGAGTTCCAGTAAACAAAAGAACTGTACCTTAGATTGCCATTCACTAACTTAGTCCCACAATCATGAGAGATTAGCCACTTAGCTAGCACAACTACTCCAGTTGTTATTGTAATCTGTGGATTTTTTGGAAGATAAAATGTCTTTAATGGTTTGTCGCGTCTGACGAAGCCTGAATTTCTCATGGCTGTTTGTGTAGCCGGTAAACGTAGAAAGTTTCGCCGCTGGATGCGCTTATAAATTCGACCTGGTAAGCAGTAGCATTCATTGTCACTCAGCATTTCGCGGTTGTATGTCGTTGTCGTTTTCTTGATACTTAATTATACCGGTTTTTAAGCGGTCGTTTATTTAAGCGCTGCTGTTATTTTTTCTGTCAAATAAACTTTCCGTAACATACTAAGTGTTTTTAGGGTAGTGTAGTGTATCGGAAAATGGATTCAAAAGATTTCCGTGAATTTGGCAAAGCAACAATAGATTTATTGGCTGACTACATCGATAATGTTAGAGAGAGGTACAAAAATATTATTTTTGTTATTATTTTTAATTTTTGTGAATATTATTAACCATACATGAATAATTTATGTACGTATCATTTCTTCTAACAGACTTCATTACAGCCTAAATAATAATTTTCATTTTCCTTGATCTTAGTTAAAAGCACAAATACACGTCTTTATATTTCTTTTTTGTGTATGCAATTTCACTCAATCGATATGAACTGGAAACGACATACTTGGTAGCACCTAGAGTGATTTTTAGGGTTCCGTACTCCGACAAAAACCCCTTATAGTTTTTTTTCTATATTCGACTGTTTATATGTTACAGTAATTTTACACGCAAATTATTAAGGCTACACAGCTGAAATTTGACATAAATCCACATATTTATAACTATTACATAGAAGTACTATATATATTGTAAATTTGAAAAAAACATTTAAAAGGTGACCCTGCATAAAAAGAAAGGATGGAAAAAATATTTTTCACAAATCTATCTCTTTGAATAATTATTTTAAAATTGAATGCAATTTCTTTGATAGTCAAAGGGTGGATTTGCTCTAAGTATAAAGTGGCCCTTAACAGAGCAAATAAGTTCATTAGTTAGAGTCTATGAAATTAATACGTACGATATTTAATAATCATAATTTATACTATTTATAATTTGTATTTAAGATAACTTTTTCTACCCAACTGTGCTTTATGCATGACTTGTTTTTTTATTCTCTCTATCTTGTAAACTCTTTCGGCCTCATTTCCTTTGCCACACTTATTGCTCTGATCCTCGCGGCTGCACTTCCTTTGTTTGTAATTTCAGCTCTAATCGTACTGGCGTCATACATATTAATATGTTTTCAATGTAATTCTTAATAAGTTGCTCGTATTAGGTAATATAGTCGGTATCATTTCCATGTAATTCGCAAATCGTCACTGTTCTAGGTTTAACTTTTCTGTTTTTTGACTTCACAAGATTTAAAATACATTCAGTGCGAAACACCAAATGCGGGTTATTGCACCCTCTTTTATAGTCGATCGTTATTATATTTTTATTTAACTTTACGTTATAATGTACATTATTCGAAAACCGCTGCGGATCAAAATTTCAGGTCGGTACAGTTAGTTTCAGATTATGAAAATTAGCTAAAAACTGAAAACTGACCAAAAGTTTTTATTTTATACTTTCATTTAATTTACAAATTATTTGTATATCTTTAAAACGCCTTGTGCTGAATCATTGTATCTTATTTACGATGTAAATAAGAAGACTAATCACTGGAGTCACGGACGACCCTAGTAATTAAATTACACAACAGAGACGACGACGTAGTGTTATTAATGCGCGTATAGCTTGTAAATGGTTTTCATGGAAAAATCCATACCCAACAAATGCTCGTTTTAGATGCGTTCAAGTATTGAAAAGTCACACATTTTAAAATTATATTTTTTTTAATAATGATCGTATTGTTTAATTGTAATCTGTTTACTTATTATTAACCTATACTAACCTTTCTGCTGTATAAAAATGAACAACGGTTTAGCGTATGTCTTCCGTGTGAAACGTTCGTCTATGGTCCGAAAATGGTTTAATTTTAATTACTTAAAGATACTACACAATTGGACTTATTAAGGCATACTAAACAGGAGTCCGATCTACCACCTAGTCATACCTAAAATTTTATAAAAAACATACATACGGTCTCGGTTCTAATCCCATTTTTGTTACCACACGCCATGGCAATATTGTACAGGCGTTCATGAAATTTACAATACCTTGTTCTCGCCTCTCCTTAACGTATCGATAAAAATTATTCATTTTTGTAATTCTATACGTTTTCCTCGTAAGAACCTGTTCTAAATGCATTGAACCTGATATCCTATGTGTTTATACAAAATTTGGATTCAATTCGTCATTTTGAAAGAAATCAAACAAAGTAACAAAACTACTTCATTTTTATATTTCTGTAGATCCGATTTGAATTTTTATTTTATCCATACCGAGTAAGTGTTTTTAAGCAATTATAATGTTAAAAAATACCTATTAAAAATACTTTTTTTTCACGAACAGAGATGTGCTACCGGATGTAGAGCCTGGTTATCTACTGAAATTGTTGCCCCAAGAAGCGCCTGAACAACCTGAAGATTGGAAAGACGTATTGAACGATTTTAGTCGCGCCATTTTACCAGGTGTTAGTATTTTTGTTGTTTTAATACTTCGTTGTTGTTTTGTTGCTTTAATACTACTTGTGTATAACTTGTATGTGGTGGTCAAGTAGCAAATCACCCTTCATATGCTTTTTGCGAGTCGGCGGTGTGGTGAATCGAAATCGCGTCTACGAATTTGATTATTGTATGTACAAATTAGAAAACATATATTATTTTGATGTGAATATCTCACAAGGATATAGTTTTATAGTTTTAGGATATAGTATAAAGGGCCGATTAGATAATACACTAGCAGCCGTCTACAGTTTCACCTGCGTGTAGTACATCACGTTTGAATTATCAGCGTTTTTATCCGCACTTTTTCTATTTGTAGTGTTTTGTACTTCGAAAGTAAAAAATATTTTTTTTGATTTATTTTATTTTCCGTTTGGCTATATGTCTTTCTGTCCCTCAGAACCTACTTTCTCAAAAACAGCTACTCGTTTCGGATATCTCTACTGATAACAAATTGAAAGTTATATTAGATTCTATGGTTTACAGCCTCGTAGTTTCGTGAAAAATTAAGTTATATAAATTACACACTGAGAGAAATCCTTCGTACAGACGAACGTATATTTCAGAAATATAGAGTCAACGTATACTTTAGACTTAAATATGTACAATATAACATTAATACGGATGGTTACAAGAAAAGTACACCGACAGACTTTTCCTGCAGCTGCATGCTGTAATATACTGTGCTACGCTAAATCAAGTAATACCACGATTCAAGTATACAATATCCTTTTTACATGCTGAAATTTTTCTCAGTGCATAATCTACTTATGTAACACATAAAATGTAGAAAAAGATAGGGTCTTTCAAATACGTACTTTCATACTAAATTGCACATCATCATAACCTATAAATTTATATAAGTCTCACACATAGCACATGGCACAAGTAAAGGGAAAAATCTGAAACCTATTTCTAATTGAAAATAGTTTTTAGGGCTCCGTACTTCAAAAGATAAAAACTGATAAATTGTTACAAACTAACTAATATTTCTTAAGCCTAATGTTATATAACGTAACGCACCCCGCACTAATAATAACATTCCTAACCCTCAGGGTGCTAGTCTGAATCGCACTTGGCCGGTTTTTCTAATGGAGGAATATGTTTTCCCACGGCAAAAGTTGCCAATGTTCTTTTCGTCTAATCTTGCAGCATATTTTTCTTTTAACTTGTCTTTCCTGTATAAAGTAGGAAACCTTACTGTTATTCAATACATGTAATAGAGATAAAATCACCTCTCGTGTTCTATTCCATGACAATCATTGTACGAAACATTATATGAAAAATGTGATCCTGTAGGAGTAAGATGTTTACTCGTTGAAATAATTAGCGAAGTTTTTCTCCATCTATTCAGCTATGTCCTTAAAAAAAATCAAAGCAATATGACTTGAATAGTATAAGGTATTGCAGGCGGGGACAAACAAAACAACAAAACATGTCTGTTGTAAAAATCTTTATTTTCACGTAAAAACTAGCACCCAATTTTGGTTATTGGTTTGTTTGTCCCCGCCGATAATACCTTGTACCGTTCAAGTCATATTTATACTCGTACAATCGTATATCTTAATATCTGCTCAAGTGGGTAGCAGACAAAAAAAAATTGCATTGCGCATTCTACTTGTTCAAATCAGATCCTGTAAAATGTAACTTGTTTTTCTCTTTTCAACTAAGTGGTTTTACAGTCGCGTTTTTAAAATATAATTTAGTTTGTTACAGACTTTTTGGTGTTACAAGTTTTTGGCAAACATTACTTTATTATTTACAACCCAAAAAAAATATTACTGTCTTTGCGTTAAACACTGTTTTTTAAGTTATCTCAAATTGGGAGCGTAAAATTGTTATACAGGGAGAGATTTTACTAATCAGCCAAAATGTTCCTAGAGGTTAGGTATCACCAATAGACCTCATTACGTAAATAAAAATATAGGTCAAATATTTATAATCAATAAAAATATCCTAAATATTTTTTAACAATATTTGGCTTCCTTCTACTACGACATAACGATACCTAATACCTACGTCCCGCCGCATCAGCTGATCGCTGAGGCGCACGGCCCCATTCATTGACCCCATTCCCACCTTGCGCGGACGCCGGACGGCGGAGCGCGGCGCGGAGCTCAGTCAGCCATGCGATTCTAAACCGAACGTTAGCTTGTGCGTAGCCCGCGATACTTTACAAATCGCGAATATTACGAAATGGTGAGATGTTACATTTTAAGTGGAAGTATTTGTTAAAGTAGGTTAATTTTTTGAAGTGGTAAGTGGATTTTAACTCGATTTTAATGATTGTACATAAGTTGATTCAAATTTTTTAAATACGCCTGATTGCGAAAGGAAAAAGGACTGTTCAGAATTGTTAATCAATTATCGAATGTACGAGTACATTAATCAAAATAGATTAGGTATGTACCTATTCATTTTTTCAATTTCATTTATTTCGATTCTATTTTAATCGCAGATAATAACTAAAACAAGCCTTTTGCAATTTGACGGTCCTATGGCCGTTAAGTATGAAGGGAAAATTTGCAACTTAAGGAGCCGTATTTTTGAAACTCATTGATGATGTCATCAATTTGAATCGTTCCCTAGGCCTTGTCAAACCAAAGTTTTCAAGAGAGTTTTTACGACTGAGTAGGAGCCTTCATAAATGAGATCATTCGATAATCATAAATTTTCAAAAATACGACGTGCTAGTATTATCTATGGTGGTCGTACTGCGAATGCAGAGCGAAAGGGCGGAGCTTGGGCGGGGCGTCTGCACGTGCACTGAATGAGGGCGGGGCGTGTGCACGTGCACTGGCGTCCTCGTAATGTGACTAGTAATATTGGTAGTTTTGGGAAAGGTTTACGTAGGCTTAACTGAATATTTTCCTATTGAACGATACTAAAAGGGAACAAGACGGCCAACGGATTTTTATCAAAGGTCATTATATTGAAGTTTGGCTGGTCATAAAAATCTCACCCTGTATAATGTATGTAGCTTATTCCAAATATTTAGTTTATGTATACCTATATTTGGAATGAACTATTTACTAGCTTTCACTTGATATCCATATTGTTGTAATAACAAAAAAAATCCTCCTCTCTTTTTTGATTCGCAGTCGCCATATTGAAATATGATATACTCTATGTTATTCCGCCAATCAAGACTAATCTAATGACACTTCATATGTTCAAATTCATTAAGCCGTGTAGGCATACTCATACATACTCTCGAAAAACATTACTCTCCTCAGTCGGGTAAAAATAAAATTAAACAAAGAAAATTATACAAAAGCACTTTCCTAGTTATAGTATTAATTATAAATTATGTTTATGTAGAGATAGCGTATTAATTTTCATGGTATTCCTATATCTTTTTTCAGATTACGAACTGGCAATCTCCAAGGTTCCATGCTTTCTTTCCTACTGGAACGTCATTTCCGAGCGTTATCGGTTCCATGCTTAGCGATGGTTTAGGTATTATTGGTTTTACATGGGTACGTATATTGTGAGTAAACTTTATTCGCCAATTTTTATTCTTAAATAATAATATGAAATTTTGTTTACAGTTTGCGAGCCCAGCGTGTACTGAATTAGAAGTTTTAACTATGAATTGGCTAGGAAAATTGCTAGGGCTACCCGAAGAGTTTCTAAACAGTTCAAATGGCCCGGGCGGCGGCGTTATTCAAGTAAGCAAACAAAATATGGGTTTTATGGTATTGTGAGATTTCAATTTTTTAAATGTTTTACAGAATAACATACTCGTTGCTCTAGAATAGAACGGAATTTCTCTATATTGTTTATAATTTTTATTACTATTTTAAAACCCTGAGAGGTGTGTTTATATCATAGAGCTTAAATAGCGATCACCGGCGTGATCGAAAAAATAAATGCATGCTCTGATTTTGGTTTGAAAATTCGAAGCATGTCTTGTTTTTCGAAAGGGTCTCAGGGAGGCGGCCGAGAAACCAATGACATTACATAGAGTTCTTAGGAAGACATATTATACGCCCTCTCGGCTTGGGAAGCTCATAGTGAGGTGTTATTTGCTCTGTCTATACTCCGACCTGCGCAGTCGATCTGTCCCGTCACGTATATTCTGTGTTTTTCCTGCCTCAGTTTCCAAAATGCTTTCCTATACATTGCGTAATAAAATGTAATAATAATACTACTAGGTACTAGAAAAAGACCAAAAAATAATTTTTCATTTGCAAGCATCCATTAAATATATAGAATTTTCATTAAGAAAATATATTTATTTAAACAAATTTATTTTTATTTCTGCACATAAAACCTAGTACGCCTTTAAAAACAATCAAACGAAATTTCAAGAGAGCTACGTTCTACTTAGGTTTCGTGTCGACCTCAAACTATATGTAACGTATTTGGTAAATTCTGTTGCTATCATCGATACGTTCGACGTGCAGCAAGACGATGTCAAATGTACCTTTTTGCTGACACGTAGGATTTGTGTTGATGTTACTTTACTGCGGATGAACCCGTGCTGAACGCACGTCACCTGTAATTTGTAAAATACGCGTTCACGACTTTGCTCATAGTATTCAGCAAAGTGATTAGTCTGTACGGTGCCGGCTGTTTGTAGTCTTTACCAGTTTTAACGAAAATAATGCAATAATCTGTTTTCCAACTTGTTGGAAAGTAACCTGCACAGATGATATAGTTCACTACATCCGCCAGTCGTCTTCACAGTACTGATTCGGCGGTATTTTAAACTAAAATCCAAAAGAAAGTATAGGCACACTTGTCGTTTTAGGATCCACTTACACAGTGTGGAACAGAAAAGTGTGACCAGCTGATTATTCCGTAACTAATAAAGATATTTAATACACGGAAAAAAAATTTCGCTGACAATACCACCAGACCGTTTAGTAGCAAGAAAAATAGTGTTTTAAACTATAATTTTGTAACTTTGCCAAGAAAGTAATTTTAAATCGATAATATAATTTGTAATTAATACAAAAAAAACATGTAAACTAAATTTTGTATATTTAACGAGAAATTTATTTAATTTAGCAAAGTGTTCCATACTAGTTACCAGAATATTGTTAGATTAACTATAAAACTTAGTGGAGAATATTTCTAAACTCGAAATTGAAACAATAATTTCGCTATAGTAATATTATAGCATGCATGACTATTTGATGGTCACAAATAAAACTAGAAGTTCTAGTCCTAGTTACTATATTTTTTTCCGTGTAAAATGAAACTAATATTGCTACCCCATTATACCCCATTCGAAAGTCCTGTTTACTTACACTCTATATAAAACAACAAAGTCAAAATTCCAACACTTTTCGAGATTTAAAAAATATTTAAGTCTGAAGATTAACTGACAAGTTATAGCTGGAACTCGTTTAGAATTTTTTTTATAAAATGTATTTTTTATGTCTCGCAAAAGTACTATAATTTTGACTTTGTATTTCATAACCTTTTATGTAAAGTGTAAACAGGACTTTCGAATGGCGTTAAAAAAAATTCTTTTAGGGGGGAAAAAGTTCAGTTTTTATTTTTCTTTATTAAGTATTTTATTAGATACACCCTTTTTGGCAAAAGATCATCTAGTAGATATTTTAAAATATCCTCATTAATTACGGAATAATCGGCTGGTCACAGTTTTCTATCGACACTGTATATTATAGTAAAACGTACCAAAATGAAATCATAGCAGATTAATACATACTAATGTTGCATAATAGAAACACGTATAAATACCAAGTAACGTACGTTCATGGGTACGTACGTACGTTACTTATATGGCTATACACATGCGAAAATGGGTATTCAAGTGAAACTAAATATATAGATAATAAATAACAGACCAGCTTTTTTTTTAAGATGAACAGTACTATAGGTAGGTAACTCTTAAAAGGTTAAAGATAAATTTATAGTTCCTTGTGAGACTATCGCTTGATTTTGAAAGTATCAATATTGATTTAAATTTTTTTTTTGTATTTGGGATTTCTTAGTCAGTCAGCTGGCCATGGCTGACATGGCTTATTAAATAAAAGTTGTAAAATTACTAGCAAGTATTCAACAAAGTGTGCGCGCTCATTAAAATTGTCTATAGATACAATAATCGGCGGTTTTTATTTTTTTATTAAAATTATTTTTTATTTCAAAAGCTTTCAGCGGTGGTCCCATTGTCACCAAGTAAGGGTCTGACGATGGAATCCGAGCTAAATCTAGTAAACTCTCAAATTGTATAGGCACGCATAAGAATACTACTTTTTAGTCATTTAGGTGTTGGCACCTGATGTCATAATCTCATACTGCCAAGCTGATGATGGAAGCTACAGCACTCCTTAAGGGTTAAGGGTTAGGGGATAATATTGCGATTTGTCGACAGATTTCTCCAAATGGCACTGTATCATTAGAGCAGCGTGTATTTTAAAAATCCAATAAATTTTTCATAAAATTCAATTCAATTTTATTGCGTTCCACAGTTTTTAGCATACATTTACCTTACATAGAAAATAGACATGCTATATCATTATTGTGGACCCTGTCATAGAGGGCACAGCAAACAAGAAAAAAATTGATAAAAGAGAGGATGCCTCTTTTAAATTAAATAAAAACCGACTTCAAAAACAAACTAATAGCTTTATATTATTTATATTCGTCGAGTTTTCGGACTTTCTTCCATACATTTTCGCTGTATTACAAATTTTTTTTCCTACACTTTCATACTTAATATAAAATTAGTTCTTTTCTATTCCTAAACACTAAATACTTAAAAATCATATATTTACTTTAAAGAAAAGAGCATTAGGTAATGAGCGGCATAAGTTTATGAAGTCAGGGCCAAGTCATTCACTTTTAATGGGGATTTACCAGGTAATAACAATTACAATGATATATTTACAATTATAACAAACTAGCTTTCCGCCCGCGGCTCCGCTCGCGTGGATTACACAGTTGTCCCGGGACGCTTTTTCCCGGGATAAAAGTAGCCTATGGCACTCTTCAGCTTATAAACTATGTCTATGCCAAAAATTATAGCGGTCCTAAAAATTAGAAGATAAAAAAACATAGTCAAATTATTTCTTGATATAAACATATAAGTAGATAAGTATTAAAATATTTTTTTTAAACATATAATAATAAAAAGGAGGATAATATTATGTATTAAATGACAATATTTAATTAATTATTATCCATAAATATTTTCGGAACACGCTGTAAACTGCACAGGTAACACGATGCAAAATATATTAATTAGTATAACAACGCGTGCATGTTTAACACTTGTTACGTATTAATTTGTTGAGTTGGATACTGGTTTATGTTTGTCTACCTTAATTTCTATCTGGTATATTGAGAATGTTATATTGTTCTTATATTGCAAAACCTAGATATAATTATTACCTACCCAACTGGGCATCTAGTTAATAAGAGTTTGTTTCATATTACGTTTTACCTACGCTTGCCGATGATATGGCTATCGGAGAAACGTAAAATAGTTTTTGATAAGTCAAATGCATGTCAAAGAACTTTTTTTAAAATAAATTATTATTTCATTCATTCATTCGTTCATAACTCCAATAGCTACAAATATTTTCAAAGTCGGTTATAGTGTGCATAACATAGTGTAATAATTCAAATTGTTTTTTAAAGGGTTCAGCCAGCGAAGCAACTTTGGTAGCGTTGTTGGCATCCAAAGACAAAATGATTCGAAAAATTATGAAAAGCGAACCGAACCGAGACGAAGAAGAAATAAAAGCAAATCTTGTAGCCTATACATCGGACCAGAGCAACTCTTCCGTGGAGAAAGCTGGTTTGTTGGGTTCTATGCGGATGCGATTACTGAAGTCTGACCAAGATGGCCGGTTGCGTGGCGACATCCTAAAAAACGCCTTCGAAGAAGATCGCGCTCGGGGCCTCATACCATGTTATGTGGTCGCAACGCTTGGTTCCACGGGAACCTGCGCCTTTGACCCTCTGTACGAACTCGGTCCGATCTGCAACGAAGCTGGAGTGTGGCTACACGTAGACGCGGCTTACGCCGGCACCGCTTTCATGTGCCCCGAATACCGCCCATTAATGAAGGGTATAGAATACGTTGATTCCTTCGATTTCAACCCGCATAAATGGATGCTAGTGAACTTCGACTGCTCAGCAATGTGGGTAAAAGATTGCTACGATCTCATCAACGCTTTTGATGTTCAACGAATTTACTTGACAGACGTGCGGGCCACCGATATACCTGATTATAGACACTGGCAAATGCCCTTAGGTCGGCGGTTTCGGTCGTTGAAACTATGGACCGTGTTGAGGATCTACGGTGCAGAGGGCATAAGAAGTCATGTTAGAAATCATATATCGTTGGCTCAATACTGTGCAAGTTTAATCCGCTTCGATGACAGATTTATCGTTGAACCGGAACCTTCTATGGGTTTAGTTTGCTTCAGATTGAAGGGCGGTGACATAATCACTAAAAAGTTATTACAAAACCTTACCGAAAAGAAGAAAGTATATATGGTGGCGGCGACTTACCGCGGACGGTACATCATCCGCCTGGTGATGTGCGCCCGCACCATCAACAAGGATGACGTCGACTTTAGCTGGAGTAAAATAAAGGAAGAAGCCGATTTGATATGTTCAAATCTTGAAACGCTCACAAAACAGAAAGTACAAAATTCCGCCGTCGACCATATTGAAACTCTAAGCATCTGCGAAAAGTCTAAATGAAGTTCACCTTATTGTTAATTTTATTTAATCAATTATCAATCCATCCTGTGACTATTTAATCGTAATCTCTTTAATTATTACGCACGTAATTTTAATTAGAAATAAAAATAAAATTTGTCATGATTTTTATCATCTAGATCGTACAGATCATAAAATGTTTAAATTAATAAATTGTCTATAGTGAACTGAATTGTTGTTTACTTATAGATTTTAACATAGGGAAATAAATTTTCTTTTCTCTTTTTCGTTCGTCTAGGTTGTTAAGAGCTTAATAGGTACTTTTGAAAACGTAAGTTAAAAATGAATTAAGTGGATGATTGAAAATTAATGATAATCCAAACGTAAAATATGGAAAGACATTAAAATTTTATTTTTCTCAGTCATAAAGCATATATATTTGTTACTTCATGTTCGACCCGAAAGAGGTGGTTGTGGTTGGCGGATGCCCATAAACATAATAAAATCATTTTTAAATAATTAAATTATTATTTAAAAATAGTTATCTTCACGAGAGATCAAACAAAACATGTCGTAATATTCATTGTCATTAAAATCACCCATTTTCGCAACACACGATAACATACGAATACACCCAATAACCATGCAGGTGCGATGCCGACATTGCCGACTGACGCCAAGTGCCGAGCCGACCAGCTGTGCAGGGTGCGTGGCGGTAAAGTCCCGGCGCGGAACACTGCGTTCGAGCAGTAAACTACGATTGAACAATTTTGATCTCCCATGAATGACAATTATTTTTTAATGATAATATTTTTTTTTTTTTAATTATTTTATTATGCTTACGGGCATCTACCAACCACTTCCTGCATACCCCTTTCGGGTCGAACATGAGGTAACAAAAAACCGTGTATAACGGGTATTCAGCTGAATGTAGTCTAAACTTATAGAACGTGTAGAGCCAACCGAACTAAACAAAAATAAAGTTTCAAGTAGATGACGCTAACTAACGGTTACCAAGAAAACCATGTTTAAAGTTTCATTTTATTCATTTCTTTTTAATCTTTTTGTTTTAATTTTTTTAGTTCGGTAATCTATACATTCTCTATGAGTACACCGAACACCATTTAACTGTTTTCAGTTAAAAAAAAAAGTTGTTACATAACTGAAAAGAGAAAAATACGCTATATTTTATAAAATTTGGATTCAACAACATAGAATGCACCATGTAATATTTTTTGTGCGATATCTACATAACCAGATATTAAAATATACTATCATATAATTATGACAAAAAAATATCTTTACTTGGAAATATTTTTACAATAAATATGTGCTTTGTAGTTTTTGTTCGTTTGCAATATATACCACAAAAAAAAACGTTGCATGGTGCATTCTACTACCCGGTTACGTTGCTATTATGTTTGGACGTTTTGGATCTGAGCACTAATAAAACAGCTGACAGTGTTGCCCTAGTAGAATTATAGAATTAAAACGCCATTTTCTATTTAAAAAAAAACTGTAATTGCGTATTTTTAATTATTATTTCGTGGGATTTCGTGGATGATGAAGGTGTAAAGTGAATAGAGAGTTGCCGTTGTCTAATCACAGAAACATTTTAATACACATTATAGTCAGAAATCAGAAAAGACAATACATAAGGTGAATTATAAACATATCTACTGTTGGAATACATTTTGAAATATTAAAGAAATTTAATTAATTTAAATAATCTTCAAATGATTTTTTAAACCATTAATTATATAGATATAATAATTCAAAAATACATAAAAAATATTTATTCCCTTCAGTTCTCGGTTCCTTTTCTACTCCTGTTTATTTTTCGTTATTATCGATGAATGTATCTAACCTTCGAAATGATGGAGATCTGGCGTTACGCACAAAAACACCCTAGATGTATCTAGATTAGGACCTATTGCAGGTGTCTGTTATTTCCATCCAAAGTCACAAATTGTATACCTACTAATACTTTAATAAAAATGCACTGGCCAGCCAGCCGTGCCACGAGTCATTCGTCATTTAGATACTTACCTAGAATACGCTGAGGCTGTTCTATCTTCAGGGCGTTAGCATTTGTGGAAGTTTTAAATGGAGGTTAACTTTTAAAGCTGGTAGGTAGTAAAGTTCATATATTTGAGGTCGTCAGAGAGTGCTCGTAGTAGTTTGGATTAAAGTGCACTATATGATAACACGCATTAGAGTGGTACCTCATTCTGATTATATCTGAAACCTTATTTACAGCTGAAACTTGTGGAAATCCGGAAATGCAGTTTTGGATGGAAAAACAGGTTTTCCGAAGATACTCGAGTATAGCAAAGGTTTTCGGTGAAACGTTTGTACTTACAATAGCCACAGCTAATCACCTTGACTATCTGCTCTCCGCGTGATTCAAAATCCGAATTAGTAAGTTTAGAATGTGATATGTTCCAGATATTATCATAGGTGTAACGTCGACTGATTGAGCTTATGTGACAACAACCAAGAGGAGTTTGGTCTTCAGTTCTGTCTGACCTAATGCATAATCGTTTCGTGTGTGGAAGTGTCGGCCTCGAGGTACGCGCCGTTCAGTCGGCCTGATTGACTTATAAATATTGTTCTGTTATCTTCAAGGAGCGATACTGAAGGGATACTAATATGACAAGGAGGTCAGCCACTCCGGACTTGACGTTTTGAGGGCCAGGCAAACGCCTTTTCACTTCAGATAAAGGCTTTGGAAATTATCGCTAATGGTGGTTTGTTCCTGGCATCGCAATCCGATGCGCCTCGGACCTTCGAAACCCTAAGCACTCTAGCTCTGCTCCTAACGGTTATACTTACTAATATACCATGTGTTCGGGTCCATAATTATGAACAATAGCTTCGTTGATGCATAGTACCTAAGCAGAATAAATTGTAAAAAATATTTGAAAAGGACTTTTTGCTAATATTTATATTTTTATGAATGTTAACAATTAGATACAGTTCCAATCAACCTTTATGGCGGATGTGAACATAGGCACAAGTCGCGTCGCAGTAACCAGTTTTAGGTGTAGCGGGACGCAGTGGAGAGAGGGGCATATGACTGAACCTGCGCAAGCATGCATAAAGCGTTGTATTCCAATCCGCCATAAAGTTTGATTGGAACTATGCTTTCATAATCAATAAATTACGTTTCATTGATTGTGTAGGCAATTCTTACAGCCATATAGATGGTAACGACATTAAATACGATATGTAGCTACTTGCTATAATTATAAATATGCGGCTCTGGTTTACGCTAAGCATTTCAAATTGCGCAGGTCCTCCATTCCCGCCGCGCCGTAATGCTCTTCCTAAGCAATTGTTACTGTGACGTTTCTGTGGTTACTTTTGTGAGTATTGTACAGATTGTACTAAGTATAATAATATATTTTTTTCTTTGCAATTAAAGCAAACAATAGAAAATATCTAAAAACTTATTATTAAAACAGCAACAATAATAAAATAAAAATTTAATCACTATATTACCTACGCATATTACACACAACTACATTTATAATTGACGCAGAGTCCGTAAGAATAGCCTTTGGGTATACAATGTTCTTTGCACACGACATCTTCCGTGACTTCTTCGAACTCGCATCTTACAATGTGGTATGACGGAACTAAAAAAAAAAAAACAATTGCTTAATACATAAAATTACACCTAAAATTACTACTATAGTGGATAATCTGCTAAATTACTAAAACGTCAGTAAAACTGCTACTTGGAACAAAGACAAATAAAATAATGAACTGAATACTTAGTACCTGTAGTTCGAAATAGATAAAACTCTAAGTTTAAATAAATATATTTAGGTAAAATTATTTATGCAAAATTTTTGGTAGATATTGACATGTCAAAGGGCAATGTTGAGCAAAATAACAAAGCACATGTTCATACAAAGCCATTCGAGGAACAAGAACGTTGAAATCGAGGTTTACCAGTTTAGTTCGTGGAAAAATCATTTAAAATACATTATCGATATCTAAACACCAAAACAATTACAGATTATACCTACCTACCTATTATTTTTGGAAAATAAACCTACGTACCATAACAGCTCATTATGCCATATTATATAGAATGCTTAAATTGGAGCTTAATCCACCACGCTGCTCCATAGCGGATTGGTGGACAAATATACGTAAATCCTTGGTATTAATTAGTTACCTGCATTTGGAACGATTTGCGTTGACGCATGTACATCCGATTTGGGAAAATCCGTAAACTCCGTGTCTTCTATTCGTATTAAATTATCCTCTGGTACAACACTTCCATCACGCGGCATCGCCGTCGTAAACGAAATTAACACACAACCAATCAACATTACTGTGAATAAAGACATATTTTTACTTTAATTTTCTATATAGGTACACTTCGAAATAAACGTTCGTATACGTGTACCACTCGATATAAAATGACGTTGGCGACTACAAGTCTATTAAATACAGTTACACGTACATAACACGTCTCCTACAACAATAATGTGAACGCTATACGAGGAAACGTTGTAGGTGTGTGCGTAATAAATGACTGCACTCGTTTCATTGTTGAGTCATGATTTCCCGAAAGGTGATGAAAGGTGAATCAGCTCGGTCTGAGGGATTCAATTACTGTAGCAAATTATTGATCATACTACCCATTGTTTTCGAAATAAACGATAGGTATAATTACAATCAAATTTAATGACGAATCCGATAGTAGGCACAAATCGTGTCGTAGTAACCAGTTTTAGGTGTAGCGGGACGCATTGGAGCAAGGGATATATGAGTGTACCTGCGCAAGCACGCACAAAGCGTTGTAATCAGATCCGCAATAAAGTTTGACGCGATCTGTACCTACACGTAAAAATACACAAAATGAGGTAGTCGTTTCAAACCTTTCATTCCCTCCGTCCATCTAGTATCTACCTGCGAGCCATGTAGAAAACTTTTGATTTATTTGAAATTCGGCCCAGATATGATCCACCATTTAATTCCAAATTGGCATAAGTTTTTGTTTGTCAGTCTGGGAAGCAAAACAGAACGGAGCATTGAGGAACTTCGAACCATCCAGAAGCCTTTTGAATCAATTTTAAAATTGTATTTTTGTGCATCTTATCATAAAACATTTCGGTCATCTGGTTTGGAAAGCTCTAGGTACCTACCATTTTAGAGATTTTTTGCACACTTATTTAACTTCAATTTAAAAAAAATTTTTTCGTATTTCCATTAAAAATATTTAAGGCGCGTGATTACCTCTCCACAATCTCTTCAGCTCGAATATATTATTTGATAATTATCGTTTTATATAATTTCATAGTTAGATAACTAGAGTTCTATTAAACAAAAAAATATAAATTGCTAAGTACCTACCTTAGGCACTCAACTAATTCAAATCGCTCCAAATCTTTTCAAATTCATCGTATTGGCGCTTTCTGCCTGGAAAAGAACAATTCCGCAAGTCTCAGGTTATACTACTTTATTTTAAACTAGCTTTCCGCCCGCGTCGACTATGCACTGCCTTCTATAGTTACAAGCCATGATATTACATTTGGCAACGTCGCATTAACTGTCACTTGTAGTCTGATTTATTTAGTCAGCTGACAAGATGTGATGATTTAATAATTGAAAATATGGGATTTAAATAACTAAATATGAAATTATCGATAGTATTTAACAGAAAATAGAAATAGGAGTATCTATTAAATTATCTAAGCACCCGCCCGCGACTTCGTTTGCGTGTCAGAAGTGGATTTTATGAATAGAATAAAATCATCAATAGAATAAAAAGAATGGTTATTATATATCTCATTTGAGTTAGTGTTACTATGATTTTGTGCGTTTATCACGGGCTATATCTTAAAAACTAGTTTTATTGTATAATTTTCTACGGGAATGTACCGTTCCCTTGCAGTTTATTCCTCTTCCTGGGTTCTAGGTAATAAATCTCGCCGGACCTGCTGGTGGCTAGCATGCGGTTACAGTGACCATGAAAGGTATAAGTATAGTTCCCCGGGATCTTCCAGATTCCATATCCTCCAACCTATTCGAAAAATGATAAAAAATTACTGTAATTTCCACCCAAACGTGTCAAGAATGTGACGTGAAACGAAAAAGGAATATGGTGAAAATATCAACTTACCTTACTAATTACGAATAAACACGATGCAAAACGTAATTTTTAACACTGATTTATTATTTTAAATCAATATCTCTGTTTACATAACGTTTAAATGGAAGAAAACGCACATTAATGACTTGATTGATACTAAGGCTCGGATTACACGCAACGTTGCCAGATTTCAGTAGCATGGCTTGTAAACTATAGATGGCAGTGCGTAATGGTATCGGAACAGCCAAAGGAACGCAACGCTCCAGAACACTAAGAGTTTCTACTACAACATTTTGAAACTTAACTACCTAAGAAATCTCTATAGATAAGAACTACATCAAAATCCATTTAGCCATTTTAGAAAAAATAATAGCTATCCTCTATGTATCCATATCCATGTATCAATAGTAGCCTATGTCCTTCTCCGACGTCTGAGCTATTTTGTACCGTTCATCAAAAACGGTTCAGTAATTTAGGCGTGAAAACATAACAAACAGAAATAGATACATAAAGTAGCATAATATGTCCTTCTCCAAGGTCTTAATAAATCTATCACTGTACCAAGTTTCATCGAAATCAGTTGAGCGGTTTAGGCGTGAAAGCGTAACAGGCAAACCAGACAGAGAGAGAGAGAGAGAGAGACAATAGTAGCCTATGTCCTTCTCCAAGGTCTAATTAATCTATCTCTGTACTAAATTTCATCAACATCGATTGCGTGGTTTAGGTGTGAAAGCATGACAGACAGACTTACTTTCACATTTATATAACTTACCTAAATAGTTGTCACATGGGAATTAGTAAATTGGATTTCGCTGCGAACTGGTTTAGCGAAATACATGCGCAAAAAACTTGCTGTGGTTTTTCTAAATAAGTAGGTACAGTTCCAATCAAACTTGATTGCGGATGCGAACAACATAGGCACAAGTCCCATCGCAGTAACCAGTTTCAGGTGTAGCGAGACGCAGTGGAGCGAGGGGTATATGACTGTACCTGCGCAAGCACGCCTATAACGATGTATTCGGATCCACCATAAAGTTTGAGGCAAACTATACACCTACACACAATACAAGGTCGTAACAGTATGTTTTATTAGCTTTGCAATATCATAACGAGAGGGCGTTAATGAACAAATTAATACTTATTAGGCTTCTTCTCACAACTATTGACTAAAAATCGTGACAAATATTTGACGAATACATACTCATTTGGCTATTTTATAAAACTATTGTTGGTCTGTGATAGAAATTCGATCGTAATTCATTCTTTTTTTAAAGAGTATAATAACCTCTATGATCATTGTATGTAAATATTACTTACCTAATTTTTTTGAATGTAGTATAACTTAAATATAAAAAAGTAACTGTTTCCAAAAAATATATTGATAACAGCTCAGAGCAAAGAGTAGAAAAAGGTACTGAACTGTTTTGTATTCATCTATTTATACATACAGATTTGACTGAAGATCTGCAACAGAAAGACTACAAGAAATTGAGCAATTATCGTCGAAAATGATTAATGAAACAATTTAATTTTTTTATCATTTATGGATGAAGCAAGCCGGGTCGCAGCTAGTAGGTATACTCGATCCTGATCAAATACGATATATATCTATTGAAAGAATTTGTCAGTTTGTTGTTTCCAAAATGTAGTATGTTTACCAACTTCCACAGGACTGCGTCGCGCTATCTCATTCGAAATTATTAATATCCACCCACAGACTTAGTTGGTGCTTCCACTACTTTCGAAATAGCCAGAGTATAGGAGGTATCTTTTCATGGCCTGAAGGCACAACAAGAACTGGAGAACTGAGCTAAGCATGACATTTTTTAGAAGCATAATGTGAAGCATGTGGCATACCTGCACCATGATGGCTTACTATTTATGCCCTTCAACAGCAATACTCACATAAATGATACGTAGGTAGATAACTGCGTGTTTTTTATTTAAATTTATTAACTTATGAATCTAATCTAATAACATTTATTTTATGGAAGAACCTCAGACTAGTAAAAAAGACAGACAAGACGCGGTGAAACGCTTAATGGGTGGAGAAGGCAAAGCTTTTTTTCAGATGGCCCTGTAATCGCTGGTACCTTGTCATTGCTTGGAAAATTGTCATTCTCAATACCAACATATTGCGTATTTATTGTAATTGTACAAATTAAAAGAATACAATTTAAAAAATGTATTCCTTACACCTCTTTGATAAATTAATGAGGAACCACAAAAAATAATTCTTTTGTAAAAAGAAAAATAAATGTATTTAACCTTTTTTTTATTAGTCTGAAGCTAAATTTCTCTGATTAGTTTTGTAAATAAAGGAACGGCGGTATTACTATTATGACTTCAATTACAATTTTTTTTAAATAAGCATAATGTGATCATTACTTCAAAGTTACAATATTAACGATGCAGATTTGTTTATAACCTACTTTTATTATTAATTTAATCAAATATATCGTCGTAAGTAAGTAAAGTTCTCTTGGAGTCGCGTGGCGGCGCAGGCGCAAGTTGTTGTCGCGGTGTGGCGCTAGAAGCCCATGCCCCGCCCGCCGCTGCTGTGGGGCGCCGGGCCACGGACGCGCGCCATCCTTCCTCACAACCTTCTAGCAATGTTAAACCTCTAGCAGCCACATCTGATGATTCAAACGTCAAGAACGCTCTGAAAATGAAAACATATTATTATTAGTATTATAATTGACAGTTCAAGAAGAAAATTGCATACTATTCAGTAAAGTATTCGTATATCATTATACAAAAGCACCAAGCTAAGGAATATTATTATATTATATTTAAGTATTAAATGTCAAAGTAATCAAATTCAAAATATCTGTTAATAAATAACGATGACCACTGCGTCATATGCACATAATCCAAGTATTATTATGGGACTATAAGTTGTGTCAAATTGAAACATATGACATTGAAAAAATCGTCTTTTTTGATAATTGTTAGTACGTACAATAATATATTTTAATGAAAGTGGCATTTTTGACATATCACATTTAAAACTCATACATGTGGCGCCATCTTTTTATTTATACAGTTGCATTTGAATGTTTTTATTTCAAGCAATACATATTTTTCAGAAATAATATATATATGACGTTTTTGAAAGCTTATAATTTTGGTAAAAAATTGAATAATTAAGGTTTCTTCAATGCAGCTACAGTGATAGGGATAACTGTTGCAAAGGATAACTAGTTAGATAGCGCCATCTATGGTAAAGTATAACAACTAATTTGATTTAAGCTTATTTCGCTGCGTACATTTGATGGTTTATTACTTTTTTTCAGAATTTATCAAACACCGCTACATAGAAAATTATAAAATCGAAATCAAAGGTAGTTTCGCGTAACTTTTTTATTTTTAAACAAATAATGAATTGTGTGTGTAAAAATACTGTCTTTAAATATAAACATTGTACAAGGTGTCTCAAAAGAAAGTTCATATTTGTTTAGTTTCCTATGTAAATACAACTAATTTGAGATAGCGAGTGTATGTCAATTGATAGCTTAGTGTTTAGGAATTCAGTCGCTATAGAGCATTTCTTGGGAGAAGATCGCGCAGGCAAAAGTAAAGTAAAATGGTATTTTGGTGATTATAAATAGTTTACGTAACTTAAAAGTTGGGCTACGAGTACCCCTCATTCAGAAATAAGTAAAAAAGTTTGAAGGAATGGTTAAAAAAAAAAACTTTCTGGTCTCTGGTTGTCCAAGGCCAACAAAAAGTGTGGTCAAAAACATGTACAGTAAATCCAAACTTTTACATTTATAAGTGCTTTAAATGTGCAGAAATCACTGCACCATATTTTGTCCAAAGACATGAAACCACACCCTTCGAAAATTCAATTAGTACAAGAATTATAGCCCCATTTAAGCCACATCATTCAAATCATATGCTTTCAATTCATCAACCAGGTAATGCGCTATCAAATATTGAAATGAAATCTTGTTTTCGGATTAAGCTCATGTTCAACTCAACGAGGATGTGAAAAAGCACAATTGCCGTTATTGGAGTGCAATGAATTTGAAACGTTTACATTCGCCTAAAAGTGATGTGTGAGCCACAATGCACCAGGAATAAATGACCCATACTTTTTCTAAGACAAGAGGATATGCACAGTTCCTGTTAAGTGGAAATTTCCAGGAGAGGTGATATAAAAGTGGGAAGGGGCGCTTCAGTTCAGATTTGAACGTTATGACCTTTTTCAAGGGTATATACCTCAAATCGAAATTGTACATCAATAAAATGAATTTTATGCTGCAGTTCAGAGAAAATATCTATCACAAAATAAAGGAAGCCTACATACCAAGTTGTTATTAAAATTTTTGCTGTTCATTTAAGTGAGTGCCATGAGCATGATGGTTTACATTTGAGTCAGTATTTTTAAGAAATAAGAAATCTATAATATGTGTCTTTTATTATTTAAGAAAGATTTTATCAATATCACTTTTTTTTAATATTGATGTTTCAAATTTATACTTTCTTGTGAGACACGCTTTGTACATATATCATTTACAGTTATGTTAGAAAAGGTATATAAAATACCACTGAAGGAAAATAGCTACAAATTACAAAATCTTTTCAGTTGTCTTCACTTTGACACTAAGTTTGCATGCATATTTATTAAAATGATAGTACCTAATGTTAAACAGCATTAAACTACTGTAAAAGACATTACTTGAAGAACCAGAGTACAATATTCTTGGAATTGTTTCCCATGCCCTAGAGTCTTTACTGCGCTTCTTATTAAGTATGTGACATGTCCAAACAGCAAAACATATGTCACTGTTAATTAAACTTGATGATATCATAAGCATTAAAAATGTTAAATTTATATTTTTAAAATTTTTTAATTCTATTGCATTATTCTAAAACCATAGAATTTATTACTTTTCATCTTCCGGTTCCAGTGACACAGTGAATGGCTCGCAGGATGTGAGTCTTCGACGTAAAACTTCTTCTGTTATGCGAGCACCACACACTTGTAGAGTGCACCCACGAGCGCCAGTTGATTCCCCGCTACTTGTATTCTGTCCTTGCCCACCTCGTGAACCCTTTTCATCCCTGAATCAAAATAACAAATAAAATATATAATTATTTAGCAATCTTTTATGTATGCATTTAGAACAACTAATAGACCTACTTGTCTCTTGCAGTGACAAAAGAGTCATATAGATATTTAACTCGCGGGGTAGATTTTTCCTCTGGTGGTGGAGGCTCTTGTGATGCACTGAAAGGTTGATATGATGCTACACCTCCTGTGGCTCCTGAAGAACCGCTCAACTTTCGCTCGCGACCTGTACATTTAGTATATAAGAATGTCAAATTTGAATGGGAACTTAATTCTTTAATGAAATGTTAAACAATTTAAAATTAATAAGCAATTAACACACAGTAGGCCACTATTTGGGTCGGCTTTCCATTGTTGCCTGATGAAAATTGTGTTCATAAAAATGATCAATTTGAAATCTGGTCAAGATAGGTTGATGGTCCATCATTTCAAAAGAATTGGTTAGGTTATGGTTTGCTTGTGATAATGCGACAAGCGAAGCGGAGCGGAGCGACGAGCCACTAACAAGTCTAATATTTTTTTTTCATTTCCTTAATAAAATATTTACTGCATGAGGTTCCTACACCCCTCTCCCATAAGTCTGATTACATATTTTGTAACTTTTCAGTAGGCTACATTGGAAAGTGCTAACCGCTATTTATTTAGTTCAACGAGTCTAATCCATTTTAGTAGTAATAGGTAGTATTTAGTTTGAGTAACAAGCACCCAACAGCATTTCAATTCATGTATAAATTTATAAGAAATATCACAGGACCAGGACCTGCTCTAGGACGTTTGAAGGTGGCGTTTTGAGGCTGAGGCGGTGGACTCTTTATAGCTTGGATAGCACCACTCTTTAACAGTTTACGTGCAATTTCTCGTGCGTCGCGCGCTTCTGTAGGTCTTTTGGGTAATACTGGTTTTTCGGGTTCTTGTTTAGGTGCTTTCAAGGCTTGAAGAGCTTTCTTTTTTTTCTTTAATTTCTGATATTTGGCTTGTAACATCAGTTCTTCTTCGGTCAAGTTGGAAGGAAAATGTAAATAAACCATGACGATATATTTTATTCGACTATAATTAAAACATTGGTTTCCTATAAAACTTCCGTATTTTTAAATAATCAAACTGTAAAAATCTCAAGTAAAATAAAAATAATACATTAGGTACACTAAATCTTAAGTTCAGTCATAGAGCACAGATTAGTCATAGAGCACTTTGTACTGCTTTGTCCTTTGTAGTCTAGTCAATCTGTAATCTTTGAGTCTAGTTCACAGACAGACTAGTCAATAGTTATCTTTGAGTCTAGTTATTAGTTTGTGAGGGTTTTAATCCATTTTTAATCTCACCAGTGGTTTTATCTCCGCCGTAAAAAGAGAAAATGCTCCGTCACAATTGGAAAAATTACTCGTCTACGGTAGTTTTGTCTACAAACCCTAACATGCGAACCATATTTTATCGAATTTTGTCATTTTTAAGCGGTATATTTCTCGTCGGCAATTTTTGTTGACGACAATTTAACGGTGAGAAAAATATTGTTATGTAGAAAGTAGTTGCTAAATTTTTATTTTTGTTTGTATTAGTTTGAATCGGTTGTATTTTATGCATAAAAAAAGTTCAGTTACCGATTCAGCTCGGAAAATATTTTTTTACTTAATTTATTTTATTTTATTTAAATATTATTTACGTTACAGTAACCCCGAAAACAGACAATTAAAAAACAATTGATGATTGATGACATGATGACTTCTTGGCCGAGTGGTTAGAGACCCTAATTGCGGAGCCAGTGGTCGCGGGTTCGATTCCCGCCCGGGACAAATATTTGTGCACGTGACTAGTTGTTTTAGTTCTGGGTGGAAAACATAAATATATAAGTATAATCTAAATCCACCACGCTGCTCCAATGCGGATTGGCGGATTGTAATGACTGCCATCTATTGACAGCAACCGGGACCGACTGCTTAACGTGCTTTATGATTCGACATATAATTGTTGTTATTTGGCTGTTTTTTAGGTGTCGCCAATTTGATTTTAATATATTATATTTTTCTCAGTCGTTTCTTATATGCCAACTTTTCCATCATACACATCCCTTATTTATATTTTTGTCATCTTTTCTCATTTAGGCGTTCTTTCAGTAAGTAAACTTGTTACTACAGAACACTAGCAACAAAAGTCAAGATGAGAAAAGAAAAAATAAGAATGAAAATAAATTATTGTCACCCTAGAAGAAAAGAGACAAAGGGAGTTGGACTTCGCTATTTCGTCTCCTCGTTTCAGAGTGCACTGTTCTGAGCCTAAGTATTACCTCTCAGAATAATGACTGAAGTACTAGAAGAAATGTAAATTTTACATACGTTTAACTTGTTCTAACATGTGGAATAAAGCTTTAGAAAGAAAAAACAGCTGATACGAAATCATTGCTGCTTATGATCAGAACATAGCCGTCAAACGATGAAGGTAAATAGTGCGTAGCCAACAACGTTATCGATATATTTAAAGTTAAATATTTCTATTGTGGTAATAAAATATATAGGTACGTTTATTTCTTTAAATTTGTACATTATTTTGGTTTCCAATAAAAATCATGGTACGGTATATTAGTAATAAGTATTATGGGTACAAACAACGACAATACAAACACTGATTACGACCCGGCACAAATATTTAAAAAAAATATACGATAGACTGAGGTTCGAAACCAGATCTTAAGTTAAAGTTACTAATAACTGAGCAGTAACATTTACGAAACAAACTAATGAATGAATTATAAAAGAACAAATTAGTAAGCCAAAAATTGAGGGAATGTAAATTAAAATTTTTAGGATTCCGGGTATACGATTTGAAAAAACGGAACCCATAAAGGATCACTCTTTAGGTGTCTATACTTATCCGTCGACCACAGACTATTTTCTGTGAATCTATTAGACAAGAAGAATTTGATTTTTGGTACAAATAAAATGTTTTGTGGCTCAATTAGGAACGTATAAAATTAATAAATTATTTTGATATTGGGAATCAATTTTAGATGGCAAATTAAAAAAAACCTATGTAAGTGCATTCATCATGTAACATAATAAATTAAAAAATTTTGTTATGAAAAATGCATAGTTTTAATAACAAAAAATTCTAAACGATTAAGTAATTCTCATTTTGGAACGCAAATTAGAAAAAAATCAAATTTATCTTGTCATACATCAAACGAAAGGATACGTTATGGGAAATATGAATACATATAACTTTTTAAACCATACAATATAAAGTGTCAAAGAAAAGTAATACCATAGTTAGTTTAAAATTTTACTTGTTTCGTAACACCAAATACAATAAATTATTTTACGTAAGTGTTTTAGGTAAATCACAATTTCTTGAGCGTTCTGGGTGGCTTGTTTCTTCGGTCTACTTTGCTCCTCTCATTGGCACAAGCAAAACATATATGTCTATTTAAAATCAAACGACCGTTTAATTGGCGTATAGTCTTCTCTTTTAACGACTTTTGTCCATTCACTTCGTATCTCTGGATCCAAAGAAAAACTACAACAAAAATTTGCTAAGCATTAATTGTAGTATCTGGAGTTGCTTAGAAGATACGACTTTGGCACAAACTTTTCACCGTCGTTGTCGGAAACTGAAGTCATTGAAACAAATTGCATTTAATATTGTTACGAACACACAAAGCGCAAAGAAACTAGCGCCATCTAGCATCAACTAGTAAAACCACTCAAAGAACAAAGACAACATGAAACTCCCTACTCAATACTAGATGGCGTTAGAAGAACTACTATAGAAGAATAGTTTCGAAAACCTTTCCAGAATCATCCAACCCAGTCGATCACGTACGCGCGAGTCGGGTAAGTGCTGGAATGGTCTGGGGGCTCGTCTCGGCTCATATAAATGGCCGCAGGGAGGCGAGCAGGCAGTTCAGTTTGAGCTTCTTTCGAGGCGACTTCGAAGTGAAAACTAGTGATCAAAATTGATACCAGTGAAACCTACGACTTGGCTACGACCTAGGACATCGTTAGTGCTTAGTGTTTACACTTAGTGCTTTGTGTTGGACCTAGTGCTAGTGAATAAAGTCATCAAAAGAGTCAGCAGCAGGAGGAATACCCACTCTATTTTTCAAGCATGCAGGAACTTGAACTAAAATAATCCGGGAGATAAATGTTAGAGATTGAGAGCACATTACAGAGGAATAAAGCGGTATATTTCAAAAAAAATTCTATATAATTATTTTATAGTTTCTGATGCGGAACCGTGTTTATGTCAAAACACATGCGAGTTGGACTTGGCTTTGACCGGTTTTTTTATTATGAGAAGATTATTACGCCGATTCAGTACATTAATAAGATGTCGATATAAAATATTGATAAAAACAAACATATGGTGTCAATCCCTATAACAAACGTAATTATGAAATTAAATTATTTTTTTCTTCTTTTAAGCTGTTTTATCACAGTTTAGTAATTTTAATAATTTCAGTGTAATTTAGGCTATTGTTTAAAAATACGTAATAATGAAATTATTCATTTCTTAGTGTTTAAGAGCAAAATAAAGGCATTTGGTACTTACCGACGGACCGAAATTCTTTTATTTTCTTTTGATTTTGAGGAACTGTGATTGTGGTAGTTTACTGCAACACAAGCCATTTTTGTGGCGAATTCGTTTCGCACCAATTTATTCAATAATTTACTCCTAAATTATCAAAATTTTTAATAAATTGATGCAAACGTCAGTCAGTGACATTGACTAGTCAGACTAATGTCCCTGAGAAAGGGGTACAAGCAGATTGAAGCAAGCCGCATATATGGCCGCATTCGCACTGAAATTCACTATGTGGAAAACATGTGAAAAATGAAATAAATAAGTATATGTAAATACAAGACTGCCTTGTATACTTTAGTCATTATTCTGAGCATGAACCCCATGAACAGAAAAAACTTATTGTCGACTTAATGTTGCCTTTGAGCCACAAAACACTTTATTTACAAATATTTTATTTAAATATTACAAAGATTTTTATTGGAAACAAAAATAATGTACAAATTTAAAGAAATAAACGTACCTATATATTTTATTACGACAATAGAAATATTTAACTTTAAATACATCGATAACGTTGTTGGCTACGCACTATTTACCTTCATCGTTTGACGGCTACGTTCTGATCATAAGCAGCAATGATTTTGTATCAGCTGTTTTTTTCTTTATATAGCTTTATTCTACATGTTAGAACAAATTAAACATATGTAAAATTTACATTCCCTCTAGTCTAGTACTTCACAATTAGGTACTTCAGGTCAGGTTCAGTCATTATTCTGAGGGTTTAAGGTTGTTTTGTGGCGTTTCGTGAAGTTTTCATTCTATAAAGTGAAATCAATTTGAAAAAAAAAAAACACAAAAGATAATAAATATAGGACATGTATCGCTTAACGAGAAATATTTTTTCAAAGTTTTTAAATAGCTGCAAAGCCACGCAAGATAGCCCTTTAATATTTGTTGTTCAAGGGCAAAAACTGTTATCAAGTTCAGGTAAGTAAACAAAATTAATTTGCACAATTTTTTATAAATTTTGCCGTCACGAAGAGGTAGGTATCCAGAGCAAAATATAAATAATATCAGAATTTAATTTACGCACTAAAACTACTAAAAATATTACTTAATCACTATATTAGAAATCATTGCTTGCTAAAACTTAAAATCAAAACAAAATGTTTGATGAAATGAGAAATGCCATCATAATTTACTTTATATTGAAGGTATCCAGAAACTGGTCAGAATCAGTAGCAATCTTCATGAAACTGGATTTACATAGAACTGTCTTTTAAAAATTAAGTGCTTATTGGGGACAAAATCAAGAAAATTTCAGTAATATAGTAGTAAAATATAAGTAGCGTCAAAAGTTTAACCAATTTCAACTAATTTTGAAATCGAGTTTAATCAGAAGATTTTTTTTTCAGTTGCTGAGGGAAAATTCTCTGTGACTCATGAAAATGTGGGCAGACCATTGTACCTTGATGCTCAAGCGACAACTCCTATTGTAAGTAATGTGTAATAATATTCTCAAATGTAATGCAATGTACTAAATAATAACATTATCAAATGTAATATAATGTACTAAATAAATCATACATGTAATTATGAAGAATAATTTTTCAAAGTCCACATTAAGGATCAATTATCATTATTGATTTTGAAATGATTCCACTTTAGATTTCCAAAACTACAACATTTTTAATATTTCTTTAAATTAGAGATGAGCCTGATCCTGGTTTTGCCAAGTAATGGAAAAATTTTTTGCCAAATCTGCTGGGTATCGAACAAAATTACCTGCCATTAAAATCCCTTTAAAACCTACCACTCAAAAGGGCTAAGCAGTGCAGGGTGAGGCAGAGAGAGGAGGGATGGTGCCAGCATATCTGCCTAGCAACGGCAATAGTTCATGAGGCAGTAGTGCAAGCGCATTCCACCCGCACTGTTAATTTTTTGCACAATTTGTTTACGAGTTTGTTTGTCAGTCGCTATTTCTGTTACGAAAACTTACATATTTAACAATTTAAGAAATTCAACAAATTAATACATAAATAAGTGGATCTCAATGCCAGTTACTATAACAATGAATGAGAAAAACTTTATTTAATACTAGAATTGGTTAAAATTATAAATAAATTTAAGTACAAAGTTTATGAAACCTTTTCCTATGAAAAATGTTAGTTTTTAATTTTTTTGTATTTCCCGCATTCATCCGTTATCCAGTATCCAACTGGATCCTGAAAGAGTACTGAAACCACCGAGTTCTGGATCCTAGCCGGTACTCAGTACATCTCTTGTTTAAATACCTATTGTTTAGGGTTGGTAATTAAAAGAATGTGACAAGCTACCAAAAGGGTTTTTAATCCATTTGAAATTCGGCCAAGATAGGTTTATGGTCCACCATTTCTAAATTAATAGATCAGGTTAAGTTAGAATAGTTTATATCATTGCAAGGAGCAAAATGGAGCAGAGCAAATTGGAGCGGTCTGCGGTCGAGCGATGACTCACTTAAAAAAATTTACATTGTAAAAGTAATTTACTGTAAGTTTCGAGTATTTTAATGACAGTAATGCCTTTGTAACAGGACCATATCATTAGTGAGCAATCATCACCGCGCAAGTCGTTTTCCCCTAGTTTACAGGGGACACAAAAAACTGTTTAGTTAAATAATAGACAACTCTAAAACCGTGCAAAACAATATGACGAAATGATGACTTGCGCGGTGTTTCGCAGAAAAAAATACTAGCGCGGTGTTACATTTTATGAATAACGGCCTCTGATTGGCTGATATATCTGCACGTGATAGGTTGAAAAAAGCGCGCTTAAAATGTGCATCTAATGATATTCAAATATCAAAACTGCCAAATTTCGACTCGCGCGATGTTGTTTGCTCCCCGATGATATTTTTTTATTAGGTTTTTTTTTCTGCATTTCTAAAAATTCATAAATTTGGTTTCGTGCCCTTCCTCTATCATCCTTCAATTATTATTAACTAACAACCCGTATTAACTAGCAAGCTTTGCGTAGGTAGGGTCCTATCAGCTTGTTGCATCAAACATGTGGATTGGATCTAATTAGATTTCAAGTAAATAACTATCACTAACTCCGTGCCTCGGAGAACACGTTAAGCAGTCGGTCCCGGACGCTGTCAACAGATGGCGGTCGTTACAATCCCCAACCCGCAGTGGAGTAGTGTGGTGGATTTAAGCTCCAAACCCCCCTCCTCAACCTAGGGGAGGCCCCTGCAGTGGGGTAAAAAAAAATGGGCTGATGAAAGAATAAATACATAAAAAAAAACTACAATATTTCTTTTATACAACACTGATTACTTCAGCCTAAAAAATTATAAAAACTAAAAATTATATAGTGTAAAACGCAATCATAATTTGCATGAAGTAATGAAGGTAAATAACATATTCAATTTGATAAGGATTAGTACTGTATCCGTATAAATTGCTTTCAGATCACCTCATCATATGACACCATTTTTTTAAACATAAAAATTGGTATAGTAATCTATCCATAAAAGATAAACATATGCTATCGTGAACTTTTCTTTAGTCCTACAAAAGAGACACAATTCCTCCATACATTATTTTGTTATATCTCAAAAGGACTAGGCAGCGTTTTCAATGAAAGCTCCTAGCTGGCTTGATTTTTATTCCGACTTCTTCAACAATAATCGTCATATTTCAACAAATTTCCACAACACTTTAATAAATTATACATGACATTGATGACCGCTTAGCCTAGTGGGCAGCGACCCTGCCTGCGAAGCTGGAGGTCCCGGGTTCGAATCCCAGGTCGGGTCAGTATTTATATGAGGAATATTAATACTGGCACCGGGTCTTGGTTGTTATATGTATGTGGTGTCTTCGCTTGGTACCCAAAATACAAGCAAATACTTAGTTTGGGACCTAGATGTTGTTGTGATTGTGTGTGTTATTATTATTAAAACCTTCCTCTTGAATTACTCTGTCCATCGGTGTCAATAATATGCCAATCTGTTTGGTAGTTTTTGAGTTTATCGCGTTCAGACAGACAGACAGACGCGGGGGACTTTATTTTATAATATGTAGTGATTATCTTTAGGATGGTAATTTCGAAAACAACGGTTCCATGAAAAAAAAAACTGTATATTAATGCATAAAAAATGTATTTAAATATTTTTCTTAAAATTTCAGGATCCCAGGGTTCTTGATGCGATGTTACCTTATTTAGTAAGCTACCATGGCAACCCACATTCAAGGACTCATGCTTATGGTTGGGAAAGTGAAGCAGCAGTTGAAAAAGCTAGAGAACAAATAGCTCAACTTATTGGTGCAGAACCCAAAGAAATAATTTTCACTTCAGGAGCTACAGAATCAAATAACATTTCTGTAAAAGGACTGGCTCGGTTTTACGCCCCAAGAAAGAAGCATATTATTACTACACAAATTGTAAATGGCTTTGCTATACAATTTTTATTTATTTAAAAGTTTAATTTTTTGTTAGTTTATATGAAATGCAATTTTTTATTTACCATGAAACAAAGCATTGCATGCAACACTGACAATAAATTATGTTTAGGTGCCATATCTCTCACACTAGGATTCCCTGTGTTGTGAGAGATAGGCAGTTCTAGTAGTACCTAAAATAACTTTTACAATGCACTTTAACTAATATACATGCAAGAAAAATATAGTACTGGATTCATTTACTTGATGCAATAGAAATATAAATCTAATAAGTAGGTTGTTAACTATATTTGCAATTTTTTAAAATTTATTTCAGTAATTATTGATTCAAATTTAATTACAAAATATTGTGTTAGTATCTTTTGTAACAAATAAAGCAAATTTATTTTTCACCCAGGAACATAAGTGTGTATTGGACTCGTGCAGAGCATTAGAAGCTGAAGGGTTCAAAGTGACATATTTATCAGTTGGCGAAAATGGAATAATACATCTGGATGAACTTAAAGAAGCTATCACACCTGAAACTAGTCTTGTTTCAATTATGACTGTAAATAATGAAATTGGTAAGTATTAAGGCTTAAAACAATGGTGACTTCAAGGATGAGGCACATGATTCAGAGCCTCACTTGAATTAACTTATTACAACAAACAGATATTAAATATTTGGGCTAAAACATATTTTTATTATTGTAAAACAATAACTTTGGAATACATTTTGTAAAACCAAATATTTACAAACAAATTGTTATCCCTTGGTTTGAATGAGGCTCAGCCTCATTTGCCTCACCCACAAAGCTGACACTGTCTTACACTCCTAACGAATTTTAACATGATATGTAAAATAACAAACCATAACTTCAATAAGTTTATTAATACTTGAGAATTTAAGACCTACTTGTTTGTGAAAATTTCATGTTACAAAATCAGCTGGATTAGTCATGGGCCATTGCAAATAAGTTAACAATTACGAAACATTATTTGAAGTTTTATTTTTGGTTATCGCCACAGATCATCGATCGATGCGCGGAAGCCGCCGCCCCTACTACAAAATTAAGCCGCGTTTTAAAAACTAACTTTTCCCTTACTCATGTGTATTAGCAGATAACTGACATCCTCCCATATCCCTACGTCGCATACAACCGGTAAGCCAATCAGGATTCTCGATGAATTGTCGCCGTAGACAAAAGGGTGGCTGTTAATTTTTGGTATGGAAATATGTTATATTTATCTAAAATACACTAATTAGTGTATTTCATTGATATATTCAGAAATGGTGATATTACAAATACAAGTTGTTCGCGCTTTGACGTCATTCGGTACAAAACCGCGCGCGGAATGATGGGCTAACCTGGGTCATTTCTGTTTTCTAACGTATAGTATGTGCCATTGTCTGTGCGGCACTGAAGTTCGACACCCATGCCTGTTTGCGCAGCTCCGCCATACTTCTCGCCGTAACATTTCTATGAGAATATGTTACTGTAACGTTTTTGTAATTAACTTCAGAGCCCCGCAGATCAGTTGCCTGTATTGTAGGCCCTATCTATTGACCGGGACATACGCGGGTCGTATATACACGAACTTTGATTTGTCGTTCTCCAGTAATCGGTATGTGTCTAAAATTAAGTTGTAAACGATTACTAATATTCTAACATGTGATCCAGCTTATTATAATTAATCTTGTCGAAGGAGATATGCTTATTCTAGGGTACGCCACGCTAATTAACCATGCCATATTCAGGCGTCTTCTAATGATCTGTGACTATCACTTGAGTATAGCTGAATAAAAAATTTCAGCAATATTTGCCAAACTGTCTCATATCAAATAAATACATCTATGTCTCTTGTAAATCTCCAGGAATAATTTCATTGTTTTTAAATTTAATATTAGGCTATATCTATACATAAATATGTGAAGGAAAAGCTTTAGACCCCTTTTTAAGCATACTATGCGCAGGGACGAGTGTGAGATTTGGCATAGTTAAAGTTTATGTGGAGTAGGAGTGCAGAAAGCTAAAATCTATATACAGGACGAATGTTTGAGATGGGACGATATGGCCAAATCCTTAACTATGAGAAATAGCGAAAATTGTTCAAAAGGGTCATAACCTCGAGTTTTAAGAAAACTAAACTGTATTTATTTTTTACTTATTTAATAAATTACAAAAGAGTACAGCAAACATATACCGACACAACCCTATATTTATATACCTATATTTACATTTTTGAAAAATCTGTTGCTTTAACAGGGAATCAAACCACTTGATTTGATAATCTATATACTAATACGTAAAGAGAAAACTATGTACCCTTTTAAAGCATATTATGGGTATGGAAGAGTGTGAGATTTGGCAAAAGTAAAGTTTATATTGAAAAGGAGTGCCAAAAGCTACAATTGATATATAATATGCGTTACAAATACTGTCAATAGTCTGTCGTTTCATACAATTTGAATTCATTTACTCTTGCCTAACATTGGTGGTTTCAAAAAAGCGAGTACTGACCGCTGGGCGACCACTAGTTATAATAAACATATATATATATATATATATATATATATATATATATATATATATATATATTATTAAAGAAACATTGTTTTACATTGGCCTTTTTCGCAAAGTCAAAAGTTCCACATGAAAAGTCAAGCTGAAATGGTACATGTTTAGTAGTTGAAACTTCAAATTGTATTATGCATAGCATGTGTTTTTTTTTTAACATAACAGTGTGCATAACTAATTTCATATTGAAAATTATAATTAATAATTGATTATTTATGTTTTAATTTCCAGGTGTTATGCAGCCAATTGCCGAGATAGGTGCAATTTGTAAGGAACGTAAGGCCTTTTTCCACACAGACGCGGCACAAGCTGTGGGTAAAATTCCGCTAGATGTTAACAAGATGAATATAGATCTAATGTCAATATCGGGTCATAAACTATATGGACCTAAAGGAATTGGAGCACTGTACTTACGCAGACGGCCGAGAGTGAGAGTAGAACCTATACAGAGTGGAGGTGGCCAAGAAAGAGGCTTGCGCAGCGGCACTGTACCTACACCATTAGTTGTAGGAATGGGTATGTTTGTTACTTCATGATATCAGGGTCATGGTAGTGGCATTGCCAAGTCGTGTAAACGGCCGCGATGAGCAACTTTTCCGTAAAAGCAACTCCAGGCATTTTTAAACGTACTATTATCTGTATTAAAAATGCAAGCCAAAGCCTGAAAATAATGTTAGAAATTGTGCATATAACATACTTCACTAAATCCCTACATTACTAATTTCTAATAAATAATTTAAAAAATATCTCTCATCAAAGTTTTGCTATTTCGTCACACTCTCACTCATCGTTTATCAAAATAAGGTACAGTCAATGTGGGTAACTTTGGCCCACTTTTGTTGAATATCGTTATGGAAAAGAGAGAGTTAAAACTTGTAATAAGCGTTGCCTATGTTTTTGGTGGCATCTAAACGCCTAGATTGTATTGCAGCATTCGTAAATAGCATCACCCTTATAAAAAATTAAAAAAAATGATTAAAACTTGTGGGCCAAAGTTATATGGAGACTTGAGGTATAATTGGCCCACCTTTACCCATGTTCAATTATTACGTATTATTTTGAATTCTGAGCTTCTCATTATAACTTTGGCCTCTTGTTTATGCTTATAAACGTACTCAGTGCCCATAGACAACCTATAACCGTCAAAATATTTTTTTTTTGTGGAAATTATAGCCAGAATAAAAATGTTGCCATGACACAAGTACTACATTTGTTCTCAATCAAGATTTTTTAAATTACACTTAAAATATTACAATCCTTGATACAAAATACAATTAAAAATGAGTCTTACAAAGTATTATAACATGCAAATTTAATACACTGTTCTAAGATCCAGATCATATGATAGCAATATATAAGCTCTTTAATCGCCCCACTCCATAGACAGAAAGTCGTCTTTTATCAGAGTAGCTTTGGTTCATGTCTATAGCGTTCTTTTCACGCACTTTCATGATGTTCTTCTTTGTACATTTCCACACATCAATCTGTTTTGGCCATACCCATGCTTATTCAGCCTTTTGCTTATGTAATATTTCGTAGTTTGGAGCTTGAATACATCTGACTTGCCCAGGAAACAAGCTTCCCTCGCAAGTGCTTTGGTAAGCAACCGGCAATCTTTCCTCTTCTAGTTTGTCTTCAGCATTGGCAGCAATTCATAAACGATACTGGTAATTTTCGCCCGGGCCAATGTTAGCCGTATTTCACCGGCGGCAAAACGGTTTCGAACAAATCATACAATTTCGCTGTAACTTTGTAGATATTTTAAATTATACTTGCATATGTGTCAACACTAATAAACAACAAATACAATTTAAGCGCCATATACCTGTTAAAATTATGCAGACACTGCGTAAAAAATAACTTTGTTGCTTAATCTTTTCGACGACACAATCACGCTGCGGACAAAATAGTCTGTGATTTTAAATCTATTGCCAGTATCAATGTCACTGAGTTATGGATGCGTTAAGGATATACTAAGGTACAAAATAACTTAAGAAACATTTTGTTTATTTTTAAATGAATCGTAAAGTAAAATAAAATAATGCAATAGTGAAGAGTGGGTCAATGTTATATTGAAAGCTTAAGTTACCCGCATTGACTTTACTTATAGCAGACCTACAAAATTGAGATTGAAGATTAGTGTTTAAAAAAAAAAAAGAAAGAAATGTCTAAAATCATGAAGGCAGTAGGAAAGAAATTCCGTTACCTACATGTTAATCTCTGTCGTCCTACATACACTTTTGTTATAAACCTTCACTGCAAAAGTATATGATAACAATCTAGCCAAGCAGCTCGTTGGTTATATTCATGATGTGATTAAGCAGCTCTACATTTATTATATTTAAGATTACCCGGGCAGACCCGGACAGTTGCTGATTATGTACACTATTTAGTCAGGGAGCCTATTGCTGACTTTATTTACGGTATAGTTGGGGAGCACGTCGCTAAATCCTTGAATTATTTAAAAAAATTAAATGAAATCTTCAAATATAAAATCAAATTTAAAATCATAGTAATAAATAATGTATAACAATTAAATTTAAAATTTAAAAAACCCTCGACACAAAAAAAAAACTAACCTTTAAAAACTGTGAAACTGTGAAAAAAACGAGTTTGTTCATTTTCTAATGATTTTTGATCCTTAAAGGCATCTGAGACCGCTAAGTAAACTTAAAATACCTAATAATTAGCGGTCCCAGACGCCCTTAAGTAGGTAATGTAATGTACATACATAGATGCGTATAGATACAGCGCCTAAATCATAACCCCTCCTTTTTGGCTTCGCTATAATTGAGTTATAAGATAGATACCCTTTATATTATGAAACACTTCTCATCACTAGTTATATCATTAAATCTAATAGATACCGTGAACTATAATGCATATATTGTCATTAAATTCGAGAATTATGTGAGATTTCAGAACTTTGGTTAAATTATAAACCTTCAAAGACAGTCCGCAATGTGGCCGAATAATATTCATACCGCATTTTTCGAAAACTCTGCGTAAAACATAGAGGTCATGTCGCATATTCTAAACGTCATCTATTTGTCTAGCCGCAATGAACGTGTTAATAGACGATCAACTTGGCGAGCGTTTCAGCGCACTGTTAATTAAGGAAAAGCAATAATATTCTGAACATTATTCCAAATATAACAGTATTAGTTTCATATGTAGAATTGTACCTGATTGTATTCTGTTCAAAATCATATCTACCTACATCACAATTTGCTATTTAATTTACATATGTGAAGTTTCTTTTAAAGCTAATACCTTCATTGATTTGTATTTTGCTGCAAAATAAAACAACGATTGTATCCACTGTTAAAACATAAATCTTCTTCGAAAATATTATACTTCCTTAACTAAAAAAAATAAATCAAAAATTGTTTTAAAACAATTATTTGATATTAGGTGAAATAAAGGTGAATATTATAAGCAGATAAAAATATGCTACTACTATGCGGATACTCCTGACAATACTTACTCATTTTGTTTTTATTCCTGTGAAATAACTATAACATGTATAGACTATAGTAGTCAAAAATAAAACACTTTAATATAAAATGTAATAAATGTTCAGGTGCCGCGTGTGAATTGGCTGGCCGAGAAATGGAATATGATCATGCTTGGATGGAGAAATTGTCAAAAAGATTTTTGGATAAAATATATGCAAAACTTTCACATGTTATAAGAAATGGTGACCCAGAACAAACATATCCTGGATGTGTAAATTTATCATTTGCATATGTTGAAGGTAAGATGTTCTGTTTCACATTGAAATATGATTTTTTACTTATCAGCTAACTAAATACAAAATTCAAAGACGCGGCGCCCGAAGTTTTGCGCCTGAAGCGAGTATGGCTTACCCTTACCCGAATACATATAATTTGTCACTTTGAATATTGCTTCTATGACATATCATTTGCCAGTTTTAATATTACCTCTATGATATATATAATTTGCTTTTATGAATATTACCTATGGCTCACAGAAATATTTTGTGTTATAAAACAAGCTAAATAATAATTGTATGGTTATTTTTACTTCAGGTGAATCATTATTGATGGCTATGAAAGATGTGGCTCTCTCAAGCGGTTCAGCTTGTACATCTGCTTCACTGGAACCTTCTTATGTATTGAGAGCTATAGGAGCTGATGAGGACTTAGCACACAGTTCTATCAGGTAACACACTTGTTCTCATGCATGGAATATGAAAAAACACAAAGTTGAACAATGTTCATTAATTTTTTTGTTAATTGGAAAAGAAATTACTATGCGTTTTCTTTTTTAATATTTACAAATACTGAAATATCACCACACATAAAACATAACAGATAGTTCAACAAAAATTGGCACAATCAATTTACTAAAACGTACAGTACCCGGCGGTAAATATTGCACATCGACCTTTGAAAAGAGATAATCGGCTTCTTAGAGCGTTATTTCTATTGCACACTACCTATATGACGTTTGTTAGTCGTGGTTCAAATGTGATAGAGTGCGGCCGCGTCCAGTTAAAAATATATAAATAGATTTGCTAACACTCGGAACTATAAATCATTTTAAGTTGTACGATGGCATCTATAGGAAAAAAGGGAAACCTTTACGAGGCCAGTCACGCGAAATTATCTACAATGTTTATAAATATTTTGTAACCAAAGTCGACAGATTTAAAAAAAAATGAGGATGACAATGTAAGTAATTATTTTAAGAAGGTTCAAGAGAGAGTTGCAAATGCCACTGGAATTTCAAGAAGAACTTTGAACAATATATTAAACCAAGTAAGTACTGAAACACATTCCAGTGCAATTACGTTCAGCTCTCCGAAAAAAGGGAGACCAAAAAAACAATTCAGTTTAGATATGGACGACTTTGATTATGATGTTGTTCGAAGAATGGTGTACGATTTTCACTTGCATTTTAAGGAACTGCCGACAGTAAAATCATTAAAAGCGAAATTATCTGAGGCTATTAATTATAATGGGTCTGAAAAGACAAGATAATCGAAAAGTTCTTATGGAAAAGCACGATGTACGACTCAAACGAATTGAATACCTAGATAAAATACAGAAATTTCGCGAAGAAGGAAAAAATATAATTTATATGGATGAGTCCTAAATACATACATCTCACACTAAAGGCAGAACTTGGAGTGATAAGAAAAAAGGAGTATAAAAGCTGATTTCAAAAGGTCAACGCACCGACATATCTGTACCTAGGTACTAGACTAAGTACCACCGAATGAAACTTAGTCCCATCGCGGTGCGGGGACTAAAGACAAAATAGTCGCTTGTAAACCTTGTGTCAGTTAAGTCGTTTGAAATTAATTTGTATCTTGCACGTATCTTGTAAAATTATCTAAAGAAAATGCCGTGCTTTGTTTCAAACAGTGAACAAACAATATCCGGAACTTCAAAAAGGCAGATGGGATTACTTATCACACTTAAGCTCATAATATTTTATTAATTTCGTTTTTAATAATTTAATTTTTTACAATTACAATTTGACAGTTGCACATAAATTGAATTATTTTGTAAGCACAACGATAACAGTCTTTTCGTCTCTTTTCAATCTATTACATAACTGTACACCTTCCCATCACCTTCCTCTTTCACAAATTTGTTCTAACGGTTGATACACATATTTTGAAAGATCAGGGGCCACGGCCGCACTCGAAAGAATTAATTCATTATAAAAATTAATGAGGATATGAAGTATTGTTTTGAAGTAGTTATCTTCTTTAGGTACGTTGAGGGTGAAATTTTCCATGAAAATTTAGTGTTATGAAAAAGGTTACGATCTAAACAACTTTTGGCAATGCAGTATATAACTCAAATGTTTCAACATTTGGGAACGCAATATCTATGAAATGGGAACGTAAAAAAAGAGCATCGCGAGTTAGCCACGAAAGCTAAGGGTAAAAAATCGAATGGGGATAAAACATGGTAGAAATGGCAGGATATGATGGTAATGATAGAAAATTGTCTAAAATTTACCAAAAAAAAAAAATAGAAAGGTAGACATTGGTAAGAAATTCTTATTATTAGTAGAAATGGTAAAAACAGCAGAAAATGGCGCGAAACACGTAGAAATGGTATGTTATAAAATTATAAAATTGCCATGGTAGGTACTCATTGTCTAGGTTTTCGGAAATGCTAATTTCAAGACTAACATCATTTACCATATTCACTTACCTTCTTATCATTCTACTTATATGAATTTATACCTGTTATTATTTATACAATCACATCAAAGAAGATAACTTCCAGCGCGTATCCAAATGTACACACACTAGCAGTTTTTATTATTGTAACAAAAAATTGCCATAAAAAATAAGAAATACTTATAGTCTGACAAATTGAAGCTGGCAAAGATTGTTACAAAGATCAAGAGGTGTTATTGTCGACCAATCATCGTGTTTTCTATCAACAGATGGCTAATTTAACCTTTTAACTTGTCATCAATCATTATCAATTAATTGTGTCTGTTAATTAAATGGCTCGTGACTTTCAATCTGACCAAATTGGGTTAATGTGTAGTGTATATGTTAAAACGTTAAGATTGCCCAAGAATAACTCCCGTGTTCCCGCAACGATACAGTAGTCGAGTTGTTTGACTATTATAGATTGTCACCTTCTACTGCAATGTAGGTTTAGTTTTTTTAAAATAATTGTAAAATTTTGAATAATTGCTATTGATACTCATTTTCTTAATTTTTACAGTTAAAAGCTTCTTCATTTTTTTAAATATCATTTTATTAATTGTTTTTAATATGATTGTAACGTTTGCAAAGTGCTGCGTGTAAATTTTTAAGTGTACGTGTAATTTGTCATTTGATCTTCTATATTAGTAAAATTGAAGTGTCTGTCTGTCTGTTCCGGCTAATCTCCGAAACGGCTGAATCGATTTAATGAAACTTTGCAGACGTACAGAGGGCATTGCCGAGGGTGACATACGCTAATTGTTTTTTGGCGACATCTATGTAACCACGTGACCAAATTTTTAAAAGCTTATATTTTGGTAACCATCAATCGCAGACCTATCGTGTTTGTACTCAAACTTGATGTTTTGGCGAGATCTATGTGATCACGTGAACAAATTTAAAAGCTTATATTTCTGTAACCATCAATCGCAGACCTATCGTGTTTGTACTCAAACTTGATGTTTTGGCGAGATCTATGTGATCACGTGAACAAATTTAAAAGCTTATATTTCTGTAACCATCAATCGCAGACCTATCGTGTTGGTGCTCAAACTTAATGTTTTGGCAAGATCTATGTGACCATGTGACCAAATTTTTAAAAGCTTATATTTCTGTAACCATCAATCGCAGAGCTATCGTGTTGGTCCTCAAACTTCATGTTTTGATCAGTTCTAAGTTTTCGCTTCTATCGGCAGTCCCTATAACTGCCAACAAGTTTTTTGTCTGTCTGTCTGTTCCGGCTAATCTCCGAAACGACTGAACCGATTTCAATGAAACTTTGCAGACGCACAGAGGGCATTACCGGGGGTGACATAGACTACTTTTTGTCGGTCTGTCTGTCTGTTCAAATTAATCTTCGAAAGAGCTGAACTGACTTCAATAAAAAGATTATAAAAAGTGACATACAACACTTTTTGTTTATCTGTCTGTCTGTCTGTCCGTCCGTCTGTTTGTACGAACTGATCTCCAAAAAGGCTGAACTTATTTCAATGAAACTTTTAAAGATGTGATTAAAGAATTGTCAGGAGTGACATACAACACTTTTTGTTTGTCTGTCTGTCCGTTCCTCTCTTTGTTCAAACTGATCTCCGAAAGGGATGAACTGATTCAATGAAACTTCACATATGTGATTAGAAAATTGTCAGAAGTGGCTTACAATAGTTGTGTTTGTCTGTTTGGCCGTCTCTCTGTCTGTTCGAGCTAAACTCTAAAACATTTAAACTAATTTTATGAAAGTTAGCAGACGTGAAAAGACGGGTGTGAGGAGTGACACGCTACTTTTTGTTTGTCTGTCTGTCTGTATGTATGTTCAAGCTAAACTTTTAAAGATTTCAATGAAACGATGCAGATATTAAAAATAGGTTGTCAGGAGTGATTAGATAACTTTTTGTCTGTGTGGTTGTATGTCTGTCTTTTTGTTCCAGCTAATTTCCAAAACGACTAAATCATTTCTATGAATGTTTGCAGACACAAAAAGGGAGTTATCAAGAGTGACATAAGTTGGGTTTTGTCCGTGTGTTTGTTAGGGCCAATCGTCGAAACGGCTGATCAGATTTTACTGAAATTTCGCACACATAAAGAGTGCGTTGTCAGGCGTGAAATGCATTTATTTATAGACATATTAAAAATTGTAGTGTCTGTTAGTATGTCTGTCTGTTCTGTCAATCTCCAAAACGGCTGACTGATTTTGGGACCGACTTTGGGGATAGCTATTCTTCTTGCTAAAATAGTTAAATGGATTTTTATGAAATTAGTTATAGAGATTTATTAGGTAGTTAACTTTCAGAATGTTCTAGAAAATGCTACAATGTTCTGGAGCGTCGCGTTCCTGTATCTGTCCCTGTACAACTGTGTAGTCCATGCGAGCGAAGCCGCGGGCGGAAAGCTAGTTTACACTATAAACATACCACTAGGTAGAAGTAATAACATAACATATATTTACAAAATAAATACGCTTCGCTCAAAGGATAAAATAAGAAATACAATTACATTACAGTGGGTCTATTATCTTAATGTCTCTCGGCAAAATTCGTCAATCGTCAGATAAGTATTCATTTCAGTTGCATACCTAGTTGTTGAAAATAACAACTTCCTCATTTTTGAAAGTCGGTTGAAAATGTATTTTATTTTGTTTTAATTTTTATTAATTTCGTTGGTATACTATACATGTTGAAAAGGAGTAATTAATTGTTAATATTTAAAAAGGGATTATTTTTACAGCTCTATATAGTTCATGCGGGAATCAAAACAAAACAACAATCAGCGATGTGAAAATCAGCTATATTTTAAAAACGCGTTTCGGACTATAAGCTATATTATTCTAGCACGTTATTTTATATGCTATGCTATAGCATAACGAGCGAGGCAGCGCGCGGTACAGCAAAATAAGGACCGACGCGACACGCGTAGTTAGGCTAGGTTAGATTATATGTATTTATTGTTTACTTTTTTCAAATATGTATAGAATTGGAAGTAAAATACTTTGAAAATACTCCAAGTAGGATGAACTTTCGTCACATTTAAATGTAATTAAATCCAATCCACATGTTCGACGCAACGAGCTGATATGACACTACGACAGAAAAAACGTTAAGGCTTATATGCGCTGCTACCCGTGCGAAGCCGGGGCGAGTCGCTAGTATGGATTAAATCGTAAAACATAACAAACCAACAAAAAACTTGTTTAGGATTAATCATTTCTAACTAATTTTATTTTAGGATGTGTCAAATTGCACTATTCATTATTTTTTCAAAATATGTACATTTTACTGTGAACTTACCTTATTTAATTTTTCTCTCTAATTTTTTTTTATCGTGTAACAGATGTCAACCCTATGAGAATAGGTATAAATTTTGTACATTGTTAGAGAGCTTGGACTCTGTACGGATATCCACTCATGTGCTGCAGGTTGTTCTCATTCGAATAAATTAGATTGTTGGTGTGGGGTATTTTTTCAAAAGACAGAAATAGTTCAGCATACTTCTAAAAATAATAATTTAAATGTTTTTAATATAAAAAATATATGCAATAGAAATAAATAAACATTGATAATACATATAGTATATTTATGTATTTTTATGAATAGAATACCAAATCAGAGAAGAATTTAAAATTTCAGAGTTGACTTTTTTCACTCAAGACCGATGCTCAAGACTCAAAGAAATTAAAGAGTTTTTGCAATGTCACTAAAAGTATGCCATTGCAAATATACATGTCCCTAAAATCCTGTCTTGTAAAATAGCATGCCGTCACTGCTTTGTTAAACTGTTTAAAAATAGTTACTTAAGTGACGAGTTAATAAGGTTAATATAACTTAATTATAAATACCACAGAAAATACCTTTAGAATCTATAAAAAACATAATATTTGTTTGCATTATTCTTGAACCCTAGGCACGCCGCTTGATATATATTTGTGTGCAGAATGTTCCTACTGTTTGTAGGGAAATGATTTAATTCATCCTATTTAATTTCAGGTTTGGACTAGGGCGGTTTACAACTCTCGAGGAAGTAGACTACACAGCGGAAAAGACGATAAAACACGTCGAACGCCTTCGTGAAATGAGTCCACTATGGGAAATGGTGCAGGAAGGTGTTGACATAAAAACTATCCAATGGTCGCAGCATTAGTTTGTCAGACATAAATAAAATTATTTTGTATATTTATGTATAGACTGTATAGCATGTAACTTTTAGCTTAAACAAACTGTCAAAGACAAGTATTTCAGTCACTACTTTTATTAGAAATCTTTTGAAACCTATAATAGATCGCTAAAAAGATCACAACGAAACAAACATTTTGACATATTATGGATAATTTCCTGAATAGGTAGGATTTGTCAGTATCCTTATCCTAGAAATTCATTACCTTCTAAAGCTTCAATTTTTGAAGCAATTGTTCTTGAAGTGATAATTTGTTGCAATGCACTTTAGTATTCAGATATTAAACATTACCAGTAAAGGGGCTTTACATTGTGTCAAGTTTGTGACAACCTTCTTTTTCATAACTCGCAGCCAAATCGTACCTGTATAATAGCCACTGCGGCGTTGTCTATACATGTGGCCTTGTTACTGCGTCTGTATGCACAACGTCGCTACTGCGCTAAGTTTGGTTAACGCGTCATTAATTTTACAGTGATTCTAATGTTCAATTCAGAATTTGTCATGTAAACTTTTGGTTGCCAATTTAAAATCTTATGCAAGTACATCCAATGTCTGCAAGTACTAAGCGCATATATTACTGAATCATAAAAAGTTGTGAAATTGAGTTTAGTTTTTTACACTTTTTTTTGTCACTTGATGGGATAATTTTAAGACATTCACCTCCTTGATAAATAATGATGGCTTTTATTGGTCCTTTTAAGTAATTCTGACTATATTACACAAAATGTGTCTAGAACTTACAGGCATTATTTTTATTTATTTTAATCGGAATACGAACAGCATTTTTAATAGCATTCCGCATATAATTTGTCATTTCAGTCCATGAAGAATGAATCTGTGAAAATTTTATTCGTTGATAGAACTTGCTATAGGCTATATACTTTTTTATTCATATTGCACCAGATAATTTGAATAATGTTATATTTTGGACAACTTTCGAGTTTCATGAATCAAATGACAGGCCTTGTATGTAATCATCATCTTAAAGTTACTCCAAACAGTTGGGTGAGATTATGTTAAAACAAACCAATAGATTTTCATAATGGTTGACTGGAAAATAAAAATCTTTTTTGGAAGTCGTTCTTAAATAATGAGACAATAATAAAAATTCAAGGCACATCCTGTCGTTATTAAATGTTTTCATTTTGTTGAAATAATGTAGAAAATCACGCTTTCTATGATCAAATCCATAATCAATAATACCTACATTCACGATGTAAAATACGAGAACGATATTTCACAAAAAAAAACAGAATAGACAATTAAGGAAAAAAAATTTATATACACTATGATTTATTTTGGATCTGATGTTGTAAAAGCTCAGCTTAGTTTAGTTTGTAATTGTAAAGTGTGTTATAAACTGAGAAATAAATGCTTTTAAATTACCATTCAGTTTAATTTCTTTCTATTTGTTGTCCACAATCAAATAAATTGCCCTTATACTCTCCACAGCTCAATAGTTAAGTATTGCAATAAAAGAGATACTGAATATCATCACTTTAATAATTAAAAAAAAAACTTGTTTTGTATGAATCGCACACTATCAAAAATGTTAATAATCAATACACAAAAGACTTGTTGTATTTAAAAACAAGCACTTAGTAGACTTAACTAAATCTAAGTTATACAACTAGGAAATGATTACATTACTAATGATTTTGTTGTATGAATTTATAAGCCAGTTGGCATTATCTATCGAGACTTTTGTACAGTATATAAATTGTTATAGGTATAGCATTATTCATGCTAGCATTATACATAGCAGTCACAAATGGACGAAAGAAAAATTGAGATAGTTTAGACCTTAGTGAAAATTTCAAGATATAAAACCTAAATCTGTGTATTATTCTCAGTACAATATCTACAGACAACCTGGTTATTCATATGATATAAAAAAAAAATCAGCAAATAGTTAATGAAATAATGTAATCCAACCTAAGGCCTCTTAATGATAACCAATGTTAGGGTGTAATATGAACAAAGTTATGAAATTCAACCATATATAAAGTTAAAACTAAATAGTAGTAGTAGAGGCAAAAACAAAGTCTTATATGTTGAAAAATCAGGTACATCAACATAACTATTTGTATAGTATATTTCATTCTAACGAACACACAAAATGTCTGCTAATAATGTTGTATGAATAAATTAACCCAAGTTAGCACCAATAAAAATAAAGCTATAGACCAAACACCTCTTCATTACCTCTTTGAACTATTATTGACAAAAAAAAATTAGACAAAATTTCACTTTTGAGTGTTACCACATAAAATATTGGTATTTCAAATTACTGTAAATATTTACTTGCCCAATGAATTGCTTTCAGCTGTTGTATATTACATTAATATATGTTGGAAAAGTTATTACACTATCATTGTACAAGAATGAAAATATTTTCATAGATATTCTCGAATTTCATTGTTCAAATTATCATTGAATTTTTTTCTGGTTTAGTTATAATCTTAGTTTTATATGACAATATCTTTTTTGTAATACACTCACAAGCTAAGCATTCTACAAAAAGTGTATACTTACTGTAAATTTAATTTAATAACAAAATTTAAATTAAGAAACACAAATTTATACTTGATTAGGTGGTAATATTAGATCAATTATTCAATGGCCTTCACTTGATTAATAATATATATTCTATTTATAAGATCTGTCTTTTTATAACATAGTAGCTTATATTATAAATATATTCATAATTAAAAAATAGTAATTGGTATGAGAATAGTTACAGAGAAAACTTAAATACAGTAGTTTAATACACATGAAGAATCAGCAATTACATGATGTTTCTTCCACAGGCTCAGGAGATGATATTTTAAAACTTTCATGATCTAAAGTTTGCAGTTCAATTCTAGATCTATTGGTTTCTAGTAACTGTGTTGCAATATCAGTAAACATTTCTTCTACCCCCTTACCAGTCTTGCATGAAGTCTTATATGTACTGCTTATTAGATTGTGGCACTGTTCACTGAAAATAAAAGTAGATAATCCACTATACACAATCCAAAGTATTTGCATAAATATACATAATTGAATTTATCACAATCTGGCCTTTTCATTGCTTGATATAAATGATGCCATATTAGATGTTTATTCCAAAATCACACTTCAGGGAGTTAGATTATGTTCCGTAACATACATACAGGTTACCAAGCTCTGTATATGTTTACCACACTCCCATCAACTTATTGAATGCCACAGACTTTACACCAAATTGACATTAAGAGGCCATGGTGCTGAGCGTCTCTTGAGCAGCGACAACCTTAATTAAAGGCAGAGCAATTTATTTAGTTATCACAAGAAGCTATTTCGGCCAGAAAATATGTGTGACACTGGTGAGACAGCTGGTAACAATATAATGTAAAGTCTTTGGTGTTAATAGGTTAAGACAATGTTTTTTAGACCCAACACCAGAGCATTAAGACATATGAAATAAGGGCAGCATTGGTGTGGCCCGTGACTCACCAAAAATTCTCAATGTCTGCATCAGTAACTTGGGGCGATGATCCTTCTAAATCTGACTTATTACCACAGAGAAATATTTTGGCATTTTCAGCATATGTGACAATATCTAGCAAATGCTGGGACAGAATGTGAAATGAAGATGCATTGTCCAACGAAAACACCAAAATTGCAGCTTCAGCAAATTTATAGTAACTTGAGGTAACGGAAGCGATCCTCTCCATGCCTCCGGTGTCCCAGAGTTGTAACTAAACAAACAAAACGCTATTAATTTTTTGGTTTTGAATTGAAACATACAAACTGAAATAAGTAACATACCTTTACGTCTTTATCACATACATTATATACTTTATCAAAATGATCTAGGCCTAATGTTGATCGCCTATCAGACGTTGCAACAAAAGTATTGTTAATAAATCGACGGAATAATGAACTTTTTCCTACACCATATTCACCACAAAGTATTACTTTCAACACAGGAGTTTTAACGATTGCCATTTCAATGTTATTCAGAAATTATACATTACATGTAAGATGATCATTGAGCACATTAATGAGCTTCGTATTTATACAAAACATTTTTATTGAAATTCATCGTCTTTTACCAATTATTTCTACTCCTACTTGCTTTTGGCTTCTGTTACTAATTAGATTTTTGTAGTAATCTGTGAGTTTTGTTAATAAATTTGACAATGGATGGGATGCATTACATTGACTATTGTTGACGTTGACAGATGTTGACAATCGAGACGATACATACTCTGTGCAATCCATAGAGATAATAACCACTAGAGTAGGCAATAGGCAACAAAGAAAATACAAACTAATAGCCAATAAATACTAATTAACAATAAAAGCTAATACCAAATTAAAAACTAAAAATACGTACAAATAAAATTAATCCAATAATCCACCACTCATCACCCCCGACGCAAAAGTGCCCTTGATACTCATTGCATTGCCGCGAAGAATAGCAATGGCAATTCTTTGCACCAGGGAGGAACCGGACCGGAACAAAGAGTATGATTATTATGCCTGGTAGGCAAGCTCCATAAAGCCCTGTCCTGTATGTACCGGGTGGGCATCCGTTGGGTATGGGTAGGGTTTCCAACCGTACTATATTAAATAGTATTTTACTATATAAATATAGTTTCGTTTATATATACTAGATTATTTCGATTTTATAGTATTTTCCTATGTATAGTATAGATAATAGATTAAATAATCGAAACGACATCAGATCTGAGCGAAAAATTGCGCTCCGGTCATGGGCGCGCGGGAGATGCCTTTCATTGCTACCTTGTGTTGACAATATTCTTTTAAACTGAAAGCCTCTAATTCATTATTTTGTTAGTTTAAGGGAGGATTGCCCTACACATAATCAAAATGTTTTGTTGACGAATGAAGATTATATTGATAGTAAAGTTCAAATATTTTTGAACTTTGCCAGCCATTTATTACATAACTTTCATAAAGCTGTTAAACAGCTTGAAGGCAATAACATCAAAGTTTTAGGTGTCTATAATTTAGACCAGCGCAAGAAAGACTGTTTTTTTAGTATGAAACAAAAAAAATATCGCAATGCTTAAAAACAAAATCGCCAATGGAAAGTGAAAAAATTAAAAAGAATTTTCTTTATTTCATAGATGAAAGTCTGGCAGATCTTGGGAAATGGTTTAATTTTGATGAAAATAATTGATTGTGTAAAGTTCAAAAATATAATTTAAAACATGAGATTTCATTTGAAGATTGTAAATTAATTTAAAAAGTTCTTTTAAAAGAAAAACTAAGGAATTAAATGGATGATCTTTATTCAGAAATTACAGGTACTGAACGAAATTTTCACAAAAGTAATAACTACCGAAATCAGTAGGGAGCCCGCAACTATAAAACTGCCACGTTTGAATAAATCTAGTTACGTAAAATATGGTCAGCATTCAATAAACACCTATTCCTATTTAATTATATTAGCTACTTTGGTGACGTAAATAATTTACTATTTTACTGAGTATTAATTTTTTTTTAAATACACAAATTTATTTAAGAAAATTGCCAAATCCATATATCTTACTTATTTGAAAAACTATACAACCAAATATATATAACTAATTCTTAAAAATGGTGATCAAATAAAACTAATCAAATAATCCACCCCTCGTTGCCCCCGACGCAAATGTGCCCATAACGCTCATCGCATTGCCACGCTGAATTGCAATGGCAATTCTCTGCACCAGGAAGGAACCGGAACGGGGGTCGAGTCCCCTTTCTCTCAGACGACGGCCGATGCCCGCGACGAAACGTTTGGCTTCACTCCCCCAACAGCCAGCACCTTCCACCGCAAGAGGGACGAACAAGTATTTACTCTCCAGAGAAGAGTATTTGACTCGTTTTTTGGCGGCTGCAGACTCTGCAGCGGCTCCAGCCGTTCCCATGGTGCGACCAAGGTGAGAGGCGGCAAATGTGCTGACACACGTTGCAGGAATGTATGATATTCCAATTACAGTGTAGATCTTCTTGGAGAAAGTTTTTAACTTAATTTATGTCATTGTGTTTGGCAGGAGGGGGGCAGCTCCCACGCCCTTCCCTCTTGATTACGCCACTGGTATGGTTTGTCACTTAGAATCATAGACGCTCTATTTGGCTAAATATGCTATGACTATATGGAATGCTATGCTATGACTACAGAGAATGAATTATATTTAAGTTTTCGACATGAATGTTCATAGAGATACTACGTTGTGACGATAAAAATGTAAGCAAAAAATGTATGACGTTGACCAAGTATGTACATACCTACACCAGTCGATGTTTTGAATATTCGCTGTAAAATAGAATTTTGTGTGACTCACATGTGAAATTCATAGGAACTGGAAAAAAAATAAAGATTCTGAAATTAAACATGTGTAACTCAACGAAATATTTGTTTAAAACAATAATGACATATGGCCCGACTGACAGACTCAGGTCTGACATTTTGTTCACGTTTTCGATCTGTTGAAAGTATGAGACTATTTATCTTGGCTATAATTCTATCGAAGGGTTTAAATTTTTATGCTTAAGAACATACCTTACCTTGTTGGAAGTTGAAATAAAATAAAGATTATAGCTTTTTTATTTTATTGAAATACTTTATAGTAGTTCACATAAACCCCCAGAATTCAACAATAATATATCAAAAAATCAGCAGAAAAAGGAGGAATATTTGGTTGTCCTTTTAATTGTTTAATGTCAGTTATCTCTTTTTTATATCATTTACTTCTTGCTGAGAAATGTTTCCACTTTATCGATTACTCGCTCCGTCCTAATAATATTAGTCGGCACCAAATCTTTTGACCCCACTGCGGCACTGCGACTCGACCGGCGTTTAATCTTTACCTAGGCGTGGCGAACGTTTTCATTATTTAGAAATGAAAAAGTCGTCACCAGCCCAACTTTTCTCATACTGTCGTAATTACCGAAATTATAAGAACCTACGTAAGTAAGTAGTATGTAAATATCACTATATTATTTAATCTATAAAATATGAGAATGGGTTATTTAATTTTTAATTTGGTATAAGCTTTAATTTTTAATTAATTTAGGTTTATTTTTAGTCGATATCACTACATACTATAAAATGAAATCCCCCGCCGCGTCTGTCTGTCTGTCTGAACGCGATAAACTTAAAAACTACCGAATGGATTGGCATATTGTTGACACCAATGAATAGAATGATTCAACAGAAAGGTTTACGTGTATAATTTATTAATGGTTAGTGCATATTTGTTGAAATATGACGATTATTGTTGAAGAAGTCAAAAAAAATCAAGCTGGCTGGGATCTTTCATCGAAAACGCTGCCTAATCCTTTTGAGATATAACAAAATAATATATGAAGGAATTGTGTTTCTTATATAGAACTAAAGAAAAGTCCGCAATGGCATACGTTTATCTTTTACGGATAGCTTATTATACCTATTTTTATGTTTAAAAAAATGGTGTCGTACGATGAGGTATTGGGAAAGCAATTTATACGGATACAGTATTAATCCTTATCAAATTATATACGTTATTTACCTTCAGCATGTTATGCACATTATGATTGCGCTTTACCCTATACAATTTAAATTAATATCTTAGGAGCTATCGCGAAATATAAATATCGCGCAATCAGCCGGGTGGTCATACGGGACGACGCAACACACGTAGTTAGATTCGATTTGGTTGTATGTATTTATTCTTTACTTTTTCAAATATTTATAGAATTGGAAATGAAATACTTTAAAAATACTCCAAGTATGATGAACTTACGTCACGTTTAAAGGTAATTAAATGCAATCCACATGTTCGACGCAACAAGCTGATATGACACTACAACAAAAAAAAACATTACGGCTTATATGCTCTGCTACCCGTGCGAAGCCGGGGTGGATTGCTAGTATAGTATAAGTCAAGGTATTCTTATTCTCTTTCTGTAGAACTACGCATTACGGAGTTGCTTGCCTACTCTATTCTATTATCTCTATGGTCTACCACGCCTCTCATCAATACGATTAACTTGACAGCAATTGACTGTCAAACTCAACAAATCCTCGGCTTTAGCCTCGGTTGTCCTTGGTGTTGTGGTGCAGTGAGCTGTGAGGTGTTTGCAGGTGTTTGGCTTGTTTTGGTATTGCAATTTTCATGATTTCCTGCATTTCCATTTCCTGCTTAAAAGTTGTCTTTTATTTACACCCTATTTGTATACAAAACAATTATAAAAATGGATTTGCAAGTTTCGCACCTTGCAGCGGCGTTGATGTCAGGATCGAATATTTCAAATAATATTCAAACTGAAAGTAATAGCATTCCATGCGAAAAAGAAAAAAACGAAAATTCAACTAAAGATGAGTCTCAGAAGACTGAAACAGTAGAAGATGAAAAAGAGGAATTGGGTAGCGGTGAGGAATTTACCGATGAGGTATATAATACAACGTTAAATTTGTTAAATGAACATTAAATATTAAACGCACCTGTTTATGTTATGTAGGTACCTAACTAATGATGGAATTTGGAAAGTTCGTGACAAATAATATCAAATTTTAATTTCAGGAATCACAGCCTGGTAACAAGGCCACACCTGGTAGGGGGGTTACTCTGCAAATGTTACTTGAAGAGAAAATGTTAGAACCAGGGATTGCAGCTATGACCATTGAATATTTGGTACAATTAGTTGTATTGCATTTTTTTTTTAAATTAATCTATATAATATTGTTAATTCAGTTTATACTATTTATATTTATTTGTGTAGGGTCAAAAATTTGTTGGAGATTTACAAGCTGATGGAAAGATAAAGTCCCATGAGACCGAAACTATCTTTTGCTCACCATCAGCTTGGGCGATTCATTGCAAAAGAATAATTAATCCAGACAAAAGGTCAGGCTGTGGTTGGGCATCAGTAAAATATAAAGGAAAAAAATTGGACACTATCAAAGCAACATATCTCCGAAGAAAGCAATTGCAAAGGGAGAATATGCATACTGATGGTAATAGTAGTTTATTTTCCAAAATTTTTTGTTATACTATCTCATAAGTATTTTATCTTGTAATACTAGCTACCCGCAGTATTCATTTCTCATAAGATATACTTTGTTATCTCAATCCTGCTCTTCCCTTCCCGTTTTCATTTCCATTCTCATCAATCAAAGTGAGCAGGATGGGGGCATGGGGGCTTACAAAACCAATCCTACGGAGTTCATATATACAATGTCTTTTGTTCGTGTATCGTCAAACGTTAAGGCTAGAAACTATGGCTAATATTATCGGTAAAAACAATTAAAAAGGAGGTCTAGTACACCGTTTTTTTTTCGACCCTTTCCTTTGTGCATCTATCCAAAAAATGAGAGTGTTCGAGGAGCTAACAAAGAAGTTTTTTTGGTTGCCTTTTTTCGTAAGTAATTTCGAATACTTAGTCTTGGATTATTTCATGAATTGTAGCTATGATACCTAAATTGAAAAATAAAATAGAACATAAGTGTGACGACCTAGTTTTCAAGAAATGGGACAAAAATTAAAAATGAGCATTTTTTGATATTTTATTAACTATTTGTTTTTATTTTTAATAAAAGTTACATGTTCATAATATCTTCTTATTTTTATTAGAGAAGCTAGTAAACTATAGTTTATAAAAATATTTTTTTAAAGTATGTCAGGTCAATGGTTCAATTGTAACACGGGACCAAATCAGAATGGAAATAATGTACAAAATAAAATTTCGAAACCCCCCCCAAAAAAAAAACTGGTGTACTAGACCTCGCTTTTTAATTATTTTTACCGATAATATCAGCCAAAATTTCTAGCCTTAACGTTTGACGATACACGAACAAATGACATTGTATAAGATATATATTTAAAAAATCCTATTGAAATTCAACAAATGTTACAAAACCTACAATCACACGGGCAAAGTTTGAGCCAAAAGTAGTGAAATGTAATATGAGCTTTCCAGGACAAATTAACTAAATTACTGAAAATTGTATCAAAATGCGTTGCGTAGTTTAGAAGAAGTAAGCAGAGCAACTCCCTAGCCCGCGTACCGATGAGTACCTCTAATGTGGCACAGCGCCTAGGCGGCGATGGCGTTTGTCCAGAACAGAGAGTGACATCATTTTAATTACCTACTCAACCATGCACATATGTGTATTTTATATGATATATGATAATATTTATAAATATGTAATTAAATAGTAACATTTTTGAAATTTCTATTTAAAAAATTGGTTTTCCTAATAAAGAACCCTTCGTTTCAGGCCCTTGAAATACAAAAATCCAGAAACTCTGATTGAAACTCATAATTAATTCCCCCCATTAAAATGTGAAGTCCAAAACGTACAAAAGTATAGTCTCAGTAGCTGTAATTCAAAATTTCATGTTTATAACTTCAAAGACCCATACAATGTTCCCCCTCCTTAAAGTCATTTAAAGCCTATCATTTGCAACAATCACATGTTCTTACCATATAACAATTTTTATTAATAACAATCAAGCCGTTCTTTAGTGATATAAGAACATACAGGCAGACAAAATTTCCTCTTTATAAGAACCTTTCTCGGATTTCAAGGAATATTATGTGAAAAAGAAGATTGCTGGATTACTCCAACCGCTCTTGAGTTTTTCAGTTAGCAACACATTTAGCCATTCATTTTTATTTGTATTTATTAATTAGTGTTTTCTAGATCCAAATCTTAAATGTTAGTTCTTAGACTTCCTTATAACTATGTTTTCTCGTTCTGGTCTCAGCAACCTAACTGCTTAGTTTTTTTTAAATGTTATATTTTATTCATACTAGAAAAATGTAGGGGAAATTGAACGTTTTTTTTAATGTACTTCATACTTAAATGTATGTGTAAAAGCTACCATAGTAAAACATCTTTTTGAACCAACTTCAGAAAATGAGGTTCTCTATTCACCAATTAATTTTTATTTCTCTGTATATGTTACGCGATACCTTTGTCAATGAGCTTCTAAACAGAAAAAGATTATCAATGTATTTTTTTTATGTACCTCTTCCTTTAGCTTAATTCTTTGTCTAAAAGTGCATCTATACAGCTTTAAATGGCTACACCATAAATAATTTAAATTTCGCCTCAGGGTAACCAAGTGATGAAAATCAATATTTAACTTTGTCATCTTCGAATTTTCCATCAGGTTTCATTCAACCTGTCATAACTTTTAAATTGCTATACTGATTTATATAACATATTGCCTATGTTACAATCAGATAAATAAGCTAACCAATAGTGCTAGTACCATTGCAGCCAGTTAAGTTGATTTGTCATCGAGTTTTACATGTTCAAATTATACAACATACCTAAAAACAACTGATTTTATATAATTGTGTATACATATAGATAGATTGATCATATTTTATTACTGGTGTTACAGATGAAAATGAAATGGAAGTAGAAAGTCCTCCGGAGCCACCACCTTTAAGGATTGTCATGAAACATAACACTGTCCCTAACAGGATGATGCAACAGTATGATCAAAATTTTTAAAAGTATTTAGTATTTAGTGTAGATTTACCAACTTATATATTGCCATTAGTTCATAATGGGAATATATAGGTTGTATCAATATTACTTGGGATGTGTCTCATTTCTTAATCTATATTAGTCAAGAAGTCTGTGCTTAAAAAAATAAAAAAACCCCCGACACAAAATACTAACCTTTAAAAAGTGTGAAATAATACAAGTTTGTTCATTGCCTAGTGATTTTTGATCCTTAAAAGCGTCGGGGACCGCTAATTATTAGGTATTTGAAGTTTACTTAGAGGTACCCGACGCTTTTAAGGATCAAAAATCACTAGGCAATGAACAAACTTGTATTATTTCGCACTTTTTAAAGGTTAGTATTTTGTGTCGGGGGTTTTTTAAATTTTTAATTTAATTTTTATTTCAGAATTTTTTAACTTTTATTTAGTTAAACTAATTCATACATGATCAGACAAAATTCTTTTTTTTCAAGTTTTTAGTTTTCATTTCGTTAGTTAATATTCCTCATTCCCTTTCAATATAGTGAACATTATGCTACTAGTCAAGCCCTTTCATTTGCTACACATATTGATGGAGTAGTGAAAAAAAATGTAATTCGCCATTTCGTGGTGGCGGCCATCTTGGATTTGAAATTTGTCATAGTGTGTAGTATTCTACTAGCCAAGTTCTTTCATTTGATATCCATATTGATGAAGTAGTGAAAAAATTAATTCGCCATTTTGTGATGGCGGCCATTTTGGGTTTGAAATTTGTCATAGTGTGTAGTATTCGACTAGCCAAGTTCTTTCATTTGATACCCATATTGATGGAGTAGTGAAAAAATTAATTCGCCATTTTGTAATGGCGGCCATCTTGGATTTGAAGTTTGTCATAGTTGTAGTATTCTACTAGTCAAGCCCTTTTATTTGCTACCCATATTGAGGGATTTGTGAATAAATATGTTAATTGGCCATTTTGTGGTGGCGGCCATCTTGGATTTGAAATTTGTCATAGTGTATAGTATTCTACCAGGCAAATCCTTTCATCTGATACCCATATTGATGGAGTAGTGAAAAAAAATATGTAATTCGCCATTTCGTGGTGGCGGTCATCTTGGATTTGAAATTTGTCATAGTGTATAGTATTTTACTATCCAAGTTCTTTCATTTGATACCCATATTGATGGAATATGTAATTCGCCATTTCGTGGTGGCGGTCATCTTGGATTTGAAATTTGTCATAGTGTATAGTATTTTACTATCCAAGTTCTTTTATTTGATACCCATATTGATGGAGTAGGGAAAAAAATATGTAATTCGCCATTTCGTGGTGGCGGCCATCTTGGATTTGAAATTTGTCTTAGTGTATAGTATTCTACTATCCAAGTTCTTTCATTTGATACCCATATTGATGAAGTAGTGAAAAAAAAATGTAATTCGCCGTTTTGTGGTGGCGGCCATCTTGGATTTGAAATTTGTCATAATGCATAGTATTCTACTAGTCAAACACTTTCATTTGATACCCATATTGATGGAGAAGTGAAAAAATATGATGTCCACCATTTTGTGGCGGCGGCCATCTTGGATTAATTTTCATTAAACATAGCTAAGAACACTCCCAACTAATTCACATTTCATATAAAAAAATCCGCGACCAAATCGGTTCATCCGTTGGGGAGCTACGATGCCACGGACAGATACACAGATACACACACACGTCAAACTCATAACACCCCTCTTTTTTCGTCGGGGGTTAAAAATGGCCATTAGTTTCTGAAATCTGAATTTTCGACTGGTGATGAATACCTACAGAATCCGTTTACGTACTTATGGTCAGATGTATATGGATGCGTCAAGGTGCAGTGCACCTTTTGGCATTTGTAAAATTAAAAATTAACTATTTACTAAACCAATTTTCTCGTGTATTGTTAGTTGTTACACACAAGAAGCGTAGTACTAGTTTTACCAGCTTTTACAAAATAGCTATGTATTTTATAATATTCTTGGATCGTTGCTAATATGTTGAACACCAAGGCATGCTTGACTAACTGGTACCACACTCTTTGTTTATGTAAAAAATTGCAATATAAAAAATATTGTTTTAGAAAGTGCACGCTTAAATATAAGTATATATAATATAATATAGCAATACCTGCCAACATTCATTCATCACCATGAATGTTGGCATGTATTGCTACATAGTTTAGCTTTTTTATTTTACTTAAAATTGGATTTTATTCCCTTCTATTTTATTAAATAAGAAAATTATAAAATATGTCTTAACAGTAATCTTAAGCTATTTTTAATGGATCATTTTGGCTTTATTTTCAGTGATGCGAATATGTTAATCGAGGCTGTATCTTTTGCATCAGTTGGAAAAGTACAACCATTTTTGGTTTCTATGAGATCTAATGCTTGTCTTGTACTAGATGTGCATTGCCATTTGAAGAAAGAAGAGGTCTATGGATATTTGGCTGGATCTTGGGACCTAAATAACCATAGTATGAAAACTTTAACCCTATCTCTCCATAAGTTATAGCATTGTTTGTTATTATTTAATAAAAAATAAAAACATGTCTCAGATGGTCTTAGTTCAGATGGAAACAAACTGATGTTTTATTCACAGTGTGAATCAATTTCTAAATTAAAATTAGACTAAATTAATAGTAAATTTTAATTATTTCATTTGTGTATACATTAACTGGTGTTGTTATATTAAAACTTATATTTACACATTCCGATCGCTCAACTGCGATGCAGGTGTGACCTAATATCTGTGTTTTGGCTGTTGTACTCGCTGTCTAACACCCTTCTGGGCATCATGCCCAGAATATAATTTTGTTAGGTGCAAATAGGAAAGGATATGAATAAGAAATGAAAGTACAATTTTTTTGGTAACTGTGGATAATTTGAAACATGAAATTGCTTCTTGGTTGCTGCTGCTTATTGTTTTATTTTTGTGTCTTTCGGTGAGATTTTTACGACTTAACTTTTAGCAAATGTGTATGAGAATTATAGACTTTTTTATACCTTTAGGCTTCTCAAACCAAAACAAATTTTACATTTTTAGCCCGACAAAAGAATAAATAATAAAATATAAAAATATGTAGATTTTGAATTTGCAATAATAACTGAGGTTAAGATTAAACTTTAACGTTAGATAAATGTGCAGCTTGGGGACTTAAAAGAGAGCATCCAATTTAATGTGATAATTATGTTATTTTATTTTCAGATGTTATGATAACACATACATTTCCTTGCTTAATTTCTAAGGCAGACCCGAGACCTACTGTTTTGGTGGAGCTAGAAATTCAAATGGAAATAGAAAAATTGGGTTTAACTCTGCTTGGATGGTACCATTCACATCCCTCAAACCCAGCTATGCCTAGTCTAAGGGACTGTGACAATCAACTTGAATATCAAATTAAAATGAGGGGACCATCAGAGATCTCATATACTCCATGTGTTGGAATAATTTGTTGTAAGTAATAATCACAAAAACAAAATTGAAATCGTAGCTATAAATAAGTGAAACAATATATTGTTTTTTCCAGCACCATATAACCCAGAGAGTCCAGTTTTAGAATCATCATTGACATGCTTTTGGGTATTGCCACCACCAGAACAGAGACCTACTGAATATCCGCGCCCTTTATTATTACAGTATAACATGTTAAACGATGCTCATTTGTCAGCTCATGCTATGGAACAAATAAGAAAAAGCATTAAATATTACACAAATTTTTCAGATGACACCTTTGTTAAATTCAAAGATAATTTTAAACCAGACATTACTTATTTAGACAAATTAAAGTGTACCCTCACCCCTAAATTTCCACGTGAGCAAAGTGACGGTTTATTGTGGCACTTCATAAGAGATGAACTTGGTTGTTCATCAGACCAAGATGACAAAATGGATTTAGATGCTTTACTAGCTGTACCACAACCGATTCCTGTTTCTAAAACAAATTCATCAGTAAGCATTTCAAATTTACCTTCAGTCAGCACTTTACAACAAATGGTCAGCAGACCGCCTGGAGTTCCACCTATAAATGTATCTTCAGGGCTTGGGTCTGTGTCACCACATAAATTTGAGACTCCTGCTCAACTCAACATTCCTGTTCCACCATCAACATCGAAATCATCTAAGTCTGCAGCCTCATCATTGGCTTCTACTTATCCATCTGGTTTAGATATGTTAACTAGTATGGCTTTGGGTTTGGGAACTGCATCAAGCATGCCTCTTTCTTTAGGTGGCAGTGGTTTAGAAAGTTTCAGTACAAATAGTATGCTAGCAGGTTTGCCTTCAGGTATGTCTTCAAATTTGGGCGCATCCTTGTCTAGTACTAAAATGCCAGATCCTCCGTCATATGCTGCTTCACTACAGAATTTGTCTAGCAACATAAGTGGCTATGATAAATCTTCGACCAGTAGTGTTTCCAGCTCTTTGCCATCTCCGTCCACAGCAATCCCTGCTAGTATTGCATCTAACTTAATGATGAGCTCAGCTGATATTGCCAATGCTTTGTTTTCTGCCAGTAAATATTCTAGTGCAGGTATACTTGGTATACCAGATCCTATGTCTAAATCTACATTAGCAGCCAATAACATGTTTCTGTCACCATCACTCCTAAAAATGCAAGAATCATTACTTAAACCACTATCAAATAGTAGCCCAATATCTACTAAAGCGGGATTAGATCCCAATACATTAATGAAGTCACCACATGACATGATGAAGTCAAATAAGGACTACCTGTCACCTGATTTTAGTACAAGTGGAATAAAACGAAAATTAGATACTTCATTACCATTAGATTCATCTTCAAGGCAAAATGAATCAGGATCATCTTCAAAAATGGAAACCACTAAATCGGATACGCTAGATACCACAGCTACAGACTTCAGTATGGCATCGTCTCGTAGCGGTAGTGAATCATTTTTGAGCCAAATGTTAGAGCTAACCAAGAAAACAACTATGCCCGATTATTTATCTGATTACAGTACATCACCTTTAAAGTTGTCTAAATCTGAGGAATATTCTACCCAAGTGCCTCCATCAAATCACTCGTACTCCGCCACATCTAGCATTGTAGACACTATAGCGCAAGTGGCAATGGGAAACTTTTCAAAGCGCGATGAGCCTTCTGATTATAGCAAAGAACAAGACTATAGTATGCCACGGGCACCAAGTGAGAGTGACCAATAAAAAGTATTTTTTTACTCTTGATATTATGATAAGGCAATGGTCATGAATAAAAGAATTAAATAGATAATGAATTAATTTATTAATAAAAAGTCAGTTTAAATTGGGTTAGGAAAAGTTTTTTAAAATTTTTTTTATTTGTGATTTACATGTATTTATTTGAGCCACTGTTGAGCCAATCTCTGAAAATATGTATTATTTGTGATAAGTAAAAAGTTTTAATAGTCTGATTTTAATATAGCGTACTAGTTATAAGGTGTAGTACCATTAAGTTTATGAGTTCACTTATATTTTTCATAGTATAGTATTATAGCTAAGAAACAATAATTGTTCTAAAATTTTGATTAAGGTGATTTCTTGATTGTTTAAAAGGAGAGGTTATAATTTCATATGAGTGTACCTTTGCGGTTTCGTATTGATTTACTTATATTGTTTAAAGACCTGACTAATTATATGTTAGGCCTAGTAATTCTTTAGGATATTATAGTGTTTAATTGAGAAAGTTTGTTTCAAGAAAGCTTTATATTTTGTCATGTATATTTATCCGTTTGTCATATGTCACAACCCTGGTACTCTTACCACTTGTTCTCATAGGCTACAATCACATTAGCACTGTCAGAGGTTTTTCAATCAATCCAACCAATGATATCACGCCACGTCATAACATGTAATTAATGTGATCAAATTACTATGAGATTGTATTGTACTCCTATATCCTGTACCATAGACATTAGGAGTGTTTTTTTATAGTTTCATTGCTGAATTCCATAGTATAGAAGTGGACAAATTGGCTGTTAGGAACATGTGAGTCAACAAAAAGAGGCGAACATTCATATCGGTGAATAGACAAAACGAAAATATAAAAATCTTTATTGCTCTGAGAAACTCATGATATGTCATGTTTTTATATCTACTAACATCTAATTCTAATCTAATTCATCATCTAATTCAGTCAAATGTAATCAAGATGACATCATAAAATGTACACTTTCCAAAAATACTGTTCATAAAAATTAAATGATATTTATGTGTTTTAACATAAATTTTATAATATTTTTTTTGGGCATTTTAATTAAGTTTAAGGTAATATATAAAATGAAAAAATATTTGGAGTGTTTCATTCGAAGGTTGAAAAAATAATACTTACAATATGTTTCTTTTAAAGCTTAAACAGCATTTTCTTTTTAATTTTGTGATAACTAATGGATACTTTTTGATGTAGTTTTATTTTTTTGTGGTTGTTTTATATGGATTGGGCATATCTGTATGTATTGATGAAGTACTTATTAGTTACTATAAAATATGTACTGTGTACACATAGGTAACAACGTATGAGGGATGGCTGAAAAGTAATCTACTTTGTTAGACAATGATTTAAAAATAACACTATGGTGTCACATTCTTCATTTATTCATTTTTTAAAAACAGCGGCATTCATTTTTTTATTGAGGTTTATTGAATTTCCGCGCGTCATTATTTCCAACATGTCGGTCTAAAAATGTAAAATAATCAAAATTAAGTATTGTGCAGTGATTAAGTTTCTCACTTGAGAAGGAAATACACCGTTCCAGATAAGACAGCAATGTTGAATGTGTTCGGGGATTCATATCCATCTAATTTCATCATAAAATTCTGTTCGAAGCAGTTTAAACATGGCCAAGATAGCCTAGAAGACAATCTTCATAGTGGGAGGCCTGTTTCAGCAGTTACGAATAGTAATGTGGAAAAAGTGAAGTAGTTGATTCCCGCAGATCGGCGAATCAAGCTATGGGCTATAGCTATAATAATTAATTAATAATAACGCATACATTACAACAACGTCTAGGCCCCAAACTAAGCATTAGCTTGTGTTTTGGGTACCAAGCAAAGACACCACATACATATATCAACCAAGACCAGGTACCAGTATCAATATTCATCATATAAACACGGACCCGACCTGGGATTCGAACCCGGGACCTCCAGCTTCGTAGGCAGGGTCGCTACCCACTAGGCTAAGCGGTCGTTTATCGTCTATGTATGTTGGCATTAGCAAAGAACGAGTTCATGAAATTATTCATAAACATTTAGGGATGACCTAGGTGAGCGCGCGTTGAGTGCCAAAAATGTTAACGCCGTTCGGTAAGCAAAGACATGTTGAGACCTGGATTCGCCGGTGGTGTCCAGAAAGCAAACAAGAAGACATGCAGTGGAAAAAAGGGAAAAAGACACCAAGAAAGTTTAAGGTCTAGCCATCAGCGGGTAAACTAATGACCAATTTTTTGGGATGTGGAGGGGATATTGATCATGGACTACATACCCAAAAAAATTACAATGATGAATACTACGCTAATTTGTTTTGTCAGTTAGCTGATTTAAAGTTCAGTTCGGATTAGATTAGTCTAGTATTGTTTTCATGAAGGATTTCCTTGGACAAACTGAGGAATGCGTGCACCTCTGCACTAAATTAGTCACAATAATAATAATTTTGCGCACATCGACTTACACTATCACTTTTTCAATTCCTTCAAAAAAGGTATCAAAGATTCTATATAAATTTTATTTATATTGTAAATTTTATTTATATTGTTGTTGCTAACACTGTGTTCGTTTGTTATTTTTGTTAGTTTTATTGCATTAATTAATTTTTTGATTATTTTTTGTTTAATTTTCTTTTTTCTTTGTTTTCCTGTGTGACTGTAGCGATTATAGATTTTAAATATTTGGAAGCGTTTTGTTGGACGTTACAATATTCTAAACTTAATTTTTATTTTCTGTACCTATGTGTAATCCATGTAAACGTCTGTTTTTGTTTCCGGAATAAATTAAAAAAAAAATAATAATAAGATAAAAGAAAAAAGAAGAGGCGAACTCAGTAAAGGAATTTTGATTTTGCATGACAATACTCCAGTCCACACGGCTCCCACGGCAAGGTCTACCCTAATTAAAAACGGCTTTAATAAAATTAAATCTGAAGAAAAATTTACGGGTCACAGATTTTCAATGGACGAAGAGATGAAGGCTGCTGTAAATGACCATTTTGATGACCAAAATAAAGAATATTATTCTAACGGTCTGATGTCCCTTATCAAAAAAATTAATAGGTAAGTGCATTACAGTTGCAGGAGACTATATTGAGAAATAAAAATAAATTAACTATACAAGTTTTTTTGTTTCATGGGCAGATAGATTACTTTTCAGCCGCCCCTCGTATTGCAATAGATTAAGCAATATATTTGCATAGACCACTGAACTGTTACATTTAACGAAATCATTGGGCAAAAAATATTGGGAATGCCTATATAAATCCCCCTTGACTTATTTTCAAATAGAAAAGTAATTGAAAATGCATTGTTTTAAGTAAGGCACAAAATAATTATTTTTTATATTGATCATCTCCAACATTTTGAGCGTCATATTAAGCATGGTCAAGCGAGGACATTCCTTTAAAAAAAGAATTCGCGTCATTTAAAGTAATCGGAAAATCGTTATCGCGATATTGATAATTACATTGACTTTGATTAAAATATTTGACGTTATTGCCAATCAGAGATTCTTTAAGGCGTCGTCGGGCGTACAGTGCTATTCTAATATATATTAGTCTCCAACATGTTGCCTGTTTTAAATCACACCTTTAAAATATTCCGTAATATAACTGTGTTGGGAAAATAAAGTGTGAATGTAAATTGTATAACAAATAAATACAAGTGAGTACTGTTATTCATTACATCCTTAGATAGGTAAATTGCTTTTTTTTTTGTTTAGGCTTGATAACTTGTGTGTATGTAGCCTGCTGTTCTGAATAAATATACATATATAAAAAATAGCAATTGGTCCATATTAAATTGTTTATTAATTTAACATGGAATATCATCAAGCTGACAAATATAAGTAGGTTTCTTACTGTTTATTAGAAGTAAAAATTTTCATTTTATAATTAAATTATTTTTTAACTGTTTATATGCACATAATCCGTTATTCTCAAATAACTAGCATTTTTTAAATAATATTCAATCATGGGATATTATTTCATGAATTTTCTTGGTGTCGATATATTTATTGTTTTTTTCTACATAATAGGTATAGCAGATATTTTATTTATTTTATTTGAAATGCGACATGCAGTAATAGTCAACATTTAAAATCTGTGGCATAATTTGATCGTAGGTATGTTACAGTCTAATTCCTTGTTAAATAATCTTGTTATTTATTGGATTTTTAAATGCAACATGTTCTATAACTGTAAAATAAACATTTCAGATAGAAGCAATGGCATCGGCCGTAAAGGGCGATCGTGATGACGACACAGATTTTTCAGATTCAGACTTCACGCCTTTATATGAGGACACGGAAGAAATCAAGTTTGTATTAATTTGTTGTACACTTTATCGGTCTACCACTTTGATAAAACATTATCCTTATTCTAATATCTAGTGGAATTTGATTGCAAATGATATTAATACTTTTTGTTTACTTATCAAATTCATAGATAATCTTTGTATGTACCTACTCATAAAAGAAGCCAAATGTATACAACCTGTAACAGAATTAACTAGAAAGCAGAAATTCCTTTGTTCAAAGTCATAAACTGAATCCAATTATTTTTATTACTTATGTTATATTTTTAAAGTGAATTCGCTAAATGTCTTAAATTTTGATATAGCGGTCATGTCAGAAAAATCTTATAACGAAAAATATGTAATTTTGAGGGCTTTGTTTACTAAAGTTTACAAGTTAGAAAAATAATAGTTATCGTAAACATCTATCTGACGTGTACACAAAAATATTTTATGGATCCGCCCCATCTCCCGCCGATTACGTCATAGGCGGCGCAAATGAGCTGTAATAATAAGGTGCAACGCTGATACCGGTCAGTTTATAGTGGAGTAGAATCGAAACTATTCGACTGATTTTAGCGAAATAATTTTTATTTTAGAGAATAGAGTATCTATACTAATATTATAAAGCTGAAGAGTTTGTTTGTTTGTTTGTTTGAACGCGCAAATCTCAGGAACTACTGGTTCGAATTGAAAAATTCTTTTTGTGTTGAATAGTCTATTTATTGAGGAAGGCTATAGGCTATATGTATAAAATAATACTATCTGTTTGTCTACCTATTCGAGCAAATCTCCAAAACGGCTTAACTGATTTTGATGAAACTTCACAGATATGGAAAAGAAGTGGTGAAAAGTGACATACACTACTTTTTGTATGTCTGTAGGTACGTCCCTCTATTCGAGCTAATCTCCAAAACGGTTAAATCGATTTTAATGAAATTTCACGGGTATGAAAAGGAGGTAGTCAAAAGTGACATACGCTACTTTTTGTCCGTCTGTCTATCTGTCTATTCGAGTTAATTTCCAAAATGGCTGAACAGATTTTAATGAAACTTGGCAGACGTGAAAGGAGGTGGTCAAGAGTGACATCAGCTACTTTTTGTGTCTGTCTGTCGTTTGTCTTCACTGATCTATCAACGTAGATAAGCCGAAACTACTAAGTCTAGGAAGCTGAAATTTAAAATAGAGGTTTATTTTATAACATATTAATTTTTTAAGAAAGGAATATTTGGAAATTTCAAATTTAAGGAGGGAGGGATGGAAGGGCTTTGTATGAGAGTCTTTGTTCTTTAAAGTTAGAAACATTAAAATTTTAACATAAATAAATAATGACGTGTTTCAGGGTTTTTGGATTTACACATTTTATGGGTGGGAAACAGGAGGTGAAAAGTATGGGTGTATCGGATTTTTTAAAGGAGTGGGGAGAATGAAGATTGAAAGTTTGAATGGGTGTACCCAATGTTAGTTTCAGCAAAAAGTACGTATAAACCGTTTCGAATGTTAATACTACCTAAAAGAGAAATGTGTAGTCTACGCAAGCGAAGCTGCGGGCGGTCGCTAGTAATCTATAATTTGACGCAAAAGAATCATTTGCCGTTGGTATATTATATTGGATGGCATTGCATATAAATTTACAATTGCTCATCAGAATGCCAAACCTGAAAACGAAGAATAATAATTATATCCACCCCGATTTTTGTCATAATACCAAATTGATATTCCAATGATAATAATTATATTACAAGTGAAGCATTGCCCACAAATAAGTAGGTGCCTACGAATTAAAAACTAACTTTATGCAATGCACGATGAAGCGCGGCATACGCTCTGTTCGCCTAATGTTTAGTAAAATAGAAAAATAGAGCGATGTAAGTACATTTATTAGTAAATTATATAATTTCAGTTATTTTTGTGTAGGTAAGCACAAACAATTTTTAGTCCTACAGTGGAAAATAGTTTAAGTGTGAAATGTCAAAAAATACTAAATCGTTTCGAGATTACTTCATTTACTAATATAGTTGAAAAATTTCTAACAAATCGTAGTAGGTGCGTTATCTTCATCTACCACGTTAATAAAATTATTATGATATCTGGGGGCACGGCCGTGCCCCCACCAAGTCGAGCGAAAAAGCGTCACGGCCGTACCATCCTTTTCTCGAAGCAATTCAGACCATTTTCGACCCCCTGTAACTTCGTTGTGGATAAAACTAGAAGACTGAAATTTTCAGTAACCATGCAGGCATATTATATAAGCATATTTTCAAATTTCATTCAATTGGAACCAATATTTTTAAGAAATTATAACGGGTCAAATTTCTTCATTTTGTCACTCACTCACTCACCGATCATCAAAATTCTAAGGCACTTCTAGCAGACCTAGAAGCTTCAAATTTGGAATATAAGTAGTGTTTGGTGTATGAATCAAGGAAAAACTAAAAAATCTAGAAAAGACCGCAAAAAAAAAAATTAAGCCCATACAGCCAAGTCTTCAGTTAAATTTTTCAATATTGGCTTTATTCGTAACGATGTTTTATTACGGCAGTTATTATTATATTGCGTGCGAAGCCGCGGGTTTAAGCTAGTCCCATATAAATATAGGCGCATGGTAGTGCCCCTGCCAAATCGAGCAAAAAATGGGTATTCCCGTCATGAAAACACGTGTATTAAATTATTTATTAATGCAAAAAACGTACCTACGTGCGTATTCGTACTTATTACGAGTGCGTAAGGTTGTATAATATATCTTAGAAAAACTATATACATATAGATATACATATATACAATAAGTAGAAGGTACCGAAAAGGAAAAAAATAGAACTGTCTACAAAATACAAAAAGAAATGAGATCCCATCAAAAACAATACTTGACAAAAAAACCAAGTCTCGCAACTCAGTTGTTCTGCGGTAAAAAGTTGTGAGATCCATGTAATACCAAGTCGGTTATTAATTTATTCGGTTATAAATATATTGAGACTTGGCCATCGCACTAAATAATTGAATTTACATGTGTTTTCAGGCGATTGAATTTACACGTGTTTTCAGGCGATGGCCAAGTCTCAATATATTTATAACCGAATAAATTAATAACCGACTTGGTATTACATGGATCTCACAACTTTTTACCGCAGAACAACTGAGTTGCGAGACTTGGTTTTTTTGACAAGTATTGTTTTTGATGGGATGATTCATATTTATATCCCCATATAATATTGACCTTATTTTATTATTGCAGACTTGTTGAATTTTCTATGTAGTAGGTACTACTTTATATCTACAGCATGACAATAAACTTAGGTTGCGCTGAAAATACGATGCATAGTACTTCAAACCATATCAGGATTGTAATTTATAGAATTGATGACAATGGCTAATTATGCTAGCCAAATCTATTAACACATTTGTGATAAATAAAATTTGTACTTGTACAATCAGTATCAATAATTTATTCATCTGTTCAGTCAGAGAACTGTACAGGAGACGAAAGGATGGAATCTCTTCCGCGAGATTCCCGTGAAGAAGACGAGCGGGTCCATGGTCTCAACAGGCTGGGTGGAAATCAGCTTAAAGATATTAAAACTATTAGCCTACATATTGACGTTTGCCGTGGTTCTTGGAACGGCCGTCATTGCTAAAGGCACTCTACTCTTCATCACATCCCAGCTGAAGAAGGATCGACAGATCCATCACTGCAATAGAATAATAGGTATGGTGTACATTTATTATAATATTTTTGGATGTTAGAATTAAGACCTATAATTAATATTAAAGGCCGAATTATTCGTGTCGTAAGTCGTGGCCGTTAAGGCGGAAAAAAGAGGAGTGAAGCTTGTATATAATTTTTATTATTAATTTATCATTTTTTCAAGTTAAATTGAATGAAAATGATTAGCCTAGTTTCTATCGTCTCATCTCTGTTATCTCGGTTCTATCATCTCGTCATTATCATCTCGATTCTATCGTAGCTCTATAATCTCGTCATTATCATCCCGACTCTATCGTGGCTCTATCATCTTGTCTCTATTATCTGATCTCGGTTCTATCATCTCATCTCTGTTATCTCGGCTCTATCATTTCGTCATTAACATCTCGACTCTATCGTGGCTTTATCATCTCATCTCTGTTATCTCTGCTCTATCATCTCGTCATTATTATCTCGACTCTTTCGTAGCTCTATCATCTCGTCATTATTATCTCGATTCTATCGTGGCTCTATTACCTCGTCATTATCATCTCGAATCTATCGTGGCTCTATCATCTTGTCTCTATTATCTGATCTCGGTTCTATCATCTCATGTCTGTTATCTCGGCTCTATGATCTCGTCATTTTCATCTCGACTCTATCGTGGTTCTATTATCTCGTCTCTATTATCTGATCTCGGTTCTATCATCTCATATCTGTTATCTCGGCTCTATCATTTCGTCATTATCATCTCGACTCTATCGTGGCTCTATCGTCTCTTCTTTGTTATCTCTGCTCTATCATCTCGTCATTATTATCTCGACTTTTTCGTAGCTCTATCATCTTCTCATTATCATCTCAACTCTATCGTGGCTCTATCATCTTGTCTCTGTTATCTGATCTAGGTTCTGTCATCTCATCTCTGTTATCTCGGCTCTATCATCTCGACTCTAACGCAGCTCTATCATCTCGTCATTATCATCTCGACTTTATTGTGGCTACATAGATGTGAAGTACAGAAGTTATGTCATTTCTAATTTTGAAACCATTAAAATTGGTATTTAGCCTTGGGTATGTATCAAGAAAGATGTAGGCATATCAGGATTATTGCAAATGTAAGTCTTTAGCAGGTAAAATAGAGGATTACAGTTTGGACTAGGATTCCGTCATTACTGAAGTTAATATGTTGGAAATGCTTATGCCAGAAATTAACTTCTTTTTATGTTTTGCGGCCATGAACCGAACTTTGGCATTTCCGTGCATGAAAGGAATAAAAATAAAAAAAGGAAGTAGGGAAAAGGAAACAAAGCTAAAGAATGCAACTACAATTATGGCAAAAAACTAACTTTGGGTGTAATAAGTATGCAGTAATATGGCATGTGTGACAGCCAAAATATTGCTAATCATTTGTAATCATTCCATTTTAGAGAAGGGTAACTATCATGAATAGATTAAATATTGTTTGTCCAATGAATTTTTTTGTATTGTAGTCTGACAAAAAGAATTTGATCCATTTCAAACCGAAGAAAAGATAATATAAATACAAATACACAATATATTTTGAAATATTATTACTTGTATTGGGATAGTAGTTTATCACCATCGAGAACCTTATAAATTTTATTTATACAGTCAATCTATTCAAATCTATAGCAATTGTGACACTGTTTCAGATTTGTACCTACATAAGTGATGTAAATAACTTTATTTACAATTGTCTTAAAGATTATTTAAATTTTTTAAATGAGGAGGTCATAAACATGTATTTATTAATTTTCAGCATTAGATAAGCAGTTTGTGACTTGGCTACCATTAGAAGAACGCATAGCATGGGTTTGGGCTGCTGTCATAGCGTTTGGGGTGCCTGAGATCGGAACATTTTTTAGATCGGTCAGAATTTGCTTTTTTAAATCATTCGAAAAGCCGACGAAGGGTGAATTTTTCATAGTGAGTAATTACTTGACAATAAGATATTGTTTTTATAAATTTTAGATTTTAAATGCATACATTATGTGTGTTTTAGGCGTTCGTGATTGAGACCCTCCACACAATAGGAATAGCGATATTATTATTCGTGATTTTGCCAGATTTGGACGTAGTGAAAGGCGCTATGCTGATGAACTGCATGTGCTTTATTCCCGGCATTTTAAACTGTTTCTCCCGAGAGCTGCACAAATATAGCGATTATGTCATTCTCTTCGTAGACATTTTAGCCGTGTCGGCGCAAGCTACCGGGTTTGTGCTTTGGCCACTCATGGTCGGAACTGACGCCCTTTGGTATATACCTGTCGCATGCATTCTCATATCTTTGGGCTGGTGGGAGAACTACGTCAACAACGTAGGCGAAAATTCAGCAGGTGATTTCGATTTTTTCATCCCAACAAATACAACCTAACAAACCTAAAGTGCAATATTAAAGACAAAGATGGTGCAAGAGGTTCGAACGATAATACAGACTTTTGCTATGCAGCCCGATTTTACCAATTTTTGTGGGGAAACAGGCGTTACTAATGTGTTGCGATAAAAATAGACCAATCACACTGCTCTTAAGCACGGAGTGGTTAATACTGACTCAATGGGTATTTATCGCCGTTCGCTCGGTAGAAGACATCTGACAACTGTATGGTTAAGGGGATAGTCTTTCAATCCGCGGCCTCGAATTGGCATCGCTATTTCCGTTTCAATCTCTCTTCCCCGACTTCCTGTCCATTCCCCGATTCCTGGGTGACAGAGATGACAAAAACAAATTCCCAATAGTAGCAATAAAATACCCGTCAAAACAGCTTTCGGGTCGTGACTGTTTCCACCCCTAAAATGAGTATGAATTGGAACCAAAATTTGTAAGGTCATTAAGATAGGATGTCCCTAGAGCTATTTTTTAAATTCGCATTAATATCGAATTTATGGCTCATTATTTTCAAAAACAAAAAACCGATGGAAATCATGTTTTTCAGGAATTTATTCTAAAACAACTAAACAAGATGTCAAATTAACAAAAACAAACCAATCTGTGACAGTATTTCTTTTATTACATATATTTTTTGTGTAAATATTGATACAGAAATACAGCGAGGATTAGACACGGGCCGAACCCACTTTTTTGTTTGAAAAGCCAACCCCGTTAAAGAAGAAATGTTAGCGTGCGAACGTATTGTCGGTTTAACTTCTTGTAACGTCTTTGGCTAAAGTACTACTGGTTCATTACTTGCTGCGTAAGTAGACACGTGATTTCGATAAATTATAAGCAAACAATGTATTCAAAAGCGGTACTGCTGTCACAAAACTGCTGTGGTAGTTAGCTGACGTTACAACTAATAAAAGTTATTTTTATTCCAGCTCCTATGCGTTTTCTTTCTGTATTAAAAGATAATCTAAGGAGGTCTCGCTACTACACACAACGTATTCTGTCGCTTTGGAAGATCTGTGTGTTGATTATTTGCGTACTCGTCCAACTCCACATTCAAGATCAAGCAGCGTTGCGTTTCTTCAACTTAAAAGAAATTTTTAATGACAGAAATTATACAGTGTATGAGGTAAGTCGCTAAAAAATATAAGCGCGGATTTCATATTGAATTGGCGTAATGAATCACGTTCATCTCATTTAATAGTGCAACTCAATAGTAGTGTATGAAAACAGCATGGACTTAATGAATATAGTACGGTAGCAGTACAGCAAGTCGGTAGATTTGAAGAAAAATAAGTAGGCACGCTACAATTTTGTTACTCTGTGACTATTCCAATCAAAGTACTTATTTTTAGCTAATGCGCAGTGTAGCCTAAATAACTTGGAAAGAAGTTGCATATTGTTGTGATTGTATATACTTGTATGTTTACTGCTGTATGTCGTGATAGCCCGAACGCAGCGAACCTGTTTCAAATTTATAAAGCCATGTAGCCGTGGTTCGAATCCGGGCGTGCACCAATAAGTTTTTTTTTACTTAAGTACATTAACTATCACTGACTCCGTGCCTCGGAGAGCACGTTAAGCAGTCGGTCCCAGTTGTTGTCAATAGATGGCGGTCGTTATAATCCTCCAACCCGCATTGGAGCAGTGTTAATAGATGGCGGTCATTAAAATTCGCTAACCCGCATTAGAGCAGCGTGGTGGATTTAAGCTCTAAGCCTCCTCATCTTGAGGGATGGCTTAAGCCCCTGCAGTGCAGTTGGGTATAAAAAAGGCTGATGGAATGGAATGGAAATATTTACTGTTCATAATATACTATTTGATATGTTAGTTATTTAATAAACTTAAAGCGATAAATAATATCTCGTGTCCATACAATATTTGTCGCCCATGTGTGACTTATAGTTTCAAATCATGCGTACCTTACATTATAGCGCTTTGTAGAGGACAGTGTGAACATTTCATCGATAAACTACTGGATCTTGCAATATGTACAGTACTAAAAAATTAATATCTTTTGTTTTTTAGGTGCAAAGCATAATAAGACCAGACGGAGTCGTGGATATGATACTGAGAGGTGACGTACTGATTATGCCTGTGCAATGGGACTCGCCGTTATGGGTGGCACTCATACTTGTATTATCTGGTTACGTTTGCTTCAACGGCGCGAAATTCGCTTGCAAAATTCTTATCCAGGCTTTCAGTTTCTCTTTGGCATTGAGTCTTACTGTGCCTCTAACTATAAACTTGCTCATAATATTCAGCGGATTAAGAAACGCCGATGCCTGTGCATTCCATGGTACCATACCGGATTATTTGTTCTTCGACATACCACCAGGTAAGTTAATTTTTATGTTACTTATCAAATGGTACTACATTTTTGCGCACGCCAATCTTGTTTATACTCCAATGGTTTTTCTTCATATTTGAGTATTTCTTTTAAGATTCTAGGCATCAGCCTGTCATCGATACACCTTATCGTAAATCAACCCTTGTAACTTTTCTCATTAACCTGGATGTAGTGGTAATGCCCTTCATAAACTTCGATGAATGTCACAACCACAAGAAATCCTAGTTCAAAGCCATTATATTAATTCTAGTTTGAATATCTAATTGTTGACATGGATATATAACTTTTCCAGTTCACTTCCTGAGGCAATATTTGGGCGCAGAGATGGCATGGGTGTGGCCTCTGTGGCTGTTAGCACAGCTTTGGGTGACAGCGCACACGTGGGCACCACGATGTGAACGCTTGGCAGCAACAGACAAACTCTTCGTGAAGCCCTGGTACAGCGGAGTGCTCGTTGATCATTCCTTACTGCTCAACAGAAGCAAAGATGACCGTCCAGATACTAATTTACAGGTACGTACGTCTCTTACCAAAATGTATGCTGGTCTGATGACTTATCAAAATATTGATAATACTTTGTTTAATATTGCCCTCCATGGTGCAGTGAGCGATCATTCTAGCTACACTACAGTTTTCCAACATGTTTCAAGATATGGGTGTTGGAATACATTACAGTTCCAATCAAACTTTATGGCGGATGTGAACATAGACACAAGTCGCGTCGCAGTAACCAGTTTTAGGTGTAGCGGGACGCAGTGGAGCGAGGGGTATATGACTGTACCTGCGCAAGCACGCTTATAGCGTTGTATTCCGATCCGCCATAAAGTTTGAGGCGAACTATACTACGTAATTATTAAGTTAGGACATTGAATTGGCACTCATTACAGAGAATCTCGGTTTGAGGCCAGGGAAACATTGCTTCTAAATTGATAGAATTAATTATTGTGTTGTGTAAAGAGAAAGAGAGGATACTTTCTTAAAGGATGTAATATTAATGTTATATATATATTTATATTATAATAACGCATAAATCACATATTATCAAACGCAATACGTCAAACTGTGTATTATGTCAGAACGCGAAACGGAAACAGTACGTCTAGAAACACCCTATTTTCAACATTTTATAGAATGCATTGCACATCGTTTCTTAACTTGTTTTATTATTTTTAATTATTTTTGTCAAACATTATTCTATTATACACATATTTTATTCAATAGTATCCGTGTTCAACTGTATTGTACAAATTGTGCGCCGATTTTATTCGCTATACTTACTCACTTAAGGCTTCTACCATAGCTAATTAACAGTCGTTGATTATTTACATGATGATAGAGATTCGGCGTCAAAATAACGTGGAATAAAATTTTACGCTGGATTATAATTAACGCACACAGGGACGATTAGAATGACGTGATTTTTTTTTTTTTTTTTTTTTTAATTTATTCAGGAAACAAAAACAGTCGTATACATGGATTACACATAAAAAAAAATAATAATAAAGTTAGAACATTGTAACGACCAACAAAATGCTTCCAAATATTTATAATCTATTATTGCTACATTCACACAAGAAAACAGAGAAAAGAGAAAATTAAACAAAAACAAATAAATAAAAAAAAAAAATAAATCACTTAATATAACTAAAATTAATAAAAATAACAAACGAAAACAGTGTTAGCAACAACAATATTAATAAAATTTATATAGAATTTTTGATAGCTTTTTTGAAGGAATTGAAAGAGTGATGGTGTAAGTCGATATGCGCAAAATTATTATTATAATTATGACTAATTCTGTGCAGAGGTGCACGCTTTCCTGAGTTTGTCCGAGAAAGTCCTTCATGAAAACAAAACGGTTGTCGACGAGTCCGAACTGGAACTTTAAATTCCACCTTTTCTAAAATGTTCGAACAGTCGATTAAATTATTACATATTTTAAACATGAAGTTAGCTTCTATCATTGTACGACGGTCATACAGATGCTGAAGCGTAAAATCACTTAACATAGTTTCATATTTCTTTTTACAATGGCACCTGTAGGACATAACACGGAGAAACTTTTTTTGTATGGCCTCAATATTGTCAATATATACTTTATAAAAAGGATTCCACACTATGCAACCGTACTCCAGCTGAGACCTGACGAGTGACTTATAAAGATATAAGTATGTATTACTATTCCTAAAATCACAAGCAACTCTAAATACAAAGCCCATCATTCGATATGCTTTATTGATAACGGATTCAACATGTAGATTAAGAATCAACTTAGAGTCCAATAAAATTCCCAAGTCCCTGATTTTATCAACTTTATCTAGTACATTAGCTCCAATACGATAGGGAAAGTTTATTGAATGCTTCTTTCTAGTGAAAGTAACTGATTTACATTTAGTAATACTGAGTTGAAGTTTATTATCACAACAAAAAGAATAAAAACTATCCAAATCGCGCTGGAGAATCATGCAATCATCACTAGAACGAATTATTCTATATATTTTTAAATCGTCGGCATAAAGAAGAAACAGTGACTTATTTATAAATAGATGCAGGTCATTTAAAAACATAACAAAGAGGAACGGACCAAGAATTGACCCCTGTGGCACTCCGGACGAAACATTTAATAACTTAGACTCGCAACCATTCAAGACAACACGCTGCTTTCGATTGTGAACGTACGAGGCGAACCAACGGAGCAGGTCTCCCTTAATGCCGTTATAGTGTAATTTACATAATAGCATCTCATGATCAACTTTATCAAAAGCTTTTTTAAAGTCTGTGTATATTGTATCAACCTGAACACCCGCATCAAGAGCTTCAAACAAGTAATTTGTGTAAAGCACCATATTAGTGTCAGTAGACCGCTTACGAACAAACCCATGCTGTTGAGGCATTATATTATTATGCAATAACGGATACACGGAGTCATGAACCAACTTCTCAAACACCTTGGCCAAAACCGAAAGGATCGAAATTGGTCTATAATTTTCTATATTACGTTTATCCTCGCTTTTATGAATCGGAATAATATTGGCTATTTTCCAATAATCTGGAAATACACCTTCATTTAAGCTCTTATTGAAAATTATAAACAGAGGATAAGCAATTGCATCACTTGTTTTAACAAAAAAGATGGGGTCTATACCATCCGAACCAGCTCCCTTTGTTATATTAATACTGCTGAGTTCCTTACGAATCGCTTTATAGCTGAGAAAAAGTGAGTTAATATGAATATTACTATTAATAGTCTCGATGGGCGGAACCCATGTATCATAATTAAAATGTGAAGGCTCATAAACAGACTGGAAAAATTCTGAAAACAAATTGGCAATGTCCTGCGAATCTGAAGATACTTTATCTTTAAAAAACATATTAGGCGGAAATGAAGATGAGCCACCTTTCTTACCAGTCACATAGCTCCAAAACGATTTTATATTTTGTGTAATTTTCAGTTTCTTGCATATATGTATTGTATCTATTAGAACATGATCTTTTAAATTCACGTCTCAAGGCAGCGTATAATTCATAGTCGGAAAGGTGTCCGAAGCGCTTCCATTTCACCCACTGGTTCTTTTTCTTTTTGAACAGTTTAACTAGTTTACACGTAAACCAAACAGGATACTTAGTAGGTTTATTGAATCTACTTGGAACACAGATCCTTATAACCTCGTAGATTTTTTCATAGAAAGCCTCAACAGCAGAATTCGTCGACAAGGATGAGAGAAGACTGTGCCAATCTATTGCTAACAATTCATTATTTATATTTTCGTAGTTCGCTTCACGATAAATAAAACGCTGCGTTACATTTTTGGGAAGGAAGACATTAGCGTTAGTAAAAATGTTAACAGAAAACGGCGGATGATGCGCATCCACATTAACCAAAGGATCTGTACAAAGCACAGCAGGGGAACACTTAACATTACTCAAACATAAATCTAAAATATTACCATTATTATTTTTTATATTATTATATTGTTTTAAAGAAAGTAGATTTATTGTGTTAGATAAAGAAACTAAAGTATTACTACTGTTGCCCTGAATATTGCTTACAGTATTATTAATCCAGCAGACATCATGTAAATTGTAATCACCAATTATGCATATATCCGAACCCGTATGACTCAGAAACATTTCCTGTAGTAATTCAAAATGATTGATATAAAAATCTGAGTTATATCTAGGTGGTATGTACGTAGCACACAATAACAGATGAGAGTTATTCGCCATATCACTCGAGGACCGACTTAACGGTAAAGATATGACGACCGAATCGAGTTCTCGAGACTCCCATCGCGAGAGACGGGAGGCGCGCAGTTCATTACGCACCGCAACGAGCACACCACCACCATCAGATTTTCCGGTCACTATGCAGTCGCGATCCTTCCGAAATACCACATACCTATCATCCAAAAATTCAGAATTACTTACATAAGGCTGTAGCCAGGTCTCAGTAAAAATAATAACGTCATACTCACAAGCAAGTGTATTCATGTAGACCGAATTTAATTTAGTTTTAATACCTCTGACATTTTGATAATACACACTTAATGTGTGTGTAGGTGGTATATCAACCAAATCCGCAACTGTAAACAGAGCAAAATATAGCTATTTGTGCGCACAACTGACCAACCATCGAAAAAACAAATAAAAAGGACCAAAAAATATAATGATACCTACTAACACTCTCGTTTTCATTTATAATTATAAAGTAAACAAATGGAGAAATATAAAAACTTAAAACTAACATAAACATATTCAAACAGTTTTCCATATAGCGCAATATAATATACAAAAATATATTCCCGTATAACATAAATAAATGATAATATAATATACATAATTTTTTGTGTGTGACAAACCTTATCTTACTCAATAAACAAACAACAAGGTGGCAATTAAAGCAACAATCATGAAATAAATAAGCCAACAAGTTCCCAACGTGTATATAATGATACCTATTAACACTCTCGTTTTTATGTATAATAATAAAGTAAACAAAAGAAATATAAAAATTTAAAACTAACATAATCGTATTTAGACAGTTTCTCACATAACGCAATATAATATACATAAACATATCACTGTATGACATAAATAAATAATAATATAATATAAATAGTATTTTGTGTGTGACAAGCCTCATCTTATCCAACAAACAATCAACATGGAGGCAATTAAAGCAACAGTCATGATATAAATAAACCAACAAGTTCCCAATGTGTACAGGGAAAAAAATGTAACATGTTATAACAATAATAAAAATAGGTATATAAATAATAATAGAACTACGGAACGATTTTTGATAGATCCGCCTTGCTCCTAATCGTGATGATCTTAGACTGGTCATCCTTGCGGGCCAATATAACGGCATTTTTAACCCATACAAATTTATAATTTCTATCGCGACATATATTTCTAGTTTCAAGAAAAAGTAGTTTTTTCTGTAGCGTAATATGTTCATTGATATAAATCTTGCCCTTAAGGCCGGGTAGTTGAATTAGTTCAGCCGACAGGCCGCCTACAACACGGCGCGACGCCGCCAGTGTGTCGTCACGAACGGAACGAGACGTAAGATGCACGACAACATTGCGCGGCCGCGCCGAGCTCGACCGCTCGCCCGAAACCGGTACAGATGCGACGGCTCGCGCTACTCGATGAACGGCGACAACATTTCTTGACAAATCGGGTAGTTTTATGTACTTAGCAATGAGATCAACAATCTGTAATAAATTTTCCCCTTTCTTTTCCTGAATATTTTGTATTTCGATATTACAGGAACGTGCCTGCTGGTCCATGTCATCCAACCGTAATGTCAGCGAATTAATTTGTTTATGTAAATTATCGGTCTGTAATTCAATATCCGTAATACGCTGATCATACTTCTGAACGGATTTGGCTACATCACTCAATTTGGTCTCAAAAGACGCCATACATACGTTTAGTTGAACCATGAACATTTCTTTCATTTCATGGAACTTTTCATCAAAGTAAGTTTTAAGTTGGGAGTTCAGACCAGTCATTTCAGTCTCGGAGGCGTCCGATTCGGCCAGAAGCGGAGTGGGCAAGGGTGAGGGTGAGCCCTTCTTCTTCGTCTTTTTTTTAGATGCATTATCAAAAATATGATTGTCTGCGATCTCCCTTTTACACTCCGAACACTTCCAACGCCTTTTCAGATGTTCATTCATGAGCCTGAATGTGGATTCAGGCACAGAAGCACACATAAAATGGAGAACCCTTCTACACTTTAAACACTTTAGGTACTCGCTGTCAAAAATTTCACGTTCACAACAATTACAAATTAAACTCGACATTATGCCAACCTGCTTCTACTGAAAGATATTTACAAATTAATTTTAATGTAGCGACGTCTACGCACATTGACTGCGCGCACGTGAATGATGTGATGGGAGAGTAACAATCACACATACGTGGATGTGTAATCTTCGTTATTTTTGTGGTCTTTGTATCACGCGGCTGCTGTATCTAGACATGTAAATAATCTAAGCTCAAAATCGTAAATTTACCCGCACGTACCTCGTGCCCTCATACGTTTTGTACAAATATCCGATGGTACGAAGACTGAAATAACCCCACGTCTATCTAAGCCCGTGGCAGCGGTAGGTAGGTAGGTACCTACTGATTCTCGTGGACTAACGCGCAACATTAATTTTTTTTTGTATCTACTTTAATAATTTAAAGATAAAATATTTTACACGGACGTTTTTGGTAATATAATTTGGAAAATATGTTTGTTTTTTATTATATTATAAAATATTACTTCTTTCTTGAGAAATATGCAAAAATATAAAAAATTGGCTCGTCTTCATTATCCTGTTTTTGTTATAAAATGTTTACACCTAATTGTATTTTTTTTTCTGTAATATTCTAGTTTAGACACCAGATTTTAAACATATTTCTTTTTTACGACAAAGCATAAATTTCAGCGTGAAACTTAATCAAAAATGAGGTAATGCCTGGGGTAGGCGTCTTACCATTTTCCATTGCAAAAATAACAAATTGTAATCACTAAAATTCTTGATTTAATTTTTTATGACATTGTTTTTCATGGCAGGATACAAAAGATGGAGACGACAATTCCATTCACTCTGGTAATGCAAAATATCAGAACGTTGAATATTCAGATACTGTCTCGAGGTATTTATTTGATTATTTTAATTAATTTAATAATTAAAATAGTAATAGATACTCTGGCTTCATGTATTAATATCAATCATACGATAAAATTGAAATAACTTTTACCATTATAGAATATATGTTTGCGCGACTATGTGGCATGAAACTAAAGACGAAATGATAGAATTTTTAAAATCTATTTTCCGATTGGATGAAGACCAAAGCGCTCGACGCGTCGCTCAAAAATATTTGGGCATCGTGGATCCCGACTACTACGAGCTGGAAAGTAAGTAATGAATATTATATTATGATACAAGTACGGTAAGCTGGATATTATAGTCGAGGTGTTTATAGGCACGAGACGAAGCCGATGCTTATAATAAACCTCGACTATAATAGCCAGCTTATTGAGTACGAGTATCATACGACGTTTTTCAACACATTTGCGATTGAAATAATACTTCAAACGTAATAATGGCGCGAGCGGGTTGCTTTTCGCGGTTTACGCATGCGTTACAAACAGAATGCTCGTTTGTGATTGGTGTAAAGTAAAAAGGCTTAGTACTGTAAAATACAACATTACGGTACAAGTTTCGATATCATAAAGACCGTATTAATAACAAATGTATTGAAAAATATATTAATATATGACATAACTTATCTACTTTTGTGATTTTAAAGAATCACAGATATAAGATTAATGAAAAGATATGCCACAGCTGTATGACAACTGCTAATTGCTTTGTCACCAGTTTTCAATTTGCCTTATATTATGTAGCAATAAGTACAGCAATCATGTATACATAAAATTTTCACTCTGACCAATGTTAGTGCGTGTTGGCCGCCGGTGATATTGCTCACACATGAAAAACAACATTTTTTGGCCCAACCACATACTCCGTGTTCGTCAGTGACATATTGGGCTGAGATTACTCATAATCGACATGTCGATACAATTTATTTATTTTAGACTTTTAATTTGGACTGATTGATTGGCCGAGCGGTTAGAGACTCCAACTGCGGAGCTGAGGGCCGTGGGTTCGATTCTCGCCTAGGCCAAATATTTGTGTGCATGAACATATTTATTCATTCCGTGTCTGGATGTAAAAATATCTATATAATGTAGATTATATTATGAAAAAGAATGTTTAAGTATATATACCAGTTGTCTAGTACCCCATAATACAAGCATAATATTTGCTTATATAGGGATTAGATGACTCTGTGTGGGATGTACCAGATATTATTATTATTTCAATTTTTATTCCATATTAGTTATTGTAAGTACTTGATTCTATATGTGTTCCGTTTTTTCCTATTGAAAAATGGAACATTACAAAACAGCATTTATTTTAGTGCCGAATAGCAGACGTTTGTAGGTACCTACCTGTGATTGCGTTTCCTCCTTGAATTATAATTTCGTTTCTATTAATTCATGGCACAATAATTCATATCCAAATTGTTATTTTTATTTGAATTTATTAATAAAATTGAATTTTCCTAATGTACGGTACTACAGTACCGAATTCTTGAACACATTACATAAAATATTTTTTATATCCAACAATATATTCCTTCACAGCCAATATATTCATGGATGACGCTTTTGAAGTGTCAGACCACAGTACCGAGGACTCGCAAGTGAACCGTTTCGTGAAGGTTTTAGTCGAAACAATAGACGAGGCCGCATCAGAAGTTCACCTGACCAATGTAAGATTAAGACCTCCGAAGAAGTATCCGACTCCATATGGCGGTAAACTCGTATGGACTTTACCCGGGAAAACGAAATTGAACTGCCATCTGAAAGACAAATCTAAAATACGACATAGAAAACGCTGGTCGCAGGTAACTAGTTAGAATCATTATCTATTTTACATAGTCATAAAATTATGGATCTATTATAATTTCTGTGATTTTTTTAATAAAAACGATACAATAACTTTATAAATACAAACCGTAATTTAGGATTCTGAGATTAATGAAGACTGGCAGCATTATACAATAATAATTTAAAAAATGAATTACAAGTAGTAATGGTTGAAGATAATTACTGCATAACTTAGTAGTGTAATGCAGGAGGGTTGATTTCGCGCTTTCTTGTGGTCAATTATTGTCTATTGCACCAATAGAAACTGCGGAAAAATTCACCGTGCGCTGCGTCGCTACTGCAGGGAAGGCGAAAGTTATGTGGTATATTTTTACTATCGAATCGAAATATTTGCTGCTTCACTGTTTAATTAAATAATTTAATTTTTTTTAGGTTATGTATATGTACTATTTACTGGGTCATCGGCTTATGGACCTGCCAGTAACTGTGAACCGAAAAGAAGTTATTGCTGAGAACACCTATTTGCTTGCGCTAGACGGCGACATAGATTTCCAGCCGTCTGCGGTCACGTTACTTATTGACCTTATGAAGAAAAATACAAATCTGGGAGCTGCTTGTGGAAGGATCCATCCAGTTGGTTCAGGTATCTATAATTTGTTCAATTCTGTCTGGACCACAACAAAATTTACATTATAATATTTTAGAGTTTTTATTTCAGTTAAAATATCGCTAATTGGATTTTTATTTGTCATCGTGTGCCAAAATATTTTATATTTCTTGTCAATTATGAGTGATCTGGAGTACAGACAATTCTGTTTAGAATTAAGATACACCTTTATATAAACTACGTACTAGTATTATGTCAATAAAATAAATGAAATGAACAATGGTTTACTCAAAATATATCATTACCCTAAAAAAATAAATGTTTGACACATTTGCCATTTGATCATTCATCGAAAATTCGCTATCTATGTGTAGGCTCTTGACTGTTTGTGATGATATATTGAACATAGTGTTAGAATTTATTAAACATATAATATCTTGAGAGGTATGTTTATACTTATTGAGAGTTCAAATTATAAAAATTCAGTAGTAATAATGATTGTCAAAACTTCGCCGATTTCAGCTAATTTTAAGCTCAGAGTTAATAGGAAATTATGATAGAGTAATATAAGGTCTTGCCCTATGAAGTTGCCGTTCTTCCGTACTGGCCATTTCTAACAAAAAAAAAAAAAAATTTTTGATTGGCTGTGAATTCTAAATTGAAATTAATTTTGTTTTAAAAACAAGACATTCTTTTTACAAAGTCAGTCTTTTGTTTATTGATTAGCATTGTGTTTTCATTACATTTGAACATACAAAAATACTTTAACTTATTTCATACGAAACGGCAACTTCATAGGTTAAGACCTAATTATATAAACATATTGGATATATTGATTCCTAAGAAACATCGTATGTGTAAATATAGATCAAAAATATATCGATTTTTTAAAAATATTTATTTTTTTCAAAAAAAGTATTTGTTGAAGGGTGTCTAAATGCTTTCAATGAAATAAAGTTAATAAAACGCAATTGTAATAAGCATGTCAGAATGTTTACACATTTCTTGTTTGCGACATTTTTGTTAAGACATTTTCGTCAACAATTACAAGTTGCTTATAGTAAACAAAAGAAATATGTAAATGCAATATTATATCGCTCACTAGATTTGTAGTGTTTAGGTCGTCTTTATATTCTCTTCATCATTAGGAGTACGGTTTCTGAAGTATTTCTAAAGAAGTATGTAATTTTTTCATCTTGCCGACCGTTTGTCGCGCGATTCATCTCGAGATCCAATTACTGTATGTATATGGGATTCAAAAGTTTGACGCCGATCAATTCCCCACGCATAGCTAAGGCGTGGTCTCCCAATTCCGGACAATCTATCTTCACTTCACTTCATCAGCCCATTCTTACCCCACTGCAGGGCTCAGGCTGAGGGGGGGCTTGGAGCTTAAATTCACCGCGCTGCTCCACTGCGGGTTGGGGATGAACAATCTATACTTACGTGTAATAAAATCAAATGTCGTCGTCTTTAAAAATAGAATTAAATTAAATATTTCTATAATTTCAAAATATCGGTAACGAAATATTGTCCATTTGCGTGTCATCGTGGCCTGTACTATGGATCATTAAACGATATATTTTTAAATTCCCGCTAAACAAAAAGAGATCGATTAGATATTTACAGTACCAAAATAAGTTAGTGAGATTCGGTTCCTTAACACTATTTATCTCGATTAGTTGTTTTCTTGCTCCTTTGTAAATAATATATTTATATTATATAAAATTTCAGGATTCATGGCGTGGTACCAGAAATTCGAGTACGCCATCGGACACTGGCTCCAGAAGGCGACCGAACACATGATCGGCTGCGTACTTTGCAGCCCCGGATGCTTTTCCCTGTTCCGTGGAAAGGCTTTGATGGACGACAACGTCATGAAGAAATACACGCTAACATCTAACGAAGCTAGGCATTACGTACAATATGATCAAGGTAACCAATCGATTGTAACGAAGTATTGTTTTCCATTCATCATTTAATAAATGTATTTATAAAATCAATCAAAGTGTGTGCTGGCGAGCCTTGGGAGAGGCCTGTATCCTGCAGTGGAGAGACACGGGCTGATGATGATGATTTATAAAATCTACAAGAGTCTGTAATTCACTTCGCTCTAAGTTTCATGTGATAGAATAAATGTGTTGTGTATCATAATTAAAGAAGGTGGATTTCAAATTATGTTCCAATAGTGTCAAGAATTTTGATAAACCGAAGATTGCCGAAATAAAAAATATGCACACATATTGACGACTGCTTAGCCTAGTGGGTAGCGACCCTGCCTACGAAGCTGAAGGTCCCGGGTTCGAATCTCAGGTCGGGTCAGTATTTATATGATGAATATGGAAACTGGTACTGGGTCTTTGTTGTTATATGTATGTGGTGTCTTCGCTTGGCACCCAAAACACAAGCTAATACTTAGTTTGAGGCCTAGATGTTGTTGTGATGTATACGTTATTATTATTGTTATTATATCTTTTGAAGTAAAATAATTTGTCTTGTAAAATATTATCAAAACGATCCTTTATTCTCGTACATACGTTGGCCCATCGAATAGTTCCCGGTAATGGTATAAAAACACAGAAATTACAATAAGAAATATTATACTTTCTATGAAATCTCCTTCAATTTTACACTTCACTTCACTTCATCAGCCCATTTTTACCCCACTGCAGAGGCTTAGGCCTCCCCTGGGTTGAAGGGGGGCTTGGAGCTTAAATCCACCACGCTGTTCCACTACGGGTTGAGGATTGTAACGACCGGCATCTATTGACAGCGTCCGGGACCGACTGCTTAATGTGCTCTCCGAGGTACCGAGTCTGGGATAGTTATGTACTTAAGTCAGAAAAACTCATTGGTACACGCCCGGGTTCGAACCATGGCCCTATGGCCTTATAAATTTGAGACAGGTTCGTTGCGCGTCAGGCTATCACGCCACGCGACAATTTTACACAGGGCGCATTAATTAATACGAAGTATCTTATTACTCACGATAAAATGGAGATGGTATACTTATGCCTTTGGCATAAGAGATTGTGGGTTTGTTTATATGTGTATGTCTGTTACCATTTTCCTCAGACAATATTGGACTTATTTCCATTAGGTTTTTTATATTACTGAAATATGATATCTAAGTCATGCAGAAAACTCCATTCAGAGCGAGTACTTATACATGTCTTACGATAACAGATCACCAGAGAGCGCTGCAGTAGATGTGTTTCTCTAAAACGGCTGGATGGGCAGACTTTGATGGGTTTATTTTAATAACATAGGGAATTGCAGCAAGTTAACAAGTATGAAGTTAATTATCGCTCGCGATAATGCGAAAAATCTATTTTAAGGTTAGGTTGGTAAAGCGCGAACTTAAAAACATTTATGTGTGACTCATTCATTGGCCGAGTGGTTAGAGACCCTAACTGCGGAGCCAAGGGTAGCGGGTTCGATTCCCGCCCAGGACAAATATGTCTATTTGTTCCATGTCTGGGTGTAAAAGTATCTATATATTTAAATATTATTTAAAAAATGAATATTTAAGTATGTATATCAGCTGTCTAGTACCCCATAATACAAACATAATACTTGCATACTTTGAGACTAGATGACGCTGTGTGGGATGTATCAGATATTATTATTATTATTATTTATTTTAGCTAAATGTGTTAACTCTGTTACTTAAATTTATACAGGCGAAGACCGTTGGCTGTGCACTTTACTGCTTCAACGTGGCTACCGAGTCGAGTATTCTGCAGCTTCAGACGCGTATACCCACTGCCCGGAGCATTTCGATGAATTCTTCAACCAGCGCCGTCGATGGGTGCCATCGACGACTGCCAATATTTTCGATTTGCTTTCTAATGCGAAACGGACTATCAAAATCAACGATAACATCTCCACACTTTATATAATGTATCAGGTTAGTGTTCGCTTACTTTAGTCACTTTACTGAATGTAACAAATTATCGTATAATTAAAGTTAATATTTTTATTTTTAAGGACGTACGCACATTAAATTTGCGATCAGTTTGTAAATTTATTTTTTGCCACCTTGAAAATTGTTTGAAAATACATCATTTAAAATTTAAAACAATACATATGGTTTCGTACGTTTTTGTGTTATTTCAAACCCTATAGAAAAGCAATTGGAAGGGAAACCAGGATTCAAATGAAATAAATCATTTTGTAACTCTGATAATATATGCTCTAATGTACTAAATTAATACAAAATAACCTCCCGTGTATGCTGACGATCAAGTAAACTAGAAACTTTTGTGGTGGTCACACGCATTCTTGAACAGTGTCTTTCCTGATCTGTAATAAGGTCTGCCGAGGTGGCTGGCGATTCCATACAGCATGCTCAAGGGCATCCCAGACGTGCTCAATCATTTTTAAGTCGGGCGAGCTGGCAGGCTAATCCGATTGTGAGGAAGACCAGCGTTCACTAGTCGAACAACAACAACGATAGTTAAGCGCTTTAGATACATTTCTGAATGTCTTGTTTAACAGTAGGATGGAGTAGGTGATTAAAAGCGTAGAGGTTTTGGTTTTATAAGAGAGTGCTGAATCTCTTACGTGGCAACTATTATATTAATTTTTGGCGCCGTGACTTGTCGACAAAAGTGAATTATTGGCCGTAATTTGTTGTGATCAATAACATCAATAACGGCGTTTTGTAAAATTGGCCGTTATAGAGCTTTTGGTAAGGGAACAGAGGTGTTCTAGCTCCCATCAGTGTTCCACTCCACTATGAGGTCGACTTACCCGCTTCCTGAACAATTCCGGTAGCAGTTCTTTGTTTTTTTGATCTTCCAGACTTTCTCGAAACACCAAGACGTCGCTCGGTTATCTGTATTTGTACCGTTCCGTGTTTCGTCAACGAAAAGACAAGGCTTCTAGTTCTCTTCTTCTCTGTGACGCTTCCTGACCCATTTAGATCTGCGTTGCTGTCCTTGCCGATTGTTTAATGGCGCTCGTCAACATCTCCTTGCTCGTAATCCAAACTGTTGTAAGCAATTTTGAACGGTTTGAGTGCTGGTTTCAAATCCGGTGACATTTTAAATACGGTCCGATCTCTGATCTTATTTTATTGGCATGTAGCGCTTGTGTACGGCAATTAAAACGGGTTAGGCGGCCACTTCAAAGTAAGTCAGTTAAGATACCGGTGCTTTGATATCTCTTTAACGCTGCACGCTGCAACGATGCAGCTTTGAAATACTGCGACTCTGCGAGGTATTTTTTTCACTGAATAATCTTCTTCGTCCAAAATTTCATTTGCTAAGAAATTTTCATGAACTCGCAGTGGAATTTTTAAAATGCAGTATTTTTAGTGTTGTTGACTAAAATGTCTGGCAGAAACAAGAATAAAAGTCATTAAGTATTGCCTCTTTATATATAGTATAATACAGAAGAATAATCTAATTCCGAATGACGTATTTTTAAACATGAAACAAATAGCTTCAAGATTTTTTAAATAATATTTCAAAGAATCAAAAAATACACCGAATAATCAAACTGATAGTAAACTTTTTTTAATGTGTGTATATTGAAAAACACCCAAAACAGGGTTTCTTCAGTATTCACCCATGTTTTCAAATTTGAGATCAACTGGTACTAGAACATAAAAGACAATTTGTACTACCTACACACAAAACATTATTTGATGACTCTAAAGTACTAAAAGACTGTAAATGACGACCGCTTAGCCTAGTGGGTAGCGACCCTGCCTACGAAGTTAGAGGTCCCGGGTTCAAATCCCAGATCGGGTCAGTATTTATATGATGAATATTGATACTGGTACCGGGTCATGGTTGTTATATATAAGTGGTGTTTTCGCTTGGTACTCGAAACACAAGCTTATGCTTAGTTTGGGGAGTAGTTGTTTTTGTTATGTATACGTAATTGTTATTAAATTTCATTTCTTGAAAATGAGAGATCTCCTAAGATGTTTCACTTCTGTCAAAGACCTCACAACCCATTTGTATGTATTCCAACTCTGACAACCATATAGAATCGGAATTGCTTGATTATGTATGTCAGCTAGTTGTGACTGATATTATAACCTGCCTCCACAACACTGGTGATTTTTTTAAATATTTATTATGTGATAGTAACTATTCATAACATTTAGAATAGTTTTAAAATAACTTGTATAATAAATATATTTATTTCCTTTTAAGTATGTACCTATGTCATTTGCATGTACCTATGTACATATATTCATCAACATCAACTAGATGGCGCTGTGGGGTATGTCCGAGCTATTATTATTATTTCCATTAAATTGCTGACTGTTCATAGCTAATGTACTTACATAAAAACACTAATCTCCCTTAGCATACATTTAGGGCACGCTGTAATGACACAGACGTAAAATTATTTGACAAATCCGGAGAAGAAGATGTGACCTCATATAAGCCTTAACTTTTAGTAATTGAAGATATATTTATTTATATAAAAATTAGTTTCTGTTGTGTATTTTAATTGCTTAGAGCATTTTTTTGTTTAATAATAATAATAATAACGTATACATGAACAACAACTTCTAGGCTCCAAACTAAGCATTAGCTTGTGTTTTTGGGTACCAAGCGAAGACACCACATACATATAACAACCAAGACCCGGTACCAGTATCAAGATTCATGATATAAATACTGACCCGACCTGGGATTCGAACCCGGGACCCCAGCGTCGTAGGCAGGGTCGCTACCCACTAGGCCAAGCGGTCGTCGTTTACTCATACTATGTTAATTGAACACCGGTACAGATATTACTCTTAGCATCTACCCTTCCTGTAACTTCAAAACATTAAAGTGAACATCCTGTATGTTCTACATCCTAAAGTGGTATCTTTATTTTGAGACTGCTATCCAAGTAGTGGGTGGTTACTGGTCACCTAGACTCTGTCATAAATATATATGTGACTGTTTATATATGTAGAAGAATCCATGTTTTCCATGTCTCCATGAATCCATGTCTGATGTTTTTATTTTGTATTTAGATATTGCTAATGATTGGCATGGTCTTTGGTCCGGGCACGATATTTTTGATGTTGGTAGGAGCTCTGAACACTATCACTGGCATGAGTAATATGCAGGCATTGTTTTTGAACTTGGTACCGATCAGCATTTTTATCATAATATGCTTGACTTGCAAGGCTGAAACACAGGTAACGATATTTTGTTAACTTATGACCATATTTCTATTGTTATTTCATCTTAAGTATTCTTATTTAAATTCACTATTTTATTCAATATATTTACATTTCAAGCTCTATGTATTCCATAATTTTTAAAACAATTTTACTAACCCCACTTTGGGACCTAAAGATTGTTTTTAAAATAGAATAATAGATTTATTTAAATGTGAACTTCAATATAAACCAATAGGATTATTTAAATAATTTATTGGTTTTTTAAATCTAGCATCTAGGATATTTATTTCTTGTACTATATTTATTTTTAAATAGATTTATTTAAAGTAAATTTATTTTTTGTACTATGTACTACTAAACTTTAATTGATGATTGCATGATATTTTTCGATTTCTATTTATAATTTTATTATTGTCATTTTTTAAATTAAAAATTTTGTGCTTTTAATTACTGAGTACCTCTTTAAAATTTTCAGAATTTTAGAAAAAAAAATATAAATTATAATTTAATAACAGTTTAATTTAAAATAACTGTTTAATCGTAAATAAAATTATTTATATAGATACTGCGTTACTAAAGGTATACCGCATGACGTTGGGCTTCACAGTGGTAGCCGCGCGATGTGGTAGAGGTTAATAGGCGACCATTAAACAGCGTGTAATTATTCCTCTCGCACTGCGTGGCTACAGTAAGGAAGGTTAACGTTATGCGGTATACCTTTAGTAAGTTATTAAGTTAATAAGATTTGTATTATTTGTTTGCAGCTGTTCGTCGCCAACGTAATAACATGTTTTTACGCCATGTTAATGATGATCGTGATAGTGGGTATTGTGATGCAAATAGTAGAAGACGGTTGGCTCGCCCCGTCTAGTATATTTACAGTGGCGACATTTTCTATGTTCTTCATAACAGCAGCGTTGCATCCACAAGAGATTAGTTGTTTGGTGTGCATAGTTGTGTATTACATAACTATCCCTAGTATGTACATGTTGCTTATTATATACTCGGTATGCAACTTAAATAACGTCTCTTGGGGTACAAGAGAGGTTGCCCAGAAGAAAACGGCTAAGGTACGTTGTTGTTTAAAATTAAGTGATCGTTCAGAATTTGATAAATAAGTACTGAATATACATTATACACGATGTTTATTTTACTGTGGGACTATTTTGATACAGACATTAGGGTGTTTAATATACATAAAATATACACTCATAAAACGAAAATTCTTCATGATTTCGATAAAATGTTATTTTTTGGTTATTAGTGTCCGCTCGTAAGGCGACCTAGTAAATGGGTCAACGGCCACCATCGATCTAGTTTTTCATCGACACTGACCGATAAGACACGTGTTATGTGCTGTGGTTGTGTTACCCTTAATATACGTTCGAAACAAAGACGACCGGTCGACATCAGACAGTGCCAAATTTTAAATACTAATAAAACACATAAATCTGTAAAAACTGATTTTAGTAGGTACTATTCGCAGGCAAACACCTGAAAATGTTTAATTTGTCCATGACAGGTTTCTTTACCTGGTATGGCTCTACACAAAAATGTGTCTATGAAAAAAAATAATTACGATTTTTAGTTTCAGTTATGTTGTGTAAACCAAAAATCTATCTATGTTATATGTGTTAAATTATTTCTAACAAGGAATAATTCAATAACTATTAATTTGCTCAACCAAGGTTAATATTCTTATGATTTTATGAAATAGAATCTCAATAGTAATTAATTTGACAATAAACATTACCTATACCAATAACCGAAAACAGACTGGTGTTGTTTATCAAATCTACAAACAAACTGTTTATAGATTTTATAAATATTACTAAATTTATTGGATTTCGTTACAGGAAATAGAAAACGAGAAAAAGGAAATGGAGGAGGCCAAAAATAAAATGTCGAAGCAAACCTTAACGAAATGGCTGGGCAAATCGGACGAAACGAGCGGCACGATGGAATTCAGTATAGCGGGCCTGTTCCGGTGCATGTGTTGCACCAATCCTAAAGACCACAAAGAAGATCTACACTTACTGCAGATCGCCAACTCGCTTGAAAAGCTCGAAAAGAAAATAAACGCAATGTTTGTACCTTTTGTCATACAGCTAGCTAGCTCCGTCCGCGTGGACACACATAACGCGGATAATACCATTTTACGTAGTTCTTACAGACACCATTCAGAATGTGCAAAAGAATGACAGAATTTGACTATCAGTTATTGTATAAAGTCCTAAATTATATTCTCTATTCAAAATCTACACTTTTTTCCATTCCACCAGCCCATTTATGATGAGGGGGTTTGGAGCTTAATCCACCACGCTACTCCAATGCGGGCTGGTGGATTTTAACGACTGCCATCTGTTGATTACACCCAGGACCGACGGCTTAACGTGCTCTCTGAGGCACGGAGTCAGTGATAGTTATGTACTTGAGTCAGAAAAACTCATTGGTACACGCCCGGATGCGAAACACGGTCGCACGGCCTTGTAAACTTCGAACAGGTTCGCTGCGCTCGGGCTATCATGATATCAAAATCTACATGTCTGCGGTGAATTGAGGTTAATATTATAGAAATTAATCAACCACATTTCGATCTTGATGTGTGAAACTTTTTAAAACCGACTGTGGGCGATATACTTTTGAATAAAACCTGATATATCGTGTATTTCATCTTTTGGCGCATCGTGTTCGTATTTCCGAAGTCGTATTCTACGATAAAATACTTGTTTTGATGGTATAAGAAATCTGCACAAAGAATAAGATATAAGTGGAATCAACCAGTTGAGTGAAAGGCGGGCTCGCGCAATTAGAGTTCTGTGCCAGCACTACATTTACAAACAGTTGGTAAACCATATTCAACATTATTTAAACATTTTAAAATATATTTTTCTAAATAGTTTTATTTTAGTAACTATCAAACTGATAGGAAAACACACATTTTTGGTTAAATATCTAATACACCTGTTAATATAAAATTTTTAGCTTTAGAAACATAGAAGATAAAGGTGACATGAAGGTGACATTTTTTCGAACATTTTGAAGTTCATAATTAATTGAGACTACCAAAAATTTAAAAACTTTTTTTAACATTGCATTCCTTCAAATCATCCTTTGCACATACAAAATCAAATCTTTTTTTAGTAAGCCCAATTCACCCATGTTTAAATGTAACAAAGTCCAAGTGACCGTTTTTGCTTTTGAAGTTTGCAACCCTGAAAACGGTAAAAATTTGATATTTTCAGGCATCAACTAACATTTTAGATGTCCCAAATCAAGTAAATTACATATTAAGTATATTTTTTTACTTAATTTTCCCTTATTTGACATATAGGCAACCTGAGCAAGAAAACCCCGAGCCTCCACGTCGTCGCTCGTCCCTGGGCATGAGGGCGGAGCCACTCGGCGTAGTGCACGAGTACGCGGAGAGCGAAGTTTCTTCTGACATTCCGCGGGTAAGTTATTAACACCCAAGCTATTCCTTAGTAAACAATAAATAAACTACGGCGTCGCTATCAGTTTTGGGTGGTAAAAATGGGCGGAGCTAATGACGCGTCGCTCGTTACGTAGTGCTGGAGTATAAAAAATAGGAATGATAGGAAAAATAGATCCTATTCATAGGAATAGGATCTATTTTTGCGAGACATAAAAACACAGCTCACCATTATTTATTAGGATACAAACCACAATTATAGATATCACAATAAATTTAATTTCATTCAACTGGCATATGAAATGTAAAAAGTAACTTCTTTCGTTCACTACTGAATTTCACGATTATGCTTTCCAAATTTACATTCAACTAGATAGAATAGACGTATTTTAGCAGGCGAATGTTAATAAGAACATAATACAAAACTGTACTTAGTGTTTTGTTAGTTTGTTTGTATACCCGCATTTGTTCTTGGATATTAGTGAACAGATTTTTATGAAACTTTTTCAAAAGCTATGTGACGCGATTAGAGCATTTAAACTTCGGGCATTGTTCGTATAGTACAAAGGTTCTAGTGTTCACCACAATCAGATAAGTTTATGGCATTGCACCGTGAACCGTTTTGAGATCCATGAATTGCAATGACAATCAGTTTGGTTTCATCATTTGGTTCAATCTTGGAATTTCTTGATTGCTCTGAAATCGAGGTTGATAGCGTCGCGATGGTTAATAATAGCTACCAAGGGAGCAATAGTGGACCCCATATATGCTCAAAATCGTATCCGCGACAAATTCAGAGTGATCAAAGGGTACTTTGGTTTAGTGATTATTATAATAAATTAATAATTAATAAAGAAATAAAATTAATAATAATAGGTAATAAAAGAATAATAATAATACGACTATTAATATAGACAGTATGTACAAATTAAATTTTTCGATTGATTATGGACAAAATGTTTGCACGAAGCACACAAATCAGACTCGCACTTACTCCAGTATAATACACTATTATCGGTCCACCGAAAAAAAAACATACTGGGAAGTTATTTCATTTGCAACTAATTTGATAATGAATTTCGCAGGAAGACAGGGATGAATTAATCAATCCATATTGGATTGAAGATCCTAACCTTCAAAAAGGGGAAGTCGACTTCTTGACGACGGCTGAAATTGAGTTCTGGAAAGATATGATTGACACTTACCTGCGCCCGATCGATGAAAACAAAGAAGAAAAAGTACGTATATACCTATGTATTTTTTTATACATATTCGTTCCCCTATCATATAATTTGTCTTAAGAAAATTAAAAAAAAATCGAAATTCCTATTTTTATGGATAAGATTAAAATTTTGAAACAAAACATAGTATAGCTTGATGTGTTTGTTTTCTCTGTTTAAATACATACTAAATAACACGGATTTTTTGTGATGGCAATTCACATGAAACCTCATTACATTACATACAAAATGTTTTTAATTTCACAGGCACAATTCTATATAGTATAAAATTATTTTATTCTAGGAAAGAATCAAAGCAGAGTTGAAAAATCTTCGTGATAAGATGGTGTTTGCATTCGTGATGTTGAACGCGCTCTTCGTACTAGTCATATTTTTGTTACAACTAAACCAAGATCAGTTACATTTCCGCTGGCCACTAGGGCAACAGGTGGAAATTTGGTATGACGATGAGTCCAATGTGGTTAGTATTTAGGTTTATTTAGATTTAAAAATTGAACAATATCGTGTGCTTGAACACGATAATTTTACTTATTACTTTTTTTAAAACATCAATTTAAATTATTATCCCATTTTAAAAAACCACCTAGCTGAGAAATATGTATCTGAATAGAGTATCAGCATCCTTTACCATGAAATCAGCATTTTTAGTTTGTAGAGAGTTGGAATGAATCATTGCTCTACATGCTGCATATCACAGAGCGTATTTCAACTGTAACGTGTTAGCAAATAATTGAGATTGCCGTTTATAATTACTAATTTTACAATATAGCAACTATAAACATGAACACAAATAATTTTTACGAAAATGTCATTTGATTTAAGCAAATGTTTAACTTAACATGATCACTGTTTACTTACACTACATGTTATTTTGAATATTTTTTAAAGTTGGTGGTGAAAACCCATACAATGTTTCTAAAAATGGTTGAAATAATATATTGTTTAATTAATTGGTAATAAATACTCTATACTATGAACTAGGTACACTTACATCGGGATTACCTTATGCTGGAGCCTATCGGATCCTTGTTCTTGGTGGTGTTCGGATTGGTGATGAGCATCCAGTTCACGGCCATGTTGTTCCATAGGCTGGGCACACTCACGCACTTGCTATCCACAGTACACCTCAACTGGTATTGTACTAAAAAGGTCAGTATTTCCTTTTTTTTTTCTCTAGTGAGCCTATCGCGACCATTTTAGCGGTTTTTTTATTTATTTATTGTATATACATTTACAAAAGAAACAAAAACAGTATAACATAAACTTTATATAGTTTTTCCGTATACCGTTCTTCATACGTTGATTATTTTGCCTTTTCTTCCACCTGTTGTCGCGGTGTGTATACCTACCTACGTCTGTGTGAGTGAGCGGTCTAACTTGTTTACAAGTTAATGAAATGTGATATCCATATGTACAGTATGTTCTTTTATTTATTAATTATTGTTAAGTGTTAATATTATGTTAATGTAAATATTCCATCGATATGTGAAATTTGTACTACAGTGCTTATTTACTGGATATTTATATGGTTATTGCTTGATATCTATACGCGTATTATTTTGGTTTGTATGGCTATTTGTCTCATAGTTAGCCACTAGCGATCGACTTATAAAATTAGTTAAACTTCAACATAAATCTAAAACAATAACAATATTTGTACGGCGCACTAGGTCTTACACTCATAGATATTTATCATAACGTATAGATTGATTCTCACTATAGCTGGGTCTGGGGCAAATTAAGGCTATGCGGTTTATTTGAAAGGTCAGGCCGTCATTATGTAATAATATGTCAATGCTAATAGTAGAACCATTGTAAGGAAAAGACTTTTGACATTTCTTTTTAGTGATGAGGGGCCTACAATTAGAATGAAATCTTTATCGATTCTGATTCTGGTTATAACGTAATGGAATAGTGAAAATGTATAAATTGTTCTGTGTAGAACTGTTTTAGTGTAATCGAGACGTTAAATATTCTTAAAAGAAACAGTTTCAATCAGATAGATAATTCAAAAATTACATTTGGAAATTATGAATAAATTGGCTGTGATACGAGTGAAGGGTGACCTGTAAAGGAAGCCGGCCGCGGTAACCTAGGCAATATACACTTAATGTGATGTTCTATTCTAATATTTAGGGTTCTTCAGTATATAAACATTAGAATAGACCATCACAATATTAACGACAGGGTGTTTATCGCCTAGATTATTGCGGCCCTTTTTAAAGATGATCGTTCACCACTGATACAGGGTAACACTATAGAAACTGTCGAAATTCGTTGTTTGCGATGGCCCTGGTATAATAGCAGATAATATTAACTATTTGTTCCCTGTTGTATTGTATAATTAACATCTAGGTCAAGTTTCATGCACTATCACATTGACCATTCTGAGAAGCGAGATCGTTATTAATTTGCACAATTGAATTGTTTTTTGTTTGTAGATCAAACAATCAGAGAAATATTTAAAAGAGTTTTAGCTATAGCTACTGCTACGCTCTCTACTCGTATGTTTGATTGACACTGCCGACACAGGCGGGCAATTAGTCCTCTCTTAGTGAATCCCTTCCAAGATTACTGGCCACTCGGCGTCGTCTCGAATCTTCTTGTGGCCTTGCAGAATTTGCTATTGGTTGTCCAGTATCGATGTCTGCAAGCTGTTCTTTGTCTATCTTGTTTGTTCTTCAAATTTCCCATCTGAGTAGTGCTTTTATAGGACATTCTGCTACTGTACATTAGCACTGTTACTTCTCTCTTCTCTATTGACCTCATTGACTTTATTGAGTGCTCTTTGGCACTTTATCACCAGTGCGACTTGACCTCTATTCGGTGCTTTAAGTGCTGCTTGACTATCGTTTTATATTGCTACTTTGGTACTATTACCTGTGAGAACTTATTTAAGTATTTAGAAAGTTGACGTTTCTTCATTTATATGGGTATTTACCTATAGGAATGAAGGAACGTCAGTTTCCGTCTTAGCCGCCAGACATTCACTGCTGTACATAGACCTTCCTCCCTAGATCTTCACGACTAACGGTCTTGGACCATCCGTTACGAATGACCACTCGCGACTTCTGCCAGATCGTCAATCCACCTAGGAAGGGACTAGAGTAGCTTTCTTCCCCAGTAATTTTTTTATTCTGCATGGCTTGTTTTGTAGGACGTTTCAGTTCTTCAGATTTCATCGCTGAAAATTCTATCTAGAAAAGAGACTTCAACTATAGGTATTCCATTGACTATTCAGTAACGAGACCAGCATCAAAGCACCACGTCTCAGTTACATATGGCGGTACTAGCAAACCACACTTTGCAAGGACTGTTCTTTAGGCGTTTTTCCTCTATTTAAATCATACATTTCCACCCAGGCGGACGAGTTGTCAGACAAGGCATTAATTGAGAAGCGTGCTGTGGAAATCGCAAAAGATCTACAGAAGTTAAACGATCACGATTTGGAGCGCGGCAAAGAGGATCCCGCGGGACGTCGACGCACCGTACATAACCTGGAGTTGGCACGCGAGAGCAAGCACAATTTTGGAAACCTCGACGCCAACTTTAAACGACGTTTCACCTTGCTGATAGAAGCTGATCATGATGGTCAGTATATTTATTTATTTGTGACGTATAGGGGAAAAAATACACATGTCACAATACAATAATTTATTCATTACAAGTGTTTGATATGTTTAAGATTTTACTACTCAGTTCTATTGTGCGGTTAAATTGCTAAACAACAAAGCTCGGTACTGAATAACCAATTTATTAGATTTTTAACTTCATTGCGTTATTTTTACAAGAAACATACTAATATTTTCATATATTTTTCTTGATTAGCAGAGATCCTTTAAAATAAATGATACGCCAACCTATGAACGTATAGTAAAGCTGTAAGTCAAAATCATCGATAAGGGAACGTATATAACGTATTAAACGCAACGCACAACCAAGTTTTTTATTAGAACCTTACACACATTTATGTAAATCATATTACTCATAATAAAATAGTCACAATTAACCGTATGAAGTTAAAATAATGTACTTGAACCGATAATTTACGTTATCTGTGATCGCTGCGAGTGCAGCTTTGAAGTTGAAAAAGCACGGCTTCTGTAGACTATTCTTCATACAAAAACGGCCGAACGGTTTTTCACGAAAGTGGCTTAAAATAACACACCGGAAAAATTTTATATCGGAAAAATGCACGGTTCCTGTGAGATCTGTCAGGTAGTCAAGTTTCAGAATGTTCTAGAATGTCTCACAAACTTCTGAAACGTCGCGTCTTTTTAGCAGTCCCGGTACAACTGTGTAGTTCACGGCAGAATAGCTTTCCGCCCGCGACTTCACCCGCGTAACTTATTTAAATAGATTTTGACAAATATTCCCTTTTAAATACTTGAAATTGTATTTCAACATATTTAGGACATGCATCTGAAATTGAAAGACGTGCATGCATTGAAAAAAAAAATATTACATAAACAACCCTTGATGTGAGCAATACAGGCGTACACGCGATACGACGCATAGATACCGGCAGATAGCAGTGGTGAAGGGTAACCTATAGAAACACTGTCATTGACATTGCGATGGTCTATTCTGATGTTTATATACTAACAAACCCTAAACAGAAAAGATCATCAGAATAGGTGTATATCGCCTAGATTTTAGTACAACATCACAATCATACAAACGTCGTTAGTAATAATAACGTATACATCATAGCAACGTCTAAGCCCCAAACCAAGCATTAGCTTGTGTTTTGGGTACCGAGCGAAGACACCACATACATATAATATAACAACCAAGACCTAGTGCCAGTATCAATATTCATCATATAAATACTGACCCGACCTGGGATTCGAACCTTAGACCTCCAGCTTCGTAGGCAGGGCCGCTACCCGCTAGGCCAAGCGGTCGTCACTACCAATAAATTAATTGAAAAACGTTTTTCTTCGTATCGAAGTTCATATTTGAATGTTTTCAAGTTGAACTCCCCTGCCCCCAAAAAACCAAAGCTAGTTTCCATGTAAATAAAACAAGTAGACCAATTTGAATCCCCTGACATCAATGATCATAATATTTATATGGATAGAGACGTTAATTATTTGAACCCTAACTAAAAGAGTCACGGAGTGACGTGTTCATTTATTTTAAAGGAAATCTATGTGCTTGTGATAGAAATCCGTTTAAAAATGTGGAATATAAAGAAATACTCATTTACTAACTGATCCTTTATTTGCACTAATACCAATTATTGTTTCTAGAAATGCTAGCGCGTATGCCGTCTCTGGGCAATAATGAGGCAGTACGTCGCGCTACGCTCCGAGCTTTACAAACAAGAAGAGATTCAGTGGTAGCAGAGCGGCGTCGGTCACAACTCTCTAGACCCTCGGGGCCTAATAGAGGCGCTTTGTTCCTCTACCACACGCCTAGAACTACGGTAAGATATATGCTATGTAGGGGCATGAATGAATCATTGAAAAACATCGAGAAATGCCACCATCACAATGGTCAGCTACATCGTTTAGTTAAAATGCCAAGCTATTCTATCTAGTCTTTGTTCTTGAAAGGTTAGGTTGGAATTCAATTGTGACTGTTATAAACTTCAACGTTTATCGTCTCGTAATAGTTGTTCTTTGTTCGACATTTTATCGCAAATTAGGAACATGCCCGATGGCGTTTTAAGTTATATCGACCTGTACCCTTTGCCCCTTAAAGTAAATAGGCACATATATTTGTGACATAATATCCTCTATGCGCATTGTGGACGGTATAGGGTGTTAAATAACTTTGCGTAAAATGCCTGACCACACATGTAGATATAGTATGGTTAATATTTGCCAATTATGTGCATGAGCCGCATTTCCTCATTCAAATGAATTCGCACTTACACATTTATACTTAAACTTGTGCCGGAGTGATTTCTATGCAAGAAGGATATTATCGATGTCAACGTATTCCCAAGTATACCCAATAACACATTTGAATTTGTTACATTTTTGTTTGAACTCAAAAACCACTCAAAATCCTTATGATGTAATTTTCTCATTTGACTTTCATAGGTGAACGATTTAAATGGTCGTCCGTTTATGATGAGTGGTTTCCCCAACGAGGGTTACGAGCCGGCGCTGGACAGCGACGATGACAACGCCGTTGCTGCGGCGGCGCCACCCAGCACCCCCGTTCAAAGGCGGCCCACCAACGTGCGCTTTAGAGAGTCATTTACGTGATTGTGATTTTATTACTGTAATATTACATTGATTTTTTATAATACTAATTTTAATGGAATACAAATATACTATGAAAACTACTTGTGTCTTTGATTGATATGCATATACACTTAGACGGTGCAATCGCAGATCAAGTGGCGATAGCTTGCATAGGGTGCTAAATGCAAAATCTTCTCATATAGTATGGGAGTGATTGACTGATATTAGTTATTCTATCTGATTTTATTAAAGAATAGAGAAATACAACTTTCACTCTTCAGAAGAGCATATGATAATCCATTCTTAAGGATTTTTCTTTCCAGTACGGTTACGTATTGATAAATTGGCAAATCTGAGCTAAAAACTCAATGTTTACAAGACACAGTCGAGCCAAAGAATTTGGCGTTAGTAATGTCGAAATGGAAAGGCGCAACGAATCGTGAGGTTCGAAATGTGGCGTGCGACAAGCAAACGGGCGGCCGAGTGACGGGCTGAGAGCGGAGGTCGTGCCGCCCGCCAGTCGCCCAGTGCCCGGAGCGTAGAACGCGCGACCATGTGCTTACAGAGTGCGCGCGAGTGCAAAGCGTACGTAACTTAAACGTGCCGTGACTGTGTTGTGTGGTGGCCGACGAGGCGGACTCACGGTATGCCTATACTTTCTCGGAGTTCTGAGGCATTCAGCCGCGAAAGCGTGAGACCACGATACATGTGAAATACATTGTATTATTATTATTATTTAAGCTACAGTCAGAGCTTTTCATGACTCAGTTTTAGAGTTCACAAAAAGTTACATCTGTTAAATATTTATTAACTGCAGACATTTGAACTACACGGTTATATTTGAAATAATAGACATTGCCTACGATGTGCATTACATGAAAAAAAAATGAAAGTCTAAGAAAGTATGCTTTTGATTTTCTTTTTGACATATAATGAGTTATCGGTAATACGATTAGAAAATTATAATAGGTACATACCCAACATATTAATACGCTTCAAGGTGAATGTATTGTTAATTAAGATTGTAAACGTCGCCGTCAAAGAGTTCGTATCGCCCTGAGACCTCGTATATATCCGGTTCCGGTTAGGGTACCGTGTTGCTGGAAGTCGATTTTATCGTTTGAATAACAGACAAACGAAATTCCTGCGAATGCAATTAACTGTAAATAATTAACATGTTAATTATCAATAACTTGATATCAGATCCGATTGTTACCAAACAATAATTAGTATTAGTACCTACTTATAACTAGTAAAACCAACATTTTGAGGATGTAAATATGAATAAAGTAATAAAATTTTATTTTCACAAAACCATAGAGTAAGCATAATATTTTTACATTTTATTTTTATATATTTAATGTTGTAAATATACTACAATTAATGTGTGTGTTAATGATTTCGAGATAAGTGCTACCTCAAACAATAGATTTAACTACAATATAAACAAACTTGACCTCAATAAAAAGGTCGTAACTTCAATAAGTTGGACGTAACTTTTTATCTCTGGTACATAATACTCTAAAAAGTTGTTTTAAAGAAGTTTATTTATTCACTATCATTTGCAGATTTGTCAGATATCGAGTTAAAAAAATAATTCAATTAAGTTTTTAATTGTGGTTTTAAAATTCTCCACATTAAACAACAAAAAAATCTGAGGGACAATAACCTATAAAATATAAAGTAGTAATAAATTAACTGTAAACCTTGGCCAAGTGAAAGAAAGTCGAAAATAATTAACATTGGGCCCATGTCACTACTAAAGATTATTGTCCCTATGCTATTAGCGAGCAAAGTGACCGTATACTGCGTTCTGATTGCTCAAAGTGATTTGAGCCTCTCGGTAGAGTTACAATTTATTCGTAAAGCTTGGAGGTGATAACTGCACCAAAGTTGTACGGATTCGCATTTCAAACTAGATATTCCAATAAAATTAACGGGATTTAAATCCCAAACAACTTCTTTTTTTATTTTAGTTATGGCCAGCTCTTTAAAATCCACTAAGTAACAAATTCCCGCTATTGCAAAGATTTGCAAATTTGCATAAATTTTACGCCAGAAATATCGCCGTTTTCACTGATTTTGAGTTAAAAACTACTCAAGTTTTTGCCCTTGGGAACAACATTCTATTATAAATATGCATTAAATATATACGTTACAAACCACAATAAACATAAATGTATTTATTTATAAAAAAAACTAACGAAGTCAAATCCACGACCTTCGCTTCTGATCCGATCGCGGTCATCGCGTCATCTTGAAAGTTTTCGATTTCTAAATTGTAAACGGAAAATCCGACCGTAGGATGAATCGACATGTTGCTTACCCAGAGCATGGTGGCATATACACAGAGTGCGCAAATAGTAACTTTACCGAACATATTTTTCTAATAAGCCTAATCATAACCTTTTGTCGTGATGTAAGTCCTTTTCTATTTCATATGTAATGAAATGGAATCATGAAACCAAAATGTCAGACTTATTAAGTATTGTCCTCTATGTATACCAGTGTGTTTAGATACTCTTAAAGTTACATTCAGTTTCATAAAACTTATACAAATACGTACCTCGAAAATAAGCGCCCTTTAAAAAAAAATTTGATAGCTTTAGGATCTTAGGTAATATTATTTTAATTTTTAGAGATTTCGGGTATAACCAGGGGCTGCCTTCGAGAGGCGACAAAGGAGTGACTTGCTATGGGTTTTTTGTTATTGCAAACTCAGTTTTAATAATTTCAACAACCTTGCAAACTCTTTTAATTCTCAGACTGCCCATAATTATCTCGTAGCAACCCAGATCAGCAAGCAGTCACAGAGTAGGTACGAATATAGATAGTCTATAATAGTAGGGACAGTATAAACTGTTATTTCATTGAAGTATCAAAGTTCGCTATTGGCAGAAACTTGAATAAGGAACTGTTTATTTACACGTAAGAGAGATTTTCGTTTTCAATAAACTCAAAAATATATTTTTATCTATATAAAAAAAATATATAAAAATATATAAAATATATAAAAATATATTATATTTAGATCGAATATATTTTTAATTTTTATTTCACAATTTATATCACATTGGATCACTGATCACCACAAGGGTACTGCCGTAGATCTAGAAACCGCAAGACTGAAACCGACAGACACTAACTTTGTAGAGTGCAATCTGTGAGTATGAATTTCATCAAATAGTATGAATTACCTGGTTAAATAAAAAGTATGAAAAAAGTCACAGTTCACAGTAATTGTAATTGTAAACTACGTTGAATCAAACAAATCTCTTAAACTACATGAACAGTAATTTATATTGTAAATTATAATTAAATTTTGAGGTCAAAATTGAAATTTGACTTTTATAAATCCGTGATAGGTGGGACGAGTTGTGATTATATACTTACAATTTATACATAATGGGTATTGAACAATAAAATGTCGTAAACTTGTTATATAATTTATTAAAATATAGTATAGAAAAAGTGTGACAAGCATAAACAATTTATTACAACATTTAAAGTTGCAAATATTACAAAATCTCTAAACAATACAATAAATATATAACCATATTTATAATTTAGAGGTATGTTTTAAAGTTGTATACATTTTATGACACGTGTGATATGTTAATTTTCTTTTTATAATTTCGTTACAGTTTCGTCAGATGTAATAAATATTGTAGTAAGATTAAAATAACGTAAGCTCTAATTCTAACAATTGTAGCTTTCATAACTTGTCTTTTTTTTTGCGTCCGTTATGGTGCAGCCGTGGGCGGGGTCCGTGTACCCTCTCCACCCGCGTTACGGTCCGGCGCATATGTAGCACGTTACTTCGACATATCTGTAGAAAAATTACAAGATTTGCGTAATAGACATATATATCAATAAGTAGGCAATTTGTAATTGATAAAACTAACAGATCACAACTAATACTGGTCGATAGATCATTTTAATCGATCAAAATTGTTCTGTTTTCTGTAGCTTTCTACTAAATCATACTAAGTTGTGTGTACACGCTGACTTCGAATTCGTTTGATCGTGATTACGTCTGTATCACACAAACGTAGATAAACAAGTATGTCTACCTATGCATTTACTTTGTTATTCCCAGGTCCGCACCGTAAAATGCCAGTTTTGTTTCTAGTTCCGGATTAAGGGCGTTACTATCACAAAATTTAAAAAAATCCACAGATTTCGTGCCTTACACGATTATCGAACACATTGAAAATGAACCTGACAATATCATCTTTTAGTAAATTTAAAAAATGTGATTTATTTTTTAATAATAATTTTAATTTATTAACAATCAAAATTTGTTGGGCCCACGAGTTCTTACCTTCTTTTTCGCGTTTTAACATTTGGCTACTCGAAAATTGATTAAAATTAATTAATTATTTAATTTTGAACACAATACGCAACATAATGATCAAAACTGTATCACCGAGTTTTTTTTTACTTTTTTTTAATGACTCACCTAGAGATCACAATTATAATCGGATTTTGATAACTGTAAGCTTAAACTGTAGCCAATATAATACCCCCGTGGGCTTTTTTATTTTTTCGATATCGGTCTTAGTTACCAAATTTCAAGGCCCAAAGTCGAAATTTAAAAAAATATCTCAGATTTTTTTCAACAAGTTTTTTCATAAAAATTTTAATTTTGGACTTTTGCTGATCATGCAGCCTTCGTCCTTACGCATCTTTTGAGACCTGTTATAACATTGTAAGTCTAAAACTCTTCGAGATATTTCCGAATCGCACTATTTACTAAAATCCACGCCTATACGGACACGATGCAAAAAACATTTTCAATGTTAAAAATACCGTCACATTCCCAATTATTTCATTGCAGACAACCAATAAAATGAATCAAATTTTCAAGGTGAAACAGGATTTGCTGCATGCGCGTGAAATTCATATTCTGAAATTCACTAAACGGCAAAATCTATTTGAAATGAGTTTTTCGACATAATTTTACATTACGATTATACGTACGATTAAACATTTGTGAAAAAGAGGCAAATACTTTTTAATCTCTCTTATTTAACTTGCTCTTTCGCCAGAAATAGATTTATATATAGAACGACTCCATATTTTTACGACGCATACATTACGATGGATAGGAAGTTACTAAGTTTTAGGAATTAACAAATTACTTTCGTTATCTCTTTCACAAGTATCTGGAATTTCTAACTTTTTAAAACGTTTTATGCTATTAATATTTTTTAATTTTATAAGGGATGATGAGTTTTCGAGTTTTCAATGAAGTGTGATAGAAACAGACTTCGTTTTGTTTTTATAGAGATATTATTTATAAGGATTGCTACATTGCACATAAGATCTTTAAATTCATTTTAAAACAAATATTTTTACTTAATTTTCAGAACTAACTCTGTTTATTTGTAATATTTAAAAACTATACATACTTACATATCTACTTCTCAATGGTCAAGCTCTTTTGTGTGTTATAATTTTTCCTCTTCGTTAATGTCCCTTGACAGAAAATTTTCTGAGCTTTCTCGTATAACTTTCATTGTTTTATATTTACGACTACTTACAACGTATATAACCAACTTATTGTTTTTGTTTGTTAATTTGAAATATTATTAAAATAGTATTAAAATACGAATACTTTCATTAATATGCAAAATTATCGGTTAATTAATATTCCGGATCACGTTTGACTATATATTCCAGATAAACTGGTATTGGAATTTGTCATCAAAAGTTCTATTAGACCAATAGGAATCTAGTCTATAAGTACCTACACAGACTAGTGTAGGTTGCGCGTATTGCAACAATCTTACATTTGGAAATTAATTGCCCAAACAAGACGTTTTAAAAAGATTAATTTCGTTTCGTAATTCATATAATATTAAGGCTAAAAAAATTTCACTTATATATTCATAGCATCATAGCAAGTTATAACTTTTTAATACGATAGGTATACCTATCGTATTCAAAACTGGTCAACGAAAGGAACTCACATAAAATATTTGTTTTGTGAACACTGTTCCTATTTATTTTAAATAAATATTACAATTTGGTATTGTACCTATTTTGTACTAAAAATAATTTATAATAATGACAATCAATCATTACACAATTTTATTAGATCTAGCTTTTCGTTCATTTTAAATAAATTGACTTGTTAATTTATAATTAAGTATTGTAGAGAGTTTTTATTTATTGTAGAGATATTTTACTCTTCTATTATTTATATTTTTATTTGGGATCGTAGCTTAATAGAGCTGAAATGAAAGATATGAATGCTGAAAGGAAAAGACTTTGTATTTCGTAAACACGATTGCAATATTACAATAAAACATATATTCGCGCAACACTTCGAACTGTTAACACTATAGTAGGGGAGCCCAGGATGCTAAATCGGGATTTACTCGAGCGCCAAAGAGACCTATTGGGTTGCGAAGCTTAGATGATAAGAAGAAAAAAATGTCATAGAATATATACACTTTCATCGGTGGGGGGAGCGGCTATAAATTTTCAAAAATGTAAAAAAAAACAGTTGCATGGACATACTCGAGCGCGTAAGATATTAATAGCATCCATGTCCTACGTATTTTTGAAAACATACGTATGTTAATCTGATTGTTTCCATGATGGGGGTGGTCGTACGTAAGGGTTGAAAACGGAAAAAAAATTTTTTATCGAGCGCGGCAGATTTTCAAAAGGGATGTTAAGTGAACCTAAAAGAAGGCTCTTATGTAATAATCTGTCGATTTTGATGTGACCCAAACTCGCGGCCATTATTAGAATGTGCAAAAAAAAATCGCCATTTTGAAATACTCGAGCGCGTCAGATTAAGATATATATGGTTCATTTATATACCCTAAACGTGCTGTCTCATAATCTGACGATTATCTGGAGGGATTCGCCTAATCTTACAATGGAAAGAATTTTTTTTTGTATTTTATCAAATCTTTTAACTTAACAAACTAAAGAGCTAATTCTGGAGTATTTTCAAAAATATCTTGTGTTATGACTACATCTTCATACGCTTTTGGCAATTGATCACCCGCAAACCAGATCATTTGGTTCAGATCACGTAGCTGCACGCATTAAACTTTATCGATTATTTTTCCTTACTTCGGCTTACGGAAATCGTCAGGTTATATATTATTCGTGAACGTTGAATTATTACCATCAAAATAAAAAAAAATTTAGCCACGCTCGAGAAAGTCAAGATGCCGTTTTTTTTTACAAGTTTGTAACCCACCTACTTCTTATCGTCAATCGAAAATTGTCAGATTAGTGGAATATACACTTTTTAATATATAACTAACTTACCCTACCTTAATCTGACGCGCTCGAGAATTTCAGATGATCAATTTTTTTTTACTAATCTGATCCTTTATCCTTGACGCGCGGCCACATATACGGGGCTAATACTTGGTGGAGGTATTTAATGGGGTACTAGGTTCCTCCCTGTATGTTAATCTGCCGCGCTTTAGTAAATCCCAAAATCCGCTCTTGGGCTCTCCTACTACTACGGACTACATTGATCAACGCCCCGGTATCATCTCCGTCAAAAAGGGCCGAGCCATCCGGGCTCGTGTTCTTAACACATACATAATTTGAATTTGAATAAATTCAAATTATGTATTTTAATCGAACGTCTGGTTTGTAATTAGCCAGCGCTACAGTACCTACGTATTTACTATATATTTAAAATTTCGTTAACTATAGGAATACAAACAGTCACTCTCAGTGAATTCAACTGCCGAGGCTGAGTGTAATCTAAACAATAAATTACTTTGAATTTTGAATAAATCACATTCTTAAGGCGTGTAATGTAGGTTGATGAGTAAATATCAAAACTAGTTGCAAATAGAGCCTGTACTTCGACGAGTAGCCAAGTGACTTTCACTGCTGGTGGCCGCCAGCTGGCTTCCCCCTCTCTCAGGCCCACGTTCGTACCCCCTCATCCCTCTCCTACGTCTTTGATCCCCTCTTTCGCCTCTGCGGACACAGCGAATACTGCCGTACATTCTCTATGTAAACCTAAACTTAAGTAACGTAAGAAATCATAGCACACTGTGATATACCTAACTCACGAATTATTACGTTATGCAAGCTGTGATATAGTTGTTATAAAATTAGGAAAGTAGACGTAGGTTTGTTTCATGAAAATGTGTAATTTGAAAAAATTAATTAAGAAATCATGTAGCGTCATATAGGCCAAATTTAGTAATAAGGGAATGTACAACCGTCGAAACAATAATTACTGGTCTACTAAGAATCCTGGGTGTGTTTGTGAAACGAATAATCAAGTAAAATTTTCGTTCAAATGTTGGTGCGAAATAATGAAAAATAAAGTTGTATGTACACTTGTATGAAGGACGCCTTAATACAGAAAAACATCTTAAAATTCTGCAGCTTTTACAGCATATTTTAATGGACGCGTTCTCTGAAGAAAAATTACGAAATATTGTTTTTCAACAAGACGGTGCTCTATCCCATATAATCGTAGAATTTCCATCGTCTTTTTATTCAACTTGTATATCAGTAAGTCTACTATAATTCTCTATAAAATTAGAAATAAATATATTGTCTATTTTTGAACTAACATGAAAATTCAAATATTACATTTCCAATGTTTTTCGATTCATAAAAATTGTGTGTTTGGTACCATAGTTATTATTAAGATATACAGGTTGAGCTTTCAAGATATATTAGACGGCTTCTTACGCTTTTAATATCAGTTAATACAATAGTGTGTCAATCCTGCAAGGAATGCAAGTACCTTTGTTAGAAAATATTAATATTAGACAAAATGCCTAAGATTTTAATGTAAGCTATCAATTTTATTACTTTGTTTGATTACTGGACATGTTGACAGTCTTCATCATAATTTTTAGTTGAATATTAGAAAATAGCCATGGTTACGAGATATAAAATTGGGACTTTACTTTTGGAATAGCATGTTTAATTAATTTTAGAAATAGCTTATCATTTGAGGAAAAAATTGTTTAGAAAACCATAAGGACATAAGTACTTTGAAAATTATATTCGGTATAACCAAATTAAAAGACAGTATTTCCCCAATACGTGACATCCAAATATCTATTAAAAATTTTTTTAGTACATATCCATGTTTACTAAAAAAATTAATTTGTGCATTTCATTGCTTAGTCCAGATTGACTATGACAAATTGATGGACATGCTATAAGATATACCACTATTTTCTTTTCGAAGTATCTATCTATCTACAGATTGCGAAAAAAAAAATTAAAAAATTGCAATGTGGTTTTAAGCATTTCATACTTAAATAAATGATGAAAAAAAAATACAAAAGAGGAAAGGTGCTCAACAATTTAAATTGTCTATTTTATTATCATGTTAATTTAGATAAACATGTATCCACTTAACTAGAAAGTCAATAAACGGTATATTTATTAACGTTAAATTATCGTTAAAAACCCACTACATTGTTATTGTTATATCCGATTTGTAATTTATTTTTGGGCTCGAAACACCGATTTGTTATTATAGTTACATAAATGGGTCTTTGTAATAATACGAATTTTTGATGCTAAGGCAATCTAATGGCTTTTTTAATGTTCCTATTTGTATGCATATATAAAATTATACAACCCTGCTCGCTTGTGTATCCCCTGCTCCACAAAACCGGTGACGCTGGTTTCTGTGTAAATAAAGCAAGTAGGTCATTATAGTGTTCTCTTACATCGTTAAGATTTAAAAATTTACCAAAATTAATAAGTTTGGTACATCTGTAAATTTTTTGGTAACGGACAACCGTTCAAGTTGTAATTTAGGTGTGACGTGTAAGTCTGCAATTACAGCAAAATTTGGTTGCAGTAGAATAAGACAAATAAAATCTGCATCCTTTCAAAGAATGACAAGGTTTTCGGGTGTAATTAGAATTTATTCATTTAGTCCCAACGTTAGCGGTTTCACGTATGGTAGTAGGTAGTGTACCCGAGGAATTCCATTACGATTTTCAACAACATAACCGAGAGGTTTCTATTTTGGTTAGTTACAAAAAGGCTGCCCATTTTTGCTTATACCAATATATTTCGAAAATATGGTTCGATTCCGTAAATATAAGTTTTTAAGACAATTATTTATTTATTGTTCAAGATAAATCCCGAAATATTTTAGAGTAATTTTTGAATAATAAACAAAAGCGAGTTTCATTATGTGTTGACAACGTACACGTTTCTTTATCAACCACAATCACACCTATTACAATTTAATACTGTTCACTTCCTTCAAAGATTTTTTTCGCTCTTGGATCAAAATTAATCCCAAAGACAGAATGAATTTCCATATTTTTTGATATCGTGGCTACCAGAGATTGGAGGCGTGCAACCTTCAATTCTGTTGGTTACTTGGTTTGTCCTTCTTTCACTCATCAACTGAGCAATGAATCTATGTGATTTTTGCATAGATAAAGTTTAAGAGTTGGAGAGTAACACAAGATAAATTTTATCTCGTAAAAATACACGGATCCTATGAGATAGCTATTCTTCACGCTACCATGGCTAAAAGGATTTTTAGTAAATTTGGTATACAGACTATTAGGCAGTTAAGTTTCAGAATTTTCTATGAAGTCTCACAATGTCCTGAAGCGTCCCTTTAGCGGTTCCGATACAACTGTGGAGTTCACTTGGGCCAAGCCGCGGGGGGTGAGCAGTACGTTATATAAGGATCCATAAAATTATAGTTATTTACAATTGAAGTAATATATTTTTGAGCGTTCAAAATGTTATTTAAATGTCAGAGTATATGGTACGTTTTTAACAAAACTAGCTTCTCTGAAGTGCCTCTCACTGTATCGACGAAGGTCTTTTTGCGAACTAAGTACTATGTTATTACAATAAAACTTTGTTATGTTAACAAACTCATTCGTTACCTCTAGCTAGGATTCTTTTACAGTTAAAGGTGAAATAAACGTTTTACATATATTTAGAAATGTATATTCTTTTGTCATCCTTTGAGGTAAGAAACATGCAAAAAGAACATGTTAAGTAGCGTTCCTCGGTTACAACAGTCGATTGATGGAGCTCTATTGTCTACATATCAGGAGATCTTCTTATGCTTCAAAGAGAAACACAGTATATTATCAAAAATAGCCTTTTTAACGGTTTAATAATTTATATGAGCCCGAGTGAAACTCTATCAAGCATTTTATCATAATATGGAAAAAAAGGCTTCAAGACAATTATTTACTTTTTGTAATTATTATATATAAGGTATACATAAAAGCTATACATTTGTAGAGGCAATAGAGACGGTGAGAGTGAACTTTTCTAACGTTTACAAGTTGCAATGTGGTGTCATTAAAACAAGTGCAACACTAGAAACTACTTTCTATCTTTTCCTTGAAACTCGTAGAAAACGCAATATGTTTATTTTATAAAGTTTCCTTTCGTTCTGAGAGCCATTTCTCGTCATTAAGTAATTACTTAAAGATACTTAACACTTTTCTTTAGTATATATTAATGACCATTCGATTGAGATTCATTACGGGGGACTCTAATTCTGGTATCAATTTAAAACGTGGTAATACCCGTCCAGGTGCATTACAAATCTATACTAATATTATAAAGCTGAAGAGTTTGTTTGTTTGTTTGTTTGTTTGTTTGTTTGTTTGTTTGTTTGTTTGTTTGTTTGTTTGTTTGTTTGTTTGTTTGTTTGTTTGTTTGTTTGTTTGTTTGTTTGTTTGTTTGTTTGAACGGGCAAATCTCAGGAACTACTGGTTCGAATTGAAAAATTATTTTTTTGTTGAATAGTCCATTTATCGAGGAAGGCTATAGGCTATACTACATCACGCTGCGACCAATAGGAGTGGAGCATCAATTGAAAATGTTGCAAAAACGGGAAAAATTATTCCTTTTGAGAGCTTCCGTCGCGCGCGCTGCGTAAACGGTTGATGTTAAGCAAAAATCATGTATTACGGAATTGTAACCCTTTAAAAGTTCTAACCAAAAGTCTGCGACAACATATGTGTATCTCTTAAGGGTAACTTACTATAACCTTTTTTATGACAATCAAATTTGTTCAACATAATATACTATTTGCGAAGATGTTTTTTAAGCGTGATATTAATCCTTATCAAATTAAATACATTAGTTGTCTTAAGCATTTCATGCATATTATAATTGCCCTTTACGTCATACAATTTAAATTAATATCTTAACAGTTTTTATTGAAATTTAAAAACTATAGCGGGAGAAAATTAATTCGCTGTCTGCCTCTGTTCGTCTTTTTATTTACTTCCAAACCAATAGACTTTGATACGGTTTTTAGTAATATCTTATTTTCTTATTATCTTATAATCTATTAATCTATGTAATAGAAATACTTATTATAAAGCTGAAGAGTTTGTTTGTTTGATAGATTGATTGATTGATTGTTTGTTTGATTGACTGATTGATTGATTGTTTGTTTGTTTGTTTGTTTGTTTGTTTGATAGATTGATTGATTGATTGTTTGATTGATTGATTCATTGATTGATCGTTTGTTTGTTTGTTTGTTTGATAGATTGGTTGATTAATTGATTGATTGATTGTTTGTTTGTTTGTTTGTTGGTTGGTTGGTTGGATGGTTGGTGGGTTGGTTTGTTCGTTCGTTTGTTCGTTCGTTCGTTTAGTTGTTTAAACGCGCAAATCTCAAGAACTACTGGTTCAAATTGAAAAATTATTTTTGTGTTGGATAGTCCATTTATCGAGGAAGGCTATAGGCTATACTACATCACGCTACGACCAATAGGAGTGGAGCATCAATGAAAAATGGTGCAAAAACGGGAAAAATTATTCCTTTTGAGAGCTTCCGTCGCGCGCACTGATTGATTTGATGATTGATTGATTGATTGAATAATTAATTGATTGATTGATTGTTTGTTTGTTTGTTGGTTGGTTGGTTCGTTCGTTCATTCGTTTGTTTGTTTGAATTTGTTAATCTCTGAAACTACCAGTCGGATTTGAAAAATTCTTTTTGCCTTTGATAGCCTGATTCTAGCGGAGAGTTATAGGCTATATACATGAAAACGAACTGTCTGTCTATTCGAGCAAATCGGCTTCGGCCAAAACGGCTTAACCGATTTTGATGAAACTTTACGCATATTACAGAATGTAATCTTTTGACTACACCCTTTCCATATGTGACATACAGAACTTTTTGTATGTCTATCTGTACGTCCATATGTCTAAACCTATTTAAATGAAACATCAATGAATATGAAAAGAAGGTCGTTAAAACTAACAAATGTTGCTTTTTGTCCATCTGTCTGTCTGTCTGTACGTGTATCTGTCTATTTGAGCTAATCTCCAAAACGGCTAAACAGATTTTAAGGAAACTTTGCAGACGGGAAAGAAGGTTGTCAAGATATTTGACATTAGCTACTTTTTGTCCGTCTGTTTGTCTGTACGTCTACTCAATTCAATTTTATCTATTCGAGCTAATTTCCAATACGGTTGAACAGATTTTAATGAAACTTTGCAGATGTGAAAGAAGGTTGTCAAGAGTGTCATAAGCTACTTTTTGTGTTTGTCTGTCTGTCTATCTGTCTGACGTACAGCCGGAAGTACTAAGTCTAGGAAGCTTAAATTTGGAACATAAGTTTATTTTATAACTTGAGCATTATAAAGTTAAGAAAGGCTTTTTTAGAAATTTCAAACTTAAGGATGGGAATGGAGGGACTTAAATAATGACGTGTTTCAGGATTTTTAGATTTTCACATTTTTAGAGTGGGAAACGGGAGATGAAAAATTGTATCGGTTTTTTAAAGGGTGGAAGGGGAATGAAGATTGAAAGTTTGAATGGGTGTGACCAAAATTGGTTCCAGCAAAAAGAACGTATAAACCATCTCGAACGTTAATAGTACCTATAACAGGAATTTGTAGTCTACGCAAGCGAAGCTGCGGGCGGTCGCTAGTATTATTAGAAACTTAATTGATCATAGATATCGATTATCGAAACATTCTACGAAAACGAGTGCATTGCGCTCTGTTTCACAGTTTGGGTATAGGTGTATGTCCGAGTGAAGAACAGAAAACCAATCGTTGCTACAACTTCAACTGAACTGATTTCAAGATTCCAATTAATTAATTATCAATCTACTTATATATATCAACACATTTTTTACAGCTCAAGACTGTATGTATTTTCTAAAACTATCTACTTCTATATATCAACCCATATTTTTTACAGCTCAAGACTGTATGTATTTTCTAAAACTATCTACTTCTATATATAAACCCATATTTTTTACAGCTCAAGACTCTATATATTTTCTAAAACTATCTACTTCTACTTCTATATATCAACCCATATTTTTTACAGCTCAAAACTGTATGTATTTTCTAAAATCCCGCTCTAAACTGCTTTTATTCTTACTAGTCTGTTCCGATATATAATAGTGTGGTGATAAATAGTTACATAAGTGATATTATATTTACTACCGTTGTATCAGTGGCCGTTTTGTACTGGCTTTTGTAATGGATGGTAAATATACTTATTTCTGAACGCAAATCTAAATTTTTAATTATGTACTTGTCTATTTGAATGTAAAAATAAATAAATAAATGCCTATTTGCTTATATACCGATTATAGCAACTTAATACATACCAATTATAGCTACTTATATAGTTTAAATTGAGTTTATAAGACAATGTGAAACAGCGAGGGCGAGGCGAGTTGATTGTCCAGCGGCGGACGGCCGCGTGTCGCTGACCTTGCCCCTCTCCCCGCACCCTTCTCTCTACCGCCCTCTGCGAATTCAGATTTGGATACATTTAAATGGCACAATGCAACTAATTACTAGGAACTACTCGAGTACAAATGATTGTTCAATTGCTTGTTTACCGTTTTCTCAAATTGCAACAAAGCAACGAAACATGTTTTTTTCGCAGACATGTTTGAAGGAGGAAGGAAGGACTTTGAAGGATGAGTAACATAAGCTACTGTTTATGCTGGTCTAATATTTTGATATCCATCCCAGGCCAGGAGATGCAAAACTGAATAACATAGCGAACAAAGGTTCCAGTTGTGAGATGAAACAGTGACGGAAAAACAGATGTAGAGACGTTACATATATTCTCGTGGGCAGTTCGCCGGGCAAAAGCGAATCGGATATAGCATCTACTAACAATTTTCGACGAAGTCCTAAATATCACACGGTTATAATACGTGAAACGTCCATTTCACTACCTATTACATGTTTCAATTTAACAGGCACATACGAAAACAACACGTCAGTTCTAACACATTTTAGGCAGTAGGTAACGTGAGTATAGTTTTAGAATAGTAGTTAATCGCATAGAATATTCTAAGATGTTAACGTCCTTAGTATAATCGTTTAATTACAAAAAGAAATTTCGTAGTTTTGTAACGCGTGAATACCTAACCTACGTAACAATAATAATATGGAATTTTCCATATAAATAGATAAATATATTGATTTTTATCAAGAATATATAAAAATACACTTTACGTGAAAACAAAATTCTTAAACGGAATTATATTCATAACTATATGACGACCGCTTGGCCTAGTGAGTAGCGACCTTGCCTATGAAGCTGGCGGTCCCGGGTTCGAATCCCACGTCGGGACAGTATTTATATGATGAATATTGATACTGGTACCGGGTCTTGGTTGTTATATGTATCTGGTATCTTCGCTTGGTATCTACACAAAACACAAGCTAATGCTTTGTTTGGGGCCTAGAGGTTTTTATGATGTATATGTTATTATTATATTATATATATATATATATATATATATTTTTTATCGTTATCATATTTTAGCTATAATGATCCTTTTGGGACAATCCGCTGAACAATATTTATTGCCCGGCAATGACAAGTTCCATAAAAGATCAGGGCGTGTGTTTGTGATATTACTACAGATGTGAGGTGTGTAGGTAGCTGATTTATGTAAATATATTTCGCGTCGCAAATAAAGGAGTTTGACTTCTTAAACTAAACTATTAAAAAACAAAGTTTAAATGTTTGTTGTTTGTCATTGAATTTATACAATGAGATTACTGTATTGGACCGCTTAAAATCTACAATTCTAATTTAATATAGAAGTGAATAAAGTAAAATTTTAAAAAGTTCCTCACAATGAGTTCACGAACCAAGTTTTTACGAGTCGTCGTCCACGATCTTAGAAAAAGTCGTATCTTCGACAATTTCGTCACTAATGAATTCAAATTTTGTAGACGATTGCAATGAATAAGTATGTTTTATACTATTATGATAAGAAAATTTTTCATTGAAGAATTGTAGAGTAAAAACGATTTGAAAAATCGTACTGCATAGTCTTAAGTACTTGTTTTTTTTTCTCTCGTTGATGTCTTTTGCATGAGCGATCTAAAAAAAATTTGCGGTGTTTCGACTGAAATCGTAATGTAATTCTATAGTACAATGTGTGTCAAGTAATATGATAGACATATAGAAATCGAAAAAAAATTGTTTTAATAAAAAAATTAACGAATCTCCTGCTTTCGCACGAACTTCTTACGACATTGAAAATGAACCTAACGGAATAAAGTAAACACACATATTTTGGATAATATTTTTCGAAATAATTTTTTTTTGCAAAAAAATAACACAACTGTATCTGAATAAGCTTAAAACTTCGAAATGTAACATTCTATACGAAATTTCGATCGAACAAACCGAATTATTACGAAACGTAACACCGACGCATATCCGACTTCCAACTAAGGACACCCTTAACCACAACTTCCGGTTGTCCGATTCTAACAATTTTAGTCTTAATCGATCCCCCATCTAATTACCCCGAGCCGTTTTTTTATTTTTTTTCTCATTCGGATCTAGTTCTTGAGATATCAGGCTCCCAAAGTAAAAATCGGGGGAAAAAATGGCGATTTTTTTCGTTTTTTGCCGATAATTTTTTTGTTTTTGATCTTTTTCCAAATTGTTTTTTGCCATCTCGTAGAGCTCGCCAAGCTGTGTTTTTTGACACTACATTCATCCCGATATCTCGAAAACTCTTCGTGCAATCTGCCTGTCTCACAAAACTCCCAAATGACCCCCTCTATGTGACCCCCTATCCTATACTCTGACGAAATGAAAGTTATTTCCAATGATAAAAAGTCATTTTTAAAGAATATCCTTTAATGGTTTTGGATATTTTTCATTATATGAAGAAATATCTATATATTGTTATTTTATAAGATTTATTATTATTATTTCAGAAAGTGGTGTCGCCATGGCGGCGTCGGGCGGCAAGCGCCGCGACGAGGTCAGCGATAATTCAGATGACGAGCTCACACCACTCGCCAACGACATCTATGGCGGCAGGTCACTGCTCTTTATTTTATAAAAGGAATTTCCTTCTAACCTGTGTTTCCCACCTTCTCATTTTGTCTGTCTGTGTTATATATCGATGAGTCCATAAATCATAGATTTTTTTTTGTATAAAATAAAAATATATGTTCATTTATCTGCCATAAGAATATATATATAATTACATCAAATAATTTAATATAATGCCCAGTTATATACTTCTTCGCTAAAGCTCAAGCCAAAACAATACTTTATTGCCTTGAAACAATTAACTCGTTTACTCAAAATGTTAGGTTTTTTTGTACTTACCCTATTAAACTCCGTTCTTATAATCAGTACGCGATTCATTTTGAACTTTAATTTAAAGATTGTATGCCTACACAGTTTTTTCGTAGTTTGCTAAATAACAATAGACGTCTCATATTTACTTTGATTCGTTTTAATGATGTGAACGATTTTGAAAAACGCATCTGCTTGTAATAATACTGACATGTAAAAACACCATTATATTTTGTCTGCTTCATAATCAGTTCTTTTAGTGAATATATCAAAGCCCAAGTGAGGCTAACACTTGGTAACATAATAAGGGAAACCGGCCGCAACAATCACAGACTATCATTAATATTATGCTATGATCTATTCTAATGTTTACATACTAACGAACTCTAAATATTAGAATAGACCATCGTGATGGATTTAAAAAAAAAATAGATTGGTGTGGCTGGCTTCCCTTTTTGTAGGTCACTGTTCGTCACTGTTACGTGTGAATCAAAATTTATAAACCGTCGAGGAACTTTTTAATCACAATGTGACATTTTAGAAAGCTTGCAATACGTGCGTAATGGCTTAAAATTGCAATAAAATTATTAAGTTATATTTGTGCAGCTGATTTAGTATAGAATAACGCAGGCGAGGTTTATTCTTAAGTACGTGAATTAAAATGGTGTATTATATGTTTCCTATTTAAACTACTTTTTTTAAATCTTATGTATTGTGGATACGATAATTGCATCTCAAACTGGATACGTAGGTATATTATATATGTGATTTATGTATTGTTAGTCTATGTATGACAGATTTGATCGATGCCGTGATGATATAACGTGGGCGTACAGCGGTACCGTGTGTGCGGGCGCTGCACTCGTGTCACGTGAACTTTGGTTATGACATCACCGAGCCGCTAAATTCGAGAGCACGTCATCGTCCTCGCATAGACACGAGCCTCAAATCATGTTCTGATTTTATACACCACAAAATATTTATTTATTATAACAATATATAATTAAAACACGTACGCTTACTTTATACTATACATTGTATTTTAAATTTTAATATATAAATTATTTTCTTAGTCAGAATTAAGAAATGTATATGCAAGCGGGGTGTTTTTTAAAGTCCTCATAAATATGCAAACTTAAAATTTTATTTACTTAATTAGACAAAATTCATTAAACTTTTGCTTTCATCATTAAGGAAAAGTTACTAATGCTTTTACGCTGTCACCTACTAATGAATTATAATAAATTTCGAAAATTCCGGTAACATATGCAATACATTGCAGTACTTAATAACATCATTCGTTAAGAATGCTGTCATTTGAAATGAATGTAGAAAATTAGCTAATTGCCAGTCACTCTGCGAAGGTCGCAAAAAGATAAACTCATACAATACTAGACGGTGTCTTAACTTCATAAGTACGTGAACTTTTTATGACATATTCTTAAACCTTAGAATAAATAAATTATTACTCAGTGTAATGTCAAGCCTACAGCTTGTATAGAGACGTAGGCTCATCACTCTCAAAACGGTCGTAATAATTTAATAGGACCTCAAGACGTTGAAATTTGATAAAAAATCGATTTTCGAAATCAAACTTAAACAATAACTTTCAAAATTTTCGGTTTCTTACCAGGAAATTACCTATAAATAAGTTTAAAAATGTACCTTTAGTTTTCCTGATTTTCAATTATCCTTCAATCGAAGTAGATCAATCACCTCCGTCCACTAAAAACACGTGACTACAACTGTATTTAAAAAAAAATTTAAGTGAGAACATTGCGTTTTACGGTAGATATAGGATAAATGAAGTTATTTTAAATATTTTCTTATTAACGAAGATGCGGAAGAATACAAGTTAAATTAGATTTGACTTTGCGTGTTTTTGTTCTTCAGCTTTTGAGTTATTGCTTCATGTGTAACCACAGTGTGTAACTAATAATATTTACACATAATCGCAAAGAGGATCAATCGATCAATCAGAAGATGAATCACAAAAACTAAAAATTCCTGGTAAATTAAAAAAGAAACTTTTTTAATGCCATAATCAATTAATTCATTTACGAAGTACATACAAAATGATCATTTAATAATCTTCCTTAAAATCCCGGTATCTCGTTAACTTCTAATGTCGTAATAAGCAGTAAAACAATATTTATATTAATAAATGAAATAGTATTGAAATATATTGGTAGCCACTGTGCCACAGATCGGCAAGTCGCACAGTCTCGCCCGGAACCCGCTCAAATGCCAAGGTTGACAACTCAGACGCCACTTTCGATAGTGGCGGCCAGCTCTCAGTTTTATGCTCTACTTCGGCCTTTAGTTCTTTTAATAACAATAAAACGAAGAAAAACCGGTAAAGCCGCTTTCACTTACAAATAATCTCTAGGGGGATTTCTTTTGATTCATTTAACTGAAGAAGCTCCATAATTTATTCGATACGAGTAATTTCTTAGTGGTAGAAGCAAGGCGGTGTATTTGTGAAAACGTATCAATTAAATTACAAAGTTTTTAGAATTAGAGGTAACAACGAAACATATTTAAAACATTCTTTTCAAACACGCTTTGTTTTTAAAGAGACTGCTGCAAATCGAAAAAAACTTAAATTATTGATACTTTTGTCAAAACTACAGACTTATTTTTGAAAATAAATGTATAACATAAAAGTAGATTACAAATAAAGCTAAATAATGTGAAACTTTTCTTTCAAAGGTTAACTTATGTAATAATACTTCGAAATAAAAGCAAAGGGAAATACTTTTTTCCGCTGTAATTAATAATTTTTTTTTGTCGAGGTCATAAATTTTCCATAATGTTGATTTCGATCTTAAATTTGATAAAATAAAGTAATGGTATGCTTTCTATGTATCGTTATGTGTTAAAAAATAATATAATCTAATCGTGCATAATTAATTACTTATAGTATCAACATATGTGTCGTGATAGCCCGAAGCGCAACGAACCTGTCTCAAATTTATAAGGCCCCATACGGTCATGGTTCGAATCCGGGCGTGTATCAATGAGTTTTTCTCACTTAAGTACATAACTATCACTGGCTACGTGCCTCGAAGAGCACGTTAAGCAGTCGGTCCCGGACGCTGTCAATAGATGGCTACAATCCCAAACCCGCAGTGGAGCAGCGTGGCAAATTTAAGCTCCAAGCCCTCCTCCTCCCCTGGGGGAGGCCTAAGCCCCTGCAGTTGGGTAAAAATGGGCTGATGAAGTGAAGTAAAGATCAACATATTTGGGAATACAATATTACTCTCGTATATAAGAAATATATATATATTTTTTTTTAACATTTATGTGGATTTAATTTTCTACTGACATGTTTATTTTTAAATATTTTTATCACATAAAATCTTCTTTAATACTATACAATTCAATACAACAATAATAAAGAAATTGATCTTACTTAAAGTTGCAGACATATTATTTTAATAGGTGTATGATTATTAAAAAGTATCATAGTTGACTTTCTACATATTTCTTAGAGAAAACGCATGGCAAAAAAATGTCAATGGCGCCGAAAGAATGTGTGAAATCACAACTTCTCATACGGGCAACGACCTTAAGACACCGGGTAAGCATCAGACTGTGAGCCGCATGCTAACACATTGGTCATTTCATGTAGATGCTTTACCAATATAATATTAAAATCATGGAGGTGGAAAGAATTTTCACTGTTTCCATACGTTCTGAAAATTCGATTATATTGACGAAAGATCAAAATCTATCTGCGATATTATTTCGTCATGTAGAAGCAATTCGATAAGATAAGTAAGTTAATAACCATCACCCGTAGAACATTGTGCAGTAAGAAAGGGTAGCCCATAGATTAGGGTAGCCTCGAAACAAATAATCAGATAAAAATTTTTTTTCATTGGATGGGAGAACTGTTTGGCATTGTAATATTGATTTTTAATACAGTATCATAAGCAATACATCTCTCTGACTATGGTTTTGACTAGATAAGTACACTTAACATTGCGACTTAAAGAGGACTATTGTGCCTCAAACTTAGACCATCTTGCACTGTTGCAAATTAAATAGAGAAAAAACGTCATATTAATATTATTCTCTCACTAGGAGATAATGTTAACGCAATTGCGTTTCACTATAAGTACACTGAGAAAAATATTCTTTCAATATTATGATTTACCATCAGTAAAGCGACGGATAGTCGAGACATCATAAAATTAAGGAATGCAACGTAATTTATGGTTCCTTTTCATTTCTTGTAACGTAAATTCTGCTATTTTTTTAATATTCGAAGAACACTTCTCTCAGTGTACGTTCTTATTTCACCAAGCAATCCAATGAGTTTGATACTCACGTACTATAAAAATCTATTAATGGTTGAGTAATCGGTGAGCTTTATATAGACTGTAGACGAGACAGTTCTTTGCTACACGCTTATGTTTCTATTACTTTAGGTACGTATCCAAATAGATATAATATATGTATTTCTTCGTACTGGTTTTTCAGGTTACGCTTAGCTTCCCTGTAATTCAACACTAACTCAACAACGACGGACATGTTGAGAATGAATTTAAATCCTAATTTGTCGTACGTTATAATACATTTTTCCGTCTTCAATATTAACACAAAAAAATTTAATTTCAATTGTAAGACAAAAACGAAACTTAGTTCAGAATCTAGTAAGTACAAAAACAGTTAAGATATACTCTGATGCTAACAGGAAGCATATTTGTGTGACCTCGAGGAGTTGAAAAACTGTTAAATCTATTTGTGGAGCTTTTGTAAACGACGATCAACTTAACCGTTTTGGTAACTTTTGTTTTCATTACCAACTTATCATCATCATCACCATCAGCCCATTTTTACCCCACTGCGGGGGCTTAGGCCTCCCCCAGGGTGAGGAGGGGGGCTTGGAGCTTAAGTCCACCACGCTGCTCCACTGCGGGTTGTGAACTGTAACGACCGCCATCTATTGACAGCGTCCGGCACCGACTGCTTAACGTGCCCTCCGAAGCACGGTGTCAGTGATATTGTGTACTTAAGTCAGAAAAACTCATTGGTACACGCCCGGATTCGAACCATGGCTCTATGGGGCGTTATAAATTTGAGACAGGTTCGTACCAACTTATATTTTTTTTTACAATACATTTTATTATCATATCTTTTTGATGAGGTCGTATACTACCTACATAAAGAATAGACTCTATTGAAGTAGACGCTTACTACAATTTCGCTCTGACTACGCCCAGGCGGGTTTGGGTGTTTTTATTTTAGACATTTCATTATCGTTAGGAGCTGTGGTGGCCGAGTGGCTAAGCATACAGAAATCCAAGGTTCGATACCCGCCACGGGCGTATTGAACATGAGTTTTAATTTATAAATACTTAGGTTAAATAAATACCTCGACTCCGCCTACTTCGCCACTTCTGTTATGGGAGGGGTGGGGGGGAGGGAGGTCCGCAACCAGCATCGAACTAGCCTGATGAGATTGTAGTAAAAATGTTTACCCCAATATTGATATACTGTACTCTGTCATATGTTTTGTGTCAATTAATTGATTTAATAATTTTACGCTTTGAGTTTAAATTTACATTCAATTAAGTTTATTAAAAATTCGATCCCTTATCACAGTTGTATTAACTCCGTCACAGGTACCGGTCTAATAATAATATTTTCGCAGATACACTTTATTGACACTAATGATATCAATATTTTTAGTAGGCAAATTCAATGAGGGACGCTTATCTTGCGCTGGTTTGTAAGCATGACCAAAGTGACCGAGATTGTTTTTAGCTCTTCCTGAAGATTACCAAATTCCGATTTTGAGTAGGCTGTTATACAACCTTTCGTATAAGTGTAGTTTAGAATGACGTGTTACAACTATGCCGAATGCATCGATCTGCGCCTGAGTCTATTGAGGGCTTTCGTAAGTATTCGTGAGATTGCACGACATTGAGCATTGTTCGTGGTCTTACTCGCCTCAATCCGTGTCTTGTCGAACGCCTATCGTATGAGGAAGGCCATTTTGGCAACTCACTCTTGATAACAATTTTATAAGCCAAATCTGTTACAGTTTTTGATCTGCAAATGCGCAAGTGAATTTTTAGGCTTTCATAGTCAGATGTAGATATCAATTAATCAAGAGATATATCATTTTAAAAACTGTATGTTGCTTTCGCTGCAGTATAAACGATTAGAGAGGTAAAAGCGAAATTGATTATATGAATAGTTACAAGCTTGCGGCGTACTACTCTGTAAAAAAAGTACCGGGAATTGTTCATTTAATTCTAATTCCAAATTCAATTCAAAAAGTCTTTTTTGTCGGTGAGTACGCTCAACTGTTTTCTATATTGGTGCGAAGTTTGAGCACCATCTGTCATTTAGTTTGTGTACAGTGCTCGATTTTGTTAGGTCCTCTCAAGTGTGTTTTGCGATTTTTATAATGGATAAAAACATTGAACAAAGAGTTTGTCTCAAATTTTGCATTGCGAATAGAATTTCGTGTTCCGAGTCGCTGAAAATGTTGCAGAAAGCTTACGGTAAATCGACTTTATCAAAAACACGTGCATATGAGTGGTACAGTGCATTCAAAAGCAGTCGGGGTGTGGTGGAAGATTTGCCTCGCTCTGGTCGGCCATCAACGTCTTCAACTAAAGTTAATATCGCTAAAGTGAAGGAAATGGTGACTGAAAATCCTCATTCAAGTTTGAGAGAGATAGCCGCTGAGCTTTCTGTGTCTCACTCATCGATTCGTATAATTTTAAACGATCGCTTGAGCATGAAACACGTTGCCGCTCGACTAGTCCCAAAAGATCTGAATTTTCTTCAAAAACTCAATCGCGTAAAAGTCGCCGAAGACATGCTAGAACGAGTCAGTTTCGACCCTACATTCATAAAACGCATTGTTACTGGTGACGAGACATGGGTTTACGAGTTTGACATGCAAACTAGTCAACAAGCTTCAGAATGGCGCCTTCCAACTGAACCGAAACCGAAAAAACCACGCCGAAGTCGATCAAAAGTAAAGGTCATGTTGACTGTTTTCTTTGACTATCGCGGTGTTGTGCACTCGGAATTCTTGCCAGAAGGTCAGATGGTAAATAAAGAATATTATGTGAGTGTTATGCGGCGTTTGCGAGAGCAAATTCGTCGAAAAAGACCAGATTTGTGGAAAGAAAATTCCTGGATTTTGCACCATGACAACGCGCCATCGCACAAAGCCATCATTGTGAACGAATTTTTGGCCAAAAACTCAACAAATACCATTGAACAACCTCCATATTCACCGGATATGGCTCCGGCCGACTTTTTTCTCTTCCCGAAACTGAAATTACCACTTCGAGGCACCCGTTTTCAGTCGATAGAAGACATAAAAGAAAATTCGCGGCGAGAACTGAAGTCGATTCCGGAAAATGCGTTTAAAAAATGTTTTGATAATTGGATTATTCGTTGGCGTAAGTGTATTATTTCGGAAGGGGCATACTTTGAAGGTGATAAAATAAATTTGGAATAATAATTAACATTTCATGTTTTATTAACCTTTTCCCGGTACTTTTTTTACAGAATGTATTGATGAGTTTGTAGAAATTATGCGATTGGTTAAATTGACTAACCGGTTGGCTGGGTGGTTAGAAACCCTAACTGCGGAGCCGAGGGTCGAGAGTTCGATTCCCGCCGGGACAAATATTTGTGTGCATGAACATTTCTACTTGTTCAGTGTTTGGGTGTAAAAATATCTACATATGTATATATTATATAAAAAAAGAATATTTAAGTATGTATATCAGTTGTCTATAGTACTCCATAATACTTGCTTATTTTGGGACTAGATGGCGCTGTCTGGGATGTCATAGACATTGTTATTATTAATCAATTCAATACGTGAAAAGTCGGACTCGCACAGGAAGGGTTGACGAGTACATGGATTATCCCCATCTTAATGTACTAAGATAGGGAAATTCCAATGGGTTATTATTATTATTAATTAATTAATATATGATAAAATAACACAAAAAACTTATCGTACCTACATGAAAAGTGAAGAAGATTTTTTTCGCCTTCGAGTTTTACAATATCCCAACCGTTTGCTGGTTTCCACACACAAAACATTTTAAAATTGCTTTACTCAAGCTGCATTATGAAGCAAAAGACATAGCACAGAATTATATGGCGTATTGAAATAACTTACTATAAATATGAAATCTTCTAAAGTTTATTTCTAATACTTAAAAAAAAAACGAATAACAAGAACACGTCTAGCTTCTACTGCAATTAGCTAGCAATGGTAGTATTCACTAAAAAAAAAAATTATAGTATGGAATTTAATTATACTACAATATCTTGCACTTTCATACATAGGTGCGGTAGGCACACAATTATTTTACTACCCATTGCGATAATTAGTATCCATATAGGATAACAATATCATTTTCTCTATATTAAGTAGTATACATGAACAAGCAAATTGTTTGAAAGAAAAATTAATATGAATTGCGAAGAAAAAGTAACTTTCGTATGACGAGGCACACTGAATAGTACGCGATGATACTGATAATTAGCGAGCCTTTGATATAATTTCATATGCCCACCGCACCAGAACGGGCAGCACTCTGCGTAGTGTGTTAATGAAACGTTTATTTGGACAAAAAATATTTTAATATAAAAATATTTTCAAATTATTGGCAAATTTATAATAATATATAAATTATTATACAACAAAATAGAATCATGATAACGCTGTGTTTTAAAGAGTTAACTTAAACACTTATATTGTAATAAAATTATTTAGGAAAAATTTATAATTACAAATATGTAGTTAAAATAAAATAGATATATATCTTCACAGCAACATTTTCTGTTGAGCTATGGCGGCCAAGTGGCTTGGCACCACGCCTTGTTATAACGGTCGCAGGTTCGATTCTTGCCAGGGACGTTTTGAACAATGCGTTTTTAATTTATTTATCTATGACGGTGAAGGCTAATACACCGGAATCCGCGTTGAATCAGCATGATGGGTTTCCACAACTCAATTTTTAGGAAGAGCGGTGCTCCAACCGTGAAGTCATGAAAATCTCTGCCGTGCTAATCAAAAGTGCAATAACTAGATCTAAGCTACTTTTGACAAAACCACGCTCAAAGTTTATTCTCTTGTTTTATTTGTATCTCCATGCTCATAAAAAAAGTATTGACTTTAAATTTTCAGTAATAATAATACGTATAAACGGTCTAAGAAAAAAGTTTTGCGCTGGTTTTGCTCATCGCTCATCACGATAATATGTACAAGTCTGTTCGGCCCGAATGTGAACATTTTTATTGCATTTTTAATGGAATCTTTTTAGACAAAGATGTTTTAGACGTAAAATTTACAAACATATCATGAAATAATCACGCAAGCCGAACCAACTTGAAGTCGATTTTTAAAGTTTAACTCATTTAATTATTACGCACTAGTAAATAACTTTTAGTTTTAGTTCATTTATTCGGATCCTTTGTCTATTTTAATAAATAAAAACCAATGGTTGTTTTGTATTGATTGATACTGATACGATTAGGTGTTATTTTAGCTTGCGACTTTGCCAGCACATTTTTCACAGTTCGTGCCTATTAGTTTTGAATCTACATAAATGTAAACGTATTTTTCTTATATCTTATCACAGAGTTTTTTGTACATTAGACCTATTTTGTTAAAACCGCTCTTATACTTGCATTCTTGCTGCACTGCTTCTAGATATAGTGGCTTGATGATATATAACTTGTATCGTGAACTATAATACAACATCTACAAATGACAAAACTTCATCAAAATGCTTAATGGTTCTTGATTTATTAAATTCTTTTTTTTTTAATTCAAGGATAAAAATTATCGATTAAAATAATGCTCACAACATATTTCTTATACACATGTAACTCCGTTACAGCTTTGTAATTTTATAAATAACTCAAAATTTTTAGTAAGTAAATAATTTTTGTCCAGCTTGAATTTCAATTAGCACACAAGTACCTCGTAGAAGTGGCATGCCCGTATGGACAGTCATTATTGCGATCGCACCGTTCGTTGTCCTGAATCAAAACAGTACGTGTTTATTGGACAAGCGGAAAGGACACTTCGAGTTCATAGCGATCGGTGCAATCTTAGCGTAACGACATTTAGCCAGAGGCGCTCAGAAAGCCCACAATTATTGGAAAGTAGTGAAAACAATGTGTTGCGTCGCTTTCTTACTTTTTTCTTTCGCTATGTGGCAGTGAACGGTGAAAATGAGTAACCGACAGTGTTATATCGATAAAGAAGAATCGGACGAATGTATTTACGTGTCGAATAATAATAATTCCCTTTATAGTAACGGCACTCCCCATTACTGCAGTATTTACAGGTTGTTGTTATTCATACTTTCGTTTATTCATATATGTTTATTAGTGGGTTTCAGTAAACATGAGCTCTACGCATATTCGGGTTTAGCGATCTTTTTGTTTCTTATGAATATAAATGAACACAAAAAGACAAAAAAAAGTAAATTATAGATAAATACGATAATTATGACGCAATTAATCGCATATATACTTTTTTATTGTATAATTCACCCATAAAATAATTCTCATAAAGCAATTCTCAAAAATTTGGCACCTTTCAAACTTTGCCGCTCTAGACACGAGCCTCGACCCTTGCGTAATATAATATAACTTAATATAATATCTGGGACATCCCACACACCGCCATCTAGTCCCAAAGTAAGCAAGTATTATGCTTGTATTATGGGGTACTGGCCCACTGATATACATACTTAAATATTCTTTATAATATATATACGTATATAGATACGTTTACACCCAGACGTGTACAAACAAATAGACATGTTCATGCACACAAATATTTATCCTTGGCGGGAATCGAACCCGCGACGCTTAGCTCCGCACTTAGGGTCTCTAACAACTCGGCCGATCGGTCAGTCTAAATATAATGTAAGTGTTTCAAAATGTAAAGGTATTACCGAATCAGCATTAACTTCCTATAGCGTAATGGAAAATATTTACATAACTTATACACTGCATTGTTTACATGATTGTATTTAAATTTTTGATACCAGTTAAATACTCGTTCGTCACTCTACAGAATTAAGAAAATCAGTAGTTTTTAATTTCTAGAAAACCGTTGTACTGAAAATGTGTGCCAATAGAACATAGCTAACAGATTTTTCTTCCAGTCTTTGAGACTATAATATTGTATAATTAATGTTTTAAACTAAATACCTCAGAGTTGATCAAAGAGACTCATTTTAGTCAAACGATGAGGACAAGAGTTATATATATAAACCGGAAACCATCGCTAGCTAGAAGTTTCCTCCAACCCACATGTATAACACTTTAAAGTAATGACACATTTCATCTCACGAGATAGGGAAAACCTAAAACAAGATCTTACTCATATTTTTTTCAATACCATATTCAAAGAGTAAAACCGCCTAAATTCAAGTCGAACCTGTCCCATGTATCTCATAAGTCTATGACATTTTAAAACTCTACTGTATTAATGTTAAAACCAATTGCGTTTAAACGGTTTTTTTTTAGTCAGGTTGTTTACTACATTCATACGGATAACATAGATGCACATAGAGACACCGCGTTGTGACAACATAAACGTGAGCAAAAAAATATACGCCGCAGACCAAATATACGCCGCAGACCAAATATACGCGATTTGATGTTTTGAAATATTCACAGGGAAGTAGAATTTTGTGTAACCTACATGTAAAATTTGTACTGGTTAAGAAAATAAAGATTATGTCGGTTTGTCTAATATTGAGTCAGTCATTTTGTTCATGTTTTCAAGATACTGCCTAAGACGGGTAAACATACAGATTATCAGTGCCATTTTGTGGATGTAAATTTACTTGAAACTTGCATCCAAGAAAGTCCTTGATAAAAAAAAGTATTATATGCATATCGAAAGTAATAAAATAATAAAAAAAGATAGATTATATATCTTCAACGTAAGGCTCCAACTTTTAACGAATCAAACTTTACCACTTTTGTCTTTCTAATACGTCTGAGTCGAGAGCTGTAGGTAAATAGGTTTTGCAGCAGCGTGGATCCAATCTTTTATCTTTATATAGAATGTCCCTCGTACTAGGTTACGGCGCTCTAGAGGTAGATTGTCATCCTTTTTCTCTCCGGCTATACCTTTTTTTTGTGATTCTTATACTTGTAGTTGAGAAACTACGACGTTTTAAATACTTTTTTAAGGAAATAGTTCGTTGTACTCGTATTATACCCCGTTAATTTTACGTGTAACACTTAGTTGGTTGGACACCGTAGCTGGTAATTGGGTTACGACGCGGTCGCGCCGCCGCCGTTACGTAAAACTCTGTCGCAACGCTACACTAGAAATCTATGAAATACTTATTGACTTTTGAAAAATCTGAATATTAACTTAAATTTTAACGTAATAACGATTCAGACGTATACAGGAAAGAAATAACTTATTAATGAAGTTTAGAATAGACACTAATTTAAAGAAAATGTCAGATATTGCAATAAAAATAACAACACAATTACACATCTCTATATTCAGTTCTTTATATTACATGTTTTTTTAGGGCTTTTCGTGATTCTTGTTAAGATCAACATAAATAAATTTTAGCAAATTGGCTATCTGCTGGCCATCAAACTCTGAGCACTTAAATTAATGAAAATAATTTAGAAACGTCATGTGAGCGTGGCACGCGTGGCATTCAGATTCGATCAATTCTGTCTATAGTATGCAAATTGAAAGATAAATTTTCAAACATTTAGCAAATAGGTACCTCCGAAGGCGGTTGCCACATTCGTTCTCACACAAAAGTGTTAACCCAAGTTCATTGACTATAATACGAATAATAGTTTCACGAAAAAGCAAACTCTATAAGGGTTCTCTCCACCTCTATAAATAAGATTTTATTTTCATACCTACTTGAAATTACAAAATAAGTCACTGACGAACTAATCGAAAATACTTGGAACCACCAAATTATACTTGGTGTTTTTTAACATTAGGCATTTATTCTAGATGGTAATGCACTAAAACAAATTAAAAGTAATGCCCAAAATCTCATATAATTTAGTTAAGAGTTATCGAGGTATTATTTTCTTAAAAAATTTGACCCTTGTGACGTAGTTTCTTGATAAATAACACAATAAAAAACAGATATTATTTGTTAATTTCGCTTCATCAACTGCGATTTCGTGAATTAATCAATTGCATCACGTTTATTTCGAGCCATATTTATTATAAAAATTACAATGTGTAAAATATATTAATAATGAGATTAAAGAATGGCGCCATAGTGAAATAATATGTGAAGAAAATATTGTATACTTTTAAATTTTTACAAATAGGTAACACAAACTTTTTAATGTCTCTAATTAGATGATCAGTAATAAAATACAGTATTCTAGTGATTTGTTTTTATATGAAATTGATTTAAGCGATATTCTCAATATTTTTCTTTAGCTAAGATGTTGATAACAAATATCATCACTACATAAAGTCCTCCCCCCCCCTCCCCCCGTCTGTATGTATGTCTGAACGCAATAAACTCAAAAACTACCGAACGGATTGGCATATGGTTGACACCAATAGACGGAGTGATTCAAGGTGAAGGTTTATGTGTATATTTCATTAATGTTTTTTGAAAATTAGTTGAAATATGACGATTATTGTTGAAGAAGTCGAAAAAAAATCAAGCCGGCTGGTAGCTTTCATCAAAACGCTGCCTAATCCCTTTGAGATATAACAAAATAATGTATGGAGGAATTGTGTCTCTTTTATAGGACTATAAAAAAGTCCATGACGGCATATGTCTATCATTTATGGATAGTATACTATATCTATTTTTATGTTTAAAGAAATGGTGTCATATGAGATGATTGGAAAGCAATTTATACGGATACAGTAATAATCCTTATCAAATTAAATACGTTATTTACCTTCAACATTTCATGCTTATTATAATTACCCTTTAAATTGCACAATTTAAATCAATTTCTTAGGAGCTATCGCAAAATAAAAATATCGCGTAGCAAGCAACCAAGCGCCTGCCGGGCACCATGCCGGACGACGCGACACACGTGGTTAGGCTGAAGCTATCAATATTAAATACAAAGAAATATTGTAGTTTGTTTTTATGTATTTATTCTTTACTTTTTCAAGAATTATTTATAGAATTGGAAATAAAATACTTTAAAAATACTCCAAGTAGGATGAACTTACGTCACATTTATATCTAATAATAATAATAATAATAACACACACAATCACAACAACGTCTAGGTCCCAAACTAAGCATTAGCTTGTATTTTGGGTACCAAGCGAAGACACCACATACATATAACAACCAAGACCCGGTGCCAGTATTAATATTCATCATATAAATACTGACCCGACCTGGGATTCGAACCCGAGACCTCCAGCTTCGCAGGCAGGGTCGCTGCCCACTAGGCTAAGCGGTCGTCTAATTAAATCTAATTAAATCCAATCCACATATTCGACGCAACAAACTAATAAGAAACTACGACAGAAAAAACACTACGGTTTATATGCTCTGCTACCTGTGCGAAGCCGGGGCGGGTCGCTGGTTTCCAAATAAAACACAACGACATCTACGTGTATTTATGTTGACAAATACCAGGATATGAACGGGAAATTTTGTATAGAGTTCTGCCTTTAATTCTGAGTTCTTCATTATGACTGTATATCCTAATATCAATGCATATGAATAGATAAATAATATATTCTGATATTGTTTCCAGCCAGCGTACAGTTCACGAGACAAAAGGATGGGACGCTTTCCGAGAGATCCCTCCGAAGCAGGACAGCGGCTCTATGGAGACTCAGAGGTGCCTGGAGGTGACGGTCCGTCTGCTCAAAGTGCTGGCTTACCTCATCACATTCGTCGTGGTGCTAGGCGCAGGAATAGTCGCCAAAGGCACTGTGCTCTTCATGACATCCCAATTACGAAAAGATAGGAGAGTCGCCTATTGCAATAAAAATTTAGGTTCGTTTCATGTTACATGACCTTTTTCTTTCAAATATATAATTGTCTAATAGAACTAGAGTAAATAAATTTGACAGCAGCGTTTGGTTTTAATAGAGTCAGAAATGTCCTTTCACAATATCGAGAATGTCAAACGCAATTTCACGGGGGTGAAGACCGGCGCGCGGGGACATCGTGGACTGTAATTCGCCATCTTGCACCAGCTAGTTAGAGTATGAATGGTTATACAGTAAACGCAGAAGAGGGCTTCTAGTCAATTCGTACTTTTTCGTAGTACCAACTACCTTACAACATTCTTATTATTACTTTAGCATATACTTTCACAAATAGTTTGAAAAAGTTTTATTGAACACAATTGTGAGTGACTATTATACATAAAAAATTAACTACCTACCTACAATACCTACATGCAGTATCATTTCATGTTTGACCGAATTGATAAAGCTTCAAGAATTGACTTACAGATATTTAAAAAGTGTATGGAGCCGTCCTGGGACGCCCGGCAGATGTAAAACATTTTTATTCATATTTATATATTTAAATGTAGCTGCGGTATTCCCTGACAAAAACTACGGGTACCAGTAGGTACCCGTAAATTTAAATGTTCTAGGAAGTATCCTAAAACATTTAAATTAAAGTATTTTTTTACATTTTTGTTAAAATTACTGATTGTTTAATTCTGTTAAGGAATTAAACAATAAGTTATGGATGATGAACATACAATGAGTGTAAAATAAAAGTCGGAAAGTGCCGACAAATCGCGAATTTGGCATGTCATCGGAACGTTTTTACTCCCATCCAAACGCGCCCTTAGTTATTTCACAACAATGATGTAAAAAAAATTTGCTTTCGATAGATTACCGTTTTTAGCACCTACCGAACATTGAATCAATTTTTCCGTATCACGAATCGTGAAAAACATGAAACTCGTCGGACGTACACTTGAACAACAGTCGGAGATACCGCGCGCTTACAATTTTCACTTACATTATAGCTATGAATAATATAATTTCCTAGATTATAACGATAGCTATCAGCACATATTTTCAAGGCGCAAAATTTTTTAAACAATCTTTGATACGACCTATTTACATCTTATATTGTTTTATTTTTATTTGCAGCTAGAGACAAGCAGTTCGTGACGTCATTGCCTGACGAGGAGCGCATCGCGTGGATGTGGTGCCTACTCATTGCATTCGTGGTACCGGAAGTGGGCACACTAATACGTTCCTTTAGGATTTGTTTTTTCAAGACCTCTAAAAAACCCACCGTTGCACAATTCGTCGTGGTTAGTTTGTTTTAATGATTTAAGTACTTACATTTTGAATGTACGAGGGATGTTCGGTATAAAATCAAAATCCGATATTAACTCTTTAAAACAAGAACAAATAATATTGACAGGTTGTAGCTGACGCATTTGTAAAAATATTTAAAAACAATAGAACTGAAGCAGTTTTGTTAAAAAAAAACGGAAGTTATTTGTTTAAAGCTTGTCTAAGCATGCCTCCGAAAATGGGAAAAATAGAAGTTCGCGCGGTAATGAAATATTGCTCCAAAATTTTTAATTTTGAACAAGAGAATCAAGGTTTAGGACATATCTTAAGGGTTAATGCTCCCCCGTATTCTACGGTCGCACCTTGGTACAAACGTGGAAAAACTGCAATTAACCATTACTCCAGTCAATATAGCAAAGTTTGTTAGAAGCACATTGCATTAATTGCACTTTAGGGGATTATTTACAATATCATAAAGAAAATATTCACGGGTAATAAATACATAATAATCCCTTATTTATCTTAATTATTTTTTATAGAATCAACCGATAAGATTTTAAAAAAATATTTATGTGTGAACAAAAATTTAAAAACGGGTGATTTTCTATACGACAGCTTTTTCCAATACACTCTGTGTAAATTCAGAAAAATCCCCAGGTGTATTCACAATATGTGATAGGTAATTATATATTTATATAAAATAAATGATAACTCCAAAACAATAATTTTTGGATTGGCGACATTTTGGCACTTCATGTAAATATGTACTGTATACAATATAGTAAATTATCACCTACGTGACTACTTTACTTTTTTTTTGGTGAAAATTTATTTAATTTTTGGGTCCTAGCATTAATTACACCTTGAATATTTTTGTATATTTATGCGCCAATAATTATCTTTAACTTTAATTAAAAGAAATCCCTTATCGATCTGTTGAGCGTTACAAGCTATTTTACAAAAATAATAATTAAAAACCTGCTTGGCACGCGGCGGGCAGTGCGGTGTGACGCGGGGCGGGTTACGTCGAAGCAATAATCGCGGGCCGTCTGCCCGCACCTCACCTTGTTTTATTTAGTAACTTAACTAGCTTTCCGCCCGCGGCTCCGCTCGCGTGGACTACGCAGTCGTACCGGGACCCCTTTTTCCAAGATAAAAAGTAGCCTATGTCATTCTTCACTTTATAAACTATATCTATGTGAAAAATTGTAGCCGTTCCGGTACGACTGTGTAGTCCATACGAGCGGAGCCGCAGGCGGAAAGCTAGTTTGAGAATAAAATATAACCCATGTTACTCACTGATAATGTAGCTTTCTACAGATGAAAGAATTTATAAAATCAGCGTTTAACTGTGTAGTCCACGCGAGTGGAGTGCACAGACAGAAAGTTAGTATCTTTATAAATTATAACCTATGTGTTATTCTGATGTATAAGCTATATTTTTAAAGTTTAATTAAAATTTAAAATTTAGTAGTTTTTGCGTGAAAGAGCAACAAACATCCAGACATCCATACATACAAACTTTTGCGTTTATAATATTAATGAGGTTTGAGCACAAAAAAGAGATCACCACGCTTTATGTTCCTCGAGACGCTTTGTTTTCGTGTGTAAAGAATGGCAAGTAAACATGTTTTAAGTAAATAGTACAATAGAGAGGTTTACAAATTTTTTTTTGTTCGCTATTATTAAAATTTAAGCTAAATAAAACAAAAGTGTGAATCATAAAAATATATCTACAAATAAAGAAGTTATACAACATTAAAGTCGTCCTTGCAAAAATAATTTCACTATATATTTATACGAGTATGTATATCTAAATATTTCGCAAATATCTATATAATTAAGACTCGTAAATAAAATTAACGTTTCGTTGTTGTTTAAAAAGAATGCAAAATATATTTTTAAAATATGTACTTACATATAAAGTCGGTGTTACATTATGTGTTGTATTTCTTTCAAATATTGAATTATGTCCCGTAAATTAACGTTTTGTTTTCGTACGTAAAAAAATATTATAAGTATTTATATATATATAAGAAATATTAAATTTTTTAAAATTATTTGTTTTCTATCCTAGTCAACAAAGACAGATCCGACCATTGGGTATGACTCTAAACTTAGATTTGTTCAACGCATAAATACCATTGACTTTTGAAAAAAAAATAACTTACAAAAAAATCTTAATGTTATCTAACTTTATTATTATTATTTTTATTACTCTAAAATTATAAGGGTTCCCAGTTTCCTACACCCGTTATGAAAATTTGTAAAATGTCTTGTAAAATTAAGTAGCAAATTAAATGTTTATATTGACCGATTTTGGAAATACAGACCTCGTGTTGACCTAGGATTATGAAATTTGCAATAAACAAGGCTCAGCACGTGTAAAGGAAAAAAACTGAAAATCTATAATTTAAAGTAACATCATTTTTTTGTTTTTAGTAAATACCCTTTTAAGCTATTTTTTCAGAAATGATACGATTAGAAGTATCAAGTTGAAATTGATATCAAAAGATAAATCAATGGTCTTTTGTAACTGTAAAAAAAATCAACCGTTTACGTTAGAGCAATAAATAATACGGTCAAATATGTCGTATATTTTGACACTCGCAACTAAATCAAAACTTATACGATACTTTCCGTTGACCTACAATTGTGAAATCTTTCATTAGAAATCATACAACACAAAAAAAAAAATACTTTTTTTGCAATTATTAATTTTTTTTTGTAATTACGTAAGAAAAATATATTGTGTGGCGATAAGAAACAGTCGGTTTGCGAATTCGACTCGCAGTTATCCGATTTTTTTAATGTATTATCGACGTTTTAGGCGATGTATCACACTAATTAATATTACTGCATACTACAGGTATAAAGGGAGTAAATTCAATAACCCAATAGGAAATTATTCTCCAATAATTGCTTTTATTGCTCTAAATCAATCCTAAATTTCAAGAAATTATTCATTATGTACTATTGTTAAAGTACCAAAATGTTAACAATTAACATGAAAAAATCACTAAAATTACTTAAATGCGCTATGAATCGTGCGTTTGCTTTCAGCTGAGCACTGCGTTGTGACTGCGGGCCGGCGGAAAGAAACAAGCAAATTAAAATATATTCATAAAGATGAACCATTAACTTTGTCGGTATGAATCGACTAATTTTCGCTGAAACTGTACGCCGCACCTGTAATAACTAATACTGTCGGTTTCCTTGGTGACGGCGGCACGGGTGGCGGCTTTCATTGTTAATTTTTTGTCTCAGTGAGGTGTCGGCGCGCGGCGTTTCAAAGGACACTAAGTGCAATAGTTATATTCTTAACAATATACTTTTAACTAATATTAACGACAAACAAATTTTAGCACAAGAAATATGTGATATTGCAACTTCTATTTCACAATGTTAGCGTGATACGGTAGACGGCTAAGGTCATGCGTAAATAGTCACAGTTTAAAGGGCGTTACCTAAACTGGATAGGTACTTTAGATTTATTCGTTTTTATGAATAACACTTTTGACATAAATAAGGGATTATATCAATTTATGATGAAAAATAATAATAATGCAATATAAATAATACTTCTAACCAGATATCGACATGCTTCTAACTTAACAAATAGCTCAAAAAAATACTTGATATTTCCGTCCCTTTTTCTCAATGTTAGCGAGATGCGGCAGACGACCAAGGTCATGCGTAAATAGTCAGACTTAAAAGTACGTTACCTATCTTAGTGAGTAATTTAGAATTATTCGTTTTTATGAATAACGCTTTTGACATAAATAAGGGATTATATTAATTTATGATGAAGAATATTAAAACTGACTCATATTAAGTAAAATATTTAGAGTGTCTTTAATGCGCATCGTAAAAATTAATAAAAAAGACTTTTTTTAATGGTTGTTGAGAAGTCACATAGGTGATAATTTAATTAACTATTATGGCTTACATCTAGAGTATAAAAACAGAAAATCGCCAAAAGTGCGATTTTGTAAGTTTAACTTTTTTTTTAATTAAATAAAATCTCGTAATATTCAGTATTTATAACATGTATACTAGGGATTACTTCTAAATCAAATTCATATTGCTACCATAGATATACAGTTAATTTGTCACCTACCCACTATTTAATGTAAAGGGTGAAATTTAGACAAACACATCTTTAGGTATTTCTCAACATGCAACACTCATAATGCAACCAAAGCATAATGAGTGCATAACTATACAGCAGTATTACTATTGTAAAAAGAAATTTTTAAGGTGTCTTTAATGCAATCCAAAAATTTATTTTTACTGGAGTACATGACCTTCGCTCGAGACACTACAACAGCAGTGCCCGAAAAAATGGTTTAAAAAAATTGAAACATTGTTTTGGCGAATCGCCGTGTTACGGTTAGTTTTATTTCGTTTCACGAAATCAATGTATCGGTGGACAAATCCAGAGTAGCTATGTCTGGTGATTACCTGGCCCCTAGTGATTTTTATTTATTTGCGGCATCGAAGAAGCACCTGAAAAGCCAAAAATTTATAGATGAAGATGCAGTAGTAGCCGCGGTGCAAAATTTTTAGGAAGGGTATTTACATGACTGAAAAAAAAATTACAATACATAAACCTTAAAAGTGAAAAGTTTATTTATTTATGAAAGCATAACCACATCATATTATTCATACGTTACGAAATGATACTCAGATGTATATCTAATACACATGTGACTTCTCTTGTATTTAACATTTACTACAAGGTTAAAGTTTGTAATTAGTGGAAAATGGTTACAAAATTAAACCCGAAAACGTGATACAATTTAATTTCAAATTATTAAAAGACTATCTTCAAAAATAAAAATAGACATTTAATAAAAATTTACTGAGTATATTAGTTTTTATTCTTTTTAAACACTTCTCGTACAATACGATGTGCAGTATAGGAATTGTTGCATTGCAACGATTGTATTTTTACAACAATATTCTTATTTGTATAATGTTTTACTCGTATTACTTGCTGTTTAGTTTTTGAATTTTGATAGTAGACGTGTTTTCATTTAAAATATTTGTTTCCATATAGTTAGTTATTTTCATTATAATAAAATAAAATATTAAAACCAATAGATTCGAATTCTAAATTGATTAATCACTACTTATTTCAGTAAGTGAGTTCGTGTGCGATAATTAATTACCTACTCGGGAAAAATAACAAATGTTGGTTTTAAGATTTCTATAATATTGAAATAATTCAATGTCATAAAATGCATTCGTTTAAATCATAACGTTTGAATCTTTTATTCAATACGCGAAATTTATCTACTTATAAACTTTTTAAAATATATCTAAAAAATAAAAACAATTTACCTAACCTTATCCAGCGATATTCGATCCTCCAAATGGTTACTGTGCCCCAGATAGGTACATTCACGTTATGTTCTTATATGTAACGATACTAAATAAAATATTTAAAGTTTTTCGTTATGAATTTCAGGTATTCGTAACCGAGTCACTGCACACGATTGGCTTGGCGCTACTGGTTTTCGATATTCTACCAAATTTGGACGTCGTCAAAGGGGCTATGATAACAAATTGTCTTTGTATCATACCGGCCATACTGTGCTTGCTTTCACGCAATTCCCGAGATTCGAAGCGTTTCATGAAAGTGATCGTTGACATAGCAGCCATAGTGGCGCAAGTCAGCGGTTTCGTTGTTTGGCCCTTGCTTGACAACAAACCCGTATTATGGCTTATACCAATTTCGTCTTTGTGCATTTCGCTTGGATGGTGGGAAAATTACGTAACTCGACAGAGTCCTATAGGTAAGCGATTCTGAAACAATATTGCAGTCTAGATAAGATAAAGATGTTAAAAGAAAGTTGTTTTCTAATACAATGTTTTCATGTTTACCATAACAGCTTGCTAAAACAGAACAGATGAAAAAAATATTTAAAATTTTTTACTAATTTTCTCCCCATACTGCATAACGTAGAAAGGCGTAGATCAGATTTATGCATACATATATTACATACGATGCAACTACAATATTTATTTATGAATTCGTTTTTTTTTCGAAAACTTTACAAAAGAATTTATAGTTTTTGACGATCGAATGTACCATTGTAAAGGAAGATAGAACATAAACAAGTACAATGCGTGTAACTGACCTGTGCGCCTCTGAAGTTAATTACAAAAACGTCATATTCGCGCAATCCCATAGAAGCATTGCGGCGGGAAGTAAAGCGGACCGCAGAGTTCAGAGCCGCACAGATAACTTAAACATATAACAATAATAGTTATAATGAAATCGTCCATGTTCAATAACAAAATCTGCTAATCAGAATATGTTTACAACATTTTACAGGAATAATCAAGACTCTAGGACGATTAAAAGAAGAATTAAACCTTTGCCGTTACTTCAGCTACCGTTTCATTTCAGTGTGGAAAATGATTTTATTCTTTATGTGCATACTGTTCCATCTATGGGTGGACGGAGACGACCCCGCCATGTTCTTTCAATTATTCTCACATGGTTTTGGACCTCACGATATTGAAGTCGATGTGGTAAGAATGGGCAATATTAATAGAAATAAATATACTACTTAAACTAGTAAATAAAGCAATAACCGCGTGGATAGTAGACTGACATTTTTAAATTTATATTTTATGCATATTTCTTTCGTTCACGACGTTAAAAGGTTGAAGAACAAAATGTATCTATTTGAGCGAACACATATTTGTGCAATATATGTCCATAATACTTAGGCCTAAAGATTTTTGAAGGTTTTGTATACTAAGTAATATATGGAGCAACATTCACTGCGTACTTTTAGAGCCTTAATTCACATTGTTAACTATCGCGCCGCACGATCTGTCAATCGCTCTGGTCCCGAACTATTAAGACTTCACTTCAATTCATCAGCCCGTTTTTACCCCACTGCAGGAGCTTAGGCCTCCCCCAGGGTGAGGAGGGGGGCTTGAAGCTTAAATCCACCACGTTGCTCCACTGCGGGTTGGGGATTGTAACGACCGCCATCTATTGACAGCGCCCGAGATCGACTGCTTAACGTGCTCTCCGAGGCACGGAGTCAGTGATAGTTATGTATTTAAGTCAGAAAAACTCATTGGTACACGCCCGGATTCGAACCATGGCCCTATGGCCTTATAAATTTGAGACAGGTTAATTAACGAAACAATATTTACAATGATTTTTAGATACAAGACACAGTTGGAGCTCTGCCTGATCTGTCAAATGTGACGTTGACCGGTGAGGCGGTGAACGTGGCAGCGTTTTACAAGACCCCACTATACGTGTTACTGATTCAAGTACTTGCCGCATATTTCTGTTACGTATTTGGAAAATTCGCCTGCAAGATTGTTATCCAAGGGTTCAGTTACGCTTTTCCCATAAATCTGGTGATACCACTTGTGGTTAATCTGTTGATCGCTGCGTGTGGTATCCGAAATGGCGACACATGTTTCTTCCACGGAACTATACCAGATTACTTATTCTTCGAAAGTCCACCAGGTATTTGGAATTTTTTTATTGTTTATGAGTAGTTTTTAGCCGATACAAATTCGTATTAAAAATCCAATAGTTATTTATTAAAAGTATTTAAATTTTATTTAAATTTGATATTAATCGAAAAGTGTGTTCTTATACTCCTGTAATGAAATATTAAAGCTTTTTAACTTATTTATTTTAGATAATATTGTCCATATTATTTAAATTAAGTACATCCTTAATATGTATTCATGTGAAAGGTCTATATGTTCGGGGAGTGGAGTTATTAGCAAAGCGTTATACTTGGTTATATACATAAACGATTAAGAAAATTGTAGTGGAAAATTTCCATGCAAACGGCGTTAAAATGCAATGTAAAAATGAAACGATTTCGAAAAAAATCGTACGCATTGAAGTTTTTTTTCTTATGATACATAAATATATTTAAAAAATTAAAAACGTATAAATCTAGTTTTTGTTCATCTGGATAATTTTTTTTGTGCCAATCGTTTAAGGTTTAATAGGGTGCAACCGTTAACGCCGTTTGTATGGGAATTTGCCACTACAATCCTCTTAATACATCCAGATTGACCATGTATTAATTTTTTTTAAACTTTTACAACAGAAATAATCAATTTTGAGCATAGTACTATTTTGTTCTATTAGTAATATAATTTCAAGACTGCTACCGTAAGTCGACCCCGCTGAACATGGTTCTGCCTGGTGTCATCCAGAATCGACTATGCCTAAGTTAAGTTATTATTAAGTTAAGTTACCTTACTAAGAGGTAAAGAGGATCGACCACAATAGAGCAATGATGATTTTTAAATCTCGTTAACATGACGGTTCAGAACATACATATTTTTTATTCGTTTATATATCTGTTAACCATATATATAGTATATCTATATAATATATAAAATTTAAAGTGTGACGCAATTAAAAACTAAGAAATTAAAATTAAAATGGCGGATATAGGATTAAACCAAAAAGTTTTATTAAGCCCTTTTGTTTTAATTTGGCAACTTATTTGATTATATAAATATTATTCTGCCCAACAATTTTCAGTTTATACGTTGAGTGACTTCGTATCTCGTCAAATGGCGTGGATATGGTTATTGTGGCTGCTGTCGCAGACTTGGATAACAATACACATTTGGACACCGAAAGCAGAACGCTTGGCTTCCACAGAGAAACTATTCGTGCTGCCCATGTACAATGGATTATTAATCGACCAAAGTATGGCTTTGAATAGGAAAAGAGACGACCAAAAGAATGTCAAAACTGAGGTAATTTTATGATCTTTGACATGTTACAAACGTATAACTTTGTTTCCGGAATCGTTTTTTGCCAGAAATAATAATAATAATACATGGGACACCCCATACAGCGCCATCTAGTCCCAAAGTAAGCAAGTATTATGCTTGTGTTATAGGTTATTAGACAACTGATATGCAATAGATATTTTATACCCAGACCCGGAACAAAATAATCATGTTGATGCACACAAATATTTGTCCCGGGTGGGAATCGAACCCGCGACCCTTGGCTCCGCAGTTAGGATCTCTAACCACTCGACCAATCGATCGTCGTGCACAGCTCGGTTCGACTTTTGTATGACGCTTATTGTTATTTTAAGCTTTGAGATTTGAGATTTACCGAGACTTTCCGCATTCCACGTCCCTACGTTCGTCACGTGGAGGCATAGCTCGATCGTCCCGAAAATTTTATTGAATGTATTATTACAGGAACTGGCTGAAATAGAGAAAGAAAAGGGTGACGAATATTATGAAACGATATCTGTTCACACAGACAACACTGGTTCGTCTCCTAAAACCGTAAAATCATCTGATTCAATTACAAGGTAAATATAATAATTACAAAAAAAAAATTAAATTAAAATATATAACAAACCTTAAATGATATATGCTGTTTTGGTTATTTCAGAATTTACGCGTGCGCTACTATGTGGCACGAGACTAAAGACGAAATGATGGAATTCTTGAAGTCGATTTTACGTTTGGACGAAGATCAGTGCGCTCGCCGGGTCGCTCAGAAGTACTTGCGTGTCGTTGACCCCGATTACTACGAATTCGAAAGTAAGTTCTTAACATTAGCACCTTATTTAACACGTTAGCTGCCATTCGCAAAAATATATAACGAAGTAACAGTCAGTCAAAAAGAAAAGAGAAGGAGGAAAGTGCATTCTGCATTCACTCCGAGTTAAATGTTAAATTCTCACTAATTTCTAAATATGTGTTCACGGGTGACAGCAGATTCATCTAAATGGAGCGTTTCATACTTCGAAAAGATCGAAAACCCGAGCAAAATGAAAGACTCAGAGATTAGACAGACCATATGCCATTAACAATATAATGATAATAACGAATACATCACAACAACGTTTAGGCCCCAAACTAAGCATTAGCTTGTGTTTTGGGTACCAAGCGAAGACACCACATACACATAACAACCAAGACCCCGTACCAGTATCAATATTCATCATATAAATACTGACCAGACCTGGGATTCGAACCCGGGATCTCCAACTTTGTAGGCGCGGTCGCTACCCACTAGGCTAAGCGGTCGTCATCGTTACTTTGTTTTTAACATTTTCTTAAATTATACATTAAATGTAATTTCAGAATCTTAATTAGTTTTCCCAGTATAATAATTTGGGACATTTTGCATACGGTCATCCAGTCCTAAACTACGCCTTGTTTGTACTATGGGTACTAAGTAACTGATTAATATACATACTTAAATTGACTTAAATATTTTTTATAACTTACATCTGTAGATATTTTACACCAAGACACGAAATAAATAGACATGTTCATGCACACAAATATTTGTGTATTGTATGAAGTTTAATTTGTCTAATAATTTTTCTGCGCACTTTTTAGTGTCACGACGCATTTTATAAGCTAAATATAAGAATTACAGTATGGTGTCAGGTCAGATGTGTATAAGCTATTTGATTCTTATTTCTAAACGATCTCAAAGTGTTCGTATCATAGTATTAATCCACAGAAAAATTTATTTTGTTGGAATGAAGTCGCTTCATAGAATTTCATAGAATTTCAAATTTTAATTGAATGATTTCGTGCCAAAAATTTTAATGTCTACTGAGACATCACACGTTGAAATTAACAACCGCCAGTATTGTACAGTGCCTTTTTAAAAATAAATACTTTCGTGTAAAATAATGAGTTCTCCCTGTTATACTAAAAAACCGGTCAAGTGCGAGTCAGACTCGCACTGGAAGGGTTCCGTACCACTGTACTATATAGAAACAGGCTTCTTGTATAAGGATCCCCTTTAATTTTTAACTTTATTTTATTTTTATTATTTCTTGTTATAGCGTTAAGTTTCTGTTGTTTATTTTTACACAAACGTGTTAATGATCCTAAATGTATCAAAAAGGAAATGACATAAAGTTAAAATGACTACTTTAAAGTAAATTTTCAGTCCTCGTTTTCACTGAACATCTTATATCATTAACTATTGTAAACATAATAAACACGAAACTAATAAAAATGTATACACACAAATTCATATAGGGGAAAAATTAGATACCTTTTTCAAATATTCATTTTTGCGATTACAGGTTTGTAATTCCATAATGGCTTATAATGTGGGTAACTTACTTTAAAGTTCTTTCCGACATACCGTTAAAAAAAACCATTGATTTATGGATTGAAATTAGTTTCAAGTAATAGGTATATCGGATAACTAAAGAAGATTAGGCAGATATTTTTATTACCACGCATGAACGTGTATATAATAATGCGTTACTTCTATAAACGCGTTAGTCAACTCTTGTATTCAAAGCTTCTTCGAAGAAACAATATAATTTCTGGGCATTGTCAGACAAGGGCTGACTGAGAATTACATTTATTTCGCCGGTTTGATTTAATATATTTCGTAAACATTTTCTTCTCAATTCTTCGGTCCGACCACATTCCACCAAAAATAATGTTAAAATACATTTTACAAAATTGCATGAATCAAAATATGAAATTATCTACTATATGATTTTTGAAAACTATTTTGTTACCTATGATTTTCATTTGAAGTCTTAAAACTACTAATTAGTAAAAATCTAGTATAAATTGTCACACTGTGGTGCACGATGAAGCTTAACTACCAAATGTCCAATCTTAATAGCAACGCGACCGGGTAGTACTTATACACCTCGTTCGTACCATTGTTCCTTTTTTTGACACATTTATGGACACTTAACTATAGTCCCATGAAATGTCCCATGTATTATTACTATTATAGTTACATTTTATCACAGATTTGTACCCAGATCCACATGATAACCCTCTAAAGAGTATTTTTCAATATTTTCAGCCCACATTTTCTTAGATGACGCCTTTGAAATATCGGATCACAGTGACGACGATTCCCAAGTGAATCGTTTCGTTAAACTCCTCATCGACACCATCGACGATGCAGCTTCCGAGGTGCATCAGACGAACATACGAATTCGAGCGCCTAAGAAATATCCCGCTCCGTACGGTGGACGACTCTCTTGGACTTTACCCGGAAAAACGAAAATGATATGCCATCTGAAAGACAAATCAAAGATTCGTCACAGGAAACGCTGGTCTCAGGTACAGAAAATCCTGAAGTTAAGGAACACGTTAAGCCGATCTTTATTATACATTTTATAAGCAGCCCTCATTACAAAAACTATTTTTTTATATAGAAGTTAATATAATTCATGATGTAATAAATTAATGTAATATTAGTACAATCCATTACAATTTATACCGACAGAAGACGAGAATGATCTATAAAAAATATCTGTAAAAACAGTAGTGGCTTAATAAGTCATATAAATCGCAAGAAGTCAGAAAAATGAACCACCTAATAATAGATTGGATGAGATGAATCTATAATATTAAATTAAGGAAGTATAACCAATAATTTGTAAAAACTTATATCTTAATAGTTAAATACAAAAACTTATGAAGAGACGCCGTCACGTCGTCCATCTTTCTGTTGTAGTCGATTATCTCCAGAATCTTGGTTTTGATAAGATAGTTAACCTTAACATTGCGCTAAAATATAGTCAAAATAGACAATATTTTAATAATGATCAGTCCATATGCTGAACTGAAACGCAATGAAGTCCGAACATCTTATGTAAGAAATGTAATGGCGAGTTAAATACTTTAGAGTTGATCTAAATGTATACCTACTTCTGCACTGGGTCGTCGACACTGATGTTAAGAACTCGATACCTATTTATACAATATACTAGCGACCCGTCCCGGCTTCGCTCGGGTAGCAGAGCATATAAACCGTAGTGTTTTTCTGCGTTGTGTCCTATCAGCTTGTTGCGTCAAACATGTGGATTGGATTTAATTAGATTCAAATGTAACGTAAATTTATCTTACTTGAAGTATTTTTAATGTATTTTATTTTAAAATTTATAAATATTTGAAAAAGTAAAGATTAAATACATAAAAACAAACTACAATAATATTTCTTTATACACAACATTGATTACTTCTGCCTAATTTTATATCACGTGTGTCCCGTCTGGGCGTGGGGCCCGGGCACCCGGTCCTCCCGCTTGTCGCTCGATAGTTTTTATTTCGCGATATCTCCGAAGATATTAATTTAAATAGTATGCACCCGGTCCTCCCGCTTGTCGCTCGATAGTTTTTATTTCGCGATATCTCCGAAGATATTAATTTAAATTGTATAGCGTTAAGGGGCAATTATAATGTGCATGAAATGCTGAAGGCAAATAACGTATTTCATTTGATAAGGATTAATACTGTATCCGTATAAATTGCTTTCCAAGTACATCATCATATGACACCATTTTGTTAAACATAAAAATAGCTTTAGTAAGCTATCCATAAAAGTTAGACATATGCCATCGCGGACTTTTCTTTAGTCCTATAATAGAGAAACAATTCCTCCATACATTATTTTGTTATATGTCAAAGGGATTAGGCAGCATTTTCGGTGAAAGTTCCCAACCGGTTTGATTTTTTTCTAACTTCTTCAACAATAATCGTCATATTTTAAACAAATTTCCACAAAACATTAATAAATTATACACGTAAACCCTCCTCTTGAATCATTCTATCAATTGGTGTCAATAATATGCCAATCCGTTCGGTAGTTTTTGAGTTTATCGCGTTCAGACAGACAGACAGACGCGGCGGGGGACTTTATTTTATAATTTGTAGTGATTTTGAAGGAAACATTCTTTTCAGGTTATGTACATGTACTATTTGCTGGGACACCGTCTGATGGAATTGCCTATATCAGTCGATAGAAAAGAAGTCATGGCAGAGAATACGTATTTACTGACTCTCGACGGAGACATCGATTTCCAACCTCACGCAGTACGATTGCTGATCGATTTAATGAAAAAGAACAAGAACTTGGGCGCTGCTTGTGGTCGCATTCATCCTGTCGGTTCTGGTGAGTACCTACCCATATCAAAATCCTCGCGCGTTCAAAATCGGTTAATCGAGGTAAAAGACGGGTAAAATTTACTTTGACAAGATCCCTGCCCATTCTGATCTCGCGTGGCTTATTACACAGTTGTTCCTTTATTATGAAGTTATAGAAACCTCGCAGCTTGAGCGATTTCACGATGAATAACATCATGTGGGCAACTTCTCCATATTGATCCCCACATCGTGGTTACCCACTCAATTACTTATAACTTGTTTTTAAGTAGGTATTCTAAGATTTACATGCTTTTTCAGGACCCATGGTATGGTATCAAAAATTCGAGTACGCTATCGGCCATTGGCTGCAAAAGGCGACAGAGCATATGATCGGCTGCGTACTTTGTAGCCCTGGCTGCTTCTCTTTGTTCAGAGGAAAAGCTCTTATGGACGATAACGTTATGAAAAAGTACACTCTGCGTTCAGATGAAGCTCGGCATTATGTGCAATACGATCAAGGTAAGTATTCGCGCGTACTTACAGTTCAAAGTTATAAAATCGCACTTCGTACTGCTATTTTACATGCCTTATATCGTTACGTAAAAACTTTTTTCTTCCAAACCACCACGCAACACGTTTAAAGTCTTCGTGTTAATATGGAAACCCGTACAAAAAGTTTTCCCGTTTTTCTTTATTAATCGTTATTATATCTTCTTATTTAAGGTGAAGATAGATGGCTGTGCACATTACTTCTGCAAAGAGGCTACCGTGTGGAATATTCAGCTGCGTCGGATGCGTATACCCATTGTCCTGAAGGCTTCAGCGAATTTTACAACCAACGTCGACGCTGGGTGCCCTCTACTATAGCGAATATTATGGACTTACTCATGGACTATAAAGATACGATAAAAATCAACGACAACATTTCTACTCCATACATCGCATACCAAGTAAATTAATGTTTAAGGCTATATACGAGTATATACTTATATAAATCATGTCAACTCTTTTTAACCAAATACACTTCAGGAAATACGTAGTTTCAGAAGTTAAACGTTCAGATTAACTTGGGTCGATTTAACAACAAAAAACTATGATATAAAAAAGAATCAAGAAGCTGACTGCGTTATAGTACATTATGATGGAAGTACGGTAAGCTGGATATTATAGTCGAGGTGTTTATAGGCACGAGGCGAACCCGAGTGTTTATAATAAATCGAGACTACAATGGCCAGCTTACTAAGTACGAGCATCATACGACGTTTTTCAATACATTTGCGATTAAAATAATTCAAATAATACTTCAAATGTAATAATGGCGGGAACTAGGGGCGTGAGGGGGTTGCTTTTCGCGGTTTACGCATGCGTCACAAACAGAATGATTGGTGTAAAGTAAAAAGGCCTAGTACTGTAAATTACAACATTACGGTCATAAAGACCGTAATAATAGCAAATGTATTGAAAAAATAGTTAACCGAAAAGAGCAAAACAAGTTATCTTCAATAATATACGCATTGAACTTTTTTTGAGTAATGCAGAATGCACCATACTATGTTTTTTTTTGTTTGATACTTAAGCAAATAATAAAATATACTTACTGTACCTAATACAAATTACACTTAAATGTTGTAAGGTATTACACAAACGTAATAAAAACTCTAGACTCTCTGTCAGTGAACAACCAATGATGCACTGTAAAGGCGGCTACGTATGTGTGAGTGGAACTTCGCAACGTACTGGCTGTATATATATTTACTATGGTACGAATGTGTTCAAGTTGATGCGTGCGAGTACAGCCAGCTGACTTACTACATATTTGGAATTGACTGCTTATTAGCTTTCATTTGATACCAATATTGTCATATATTTTTTAAGTTCCCCGTGAGATATGAAGACGAAAGTTTCGGGGTTGGCCGTAAAATGAATCAGTTATCAACAAAACTGAAAATCCACCTGACTTATATTTATGTCCGTAATTACAAAAGTTTAACGTTTGTATACGGTTTGCTTGTAATCTTAGGCAAAGGATTCCAAAACTGGACTAACAACTAATGCTTAACTAAATCAAAATAGCAGTGAAAGATGTAGGATTGAGTCAATGTAAGAATTAATTATAATAATACCTGGGACATCCCACACAGCGCCATCTAGTCCCAAACTAAGTGAAGCTTGTATTATGGGTACCAGACAACTGATATACATACTTAAATATTCTTTATAATATATAATTTTACAGATTTTTTTTACACCCAGACACGGAACAAATAGACATTGTCCATGCACACAAATATTTGCCCCGGGCGGGAATCGAACCCACGACCTTTTGGCTCCGCAGTTAGGGTCTCTAACCACTCGGCCAACCGGTCAGTCAATTTTAACCGGTTAATTTTCAAAATGATTAGTAAATCTTTACATGAATCAACTGTGAGCTTTTCCAATGTTGATTTTACAGATTGTTGATTATAATATGAATCTCAATTCATGAACTTATTTCTTTCAGATGATGTTGATGGGTGGTACGATTTTAGGCCCAGGAACTATATTTCTTATGTTGGTGGGTGCTTTCGTAGCAGCATTTAGAATCGATAATTGGACTTCTTTCGAATACAATTTGTATCCCATATTACTATTTATGTTCGTTTGCTTCACAATGAAGTCGGAAATCCAGGTAAGTTTATAAGAATAGCATGAAATAATTGAAACTACTGCTTAATCGGGTTTCCATTGTTATTTCTATAACTCACTAAACTTTTAAACTTTCGATATGTTTAAAATATTGTTCAATACATATTATTATTTGTGCAACTTCATCTTAAGGATTAAAAGTGTTAAATGCTAAAAAATATAAAAAATAATATTACAACATAAATGATTCTGTTACAGTTGTTAGTGGCGCAAATATTGTCTACAGCGTACGCCATGATAATGATGGCGGTAATCGTGGGCACGGCACTACAGTTGGGCGAGGACGGGATAGGATCACCTTCTGCTATATTTTTGATATCTCTCTCTAGTTCCTTTTTCATAGCAGCTTGTTTGCATCCTCAAGAATTCTGGTGTATTGTTCCTGGTATAATTTATCTATTATCTATACCTTCTATGTACCTTCTCTTAATTTTATATTCGATCATAAACTTGAATGTCGTATCTTGGGGTACACGTGAGGTGCAAACAAAGAAAACTAAAAAGGTACATATGTAATAATTCTAATTTTGTCGCTTTTAATTATGTATTATTGCCGTTTTAACATACCTATCAAATTCTTAATTTAAAGGAAATTGAACAAGAAAAGAAAGAAACCGAAGAAGCTAAAAAGAAAGCGAAGCAAAAATCGTTGTTGGGATTTTTGCAAGGCGTCAACAACAATGAAGATGAAGGTTCAATAGAATTCTCTTTCGCTGGTTTATTTAAATGTATGTTTTGTACGCACCCTAAAGGTAATGAAGAGAAAGTGCAATTACTGCACATTGCTTCGACTTTGGAGAAGTTGGAAAAAAAGATAGAAAATGTGGAAAAGTAAGTTTTAACGTAAATTGTTTCTTTTGTGAAAATAACAAATTGTAATATGATAATGTAATATTATACAATGATGAATGACCTATATATTATATTTAAATAGGACCGTCGATCCGCATGGACTGCGAAGTCGTAAACTTTCTGTCGGACATCGTGGTAGTAGCAACGGCGATCATCAATTGGACGCTCTAAATGAACACCCAGAAGAAGACGACAATTCTGATTCTGATACCGATACATTATCTACGGCACCCAGGGTGAATATTCAAAGATTTACCTGATTATGACTTCCTAGGCTAACTGCTGGGGTGTGATAACAGCCAGACACGTATTCAAATCAAATGGACGTTTTCATAATTTGAACTCTTGTTGCGCTGCTGTTGCCTTACCCTCCCGATATGCCTAGGTTATAATATTTAAACTCAATACTTTAAAACATTCACAGGAGAAAAGAGACGAGCTTATAAATCCATATTGGATCGAAGATCCTGGCGTTAAAAAGGGAGAAGTAGAGTTCTTGGGTCAAGCTGAACTCCAATTTTGGAAAGACCTCATTGACAAATATTTGTATCCTATTGACGCTAACAAAGAAGAACAGGTAAAGACATCAAACAAAATATTTACACCATCTTAGAATTTCGTCACAAGACATCAGTTTAATATTTTTTTTCGAATTATTTTCATGGAGCGTAAATCTGCATCACAACTTTGGGACATAAGGTTTGAAGTTCAATCCACAAATACCTAAATATTACAAACGTTAGCTTCGACATTTTATTTATGCTGTTTTTTTTTACTTATTATATGACAGGATAAATATGCACAAAGTATAAATAAATCTATATGTAATGCATTACGACAAAAAAAATTGACCTATAAATATAGATTATTATGTTAATGTTGATCAAAAATTAAGTGTTACTGATATTAATGTGTGTTTAAACTGATATTCCATTACAGATCTTCAGGGAAGTATATTTTTTTTTGTAATCTGCTTTATGTTTCAATGTGATTCACTATTTTACAGAAAACTGATATGAATCTTCCCCTAATTTTAGGCTCGAATCGCAAAGGATTTAAAAGAGTTGAGAGACTCGTCCGTATTTTCCTTCTTTATGGTCAATGCCTTATTTGTCCTAATTGTGTTCTTGCTGCAACTCAACAAGGACAATTTACATGTAAAATGGCCTCTTGGAATAAAAACTAACATTACGTATGATGAGATTTCCCAGAAGGTAACGTCTCTACGGAAACTGCAGGCATCATCCTTCAACGATGACTTGGGTTATTAAAGTTCATCGGGACATTTCATATCACCACTAAATCATAGAAATAAGAATCCCCAGTCACCTTTGAAAGTTGATGGATAATAAAATCATTGTTTTGTTTTATGGCATTTTGCAGGCTCGTATTGCGGCTGATTTGATAGAGCTTCGCAATAAATCAGTTTTCGCGTTTGTTATGTTCAATGCTTTATTCATATTGATAGTATTTTTATTGCAACTGAACAAAGATCAACTCCACGTTGTTTGGCCTTTGGGGATAAAGACAAATATTACGTACATCGAGGAAACCGGCAAGGTATAGCCAAGATATTGTCATGACTGTGTGTCACTTCACAATCTAACGACCTTCCTCTAACTGGTCTGATATGGTTCGGCACACTGAAATGAATCCTGAAAAGATTATCCTTACCCACTGGTGTTGAAACTAAATTAAGTTATTTCAAAAAAACTAAATCACATTCATATTCCGAAACTTCTTTTATATGTTAGAGGATAATTAAAAACAATCGTAGCTTTGCTAAAATCTTAGGACTATTGCGAATATTTGGATATTTTGAAACATGAATACACCTGACTAACTTCAGGATCTTTGGAAAGATTTAATTTTTGAGGGCAAGTGATATCTTTAATGTTAATTGGTTAATGTAAGCATCCGTTTATGGGTCTTTTTTTCTAACTGGCCAGCCCCTGGTTTTTAGTAAGTACCATAGAGTTAGTCATTTAATTCGAACATCGTTCACACCAAACGGTCTGGTTAGCATTGCTAAAATTTATACCTACAAATGCTTTATAAGGCGGCACGCGAATTCGGATCTTATTGTCAATTGATCATTTTCAAATTTTTGAACTAAAGTACATCAGATTTTATTTCGAAAGAATAGGCAATTTTAAGAAACTAATTTGAATAAAATTTCTTTGAGATCGGTAATTACGTAGATATATTCTATTGAAAATTTTTATAGCGTGACGTCACCGAGTGAAATTATAAGTTAAGCTATTGCTTTCGTACGTTTCTAAAAACAATGTTAGTCTCTGAACCGTCAATAGTAATAGTGTCATTGTTTTTATAAATAGGAAACAGCAATGGCTAAATTTATAATTCCACCCGGTGACGTCACGCTATTATTAGATTATCACTAAATAATATTTTTGTTCGTGTAAGTATATATATTATGAAGAATATTTATGTATATCAGTTGCCTGGTACCCATAATACAAGCTTTGCTTAGTTTGGGACTAGATGGCGCTGCGTGAGATGTCCTAGGTATTATTATTAATTCTTTTCTGCAAAATAGCCAATGAGCACAGGTTAGTCCTCAAAGTTCCAGTCTTTTTTTGCTACTATCATAAAATTATGTCAGATATTTGCCAAGATCCTGGAAATAGTTAGGATTTCGAAATTATTTCTTAGTTTCCAATCATTAGGATTTTTGTAAGAGTCCTAGGATTTATGAAAAGTTCCGTTTTTTTTATTTATCATATAACATATACATAAACCCAGTCAGAAAATTAACTACTATTTTAGATTCTGTACATCACAAACTGACACGCCCTTTCTGTATCATACAACTTCCACATAAATTAAAAAAAAAAAATATGTAATCCAATCACATGAAAAGCACAATAAATATTTTATCAAAGCATAAATAAATCTCATCTAATTCACGTTCAGTTTACAACAAGGACATTACAAGCACAAATCTTGACATTTTGAAACAAAGAAAAAACGTAACAATGGGTACATTCTATGATGGATACCTATATAATAACAATTTTATTGCAATGTATTTTTTTTATTATTATTAAATTTAAATATGGAGGGTTTGGACAAGCTTGGGTATTGAGAATTTTATTATGGAAAACATTCTGTCTATTATGGTGGCGGACTCTCTTCCATTAAAATAGGTGGCAGTACCACTGGTTTTGTCGGCCAATTCTGTACATACACCTCAGATGTCGCGGTGAAATGTTTAACATAAAAAATTTTATGTTATAAAAACATATACAATGATGCAATAATTAATATCAGATAAACAGCTTAAAATTATCTATCTCACGGTGCTTAACTTAAGCTTTAAATTTCAGTAACATCAGTAAAATATTTGATTGTTGCAATATTGTATTGTTTATATCATAATTAATTCATGTGTAAATAAACTTATTACAGTTTGTTGTTATAAAAATAATGTACTTGTTCACCTTCTTTTCCAGTGCACAATGCATTTTTCTTAATTTGCTACCTACATTGGTATCATATGAAAAAAAAATTTGCCATAAGTAGTTATCATTGCTTCATGCTTATTAAGATTAATGTTTTCATAAAACTAATCAGTTTTTAACTTTTAGGTACTTGTATCTAAGGAATATTTGCAACTGGAACCAATTGGTTTGGTATTTGTGTTCTTCTTTGCTCTCATTCTGGTGATACAATTTACTGCTATGATGTTCCATAGATTTGGAACCCTTTCACACATCTTGGCCGCAACAGAATTAAATTGGTTCTGTACAAAGAAGGTAATTACATTTTTTCAATTTATAGCATTTTTTTTTTAAATTGACAACCAGTTTATGCTTAAATAAATGGGTACAAAAACGTTCTCCAAAAATTTTCAGGCAGAAGATCTATCTCAAGATGCTCTTCTAGACAAAAATGCTATAGCTATAGTGAAAGATCTACAAAAATTGAACGGGCTTGATGATGACTATGATAATGATTCGGGCTCCGGCCCAGCCAACGTCGGTCGAAGGAAAACCATTCACAACTTGGAAAAAGCGCGACAAAAAAAGAGGAACATTGGCACGCTAGATGTTGCATTTAAGAGACGTTTCTTTAACATGAACGCTAATGATGGACCAGGTAAACGACTTACATTTATAAACTGGATAAAAATTGTCAATATACAACAGATTGTTTCTTTTTCATAAATATGTTACAAACATGTCAAATACCTGTACTAGATAAAATTTTATAATATAAAACTCTGGGCACACAAGGAAATAAATAATTTTAATATTATAATATCTTTTTTTTTAGGTACTCCAGTCTTGAACAGAAAGATGACTTTACGCAGGGAGACATTAAAAGCTCTAGAGACAAGAAGAAATTCTGTTATGGCTGAACGGAGAAAGTCACATATGCAAACATTAGGTGCTAACAACGAGTATGGCGTCACTGGAGGGGTATATTTTCTTAATATTTATATACACGAATAATATTAATTATTATATAATATAATAAATATAATAAATACAAATCATTTTAATAATATTTACATAGACAAAAATAATCTTAGGTCCTGTTTGTTACTTAACCACCCTTTTTATTGAGTGTACCTCAATAAAAAATTCAAAAAAGCCAGTGAATGTGTTTTTAAGTTTATTCAATAGTGTAGTACTAACAGAACCTGAATCCCAACATCATGATTTCGAAAAATATCAATGAAGCAGAGTAATTTTGGCTTCATCACTCATGTTCAATAATATCCAAATCCATGTCTATTCTTGTCATAAACTCACACGCACATAAGCAAATCACTACTATGTTCTAACCTAAAATACATTGCTGCAGAATTTCAATAATAATTAAATTAAAAACCGTACTAATAATCTGTATCATGGTAATCTTTCTTAGTTGAACAACAACTTGGGTGTGATGCCGCGTCACCGCACTTCTACCGCTAACATCTCGGTAAAGGACGTATTCGCGGAGCCAAACGGAGGAGGTCAGGTGAACCGAGGCTATGAAACTTCGATGGGAGATGAAGACGATAGCAACTCTATAAGATTACAGCCTAGGCAAAACCAGGTGTCCTTCCAAGGTCGATATCAGTGAGAACAAGTAGTTGCCAAAATGTATGAAATAGCTATAATTCTAATTATAAACAGTCATGATACTCAGAACTATTGTATATCTATAATTTTGTTAACTGCCTTTTTTATACAAGACTAAATATACTGAATTATTTGGAATGTTTATAAAACAAACATTATAATATGGAAATCTATTTTTTACTCCAATTATAAATGAGATTATTATTATTATTTTGACGATTAATTATTGACTAAACAATATAGTCAAACTTCGAACAAGTCAAATATGCCATGTACTTAAAAACCATATACAACTAGGTATATGAAATAAGATCCTATGGAATGTTTTGCTCCATGACTTGTAAAAACCTTTACAAAACATATTATGAGACTTATACGTACACTGCCACTAAAAGTTATTGTGCAAAATTTTAGAACCTTAGCTTTTATATTTATTCCTTGTTGAAAGGAGCAAATATTGTCTTTTACTGTAATAATAGTGTATATACTTTTATACCATAAGTTAAGTAAAATTTGTTAATAAATGAAACAATGAATATGTTGGTTTTTTTTTATTATTTCCTTGGGTAAAATAACAAATGACCTACATTCAAGTAATTGAAAAATTATGTTTATAAAAGGTTTCGTAAAGCATCCAATGCATTCATATTTTCACAACACCTACCTAATCTTTAATCACACTTGAAAGTGTGTGAATTTTTTTTAAAATCATGTATCTTCTTAATAGATTCAAAATTTGTAGTTTTTATTTCCTAAAAGGATTCAAGTATAGATATTCCAATAAAAGCTGGCACAAACAAATTATTAACACGTTAGCGACCCACCCCGACTTCGCACTGGTATCACAGTGTATATGCCTATTTTTTTTTCTATCGTAGTGTCGTATTAACTTGTTTCATTGAGCATGTGGATTAGATTTAATCCGATTTAAATGTAAAATTTGTTTTTCCTACTTGAAATATTTTTAATGTATTTTATTTCCAATTTATATACCTATACATACAAATCAAACTAAATTATTAGTTTCTATACAACATTGATCACTTCTGCCCAATTGCATCACGTGTGTCGCGTCGCTTGAATTTATTTTGTCATGCGATTAGTTAAATTTTGGAATAACTCCTAAGATATAAATTTAAATTGTATGGTGTAAAAGGCAATTATAATGTGCATGAAATGCTAAAGGTAAATAACGTATTTAATTTGATAAAGATTAATATCACATCTGTGTAACTAGCTTTACAATTACCACATTATATGTGACCATTTTTTTTAAACACTAAAATAAGTACAGTAAGCTATCCTTAAAAAATAGACATATACCATTGCCGAGTTTTCTTCAGAACTATAAAAGAGGAACAATTCCTAAATAAATTTTTTTGTTATATCTCAAAGGGATTAAGGCAGTGTTTTTGATGATAGCTCTTAGTCCGTATTCATTTTTGCGACATCTTCAACAATCATCGTCAAATTTATAACAATTTACAGAAAACAATATTTCATTATATACATAAACCTTTATCTTGAATAACTTTGTTTATTGGTGACAACCATATGAAAATCCGTTTAGTAGTTTTTGAGTTTATCGCGTTCAGACAGACAGACAGAAGCGGTAAGGGGATTTGATAAGAAGATAGATACACATGTTAGTAAATCGCCTGTGCCAGTATTCCTTGAACTACCTGTATTATTTGTTTACTAAAATAATAATAGAAAATGAGTGAAGAGATACCCTCAACTTTGTTGTTATATTTTTATTAAGTTGTTAACTTTAAAACAAGTATTTCCTAAATTTAAATTTTGATTGTTAAAGGTGAATTGAGGTATTATGGGTTTTATGAAATAAAAAAAAAAGCTAGATCACATTATGTAAATTTTTTGTCACACAAAAAAAAAGGAGAATCTATTGTTGTTTTACACTCTGCATGGCAAAGCGTGTGCCAAGGTTTTATTGTATCACATACTAAGTAATTGAGGAGTAGTTATTACAAAATTAAAATGAAATCACAAAACAAACTCACTCAATTTTCTAGGAAAGAAACAAATTCCGTGAGCTTGAACAGTTGATCTTCACTGGATGTGTGTAGAGGAGTGGGTTGTATTGGTGGACTTGGTAACACTGTGGCGCCATCTTCGCTTATCTCCCATTTACGATCATTACTTGCCCTAATCACTGCATCTTTATTGAGTCCAGTCATAGCTATAACAGTGTCTAACGATATACTACTGTAAGAGCGACCTATCAGATTGAAGGCTCGTTCCCGTACATGTTCTGTAAAAGAGACATGGATTATAAGTTATGTTCAAACTTTCACCTGTTAAGAAATGATCAGCAACTTTTAAAATAACTTCTGTCAAGAAAAGGTGCTGCACCACTAGTATGTACTCTGTACCCTTTTTTGTTATAAAACATAAATAGTTCAAGCATAATTTTATTTTTATTAACTTGTATGAACATTTAAATAAAATGTTATGTATGACAAAACAGAAATTATGAAAATATTTTTAAGTGGGTAATAATTTTTGTTTTAGCCTGTTCCGTTTCCGTTTGCGCCACTTATCACAGTAATGTTACGCTGCATTCCTTTCCCCTTCTCATTTTATTTCTATGTATGTTACCTACCCTCAGCTTATTATAACATTATAAAATAGCTTTAGTTGGATAACCGCTCGTAGAAGACAAACATTCGTTGTCGTCCGCTTTGTTCTCAAAATCAAAATATTAATATAGTAGTTGGCCTCTCCTCAGTCGCGGCAACTTACGTGCCAGATTAGTATTAAGTGCTGGAAGGGCTGTCCTGGCCTGTCTACACTTCGAATGGTTCAACCAAACCTGTTCATGCTGTATTCTCGTGACTTGACGCAGCGTTGACCCAACCCAGCTAAATGGTAATGGCAAAATGGGTTCGGGTGCCACCACCACGGCCTCTGAGCCTCTTCTTGCCAATTGGCAGTTTCGCGAGAGCCAATGTGTCCCTTTATCCACTGAAGTGTAACCTTGTTATGGTTATGTTATGTAGTAATATATATTCAGGTATATTCTATCAATCAATAAATTGTCAGTTTGACACTTAACCTCAAACACGTAGTTTCTATATTGGCGACGAGCGTAAAAATAATCGACATAAAATAGAAAATGTCGTACGCAAATATTGCAAATATCGTATTTCCTGGCCACTTTGAACCTAAAAATGAAAAGTGGCGTGATAACAAAGAAAGATTGTTGTGTTCGCTACACGCGGCCGGCGTCGATAAGGAACCCGAAAAGGCACGCGCATTGTTTCTATCGCAGTGTGGTAAAGAAACTTTTGCGTTAATTGCGGCATTTTTAGTACCAAATAGGCCCATCGACGTTGACTTTACAATCATTGTGGACGTGTTAGACAGATTTTACGAACCGCAAGCTAATGAAATATTAGAAAGCGGAAAATTTCATCAACGCGTCCAAAGCGAAAAAGAAAGTGTACAGGACTACATAGCGGCAATCGGACTTCTAAGTACAAAGTGCAACTTTACGGACTTAAGTAGACAATTACGTGATAGGCTAGTGTTGGGTATCCGGGACAATAGACTAAGAAGGGACTTGCTCAAAGTCAAAGAACTAACATATGAAAAAGCAGTGCAACAGTGTTTAGATTATTATACCACCTTCAAAGACTTATACCCAGATGCTCAGGATAGACAAACTCAACCAAATACATCTCAGTATAGTCAAGCATCTAGTGAACCTATGGACATTGGTATTATTAAAGTCACAAAAGACTGTAAACGTTGTGGAAGACTACATAAACTGAATGAGAAGTGTTCATTTTCGGCTGCAAAGTGTTTCTATTGTAAAAAAGTGGGACATGTAGCAGCAGTGTGTAGGAAAGCAAAAGCAAAAGTGCATAATGTGAACAATGGACTTGAACTGGTGCAGGAAGATGATTTGGACAGTGAGGAAAATATGCTTGGCATTTATAAGGTATCACAAATATGCAAAACACCTGCAATATTAACAAAAGTGTTTATTAATGGTGTCGAGCTCTCTATGGAAGTTGACTCGGGTGCTGCTAGAAGTATCATCTCAGAATGGACATTCAGAAAATGGTTGTCGAGAACAGTAATACTGAAGCCAGTAAGCAATATAAAATTGGTGACCTGGACCAAGCAGCAATTAAAGTTGGTGGGATCAGCCACAGTACGAGTTGCCCTTGGAAATAACGAAGCAGAATGTGAGCTGTTAGTGGCAGCTGGACAAGGCCCCAACTTACTAGGCCGAAATTGGTTTGATTCCTTAGGGTTACAAATAATCGGGATTAATTGGTCCAATGAGGATTACAGAACACTAATTGATGAGTTCTCAGAAATATTCCAAGATGGAATTGGTGAATACAGAGGACCAGCTATTTCACTGACAGTGAGATCAAATGCAACACCAAAGTTCTTAAAAACTCGTCCAGTACCCTTTCCATTGAGACAAGCGGTAAATTGTGAATTGAAACGATTAGTTGAGACTGGAGTACTAACCCCTATTGAATATTCCGAATGGGCGACACCATTACGGATTGTTAAGAAACTTGATGGGTCATTAAGAATATGTGGTGACTATCGATCTACAGTCAATGCATCAATAGACACTGATACATATCCCCTACCAACCGCAACAGAATCCTTAACACGATTGAGTGGAGGACGAGTGTTTTCAAAGTTGGACTTGACTCAAGCATATACGCAGGTACGTGTTGATGAAGCGACATCAAAACTGTTAACACTAAATACCCCATTAGGATTAATGAAAGTACTCCGCCTACCATATGGTGTGTGTGCAGCACCAGGAAAGTTCCAGCGACTTATGTCAGCTATGTTTGAGAGTATGAATGGTGTTTCGCTCTTGCTGGACGATATTGCAATATCAGGCCGCAATGTGGAAGAACATAATTACAGACTGAAATTAGTATTGAAGAAATTGGAATCAATGGTTCTAAGACTTAACAAGAAGAAGTGTATTTTTGGAACAAAACAAATCTCTTATTTAGGATTTGTAATTAATGCTGAAGGCATTCATCCCTCACCCGAAAAAATAAAGGAAATTAAAGAGAAGAAAGCGCCAACAAATAAGGAGACATTAAGGGCATTCCTAGGATTATATAATTTCTATGAGAGGTTTCTTCCTAATAAAAGCACAGTATTACATCCACTTTATAAATTACTAGAAGCTAAAGTACCATTTATTTGGGGAATAGAGGAAAACAGAGCATTTGAATCAGCAAAACAAATCTTATCATCTGACCTCACTTTAGTGCACTATGAGTTGGATCGTGAACTGTTGTTAATCTGTGATTCATCAGAATATGGAGTGGGAGCCATTATCTCACATGTTATGGATGATGGTTCGGAGAGACCAGTGATGATGGCATCGCGAACATTACAGAAACACGAGCGTAGATATGGTCAAATTGATAAAGAAGCGCTGGCCATAATGTTTGGACTAAGTAAATTTAATCAGTTCCTGGCTGGTAGGAAGTTTCGCATAATAACTGATCATAGACCATTGATTGGCCTGTTTAATCCTATAAAACAGATCCCTGAGCAAATATCGCCAAGAATGCTGCGCTGGTCTTTAAAACTAATGGGTTACAATTATAGTATAGAATACAGACCCGGAAAACTAATGGGAAATGCAGATGCATTAAGTCGATGGTCAAATCCTGCAGACGAAAAACCGGAGCAAAGCCCACCGGAAGTTTTATTATTAGGTGAAGAAGATTACGGGTGGGACTTGACCCCTCAGGTCATTGCGGCAGAAACAAATAAAGACGCTATATTAATGAAAGTGAAATTTTATGTGTTGAATGGGTGGCCACAAAATGTAAATGAAGTGAGAGCTTATTGGACACGCAGAGAGGCTCTGTCCCTCAGTAAAGATTGTTTACTGATGAGCAACAGGGTAATCATACCTAAATCTCTTCAAGACAAGGTATTAAAGTTGTTGCATGCACCACATGCTGGAATGGTCCAAACTAAAGCTTATGCAAGAGGATATGTTTGGTGGCCCCTTATGGACAATAACATTGAAACCATTGTGACAGACTGTGACAGATGTCAAGCTACAAGGAACAATCCACCGAAAGATCCACATACATGGATCGTACCAGAGAAAGCTTGGTCTCGAGTGCATGTTGATCTGGCGGGCCCGTTCCAAGGAAAGACTTTCTTAGTTTTGGTTGACGCTTACAGTAAGTGGGTGGACGCAAAGATCATGACCAACATTACCAGTTCTGCTATCAGTATGGCATTAAGAAAGATCTTTGCAGAACAAGGCCTACCTGAGATATTAGTATCGGACAACCAATCTTGCTTTTCATCAGTTGAGATAAATGATTTTCTAAAGAAAAATGGAATTACTCATCTATACTCACCACCGTATAATCCCGCATCCAACGGTCAAGTAGAACGAGCTATCCAAACATTCAAAAACAAGCTGCGGAAATGGGAGCATTCTAATTTACCCTGGGATGTAAAGTTACCACGAATCCTTTACTATTTGCGGACAGTTCCGAACAGTACAGAGAAAACACCAGCAGAAATGCTAAATGGCCGCAAATACCGCACAGCGATTTCCAAAATGCACCCAGATACGGGTATTTCCATGGAAGAAAAACAGCACGAAAGGGAAGCAGAGCGCACAATTAGAAGAACCTTTGCATTGGGAGAGAAGGTACAGATCAGAATGTATGGGGCAGGACCGAAATGGCAACAGGGCATAGTAGAGAGGATAGAAGGAAGAACGACGTATATGGTGAAGACAGAGAATGGAGACATCCATAGAAGACATGCAAATCAAATGTTGACACGCTCAACAATAAGACCTCCAGAGTCACTGGAACAGGCTAGATCCCAGAGTTTAGACTCAGATAATGAGGTGGAGATCCCCCCTCAACACATGTGGCGGGATATTATTGGGATTCCAGAGAATTGAAATTATTCATACTTTATTATTAATTTTTTATTGTTATTTTAGTTAGTCTGTTTAGGTACATTGAATTGTATAAGTTTATTTTGAATTGCAGTTATTTTATTCAGTATTCGTTTCAATATTGTTTAAAAATAAAAGAGGAAGGTATGTTATGTAGTAATATATATTCAGGTATATTCTATCAATCAATAAATTGTCAGTTTGACACTTAAACTCAAACACGTAGTTTCTATAGGTTACATACCTTCGTCAGTGTTTGGTGACAATTGTATATCAATTCCGATATAATGGTGTTACTTTTTAGGGCATGAAGTACCACTCCGCAGTTCGACAGTATACGAATACTTATTTTCCCTCCCTAGGGGCAATTGCTTCTGCTGCCAGTATAATACCCATGCTTTCCGCCAGGAATACGGAATTACAGGTTCAAAGCGGCTCAGATATATTGAAGTCTAAGTCCTCGGACATCGCATCAGTTCCAGTACCCGACCCTGTCTCGGACCCATCCGTGAAGATAGCAAGCTCTTTTGAGTTACAATCCCCATCATAACAGTGTAGCTCCACCTTACATTTTTAGTTGAAGAAAGACAGTGCTGTCTCTGTGAGTCTCATGTGTTGCCTGTTGGTGGTGAAGTGCCCAGACAGTGTTCCTGTGACCAATCTTAATCGCTTCCTGTCTAGTTCTAGAAATTGCCTAGCCTCAACAGGTTTGTGTTCTTTTAGGAACATTTTGGCATGTACTTGCCCTTGAGCTTCATTCCATGATTGATTTTGGGCTTCCTTCGTCCACTCATCTATTTTTGTTTTGATGATGTTTGTTGAAAGCCCAATATATGGTTCTGGACCACATACACGGTTAGAAGATCCTTCCCTTGCTAATTCATCAGCCCTCTCGTTCCCTTCGATTCCTTCGTGTCCTGGCACCCAGACCAATGTTACTTTGTTCTTTGATGCCAGTTCCTCCAGGTTCTCCAGGCAATTGACAGTTAATGATGAGTTAATTTATATACTGCTTAAAGCCTTGATTGCTGCTTGGCTGTCCCTTAGAATGTAAATGGAACGATTTTTAATATTTCTATCCAGGCATTCTTTTGTGCATATAATAATCGCTTGTATCTCTGTCTGATATACAGTTGGATATTGCCCCATGCTTTGCGACACTGCCAAATCCAAGCTTGGGCAGTATACACCAGCACCTGAGTCTTTGTTCATTTCGGATCCATCCGTGAACCAGAGCATTCCACTCTTAAGAGCTTTCGGAGTGCCACTCCTCCAATCATCACGATCGGCAAGCAGAACACTAAACCCTATGTGTAATACATATTTCGTTAGTATTTTGTCCGAGACTGCATGTATTACTACCTCCATTTCTGAAGTTGTGATATACTTTATATGCGGCAGCTCAGACCAATCTGATTTTAGATGACCATATTTAATTAGTCTTATTATGGCCATCCTTGCGTTAGCCTCTATTACAATGTGTAAAGCTGGCAGGTTCAGAAGTATTTCCATTGCTTTAATAAACACTATAATGCAATGTTTTATTCAACACTGAACTTCATTGAAAAAGCCAAAGAGAAAAAATGTTTGCTTTTTACTGGATCAGCCTATTAATAAAGAAGTTTATAAAATGTTTGTTTTAAAAGCTTTTTTTACTTTTTGTAAGGACTGAGGGATCAAAGGATAATCCATCACATGATATTTTTTATAAGTTTTTAACCTTTCCCTCCATGTAACATTATGTGGACATTTTGTTTTATTCCTACCTTCCTTTTTCCAAAATTTACTTAATCTTCCACGATAAAAATTAACGAAATTTCTTAGATTCCAAGTCATTTTTATGTTAATATTTTTAATAAATTAATTTTTTGACTTAATAAATGGGTTAGCATTAGATTGGAGCCACAGAATTTTAAGGTACGTTGGAAGAAGGGAAGGCATACCTATACCACTGCTCTTCATACAGGTGATTGGTTTTTCCAACTTCAAAAAGAGGTTCTCAATTTGACTGTATTTTTGGTGTGTATGTTATCTGATGTATTAGCCGATTATGAACTGGTTTGATTGAGTCTTTTTTTAGTGAATCTATATCTCAATATATTCTAGTAAAGACTATATCTCGACATTGGTCCTAATTAATTTTGAAGAAGATATTCCACTACTAAGGGTGGAAAATTAGGGGACAAATCCAGTTTATTTAATTTTATGTGTTTACTGTTATTAATAAAATTTGGCACATAGGTGTGTGGAGTTCCAATGAAATGTTATGTTGGCGTGCCTCAGAGAGCATGTTAAGCATTCGGTCCCGGTTGCCATCAACAGATGGCAGTTGTTAATAGACACCAACCCGCACTGGAGCAGCGTGGTGGATTAAGTTTCAAGCCCTCTCACTTTTAGAGGAGGCCTAGGCCCCTGCAGTGGGGCGTAATAGGCTAGTGGAAATAAAAACAAACTCTTCTGCAATTTTATTTTTCTACAACTATTAATTTTAAATTGCATACTACCTATATGAACCAAATCCTAAATTGATCAATAGATTTCTGAGTGGCTAGTGGCTCAGCTGCGCTTCGCTCCTCATATTGACATAACCTCACCAAATAATTTGAAAAAAGTAGACTATTGACCAATAAGTCCTAAATCAATCAATGGCTGACTGACCGAATGGCAGTGGTTAGAGACCCTAAATATGGAGCCAAAGGTCGTGGGTTTGATTCTCGCCTAGGACAAATATTTCTGTGTATATGTTCATTTTGTTCCGTGTCTAGGTGTTAATTATTTATATATGTATTTATTATGAAGAACATTTGAGTATGTATATTAGGTTTTAGCCTATAAAGTTGCCATTCTTCAGTACTGGCCATTTCAAACAAAAAAAAATTTTGATTGGCTGTGAATTCTAATTTCAAATTAATTTTGTTTTAAAAACATGACATTCTTTTTACAAAGTCAGTCTTTTGTTTATTGATTAGTGTTGTGTTTTCATTACGTTTGAATATTTTTCGTCATAATGGAAACTTTAAAAATTCATGTAATTTTAGAATATGAGTTCTGTCGTGGCACTAATGCGGCACAAATGGCACGTATACGCACGGCAATAATGAACGTCGTGGTCGTCCAGACACTTTGGGCAACAATGACGAATTGAAGGCGATTGTGGAAGCTGATGCTACTCAAACTATAGCTGAACTAGCAACAGCTTTTGATGTTAGAATCAAAACAATATTGGATCATTTGCGACAAATTGGCAAAGTAAAAAAGCTTGATAGATGGGTCCCTACGAACTAAACGATCATTAGCGCAACGTACGCGTCGAGACCTACCTCGTGTTGCTCAACAGGCACAGAAATGAAGGAATTTTGAACGGGATTGTTACCTGTGATGAAAAATGGATTCTGTTCGACAATCGAAAGCGCTCAGCAAGTTGGTTAGATCCTGGTTCAGCACCAAAGCATTGTGTTAAATGAAAAATAACCCCTAAAAAGGTGATCACAGTTTGGTGGTCTGGTGCCGGTGTGATTCATCACAGCTTTTTACAAAAAGGCATGAGCATTACTGCAAATGTGTACTGTGAAGAACTGAAGACAATGATGGAGAAGCTCGCATGTCTGCCACCAGCTTAAGTCAATCGGTCGTCCCCTCTGCTCCTTCAACGACAACGCACAACCCCATACTGCACAACAAACAGTCTCCAAGAGTTGGGGTTGGAAGTTCTCCCTCATCCGCCATAATCAACAGACCTTGCACCTACCGACTATTACTTTTTTCAAAATTTGGATAACTTTTTAACAGGAAAAAATTCAATTCCCAAGAGACAGTACAAAATGCCTTTGAAGAGTTTGTTGCTTCCTGTCCAGGTGCTTTTTACAAGAAGGGCATCAATAAACTGCCACTGTGTTGGCAAAGATGCATCGATTGCATGGGTGATTACTTTGAATAATAGAAATAAAGATATTTGAAAAAAAAAAAAACTAAAATAACTTATTTCACACAAAACGGCGACTTCATAGGTTAAGACCTAATCTCAGTTGTCAATCAGTTGAGCATGTATAACACAAGCATAATACTTGCTTACTTTGGGGCTAGACGGCGCTGTTTGTGAAATCCCATGTATTATTATAATTATCAATAGATTTCTGCCAATTCTTTCAAGAAATATTTAACCAAATAATTTTTGGTGGACTACTAGACACTTCGGTTGAATAGAATCATATTGAGTGTGTGAACAGGTGTTACCTTCTAATGAACGCATAATATTTGATACAGGCTCTGTCCAGTTATAGCGACTGAGAGCAACATATGTTCCAGCCAGATCTTTCTTCCAAAGCTTTTGACCTACAGCCCATATAGCAGGTATTTCTGGATTAGAAGATGTTATACTTTGTGGTATTCTTTTCCATAAAAATTTGGCATTACATCTAAAACGAATATAAAAAATAAAATTAATGTTTAAAGAAAAGACTATCAACCTATTCATTCTAAATACTGAAATAAGTTGGTATGAAACTTACAAATCATTTTGATATAAATATACTGCCAATAACTGTGCGTACACCAAAGCTGGTGCTACTCCATTTGGTGCCTGAAAAGGATTAAAGGATTCTTTGATCTTATATCCGTTGAATTATAAAAGTTAAAGTACGTGAAATAAATAAGACTTACTTCGAGTTCCTGTTTTTCTAAATCCGCACAAAGTTTATCGAAGTTAGTTATCATATCGAAAATAAAATAATATTACCTCTTTTTCTTTATCAAGGACTAAACAATTATATCACAATTTTTGTAGGTGTACAAAGTACGCGTGTATGTTTATTATAAATAAACCGCAAATATACCACAAACAATTAGACTGAAGAAATAATCCAACCACAGTTAATGCACTCAGTTGCTGTCAGTTCTGTCACAGACACACATTGTCACCGTTGTCACAGGTTAACACCATGTCACACAGAACCATCAATCTATGTGATGGAAACATCACAGAACCCAGAGGAAAAACTGGAGTCGTTAATATTATAAAAAATCTACGGAACTCCTGCTTTCGCACGAACTTCTTACGATATTGGAAATGAACCTAACGGATTATATTATATTATTATTATAGTAAACACACATATTTTGGATAATATTTTTCGAAATAATTTTTTTTCGCAATAAAAATAACACAACTGTATCTGATTAAGCTTAATACTTCGAAATATAACATTCTATACGACTTTTCGATCGAACAAACCGAATTAGTACGAAATGTAACACCGACGCATATCCGACTTGCAATGTGCTTCCAACTAAGGGTAGGTACCCTTAAGGGGGCAATTACAAAAAAACGGCATGTTTAGGTACATTTTTAGGAAGTTTGGAAAGGTATATGGTCATAAACCTAATTCTAAAATAAAGATCAGTTCTTAATTTACAATTGTGTTAGAAAACATTTGCATATTTTACACTCTTTCACACTGAAAAAATATTATTTTGTAACCCACTTTTGCCGAAATCGCGGAAAATTAACATTTTTCGGTACATATTACACCATCATCACAAGGTTTTTTGAGATTAAAAAATCATTTAAGTATTGTTAATACTTCATCCTTTATTTCTGTTAGAGGAAATTTTGATAATAAACGGAAAAGTGGCAGAAAAAAATCATCAATAATATGCAATTTCACCGAAATTTCGCCATACTATTTTGTATGAACTGACAGCATACTGACAGCATAAAACCAAGCACACACGGTATCGTGCTTCAGACCGCTCCGAGGAGCGCTATTGAAAGGTCGGGTGTATGTCTTTGTTTTTCTCCGATCAAATGCTGTACGTATGGTAAAGTTGAACTTAATCAATCTTGAGACGTGGGTGAAAGTAAAAGTGAATGGGCATCTTTGTATGGGCTGCGTACCCAGGTTGTATCAAGTTGTGGTATATGTCATTTTAAAGGTCGTATCAATAGCTTTATTTTATAGTATGGCACCAACCATGAAACACGTGCAAGGAAATAACTATGAGTTATTTTATATCTCATATAATGAAATGTTATTTTTAGTGTAAATGTTACTTATTGTACAATATTACTTTATTACTAAGCATACCTACTATACGGTTACCAATCGCTATTCCACCGCCGCTTGCACACCTACATACTCTTAAGACTGGCCAAAAAAATTGCAGGTTTTGCATAGGCTTCGTCTCCATGCTGTATCTAGTGTAGGCATGTTGTTCTTGGATTTCTTATTAAAAATATAATTAAAGGCTAGTATTGCGTAGGTCGAAATAATTTAAAAAAAATTATCATTGAACTAATAATCTAGATCAACAATTATATCATCTAAAAAAGTTGCTGGCAACAATATATAATTTTGATGCCTCACCCACCCCAAATACCATAATATAATGCTTATTATATGTGAACATGTGCCGACTGTTCTTCGCCCTATTAGGAAGAACAGTAATTATCGACTCCCTTCCCGTCGTTATTGTAGTTACTACAATATAGGAGTAATATATCCGATTCGACACATGAAGGACTGAATCCAACCTCTAGTAGTATGTATGTGTGTGGGCAGGGCGGTGTAAGAGTTATACTGACAGGTAGCCGCAACGCACAGTATGCTATATAACATGGCAAATAAAATAATATAAGTAAAAAATAAAAACCGACTTCAAAAACATAAACTAAAAAGTTAAAAATAAAATTTTCACTTTAAAGAAAGGAGCATTAACAGGCGGCATATAGTTAATGAAGTCGGTGCCTACTCACTCAGACACTTTAAATTGTGTTCCATATAAATTTGTTATAGTTATAAATATATAATTGTTGTAACTGTTATTACCTGGTAAGTACCCATTTAAAGTGTCTGAGTTGGCACCGACTTCATTAACTATATGCCGCCTGTTAATGCTCCTTTCTTTAAAGTGAAAATTTTATTTTTAACTTTTTAGTTTATGTTTTTGAAGTCGGTTTTTATTTTTTTTTTAATTATTTTATTTTTCAATTTTTAGTTGAACGCATCTGTAACTTATTTCTATTTAGTATAAATGGGGCTACTAAACGCGCTACTCTAATGAGACAGCACCGCGATTACGCAACGTAAATTCAGTGTCAAATTGACGAATCAGCATGCCTAGTAGGCAGTGGTATTCCTATGTAAAACTTCAATCTTAATTATTATTTTTGTGCGAACTGAAGATTTTGGCATATTCAACCGTATGACGGAAGCTCAACAAAAGGTAACTGCTGTAAATCGTTGAGGAATTCCCCCGACTGTTTATGGTCTTCATCATCAGACCTGTAATGGCACTATAACTCATATGGGTGCAAAGTTCTCTTCAATAGAAATGAATTAAGTTCAAACACCAGGTAATTGCTGTAAATCGTTAAGGAGTTCCCTCGATTGTGTATGGTCTCCATCATCAGATCTGTAATGGTACTTATAACCAATATGGGTGCAAAGTTCTCATTAATAGAAATGAATGAAGTCCAAACACCAGGTAATTGCTGTAAATCGTTGAGAAGTTCCCTCGATTGTGTATGGTCTCCATCATCAGACCTGTAATGGCACTTATAATCCATATGGGTGCAAAGATCTCATCAATAGAAATGAATCAAGTCCAAACACCAGGTAATTGCTGCCAGTCGTTGAGGAGTTCCCTCGACTGTCTTTCAGCTCCATCATCAGATCGACTCCCGACCTTCATTAAATAGTACTAGTAGTAGTACTTTATCAAAATACTTAAAATACGATACTTTAAAATACGGTTTTCGAAGGTTGCCCTCGATTTCTCTGGGATGCCATCATCAGATCCTGGTTTTCTTATCATGGTACCATTTCGGAGATATCTCCCTTTCACAAAAAAAAATCATCCAATTCAGTTCATAAACAAGGAAGTTATCCCTGAACACACATAAAAAAAAACATATATACGGTCGAATTGAGTAACCTCCTTCTTTTTTGAAGTCGCTTAATAAAAAGAACTTTATAAGCTAGAAATAATGATTATTTAAATAAAAAATAAATAATTTTAAATTTAAATTTCAAAGGCAGTAATTAAATAATAAGTTGGTGTCATACAATAAAATGAAGCTATTATTAAGACCTTTAAAATGACATATGTCACAACTTGATACACCACTGGGTACGAAACCGCCCATTGTCTTTTATAATATTTTATGAATTGAATTAGTTTGAATAATTTTTTTTACCAAGGCGGAAAGCTATTAAACTTAAAATAAAAATCTTACACTATATATACAATGTACATAGTATATACATTACCGAGTTGACCAACTAATAATTTTTTTATGATAAAAAAATTAAATTAAAACATATGTAAAAAGTGGTGACCTCTTGGAATTGTGTAATTATTTTAGTTTTAATACGCTTTTATAAGTTCCACCTGTATGTTTTTTTGTATCTAATGGAATCTTTAAACGCGGTTGTCACCCACTTCCACTGAAGATATTGGGCTGAAATTCAGAATACATATGTAACTTCGATGACAATACACTAAAATGATAAACATAACTTGATGTTGCAGCCAGAATTGTTTCCTCATAAGGATACTCTTCACCGGTTAATAGCACGAACACGAAACTTTGTATGTAGGTTGGATTTCGATAGTTATCCATGATTTTCACTATAAACTGATGATGCACCACGATAATTTGTTAACGAGGGAACTCCTCAGTGGTTAGATTAGCACCGACATGAAGCTTTGTGTCGGTTTGTATCATTTCATCGTTTTATAGGTAATTGTGAGTTCCACCTTTATGTTTGTAAATTTTAATGGAATGTAGTTTAAAAAATATTAAGACTAAAAAAAGATAAAAAATAATATATTAAAAAAAATTTATAAATTACACTTTGATACGACTTTGATAGACAATCGAACTTTAAAAAAGAAAATAAGTAGAAAAAAAAATTGAAAATTAATGTTATTGTGAAAAATCGTGGAGTGCAATGAAATATTTAAAACAACTGATATCGGGCACCCCACGTTTTGTCACAATAACATTATTTTTCCTCATTAAACACTTTATTCTTATTCTAAAAGTTATTTTCTCCTTTTTAGATCGATTTGGTATCAAAGCGCAAGTTTCTTATTTTTTTAAACTATCTGGGGGCACGGCCGTGCCCCCACCAAGTCGAGCAAAAAAGCGTCACGGCCGTACCATCCTTTTCTCGAAGCAATTCAGACCATTTTCGACCCCCTGTAACTTCGTTGTGGATAAAACTAGAAGACTGAAATTTTCAGTAACCATGCAGGCATATTATATAAGCATATTTTCAAATTTCATTCAATTGGAACCAGTATTTTTAAGAAATTATAACGGGTCAAATTTCTTCATTTTGTCACTCACTCACTCACCGATCATCAAAATTCTAAGGCACTTCTAGCAGACCTAGAAGCTTCAAATTTGGAATATAAGTAGTGTTTGGTGTATGAATCAAGGAAAAACTAAAAAATCTAGAAAATACCGCAAAAAAAAAATTAAGCCCATACAGCCAAGTCTTCAGTTAAATTTTTCAATATTGGCTTAATTCGTAACGATGTTTTATTACGGCAGTTATTATTATATTAAACTGTAGTTGAAGCTCAAGAAGTAGTACCGGAAAAGAGAAAACGGAAGGCTACCTACAAAAATAAGAAAAGTTCATAAGTCAGAGAGAGGGCTTTAAGAAAATTCGTTGCTGGTAGATATACATATATACAATAAGTAGAAGGTACCGAAAAGGAAAAAAGTAGAACTGTCTACAAAATACAAAAAGAAATGAAATCCCATCAAAAACAATACTTGTCAAAAAAACCAAAAAGTTGTGAGATCCATGTAATACCAAGTCGGTTATTAATTTATTCAGTCTCTACTTGTAAGTCTCTACTTGTAAGTATGTAATGTTTTATATAAATATATTGAGACTTGGCCATCGCCTGAAAACACGTGTAAATTTAATTATTTAGTGCGATGGCCAAGTCTCAATATATTTATATAAAACATTACATACTTACAAGTAGAGACTTACAAGTAGAGACTGAATAAATTAATAACCGACTTGGTATTACATGGATCTCACAACTTTTTACCGCAGAACAACTGAGTTGCAAGACTTGGTTTTTTTGACAAGTATTGTTTTTGATGGGATAATGTTTGTAGAAGGCGGTCTGAATGATCGTGAAATTTGAAGGGCAAGTTAGTCAAAACAGGGGTGTTCGCACGGTTCCTCAATTTATAGAAATAAATAATGGTAAGAGCTAAGGGCGCGAGCGGGTTGCTTTTCGCGGTTTACGCATGCGGTGCAAACAGAATGCTCGCTTGTGATTGGTGTAAAGTAAAAAGATTTAGTACTGTAAAATACAACATTGCGGTACAAGTTTCGATGTCATAAAGAACGTAATTTATTATTAACGTATTAATAGTAACTGTATTGACAAAAGTATTAATCGTTGTTGTAATAACGCATACAGACTTGTTTTTTTTTTGTAATGTGGACCAAATAATAATAAAATTTTAATCTATACGAAACAGACTTTATTTTAGTAGTGTTAGGCCCAGAAAGAAAGAAGTTCAAAATGGCCGACACTATTTTCAGTTTTGACCGCAGATTTATGAAGGGAGACCACATGGACCTGTAGATATCGATTTTGAAAGCAAGCAGTTCAAAAACTATAACAGATTCTAAGGCAGTAATTTTTTTTAGTCCTGAGCACAGATTCGTAACCGAAGACCATACAGACTCTTACACATTGATTTTGAAAACAATCGGTCCAGAATCAAAAATAGTAGAATTTGACGAAATGGGAAATGAAAAGGTCACCTCATTCAATGGGACCTCGGTTTCGCCATCGCCACGTATCACAAACAAAATGCACTCGTATTGCAAAACTCCTCATACGATAACTGTGGCACAGTATAGTATTGTCTAATATTTTTTTTTTATGGAACTTTAAAAGACATCGTAACCCACACCCATAACACAAGCTTTGCTTAGTTTGGGACTAGATAGCGCTGTGTGGGATGTCCCAGGTATTATTGTTATCACTACATATTATAAAATAAAGTCTCCCGTCGCGTCTGTCTGTTTGTCTGAACGCGACAAACTCAAAAAGTACTGAACGGATTGGCATATTATTGACATCAATGGACAGAGTGATTCAAGAGAAAATTTGTTGAAATATGACGATTATTGTTGAAGAAGTCGGAAAAAAATCAAGCTGGTTGGGAACTTTCATCGAAAATGCGGCCTAATCCTTTTGAGATATAACAAAATAATGTATGGAGGAATTGTGTCTCTTTTATAGGACTAAAGAAAAGTCCGCGATAGCATATGTCTATATTTTATGGATAGCTTACTATACTATTTTTATGATGTAATATGATGAGGTGATTGGAAAACAATTTATACGGATATAGTATTAATCCTTATCAAATTAAATACGATATTTACCTTCAGCATTTCATGAACATTATGATCGCCGTTTGTATTCTACAATTTAAATGAATATCTTAGGAGCCATACCGTACGACGCGACACACGTGGTTAGGCTGAAGTTATCAATGTTGTATACAAAGAAATATTTTAGTTTGTTTTTAGGTATTTATTCTTTATTTTTTCATATATTTATTGAATTCGAAATAAAATACATTAAAAATTATCCAAGTTGGACGAACTTGCGTTACATTTAAATCTAATGAAATCCAGTCCACATGTTCGACACAACAAGCTGATACGACACTACGACCGTAAAAACATTATGGCTCTGCTACCCGTGCGAAACCGGGGCGGATCGCTAGTTATTATATAAAATAAAGCAACATTAAAAACCTGACATAAAAGAAAACTAATTTTTAAATAAATAAAAATAATAATGATCAAGACTAATTAGTTCTGGTATAGAGCCAAGTATGTGTTGCCTCTGGTGCAGATGCGCGTGTAGTAGTAAGCAAGCTGTCAAGTAAAACCTATTTTCGAGCTGTCACTTTTTGTACATACGTCCTTAACCACTAATTCCGGTTGTCCGATTCTAACAATTTTAGTCTCAATCGATCCCCCGTCTAATTACCCCGAACCTTTTTTTCTTTTTTTCTTATTCGGATCTAGTTCTCGAGATATCGAGCTCCCAAAATGAAAATCGGGGAAATAAATTGCGATTTTTTTCGTTTTTTGCCGATAATTTTTTTTGTTTTGAACTTTTTCCAAATTCTTCATCCCGATATCTCGAAAAATCTTTGTGCTATCTGCCTGTCTCACAAAACTCCCAAATGACCCCCAAATACTCCAACGAAATGAAAGTCATTTCCAATGACAAAAAGGATTTTCAATTATTTCTTGACTAGCGACCCGCCCGACTTCGCACGGGTAGCAGAGCAATGTCGGTGTAGTGTTTTTTCTGTCGTAATGTCATATCTGCTTGTTGCATCGAACATGTGGATTATACTTAGTTATATTTATATGTGACGTAATTGCATCCTACTTGGAGTATTTTTAATGTATTTTATTTCCAATTCTGTAAATACTTGAAAAAGTATAGAATATATGCATAAAAACAAACTAAAATATTACTTTATATATAACATTGATAACATCTGCCCGCCGACATCTTCTACCTAACCACACGTGTCGCATCAGTAAATATCGGTATGGGGACGACGATGACACCCAGCGCAGTGCCGCGCTATTTCTGTGCATAGAAATAATATTACTAACGTAGAAAAACGACGCCGCGATCTCGTCAAGATTCATCGTGACTACGTGCCGAAAGTGTAACTAAACCCTAATTAAACAACAATTCAGAAACGCCGTCATGCGTGTTAAAAACGTGAAAATGAGTCAACTTTGAAGAAAAAGGGTAGTGGCGCAACTTATCAACTGAAATCAATCAAAACTAATTTTTGTCTTTTGCCGCCATTTCTGTATGAAAATCATAGAATAAGAAGAGTGAACCGTACAGTTTGGATGCGTGTATATAAAATGTTGGGGAACTATATATGACTCAGATGTAACTGATTATTTCTTTGTTTCTTTACTACTCAACCTATGCCATCTGTCTGTCTGTTTATCACGTTCAATCATTTTTCAATCAGAAACTTACTAACCCAATTTTCTTTAAGGGTACCTAAGTAAAGTTTATATCACACTGAAACGATTATGTGTATACATGACATTTCGTTAATTTCTTTACCGATAAGGTAAAGTGAAATAAAGTGTCGGGTCTAGTTAGTGCAAGCGCATATTTTAGTACCTACCTATATTCAGCACCAATTACAGTTTATTGTATAATTGTTTTACTTATATGGGGAAATATGTATACACAGTATTAATTAAAATAGACATTGTAATTAAAACCATCAAGTTTTGCCTCTTTCAATTTATTTTCCCTTACAAATACCCAATTCAATAGGCAGAATATAAACAAAGTTTCGCATGTCACCTCTGTGACGACGACATCATATATCTATGACACATTAGTACGGCTTATTTAGCCACCTCGCGTGCACCCATGCACTGTTCGCGTCGACAGTTCCATAGTAATATTATTTCTATGTTTCTATGCTCCGCATCCGGCCTCTTGTCGCGCGATAGTTTTTATTACGTGCTAATTCTTATGATATCAATTTAAATTGTATGGTGTAAAAAGCAATATAATCTGCATGAAATGTTGAAGTTGAATTACGTATTTAATTTGCTAAAGATTAATACTGTATCCGTATAAATGGCTTTCCTATCATATGACACCATTTTTTCAAACATTAAAATAAATATAGTAAGCTATCCATAAAAGATAGACATATGCCATCACGGACTTTTTTGTAGTCCTATAGAAAAGAAACAATTCCTCCATAATTATTTTGTTCTTAAAGCTCCCAGCCATCTTATATTTTTTCTGACTTCTTCAACTATAATCGTCATGCTTAAATTAATTTGCACAAAACATTGATAACTTATACACGTAAACCTTCCTCTTGAATGACTCCGTTGTCCATTGGTGTCAATCATATGCCAAACCGTTCGGTAGTTTTTGACTTTATCGCGTTCAAACAGACAGACAGACAGACAGACAGACAGACGCGGCGGGGGACTTTATTATATAACTAGCTTTCCGCCCGCAGCTTCGCTCGCGTGGACAACACAGTCATACCAGGACAGTTAAAGGAACGCGACGCTCCAGAACATTGTAATACTTTCTAGAAAATTCTGAAACTTGTCTACCTAAGAAATCTCTATACCTAATTTCATAAAATTTAATTTAGCCATTTTAGCATGAAGAATAGTTATCCCACAAGTCGGTCCCAAAATCAGTCAGCCGTTTTGGAGATTGACTGGAAGAGACAGACAGACTAACAGACTAACAGCCTAACAGACAGTGCATGACATGTTTAAAATTTATCACAAACACCCAACACGAATATACACTGTTACAACACTTTAGATATAAGTCTCAGCTGTCCGAGCAGTACAAAGACGGACTGTGAGTACATATAGACCTGCGGAAAGGTACAAGGTTCTTAGAAGAATAGAACTATTAGAAATCATCTCTAGACTGGAATTTCGCTGAAGACCCTGGGCCGTAAACCCAAAGTTTAAGCAGTACCGAGGCCTTTTTACTACCTTATTAAAATAAGGCCTATTGAGAAAGTTAAAAAAAAAAGTTTTATATTGTTTTAGTTTTGAGCAGAAGTGGCGATTTTTTGTTTATATCTCGTTGTGATATTATTTTATGACTGATAGGTAACTAATAAAACTAGTTGATTAAGTTGGATATTTTTGATTTTATAGCAAATTTCCCTTAGCTAGGCCTTAATACTCTCAGGTATCTTAGAACGTGTATATAGAGTTTACCAAACTAAACAAAAAGTTTCAAAAGAAGATAAGCAAAAACAATTAAAAATTCAATATGTTTTTCTTGATAATCGTTAGTTTGCGCCATCTGCTCACTTTGAACTATTTATTTAGTTTGGTAGGCTCTACACGCTCTATAAGTTTGGATTACGTTCAGCTGAACATCTCGAATAGTGGTTCATATGATAGATCTTCCTTCCAAATATCATTTATGCAGTTCCCGTAGTTTCCGAATAACAAGGTTGTGAAAGACGGACAAACAGACTGACGGTCAGGACAAAATTTTTACTGTTCCGTTTTCGGCCATTTAGCTATGGAACCATAAAGATATTGTTACGAACACAAAAAGCACAAAGAAACTAACGCCATCTAGCGACAACCAGTAAAACCACTCAAAGAACAAAGACTACATGAAACCCTAGTGCTAGTGAATAAAGTCTTCAAAAGAGTCAGCAGGTCTTTCTCTCCAAATCCTTCGAACCCTAACACGTAACAATATGTATGTGGTACTTACTAGGCGCTACGGTGAGCGCGTCCTCAACAAAATAATGTATCCATATCCTATTTCACACGCTAGAGTATAAGAAACTGATGACTAAACTTTTTGGATTTAGGAAAAATACCGATTATTACCGGAGGTATAACAGATCATGTGTTTTTACGTCCCGCTCGTGACGTCACTCGCTGCCATTACGTACAAAATATCACGTCATCCCATAATAATGTAAACGAGTGACATCATAGCATGATTTATTTAAAAAAAAATTGTATCCTCTACATTTTTGTAGATGTCAATAAAATTCTTTCATTTATTAGTTTTTCTTAATAAATATAACACATTTCTTTAAAATTTAAAAATAACAAGACTCGCTCAATAGATCATAATTCTAATTCGTAAAGAATTACATGCTCACCTAGATATTTATTTGGTTCATTTAGGTTGTTAATTTATGTACCTACCTACAACACATCATTTCAAACAAGTTTCGAAATAGGTCTTTACAACTGTTTTTTGTTCATGACTGCTCTAGTATGCTTTAAAACTATGAATGGACATGAATAGAATTGTTTGTCTATTATTGAAAATTTTAGGGTTCCACATAAAATAACATAGGAAAACTACCTATGTCAAGTTTCTAACTCAACCTATGTTTAACCACCATGTTAATAATTTTGTGAATTGGAGATGAGTGATGATGGAAAACCGTAGTGTCTTGCATTAAAGTTGTTCCGCATACACAAAAGTTTACACAAGATAGCGCAACGAGTACGTACTTACCTATAATAGGCGTCGCCGTCGCACCACCGCGACTGATGTGACGGATCTCTAATAAATTCCAAGTTAGTGGCACTTCACTTCACTTCATCAGCCCATTTTTACCCCACTGCAGAGGCTTAGGCCTCCTCCGTGGTGAGGAGAGGAAGGGGGGGTTAGAGTTTAAATCTACCACGCTGCTCCACTGCGGGTTGGGGATTGTAACGACCGCCATCTATTGACAGCGTCCAGGACCGACGGCTTAACGTGCTCTCCGAGGCACGGAGTCAGTGATAGTTATGTACTTAAGTCAGAAAAACTCATTGGTACACGCCCGGATTCGAACCATGGCCCTATTGGGCCTTACACATTTGAGACAGGTTCGTTGCGCTTTGGGCTGTCACGACACGATTAATGGCACACTAAATTAAATTGAGATACATAGATACACCGCAAAACTCTTTTAGATATCAATTATATTTTTTAACATAAGTTCAAAATTCTTGATAAGCTATCATAGTCTTTTGGTTTAACGATTGAAACGGATAACGAGGTGCCCATATATGTTCCTCTCTTATACGTAAATTATTTTACGGAACCATGGTGGTACAGTAGGTACGCGGTAAACTTGATTTTTTTTAAATTGTACAAGTCCGATAGAGAGTTAGGGCGGACTTGTCAGGTCGTGTGTTATGTCATGGCTCAGTACAATATAACAGGAAGTGATCGACAGCAGAGCTGAGTCATTGATCAACTGTCCCGTTCACAATGCTAATTTTCTTGTTACGCTTGTACCAATTTGCATATTAATGCTTTTACAGCTAGTTGCCCATAAAAATATATTTTTATGTACTTAAATAAATCGTACGTAGGTGTTTATCGATATTAATTTGATGACGCGATCTTATGAAATTTTTTGATAGACATTTTACATATAGACAATATTGACATACCTACCTACCTATTACTAGGTGGATATTTACTTCCTGAGCCCAGAAAGGGTTTAGACCTAAAATCACAGAAATGCCAAATAAAATTTTAACTCAAAGGAGAGCGGCCATCAACTACGTGCTTCCATTTTGGCTTTTTGTGAGCCTCCTCCCCACCCCAACCATTCAAGCGGCCGTGGTTTTTGATTATAGGACCCCCTTTCTTCTAGAATGAAACGTAGTTTTTTCCTATTAATGCTGAAAGATGTTTTGTTATAAGATGTTGTTTAATAATAATGATAATTTATTTCATACATTGTCCATATACAAAGTTGTTAGTATTAAGTACTTAACTTATGTTAGTATAAAAACTAGGTTACAACAATTAGGGTATAATGGAAAAGAACAACATCAGCAGTCTACATGTCCGCATGTAGACGCACCCAACGCTCAAGCATTGGAGAGTCCCATATCGGTCCACCAGAGCTAACTAAACTTACTAAAAGTATTTTTAAATTTACTGGGTAGGTAAGTATACGATCAATAAACCAACATTTTTGTATGTATTGTATCGTAAAAATATTATTGCACATTCTGTAGGTAGGTACACTCTTTAAATTTTACCAATAAAGTACCTACCTCCCTAATAGAACAATGCAAAGAGTATTTACTTAGGTACTCCAAGGTTTCTGCGTCTTACAAGCCATTCTCAAAATAGTATCGAAGTTATTATAAGCTTTTATGTCCCTATCTAGGTACTAATTACAAACCACGATTAAACAGACTACGCCATCATCACATAAATTACACATGAAATGTAATTTCAGAATGGTTATTTCTTTTCCAGTAAGTACACACAGTTACACGAAATTCGATTTCGTAGTGAATATTTCAAAATATCACGTAGCGTATATTTGGGCTGCGGCGTATATTTTTGTTCGCATTTTTGTTGTCACAACGTGGTTTCTTTATATACATCCATGTATAGCCGGCAATCGACGTGAGGTAACTTATCAAAGGGCCAGAGGTCTATCGCAGTAGTGTTTGCGTAATGATATTCCAAGGAGCAATTTTTCATAGCTTTCACTTGTTGTCGATTGTCCAATGGTGGTGTTGTCACGCTTCACGGTAACCAATCCGTACCCCCGGCTCCGCCTGCGGTGTATGGGGCGTGCGCTGCAACAATAGTCCGCATAAACCGTCAATTGTTGCCAAATCATTGCTACCGGGCTTGAACCACTTGAACTTCGAATGCAAATATGAACAACAAAATTTAGCGTGCACACATGTCGATGTCAATCCTTTCGGTTGTTACTCTTCTTAGTATTATCAAGTTATCGTTTAGATAATTTTTCTTTTAATCCTTAGAATCCATGTTATGTAAGTATATATATAATATACATTATGATAGCGTGTGAGAAATTTTGTACGAGTTTTCTGAATGATGTTTTACTGTACAGTTTGAGAAAGGCATATTATCATTCATTTTGAATGACTATTGAGACAAAGTAAAAAAAAAAAACTTTAGGTAGGTATTATAAAAAGTGTAAAAGGTAAATGTTTTTTAGTAAAGTATATCCATTATTTTAACCCACACCTTTTGAGACGCCGTCATAGCACTAAGACAAAAAATTCACAAAGAAGACCGTCGCACGTGCCGGACGTAACAAAGAAAACGACGGCTTGTGCCTGCCGCGTACAGTTTCAGCGAAAATTTATCAGTTTATATCGACGCTTCACAGAGAAAGTAAATAACAAAATAGAACGTTTTCTTATAAACACAGGTGGTGACGCGAAGGATACTTCGAGTGATGAAGAATGTCATAAGTTTTTGTTTCGTGTGCAGCGAATGTGATAACTTTTTGTTTTATTTCGGTATGTCAATTTCGGTACCGAGGTCTAATATAACGGATAGACCTTATATATTCAAGATATTTCACTCTATCAGTCGTATAGAAAGAACGCGTACCTACTTAATACCTATCATACTGACCATATAGCTATAAATGCACAAGATGTGCTATTCCTTTAAATGTGGGTACCGATTTAGCTAGAGAATTTAGGTTCATTGCGTTGAAAAATCCACCTCAAAAGACTGCATCAGGTTAGTAGGTACATATTTCTTATACTACAAGTAATAATTATTCACTGTGCTTCATCATAGCATTAAAAACACCACAATTTGTTGCTAGACAACAACCATATAGGGAACAATGTGTTTTTAATTTTCTACATATAGTAAATTGTTTCATGAAAAGTGTGAGATACTCTGGTCTATTCTGTGCGGGTAGAGTTGGCTGTTTCGGATGCACGGTCCATATTATATACTTAGCATACAAGCCTCATGCAATAGCGTTTCAACTAGTAGGACGATATGATCTCCTAAAACTAAAAATAGAAGAAAGGACTCACCAAGCATAGTCAGTTAAATTCGTTTGGCACGTTCGCCTTTCAGTTTGACTTGAAAACTTTTAAGAGGCTCATAAGCACGCGCGTGCACGATTGACATTGGAATATCTACGATGTTTGAATGCATTGTTTAAAGTAGCAGTTGTAGCGTGACTGACGGTTGTTGACTATAGTTGTTTCCAGAGAGTACAAATCGAGCCAAACGTCGTCTGCTCTGAACATTAGGCGAAAGCGACTTTTCGGTGGCACAGCACGCCAGCACTCACAACCACTGACAATTAAAATTGTCTTCGGATCGGTCATAAAGTTTGGCTCGATCTGTAATATCGAATCTCTATAACCTACTTACACGTCAGTCAGCCCATAAGTTTAATAACCGTACCTTAATACAGTTCAAAACAAACTCAAGATTACAAAGATCATTCGACTGATGCAAATCGCATAGTTGTCAAAATACAGGAGAACCGGATAATTGCTTTAAATAACTTTGTCACGGTTCAAATGAATAAACCATAAACAAGCATGTAAGGGGTAATGTAAGTTGTCAGTGGTATATTGCAAGTTGTCAAGCCGCTTTGGCTGGCGATTGACCCGCATGAGGTCAGACGATCTGCAACTTCGCCCACAGCGCTGTGCGAAATCGCTAATTGCATTCACTCATGGTACCGCTTCACGCTGGGTTGTATAGGTGAGCGCTGCCAATCCCCATTGCCTCTGGGTTTCGATTGTCAAGAATGGCTCATAATAACTGAATTTTGAACAGTGAAAATATATTATAATAGGATTCTTATTCGTTATACTGCATATGAAAAAAGACTCCTTATAAACAAATTTAAAAGATTTTTAAGGAAATCAGGTTTCAGGATATCTAGATATTTGTACTTAATTAAATCTGTAATTAAATAACTATGTGTCTAATTACGTAGAAATCTTACATCAATGTATGTAGATCATGCTTAAAATAACAACTTTTCCATGTTACAAGAAAATATATTTTTAACATGTCACGTGTAAGTCGCTTGTATAACTCCTACAATTTCTCCTACAATTTAAGTGAGAAGTTTTTTTTTGTGTCATCTATGATGCCATTACCGATCCGTACCTACCTATAAAGTGTAAATTCTAACTCTTGTTTTGCCGTATCTAACTACAAATAAAATGGCGATTAAAAAACTTAGTTTATTACATCGAAGGGAATATTAAGTATTTCGTAAGTTACATTGAAGAAAATGTACTTTGAATATTACATTAATCACTAAGTATTAGAGCAAGGGATGATCGACATCTATACTAATATTATAAAGCTGAAGAGTTTGTTTGTTTGTTTGTTTGTTTGTTTGAACGCGCAAATCTCAGGAACCACTGGTTCAAATTAAAAAATTATCGTTGTGTTGGATAGTCCATTTATCGAGGAAGGCTATAGGCTATACTACATCACGCTACGACCAATAGGAGTGGAGCATTAACGAAAAATGTTTGCAAAAACGGGAAAAATTATTCCTTTTGAGAGCTTCCGTCGCGCGCGCTGCGTAAACGGTTGATGTTAAGCAAAAATGATGTACTACGGAATTGTTTCCCTTTAAAAGTTATAACGAAAAGTCCGCTACAGCATATGTGTATCTTTTAAGGTTAACTTACTATAACCTTTTTTATGACAATCAAATTTGTTCTAACATAATGTACTATTTGCGATGATGTTTTTTAAACGTGATATTAATCCTTATCAAATTAAATACGTTAGTTCATGCATATTATAATTGCCCTTTACACCCTACAATTTAAATTAATATCTTACCAGTTTTTATCGAAATATAAAAACTATAGCGGGAGAAAATAAATTCGCTGTCTGCCTCTGTTCGTTAACTTTTTACTTCCAAACCACGCAATAGACTTTGATACGGTTTTCAGTAATATCTTATTTTCTTATTATCTTATAATCTATTAATCTATATAATAGAAATACTTATTATAAAGCTGAAGAGTTTGTTTGTTTGTTTGAACGCGCTAATCTCTGAAACTACCAGTCGGATTTGAAAAATTCTTTTTGCCTTTGATAGCCTGAATCTAGCGGATGGTTATAGGCTATATATATATGAAAACGAACTGTCTGTCTATTCGAGCAAATCGGCTTAGGCCAAAACGGCTAAACAGGTTTTGATGAAACTTTACACATATGGAAAGGATGTAGTGAAAAGTGACATGCAGAACTTTTTGGATGTCTGTCTGTACGTCCATCTGTCTAAACCGATTTTAATGAAAAATCACAAGTATGAAAAGAAGGACGTCAACACTAACAAATGTTACTTTTGTCCGTCGGTCTGTCTGTACGTGTATCTGTCTATTTGAGCTAATCTCCAAAACGGCTAAACAGATTTTAAGGAAACTTTGCAGACGGGAAAGAAGGTTGTCAAGAGATTTCACATTAGCTACTTTTTGTCCGTCTGTTTGTCTGTACGTCTATGTGTCTATTCAATTCAATTTTATCTATTCGAGTTAATTTGCAATACGGCTGAATAGATTTTAATGAAACTTTGCAGACGTGAAAGAAGGTTGTCAAGAGTGTCATAAGCTACTTTTTGTGTTTGTTTGTCTGTCTATCTATCATCAACGTAAATATCTATCAACGTACAGCCGAAACTACTAAGTCTAGGAAGCTTTAATTTGGAATATAGGTTTATTTTATAACGTGAGCATTAAGTTAAGAAAGGCTTTTTTAGAAATTTCTAACTTAAGGATGGGAATGGAGAGAGTTTAATAATGACGTGTTTCAGGATGTTTAAATTTCCACATTTTAAGGGTGGGAAACGGGAGATGAAAAATTGTATCGGTTTTTTTAAAGGGTGGAAAGGGAATGAAGATTGAAAGTTTGAATAGGTGTAACCAAAATTGGTTCCAGCAAAAAGTACGTATAAACCATCTCGAACGTTAATAGTACCTATAACAGGAATTTGTAGGCTACGCAAGCGAAGCTGCGGGCGGTCGCTAGTCGTAATATAAGAGGAATACGAAGAGGAAAAAATTCGGAACAGTGTAATTAATGGTTCCTGTAGTTTCCTCGTATCGTATCTATTTTTCTACTGGTAGTGAAGCATCATATAATATTTATAGAATATTTATAGAATATTTCAATTTATTATTTGAACAATTCCACAAAATCACAAAGGCTCATTCACTCTACGGCTAGATATTCTCTGTAAGTCCTTTGCCATTTGGTTGATGAAAGATCAATGCCATAGATAGAAACTGTTGCCACTAAAATTGAAAGATAATGTATGGCCTACACCGAAAACAAAATAAGCAAGTATAAGTACTTGTGTAAACCTTCACTTTTACTTTATCAATTATTTAGTCGGAATATTTTTGAGGCAAGTAATTATATCTAAAATAGAGTTTTTTGACATAATGTTCTTAAATATACTTATAATATTGGTAAACTTAAACTTGATTTTATTTGTGTTGTATTTAATATATGAAGGTCGAACGAATTGATTGGATTGATTGATTGATTCGATTCGACTCACAGCATCGGTAGAGATTGACGCGCTCACCTAAGTCGCATATCGCGAACGCGCGGCTCCCTGAAAAAAGTGTTCATCGTTAGTCGAGCGATGACCCCCATAATAAAAAACGATGAATACATGGAGGATAAACGTAAATAAATCTATTAATTTTTCTTTTTTTCTCGAGTCAATAACATCGACATATATTACACCTAATAGATCCGTCTTAAATATGTAGATAGGGGAGAGCGGGGCTGGAAGTTACCGGGGTAAGTTGTTGCGAGCAATAAATTTGCAAGGAAAAGAGGTAGTTATACATGTGGAATGCGCCGTTAAAGTGTTTTAGTTACTCCGGCGACGGCGGTTGAGTTAGCCACTCAACCAAAAATTAATGATTTTATTTTAATATGCTCTGTTAAACATAATGTGAATACTCCATATAAGATAAGCTTTCGTGCTGGGTACCTCCAACAAAGCTTATGTTAATTTCGAAGCAAAATTTAAATCGTATATAAACTAAACTTATAATTTTATCTACTTACAGTCAAAAATTATTTACAACCTTAAAAAATTGTCGTGATAGCCGAATGGTAGCGAGCTCGCTTCTTGTTTAGAAGGCCGTGGTTCGAATCCCAGGGCATGTTTTTTTCTAATCTATGTACATAACTAACACTGTCTCTGTGCCTCGGAGAGCACGTTAAGCCGTCGATCCCGGTAGCCACCAATAAAAGGTACGTACTTATCATAAAAAATTTTCGAGTTGCTAAAATATACTTACATATATATATATTGTATTTATTTTCTTTTTTATCAAGAATATCTGTGAATGATTGTAATACGTCTAATAAAATATTTGCACCCAATTAGAAACTAACATAATGATTTAGCAATATTATATTGAAATATCTACAGTTTTTTTAAGGTCGTTTTTTTCTGTGTGTGTCTCCTACCAGAATCTACGCCATTTACTTACTTTTTAATCCGGAAATGAAAACTATCGTTGAGTCACAAACAAACAAGAAAAGATGGGATAAAAATGTATCAAGCTTGTTTACCTACTGTAAGCGTATCGGAACGTTTCGTTCTTGCATGGTTCTTGCAAACAATGGAACTGTTGAGGAGTTATTATCAGCTCATATAATATTTACTCATCACTTTGGGTCAATTGGGATTCTCCAGTGACTTTACTCTTTCTTGAAAAACTGATTGATCCGCGAGGCAAGGCGCCATGCTAACCCGCAACGCCCTCTTGGTTCTGGCACCCCGAGCTACCCCAACGACCCCCTTAAAGCCAGCACTTGTTACAGGTATATACTGTTGCGGTAAACAAACAAGATCTATCCCAAACGCATCGCACATCATAGATTGTCTAACAATTTTGGTCACAACGCACAACAATTTCATATGTTATTCAGCATGCATGGATTTCTATTTTATTTTCCGTTGAACTTTATAATAATCAGACACGTTTAACTCAATGGAAAGGCAAGTGATTAACACAATTCATTCACGGCAAATTGGACGCGATGCTGATATAATGAACGTGAATCGAATCGCCTTTACACTTGCTTGTGATTTATTGTTCCCACTTATACAATTTCGCCGAAGAAGGTGAAAACGGACCAGTTCTGACGGATATTACACAGATAATAAATTGATATTGAATATTTATGGAATTTCAATTGCGATATAGTAAGTTTTCAAAAAGAAATCACTGTACATTAATTATACAAAAGTATATACAGGAGTGGTTGCTGTGTTTTCACAGGTAAGCTAAAGAACTGATTGTGAAGAAATTTTAGTTGATGGATGAGTATTTTAAACCGTTTTTTTAATAATAATACTTCAGACATCCCACACAGCGATAATTTCAAACTAAGCAAAGCTTGTACTATGTACACTACCTTGCGTGAAACATGGAGAAAATATGTATGTTTTTCCTGCATGACACCATGAGAAAGTGAATTTGTCTGTTTGTTAGATGTTCACAACTAAACTACTGAACTGAATTTGATGACATTCATTAGAAAAGTAACTTGACGTCGTCGTATATTATAATAGGTAAGGATTAAAATTATGGGGATAAGGTGAGAACGGAGAAATAAATATTAGTTTAAATTGTGTAGTTCACGCGAACGAGCACACTGGTAGCTCCTTGTTTAAAATAGTTTCTTTCACCTACGGCAACTTTATTAGTTATCACTAATAAAGCTGGTGTTTTGTGATTCATTGGAGATATATTTCTTGCATGCCGCTAATAAAGAAGTATATTTCTACCACTGTTAGTACTAAGTTTCCCAAAACACTTGCCGTATAAATATATTCCATTGTACTGATGTAGGATTATTGATTGACTGGTTATCACATCCCCGCGGTTGAATAAGAGTATATCAAGGAGAAAAATGATCGTCAACGGAATGTGTACTGTGCATTGTTGTTCGATCTAATGAATATTGTTAAAATAACGACATGGGTTTAAGTTCCTATAACAGTACCAACATAAACGTCACCGAAACAGCATGACGTTAGCTATTGTCGTAGATAAAAATAAAAAGCACTTTATTATGCAAATTCCCGTTCCCTAAAATAAAAAAAAATTACGTCGGTCTCTATATATAGAGACAGTTTTTGCGTGGAGACATTCTACAAAAAGGACATTAGGTGGAAATTTTGAAAAGAGCCCTTAATTTAAGGGTCATTTTACGTAGAGGTCCTTCCTTCCATATAAAGACTATACTTCCATCCGCGTCGTATCGATCGATACTTGTTCCTTTGTGGAAAAGCCGCTGGCACGATGACCGCTTAGCCTAGTGGGCAGTGACCCTGCCTGCAAAGCTGGAGGTCCCGGGTTCGAATCCCAGGTCGGGTCAGTATTTATATGATGAATATTAATACTGGTACCGGGTCTTGGTTGCTGTTATATGTTGTGGTGTCTTCGCTTGGTACCCAAAATACAAGCTAATGCTTAGTTTGGGACCTAGACGTTGTTGTGATTGTGCGTGTTATTATTATTCATTCAAACAAATCAATATTCGTTTATTTTGGTTTTACATGGGTTTTACCGATCGACCGATCTGAACCTATCTATTCAGTTTATACTCTCTCTTTTTACATATGACGTCTGTATTACCTCAGAGCAACCCCTTAATAATAGTCTACAGTTGTTAACCACCAGGGGGCGCTGCAATTAATGCGTTTTCATAAGCAGCTGCGATTTTGAGGCGTTTTTTTTTTATTGCAAAGGTATACTAAGCAGATTCTTAAATAAGTTTTATAGTTGTGGCCACTAGATGGCGCTATAGGTCATGTATTTTCTAAAACGGCTAGGTCGACTTTACTCCCGTTTTTTTTTTGTATTTGACACATATTATGTCGGAAACGGTTATTAGAGATTTTTTCGTTTGTAACTCGTAGGGCGCGCTATAGTAGATGGGTCTATCTAAATTGGCTAGACCAATATTTTGATGCATTTTTACACATATTTTACGGTTATAGCCCACCAGAGGGCGCTGTAGCAAGGGTAGCTGTGAAACAGCTAATGCAAAAAACCGCAATTTAGATTCGGTATTATGTTTTTTCACATTTCGCGGTTTTTCATATCACCTCCAAGCAAATTCTTAAATTTGATCCCGATTTTCAACCGCCAGGGGTGCTTCAGTTGTATGTTTATTGAAAACCCCTTTTCCATTTACATACATCTTCAGGTCTACTAATCTTTAAAAGGATTAAATAAAAAAAGTACAAATTAAAAAAAAATAAGAAAGCCGTTAAATAAAAAAAAAATTGCAAAGGTGGTCCTTTACAAAAAGGGTGTAATAAAAACAAATGTATTTTAATTTAGAGTAGGTAACTGTTAAGTAATAAATAAGTAAGGTCATTTCATAATTTTAGTTATTACTTAATTACATTACATACATATTAATATTTGCATACATTAGCTATGCTTTGCTTTTCGTCGTAGATTTTTTTCTATATCTTTGTTAATTTTTAATTCTTTTTTATTATTATTAATTAAAGTCGCCAAACGTCAAAAATTATAATTGGCGAGCCAAAAAATCGTTTGATCATTTGTTGTAATTTTGAGATAAATGTAATTTAGAAACAAAAAAAATCAATATCACGAACTCTTTAATGTTCACAGCGCGTGTTGCAATAACACCGGAGCGCCATCTCTTTTCTAAGAGATGTATTATTTTGCTATTAAAGATAGCGGCACACTGTTATAACCAAATTTTAATACAGTAACAGTACAGCGAAGTAACCTAAAGTTAATGTTAACAAGATATATTTTGCTAGGCCTTCTTGCTAGTGAAGCAAGAGATCGGATTTATGGGGATGTATAGAAGAAATTTTTTTTTGAAACTGGTAAAGAATGGTGCTTGTTTTAAGGTCTGAGATTTGCACCAATGACTTTCCTGCACAAATTTCTTATAAGTATGTTAAATAAGAATTAATCACTCCGTTCTATGGCTGCACGACTGCACAATTATGTAATATAGTTTAAAAATATGTAGGTAATGTATAGTTTTAGTTTAAATTAATTTTTTAACAAATGTAATAATTGCCTATATATAAAATGAAACTCGTTATTTTTATTCACAAATGTAATTAAATGTAATAAAAAAATGTTGAATTTTTTTAAAAACTTTATGGTTAGCTGTGCCTAATGCCAATCAGTTGGTCCATGGAGAAACACGAATTCACTATTTTGGTCCTAAACTAAAGGTATCACAGTAAAGTACGTACCCGGGTTAGGTATTTACTACTGGGGTAAAGTACGAAATATTCCTACAACACACCCCTTTCCTTTTCCTTTAGATCTTTCACCGTTTAGAGCCTTAACTGGTGGATAACCGGGTGTTACTGTAACCGATTAACCTCCGGTTATAATTTGCAAAATCGGATATATTGTTTTATGAACTAAACTACTAAGCTCTATGTTTCTCCCCACTGCTAAGCATTAGAAATGGACAAGGCTACTCTATTTGAGCTATTTCCCATAGCTCGTTTTTCTTCTCTCAATGTTGTGGTCTAAAGTAAACCTTAAGAGCAAAGAATAAGTTTCATTTTTGTATCGTTCTATGTTGGATGTACTCAGTCCAGTGAAATGTAAAGTTCTTGAGTTTTACAGCGTTGATTAAACTCACTCATTGATTGAAACATTGGTTTACATTATTGGACGGATATGGTAGTACGTTATATAATTTCTGGTGTTAGTTTTCCATTCATTTCGTTTACAATTAAAATCTTCTACTTACAAATCAATGGGATAAAATCAATAGCTATTTTTCTATTTTTTTAATATAAGTACAATACGCGTCATTAATATAAAAAAAGGCCGCCGCCTGTACACACTCGCTGATCGGAGGCGAGCGCCTGCTATGCGGGTAAAAGAAGTGTACAGTCGGCGGCCTTTAACATTGGTGGAACGTATTCATTGTACAATACGTACAGAAAGATCTGTGCGTAATGTATCTAACTATTATAATAAATAAACATAAAACCATATTTGAATAATAATCTAAGAAGTATTTTTTTTTTGTATATATAAAATCCCGAATTTAAAGTCATTCTCTGATTTTTCTAAGCATTAGAAACAATAATTTTCTTCTTTTTTTATTTATTTAACTTAATGGAGGGGACAGCGCGTACGCAGTCCCTACTACCAAAAATTACGCGTCCGAGTTACCCACATTAGGGGTAATCGCAAGGGTCAACCCAACCGCAGTGCAATGGTAGGCCTCGCCCTGGGGGAACCGCCTTTATGATCACGGTGTCCCCTACGCCAGGTAAGTATGCTTAATTCGTCTCTTCTCTGAACTTCTAAGCTACATGTGAAATATTTTGACGGCGCGATGTACAATAATGTTAAGAACGCCATCTGTCGGAATAATTCAAAAAAAATTTCACTCCTTGCAAGTGTTTTTTTAATAATATTTATGTGTATAATGATTACAATACATTTTACATTTATATATTTAATGATTTTTCGAAGTCAGAAATATTTTTTTATCGCGCACGTGGGAATTTGAGATAGAGCAGGGGACAGCTAAGTTCTATCTATAAAATATTCTTTAAGAAACCATCTCTAACTTTTGGGGTATTCCCATCTGCATTGACATATTTTGGAAAATGGTACAGTCACCAATAAAATTGCCATTTTTCACATTTTCTTTATATGACAATGTGAATTGATCCTGTTTTATAAGATCAAAACTTTCTACTGGACCTTGAATGGTTATATATTTAGAGTACTAGGAAAGTCAAAAAACGCGATCACCTACGGTTAGCAAACACACAAATAAACATACATATACTGTAGGTTCTATATTTCAGCGTTTTGCAAAAGTCGTTTCGTTAAACTTTTTTTTCAGTGTTAATATTACTCATACTTATGCCCATATTTCTATCATCAGAGCAAACAAAGTTTGGAACTAAATAATTGCTTGTCAACAAATTTTCCTAAATTCGAAATATTTTTCAGTTTTAATCCAAAGAGACGTCGTTGCACTTATGAAGTCTTCCCATCAAAAGTTATGCATAAATATTTATTTTCAATACATTTGCTATATTAATACGGGCTTTATGACATCGAAACTTGTACCGTAATGTTGTATTTTACAGTCTTTAGTACTGTTTTAATTTGCTCCCTTAAGGGTTAATGTTTCAAAATTTTCGATCACGAAATATTTGGTTTCTGACTCAAACCCTATACGCGCTGTTCGGCTGAACGTAGTCCAAACTTATATAGAGCGTGTAGAGTTTACCGAATCCATTGCTTTACTGATGATAAAAGCTTTTCTCAGGGTGGCTTTAAGTTATAAACTCTATAATTAAACACGATAAAACCAACATACACCCATTCGTGGATCCAATTAGTAACCATTTTGTTTAGATTGAGATAGTGAGGTTAGTGCCATTGTATTGTGACAATGATAGCGGCGGTGTAGGAAGCGGCGATCGGTCACCGCTTGTCAGATGGTAATGGCGGACCCTTGGCACCGTTCTCGGAGTCACTCCATCATTGCACCGTCTCTTTATTAAATGGCCGATAACTCCCCGACAGGACAGCCCACCGTTGCGACACTTAGTACCACGTCATACAAAAACGTACACTGTATCTAAGCTGTGAGTTAACTGAAAAAAGGCGGACAATACCCGAAACTATATTAATTAATTTATTTTTGTTTGAGAGACTAACAACCAAATAATCTATGCATATGTTGGTGTATTAACATTAAAATTTTATTATTCAAGATATCAAGTCTTTGTTGGCTTTCGACTAATTTCACTCGTTCTAAGTTAACGCATGCGATCTGACAAATAAGACCAAAGCGGATGGCCACTTAAATGTTTGTAAAAGCCACCGATTTGGGGACGCCATTGGAAAAGCCATTTTCACTAAAGCTGTTTACGTGGCTCATTCATGTCTGTGACCTTGCGAGCGATGTCTAGATTTTGTCTAAGTCTGAGCATATACGAGGCAGATGTTTACATACACGAGGATTCATTTTTATCATTTAGGTGTTAGAAGTCGGTTAACAGCTCCGACAGACGGATAGATTGATAACCGAAAATAAAAAGGTGAAACTCACAACTAAACGCGCATATAAACGTTAACGTTTCATACCTGTCTCACGAATATCTATAATCATACAGTTCAACTAATCAAATCATCATCATCATCACAGTCATCAGCCCGTGTCTCTCCACTGCAGAATATAGGTGTAGGGGTTAAACGGATAGGTTTATACTTCCTATGAAAGTTGAAAACTGTCTGACTCTATTACTTGTAGAAAGAAGGGACGGTTGTCGTGTGCTCAGCCGCGGCTTGCCGACCAGTACATTTTGTAGTAAAACAAAAATGAATTTACTAATAAAACAAATTTAATAATTTTTTTTATTTATTTTAATAAAGTTTCTACTGGTAAGGATTCGAGTTATTACAAGGTATTTTATATGATTTAACATGCGTCGTTTCGCTATCTAATTGGCTTGACGTGTTTCGACAATTTGGTGCTTTGGCCAATCAGAAAACATTTGGTGTCATTCGAGAGTCCAAAGTATTTTGGCCGGGCGATGTCACGTGTACTGAGTCAGCAGAAATATTGTTTTTCAGTAAAAATACATGACGGTGCAAAATTATCGGAAAATGTTGCGACATATCATATATATACAGCATATCACGCTGTAAAAATTGATATTATCAAATATTTACTACACAAGAAGTTTAAGTGTGTTCTTTACACACAATGTTGTCTTTTAAGTTTTTATAACTAATCAAAAGGCATTGAAAATTGCTCTAGAATTATGGTACACGAACAAGTTTGCACACAAGTGCGATAAGTTATAAGTCGCCTCTCTACCATTCCAGTAATCAATATCTGGGCGCCTCGACCCTTTGAGGCTCCGTTTGTCCTGTAGGTATTTATATACATCGTTAATTACAAAAATTATTTTGTAGAATATACTCTTGTCAAAGATTGATAAATACTTTTATCAAAACGATTTATTGCCTTGGGTCATTGCGTCAGTTGGGTGTATAACCTGAATGCAACGTGTTTTGTACAACTAAAATTAGGTATTTCTCACTTGACCAATCAAAATATCACGTCGCAATGTCACTTAAAATATTTAAAAAAATCAAATACGACAATTAAATTCAAAATTAACGATCTCATATCGTTCATGTCACATTGCACCGTCGACCAGCATATAATGCTTATTATCTTAATAATGGATCGAAACAAAAGATATTAGCACAAATTAGTCTTGTGACATATCACGACGTTCGTATTATGAAAACAAATCAATTCAGTAGTGGCTTTATTAATGGTCTTGAATGTAGCTACTGTCGTTTCATTTATTTTAGTGATCTGAAATTTTCTGTCTGCAACATAGATAAAATGCCAGCAGATTATGTTGTTTTCGCCTCCTGGTACATAATTGTAAATTAAGTAAATAGTCTCTGTTCACCTCTTACGGAAAACAATGGAGAGCTTATATAGGTATATATAATTAAAAGCCCTCCATTGTTTTCCGTAAGAGTTGAGCAAAGACTATAATTTTCCATTTGCTACCAAAATGCAAGGCACCAAAGGGAGGTCGTGATGTCGTGATAGCCCAGAGCGCAACGAACCTGTCTCAAATTTATAAGGCCATAAGGCCATGGTTCGAATCCGGGTGTGTACCAATGAGTTTTTCTGACTTAAGTACATTAACTATCACTGACTCCGTGCCTCGGAGAGCACGTTAAGCAGTCGGTCGCGGACGCTGTCAATAGATGGCGATCGTTACAACCGCAGTGGAGTAGCGTGGTGGATTTAAGCTCTAAACTCCCTCCTCACCCTGGGGGAGGCCTAAGCCCCTGCAGTGTGGTAAAATGGGCTGATGATGATGATGAAAGGGAGGTCCCCGGGAGGGGTCTACAGGGCACTATAATATTAGCTAACTCAACAATCATAAACTTTATCGACTAGTCTTAGTTGGTGACTCGATGATTGATCAGTCTAACCACCAAATAAAAAAAAAATATTCGTTCATATGAAAATGCCTGTAATTACCACAAAAAAAAAACAATGTATTATTCATCAAAAAGTAATTTTTTATTTATTTCAATAATAAGGTAGGTAAGTAATTAATCTTATAATTTTTTTATTACTTTAACTACCTTAATTAAAAATGAATAAAAATAAAATAATAATACTTTTTCTGTTCGATTTGTTCTATTATTATATGGTCGGTAAGCTAAAAGAATTATCTTATATAGGTATATAAAAAAAAATTGAGCAGAATTAGAGACCGGTGGCAGAGATTGCTGTGACTTTTGAACTGTCTTTTCTTTCTTGATATGAAAAATTGAATAGTTATAATAATAAAAACTCTAACAATAAAATATCTTGTCTAGTTTAGGAGCTGTTTCGGATTTTCGGAGATCGGCTTCTTTGTTTTCTTTCGAATGAAATAATATTAGCTTTCTCTAATGTAATCTTTCCATCACAAACAAGCTAGAATTTCTTCTCTTTAGGGCTAAACAAGATTTCTTTTCTCTTCATTAACATTTTAGCGCAAACGTTGGTGGCAAATGTGGTCATAAAGCTTGAGGATGTAATGATATTGCTATCCCGTTGTCACTTACGGGCAAAAGATAGTTATACATTCGTGTTCCTATTGATTAAGCTAATTACCAATAGTGAGCTCGTCTACTATTTTTTTAATCTATAAACCATATTAATCAATAAAGAAATCGATTCAGTGAGAACATTTTATTGATATCTTAAAAAATAGTGAAATTACAAAATTTTAAAATTGATCGCACCAAAATTGCTGCTTAGAGCAAACATGACGTCATTTGGTAACACCTACGCCCGCGGCGGCGCGGGCGGGTACGTACTCACCACCATAGGTGGCCATAGCGTGCGCTCTCTAGCAAAAATAGGTACGCTACCGCTAGAATTAATTAAGTAGGGTTTAGTATGTTGGTTATTTGTTGCTATGGCTGAAAAATACGAGTATCACAAATGCTTTTTCGTACAGAAATGTACAGATAACGGTTTTAACATCAAATAAAATATTATTTAGCCTCAATTGTTTAAGTGATGTATCGCATTATCACCATACGATTTTCTGCCTGATCCAAAAACATTATCATTATGTCAATATAATCCAAATATTACAAATGTGGAAAAGTGCTTATTGTTTTGTTTTCATGTCGTATTATATTTAATATATATTTGAATGACGTAATTTTTTGCGTACAGATAGTTGCAGAGCGGGAGATTGATACAAGCTATTTTTTAAATCAAACTGCATTACAACAATATTCGTTGGCGTAGCAACTGGAGCGCGTTCAAACCTTTTCTACGTGAATTTCAGTGGTTATCCCAACCACTACATTAAAACCTATTTTTCTGCAGCGTTACTAATGCCACGCTTAAGGTAATTAAATATGCAACTGAAAAATAAAACAAAATAAAAAAAAAAAACAGTCAGAAGTATATCAGGCCTCGAATTGTTTTCGTTAAGTTTAATTACGTATTTTCTTTGTTTCTATAACATTTATCTTTGTGAACAAGCAGTAATAGAACCTCCAAGTAAAGAAATCCTAAAAGATTTGGAGTATAGTTGAACGAATTAATACTGGATAATTGGTATTTTGTCAGTTATAAAAACACGAAGCCGCTGAAGCTTCGAGTGATATTTAATTAAGAAGTATGCGGTTATAAAAATAACGTTGTTCGATATATTTCGCGCGTTGCGCCATGATTTTCACCTCATTAAGTTTATTTATGTGCATTCGGAGCAATCCATCGATAAATGTCTTGGCATCGGGTAAAAAATGCGGTTTGAGAATTTCGCGAATCAATTATTTTCAATTTTAATTCACAGCGAGGTTTTATCGTTACTGATGAACTTTGAACGACGTAAACCAGTTGCTGTTGAGAAACGCATTATCCGATCAATTTCTTTGATAACACTGTGGCAAAAAAATCGTAATTTTTTTACCTTATTAGACATGGGTCTGTTATAGCCATATGAGTAAGTCATATACAGCTTACAAACCGAAATAGCTTAACCTACAAGAGTTTATATCCTATTATGTTTAACGATTATATAATTATATTTGTTGTACCAAATTCCAGAATAGCCTAGTATAACCTTTATTTAAAAGTGTTGTTGATTTTTGTTTCATATTACCTCAATAGCTATTATATATGTCACTACATTGAATAACAGTACTTGTACTTAAAAAATTCAAACATTGTTTTTTTTTAGTATTGTTTGATTTAAACATTAGCGTAAAACTATTTATTATGTTAGTGTTAGTAAAAAAATTAACTAATCTTGTTGACATTGTTAATTTATCGAAGTATTTTTTTTTTCGTTTATGTTTTTTCATTGCCAAAATTATTATGATTGTCGAAGTACCCATTTATCAAATTTTTTATGGACTTCCGGAATGAGATATAAAAGCAAATATTAAAAATTCAGAATGTGTTGCTTTAGTTTTTTATTCAATCGAAAGTGATTATTATTATTATTATTATTGATTAAACGAAAATTTGTAATTACAACAATCTTGACAAGTTATGTAGTATTTCATCACAGAGAGTTATATGAAATTCAAAATAATTATTATGTGCCAGCCCCCTGTAAAACGCTTCGTGACCCAAAGTATAGACACACTAGATTTAGATAACACGCTCCGCGCGTCCGCTCTCTAGTACTAGTCTGACAGCTGAATGCCAAACCCTCAATCCACTACACAGATGTACTAATCATTACATCCCTTTCTTGTTTTAATTAGATTGGAACAATTCTAACTGAAATGAGCAGTTGAATTTGTAATCATTTTAATGGATATGGGTCTCAATTCCGTTCTTTGTTTGTGTAGTTTACTTTTACAATGATCTTTAAAATATCACATGATTTTTCATTTCGCCTCTATCAGAAATCTTTCGTGTACTACGAATCGTTAGAAACTTATTGGTATCTACTTTGTTAATCTTAGATTCATTTGCATCACATACTTTTTAAGTTGTCTGTTATTTAAGTGTATTTGCGATGGTAATTACTTGCTGAAGAATAATATTATCGTCTCTTGCCAATATTTTCTTTCTTAGGTATGCACTTTGACTTTTTTCAACGATTCGGTCTATTTAGTGTTCTTCTTTCATGTTCAACTTCATGCTTCAAACGTGTTCTCTTCTTCTTGTTTCACCAGCCGGAAGACACACGAGCATTTTTCGTAATATCTGTTTTGTTTAGGGGAAAAATATTCATCATTTTTTTCTATAGCAACTTTGTAAACATCTATGTTCTCAACTTCATCAACACGAGCCTCTGGTAGGTTTTATAACACTTCATGTAAAATGAATCGAACAAAGTGTAGAATAGTAGTTTGTTTTTTATTATTGATGTTTATATATACTATGAAATATATTTTCAGATCTCGTTTCCACTTTTCCCATTTAACCTCAACTGATACTGTGTCGCCTTCACATTCGAAACGCACAAGGTTCGGCAGTGTTGATGTTATTTGGCGATCTGTAACAACACGGTATCTGTGTCTGAATTAATTATTGAAATACATAGAACTTAACGAGATGTATAATGTTTTTCCTATTGACTTTTTACTAACACGTCTTGCTTATTGACCTCGCAATTACTAAATCTGGTCTTTTGATAACACCTAATCATTTCTATTAACCTTCCAAAAAGGCAGATTTTCATATTGACCTTTCAACAGCATAGTTTTTCACACTGGCTTTTTGAGGACTTAGCTTTTCTTATTGAATTTATCAAATACCTCGCATTTTTAACAACCTAACTGTGGTCTTTCCCATTGATCTCTCATTTAATATCTGGGGTCTCCAATTTACCTTTTAAGCACTAGATCTGTTTTCAATATATTGTTCTTGATTTTTTTAAGATATTCTTTCGTAATGGGATGTACCTGGCTAACGAAATGTTTTATAATGTTTCACGGCCAACATCTCGTAAAAGACAAAAAAATAGAATTTTCAATATTGATCAATTTCACTAGTAATTTTCACTAGATCTAGATAACACTCTCCGCACGTTCGCTCTTTAATATTCTGACAGCCGAATGGCCCAACTTTACTTCACTACACCAACTACGTAAGCTTCAATTACCTGGTCTGATTGTGGACTTGTAAAGTTGTAAACAGCATGAATCGTCTCAGAATTACCTAAAGACACATAATTTATTTTTCGTATTCAAAATATGAGTTTTATTTTATTAAACCATATAGCCATTTTCACGCTATTTGTGGAAGTGTAGGACTATAAATAAAGCCAGTTGAATGTTCGCCACGAATGATTGATGTACGATCGTCTTGAATAACTAGGTGTTTCGTGCAGGTATCCTATTCTTAACGCGCCACGACGCGACGTGTCATAAATCCTGGCACGACGGACTTAGGCCGATCGCGCGACTAGAGGCTGGAGACTTGCCGCCGCCTGCTCCGTCGCAAATGACGGATCGCTCACTCAAGACCTGATTTATAGACGTATCCCTTTGTTTCTTCTGGGCTCGTGAGCAAATTGAGCTGCTTTCAAGTAACGAATTGACAGTAATTGACTCGTGCGTTTGTATTTCATTGTTAGTGCAATATATCTTTGTGTGATATGGGATGACTGTTAATGTTATGTTTTGACGTAGTAAGTATTCGATGAATGATAGTTATAAAATAAAACTTTTAAGTGTGTATTTGTACCAATCCAAGATTTTACGCTGTTATTTTTTAAAAGACCATATATTTTTAACATTTCGTATATACTATAGTCGTTAAAGCACCAACACACCGTAGATGAAGCTAATCCGACGAAATACGCAAAATATCACGAAAAGAGATAGTACTATTGTAGTGTAACCCTTTGATATCTGATCATGTCTGGCAGTGAGTCAGATTTGATGACAGGATGTGAAATAATAAGTTGACTCGGATTGATACAAACAATATTTATTGGATACCTATCGTCAGCTTTATGTTACAGAATATAATGAACTTACAGTAAATATTTGTTGCTTACTATTTTTATATGATAAAACACACACAATGTTAGTGAAACGGAAAGGTGTATCAACATCCAAATTCGAGTTACAGGGAGTAGCAGAAAGGCAACAATAGTTAATCGTGGTTTAACGATTTGACGATTTACGATGAATTTACCACGGAAACTTTCGAAATATACTACGGAGTCAGGCAGTCTCGAAGTTTCGATTACTCGATTTTTACATCCAGGCCAAGATTTTGCCCCAGCCGGATAGAATTAACATAATTGTATCCTTAGCTACACGTGTCCATATTTAGCGTTTTTTTTTTTTACTTTCCAGGTCATGTTAAAATTTTGATATTTGATAATACTTTGAATTTTAAAAAACGATTTCCAGGAGTACTAATAATAATAAATTTTGTTTTAAATCAACTAAAAGACGTAGTGCAATCTTATGATTTAAGAAAAATAACTTTTATGCAACTTGGTAACTAAATCTCGATTCTTTTAATAGTAAAGTCGTTATAGCCGACTATCTTGCATGACTTTTGTATTGAACATGGCTCCCATTTCACATTTATGTTTTCTTCTTTTGTAGAATATCATTAATTTTTGTATAATAATACATCTTCTATTTATTTAAATAATAGACAATAAGCACAATAGGTATAAATAGATAAATATTAGACTTCGTAAAATTGTCTGATTTAACTAGTTCTATAGAACTAGTGCGTTGTGTAAATATTGTTGTGTTGTTGTACGTTAAGTATGCTTAACGTTTGAAAACGCAATATAAATAAATAAGTATGAACACATAATTCCCATTCTTCTGATTTTTTTTCTTGGTATATCTCGACGCCAAATTTCAAGTTCCCAAGTTACCTAGAAGTAGGCTATTTTTTATGAGTTAGCGAGTCAGTCAATCAGTAAGTGAATGGTAAAAATAGTGATTTTTGGACATGAACAAGAAGAAAGAGGTTTGTTTACTAAATTTGGGATAATTCTTGCCATTCAAAGGGCCTTACTACACATGAAAAATCACACGAATGTAAGTTGAATAGATTTTAAGTAATGGGGGGTCGAAAGTAGCCCGAAATGGTTCGTGTAATGTAACTTACGGCTGGTGCATTGCCCATTTCCTTCGCAAACTTGACTGACACACTGCCGTGTGCCTAGATTTGTTTTACATAAGCGATGTTATTAAAAAACAGTATTTTTGGTCTAAATTTTAGAATTTTTTCTACTCGTTATTTACTTACAAAAACTTTATAAATAAATAGGAATTTACCCAACCATTATAATAATCGAGTCTATTTCACAATAACTGGTGCAGAACAGAACTATTGGTTTTCAACTTCGAATCGGATTTGAGTGATTTTCTCAATTTAAATATTGTTAAATACTTGAAAAGCAACCGGTTCATTGTGCAACTTACACGTATATTTTATTCATTATTTGGTATCAATTACCGACAAGATTAATTTGTGTCATTAAAATAATGAACATATGTTTATAAATTAAATGGAATGACCAGTAAATGGTATTTATGCTAATTCGATATCGACAATTCCCTAAAACTTCTGTATCCAAAATTTTGCGGATATTTGTCTTCGCATTTTAAAGCTTTCTAAAATACTTTAGGTAAATCCTTTGATAGCTTTGGGTCCGTAGTGAAAAAGAATGTTGGATCGCGACAAGTATTGCATTTTATACACTGATTTGAATCAAATTATTGGTTTCAAGTCATTCTAACATCATGATTGGTTCATACATCAGTTTTATGCAGAACGAATTTCTTTTTAAAAACATTGTGCGGCTGAAGCACTAGAAACTTTTTTTAAAAACAAGCTTTAATAAACAAGAAGTATATACATTAAAATCTTAAGGCTTTGTTATTTTTTTTTAAAGTAGTATTTATTACAACCCTTTGACGCCTCAAAATTTTAAAATATACATTATGTTACATATTTGAATAACTGTACTTTTGAGATTCTATTGCTGATGATTATTTTTTTCATTTTTGTTGCATTGCTTTTTAAATAAAAGCTTATTTTTAAATTTTTTTTTTCATACATAGTTTATTTATGACTTTTTGGTTGGCTACCCAACTGCTGGCTATATAATGTTATCCAAGCTACCCAGCTGCTCTGCATGTACCCCACCTTAAGCTTGGGTAGATAGTTAAAAGTTATCTTACTAAGCCTAGCCAAAGGCACTACAGTGGGTTCACAAGAAGTCACTGAAAGATTCTGTAATCCACTTTCCAGCTCTATCATTAGAGCCATGTCACTGTTTGCTATGAAAAGTGCTCGTGAAAAGTAATCGAATGAGTCCAAACCCAGTGTGTTTACAAGTAGTTACTAATGAGTGCTGTTATATACCTTCAAGATCCATCATCAGACTCTCGTCATAATGTGATATGAAAAGTGCTCCTGAAGACAAATCTACACAAGTCCATACTCGTACCTTACTGGACTACGGATCCCTAAAAATAGTGAAATGTGTCAATGTGACGTGTTACAGAAAAACAAAAACTAAATTACACATGTTTTGTTATGAAACTGATAGTTTTGTATATCGAAAAATGTATAACTATTGTGTTTGCTCTATATACTAATAAAGTTTCGACATTAGAATAAAAATTAAGTCTGCATCAGTATAAACTTCATACTAATCTTATCAAAATAAACCAGGACGGTATGTAAATAACTCAATTATCTTTGAATTACATTCCAAATACTCGCAGAAAGCTCGATTAAAATTCTTTTTATATAATGGCCAATTAAAGTAATTACATTTATGGGCACACTTCTCTATTATATTAAACCATAAACCGATTATGAGTAATTTTATTGCAGTCAAGTATTTGGGTAATGGCGTAACACGATTTTGCCGCCGTGTTACGCTATCAACAAATCGTATAGTTAACATCTTAATCGTTATAAAGCTGGCGTCTATTAACGCCAACGGAACATGTATGTATTAACGTGTAGTGAGAATGCTTGATTTCGCCACATCGCAATAAGCAGTAGTATCAGCTGGATAAATAAGATTTTTTTTTCTCGTTATGATGAATTGAAATTGTTAATTTTCTTGACTTGTCCAACGTCCAACGGTTATATCCATGTATAGTTATTAATTTTATAAATTAACTCATCGTGTGTCAAAGACGTTAAAAAACAATTTTGTTTCAACGGTTTTCAAATTTCAATTTTCTATTGACCAATGACAAAGCTGCCAGCGACACGAAACACTCTGGCCTTACTCCCCACACTCAGCAGTTAGTAGTGGGGATATTTGACGCAGCTGCCAGTGACACGAAACTAAGTAACGCTCTGGCCTGACTCCCCACACTCAGCAGTTAGTAGTGGAGATATAGGGAACAACCGGCTTCTCGTGTGAAAGCCAGTTGTTCCTTATATCTCCCCCACTTATATTATTTAGCGTGACGCATTTTCGTGTCGTTTTAGGCTCACCCCGTGCCATAAGAAGTTTCACTTCAATAAATATACAATTATTACCTCATATTGTCATAATACACAATCTGTAGTCATCTGCACACTCCGAACACATTCTTTGCAGTGACATGCGTTTCAGAGCGCTATGCAGAGTGAACATACTGCAGATTCTTAGACTGTGGTTGGGCATTATGCATAATGGGTGTTGCGTACACCCGCCTGTAATTTTATTAAGGTTTTAGTGAGGCGCGCCGCTTCACAATCAGCAATCAGTGTGCACGGGTATTACTAAGGTATTACTTACGTTACTGCCGACAATGTCGTCACCGACAACTTTGGTGCATTTTACCGGCTAGCTGACGTATTGAGAGTACCAGAATACTTTGATATGTATGCATATGTATTTATTTGTTGTTTTACCAGTGAAGTATTGTATATTAACTTTAAACAGTTCAATTTGTGTAGAGAATTGATTTCTGGACGATACATGGTATTAGTAATATTTTATAGTAACCTGCCAAAAAATCTTGTTACATGCATGTCCTCAAGATTGACCATTGACACTTCCTATCACTAATTTTTGGTCAAAAGTTTCGGTGTAACGCAAATGCCGATTAATTTATTTTGATGGAATCTTTCTTGAAAGCACAAGGAGTCAGCGACGCTCGAACCAACAGTGTGAACAGTGTGAACCAAATGGAAGATAGATGTGAGTTTTTTGACGACTTTCTTACTTTAGTCTTCAAATCAGTGAAAGTCAAACCTGTTATGGTGGAAATTTTTACTTCGGAACTTTTTCAAATAAAAGTCACAGCATGTTAGGTTCATTCAAAACCAATCAAACCATTTGATAAGAGTTTTTCAATTGGGAATGCAACATTTTCTGAAAACTATAGTAAATCAAAAACCATTTTGGCAATTAAGCCTGTTAGTTTCTTATTTTTGAGTTAAAAAATGTATTAGCTATACATTTGCATTTTCATGAAAATCTTGACTTGCGAAATTAGCCAAGAGATAGATTAGCCACTAGAGTCTGTAATAAAGTTGACACTCGAGTTGCAAGTCTTCGTCTTCGTCAATCTTTGGCACAGTTAGTATAACCAAAGTTCTGTACTTTCTCCATGAAAAAAAAATTTGTTCCCGTGAAGCAATACAAATTGCCTTTACGAACTTTGTTGAATCCTGTTCTCCAGAGATCTACAGCAAAGCCATTAATGAAGAAAGAATATGGGTAGGTAATTGTTTTAATTGTATAAATACTTTTTTCTTAGTAATTTCTCCTATTTCACTCGGCAGTTATATATTTCGACCTTCATATTTATAAATGATTGCGCTTTTATTGCTTTATGGACACAGAGCTTGGCACAGCCATTATATCATATACTTGTATTTACGACTATTTGGTGTAAAAATTTCTGGAACATAAGCGAAATAGCCCACCACTCTAAAGCAAACACCGTTTACGGATCTTCTCGCACCTGCCTCCACACCCGTCATTTTTGTTCGCCTTTGTTTCATACTTAGAACTGACTTTGCAATCTCTACAGTACCCATACGCTACTGTGTTACTTTATGGTGGAACAAAAACGCAAAAAATTTGGCGTGAAATGTTACACACGGAATCCGCGAGTTCAACAATTTGTACAATCTATATACTGTCTTTTTTATATTTACTTTGAAGCTGTATAGTTAGTTAAAAATTGAATAAATATAACTATGTTGATGCTATTAAAGCTTTGAAATAAGCAAATAAAACATCTGACTTGAATATGTTAATTTTACTATTGTTCATGTCTTCAAAACGAAATCTAAACACTTTACGTTTGTAACCGCACGTAAAATATACGAATATACTTTAGATATGGCTATGAATAATAAATTAAATACACGGCCCGTAGAGTTGGCTGTTAGGCGCAGTATTGCTCCGTATTTAATGAACAAGGGGCTCTCGGCGCACGCTTTCTCTGTACCTCATAGTAAATTATCACGAAGATCATGTTGTACCCGTATTGCGGTGCTTAAGTAGCCTGGGAACTTACTTGTCGGCTACATACCGGTACTACGAGCAGTGTTGTACATTATAAAGTTTTAAACGTAGAGATAGGAGCCCTCTCGCCAGCAATTTTCTAACAGTTATGATGTATGTGATGCTTTTATTACTCAGATACAATTATATATATACATATTTTAAGACAGAACATATTTGCGTGTGTCTGTCTTCCCTAATAACTCGAGAACCGTTGGTCTAATCTACATGATTATTTTGTTGTTTCGTATATGCATGTGGTTTCTTTCCAGTTTAAAATAAACAATAAAAAGTAAGGGCTAAAAATTTGAAATGTTATCAATTTAGTTAACACAGGTTGTAAAGCTCGTCTGGTCACCGGACCCATCTATCTAAAATAATTAATTTTTAATTTCCACATTTATTTTCCATATGGTCAAGAAACTTCAGCATAGCTTTTTCCATTCTACTTAACACATTTTTCTCTCGCATCACTATTTCATTGTAATTAAGGATATTATAGAATTTTAATTTTAGTGCTTTTTTTGTGACCTAGCTTAAATAAGTGAACTAATTATCGCTAAAGTTGGATTTAGCTTGGCATACTAGAGATGCTTCCCACGACATTCGATTCAATTCACGATTTCTTTAATCACTAAGCTAGGTTCATTAATTGGGTTTTGATATATTTGTACAAATGTAAATATATTATTCATTGTGTACCATTATTTTTTTACCTTATTTTTTCCTCTCTCTTTTTTATATGTATTCAAATTTCTTGGTGTTATTTTCACAGGAATCAATATTTATTATTAAATTATTATTATTAATGCCAATACGAAGAATACTTAATTAATTTGTCTAGCCTATGTCTCCGATATTGAGCGCGCTGTAAACATAAGTAATACAAAATTATCGTGATGGCCGAATGCTAGCGAGCGTACGTCTTATTTAGAAGGCCTTGGTTCGAATTCCACCAATGAATTTTTTCTATCTTATGTATGTAACTATCACTGGTTGTGCCTTGGAGAACACGTTAAGCCCGTCCGTCCCGGTTAAAATCCACCAACCCGCACTGGAGCAGCATGATGGATTACGCTCCAAGCGCTCTCAACCCGAGGGAGGCCTAAGCTATTGCAGTGGGGCAGGAGTGGGCTAATGGTACAGGATGGTAATGCAAAATTGAACTCTGTGTCGGTTCGTGAAGCGCTTCTATGTCTATTTTCATGTCGTTGGGTGAAGCTATATGGTTCTAAATTATTTTGATTTAGGATATACGTATTGTTTCATAGCATAGTGGTACCAGCGTCGTTTTTGCGCATTGTCCTCTATCTACCTAGAGAAACACTTGCGTCCCAATCAGAACGTCTTATGACAATTGTCGTTTAGTTGCATTTGAACGTATGTTTCACCCCCGCCCGCAGAAATAGACGTGTTTTCATATAAATCGTTAAAGTACGAATTGACTAGAAGCCGTCTTCTGCGTTTTCCGTCTAACCACTTATACTCTAGCTAGCTGGTGTACCTGTTTGGCGAGATGGGGAGTTTCAGTCCTAGTTGCAGTCCGCGAGGTTCACGCGCGCCGGTCTTCACCCCTGCGAAATTGCGTTTGACATTTTTCGATACTGTGAAGTGACATTTCTGACTATTAAAACCAAACGCTGGTGTCAAATTTATTCACTCTATTATACAAATGTGATTTCATACTGGCCACAAGATTATGATAAGGAAGGTTATATTAATCATACATTTCACTTGAATACCGTATTCACTGTTATCGTATTATACTCAGATAATTAAACTCAGTTGAATTTTGTTTAATACCTACAGCATTTTGTTAAATATTGTGTTAAACTTAATTAAACTGAGTAATAAACAATTCCGAGGCCTTCGAATATATTAACAAAGAGCGCGAACACATCATTTACTGAAACGTAATAAATAAGACATCGCTCTATAATTTCCGATACGAAATTGTATGGGACGTTAAATCGTGTCAATACCGTATAATTTGGTGATTTATATTAAGAACTAAACGTGACTTTATGAGAACTTTTCTTTTCGCAAACGGTCGAAACGGCGATCGAAGTGTATTCGCGTGCCGCTATCATCGTGTTCGGAAATCTCAAAAAGCTTTTATCCGGATCGTGTTGCGTTCGGGAGTATCATAATGTATTTTTGCAAAAAGCTGCACGGCCGGGGAGCGGGCCGACGGGCGAGTATCGTTACGCAAGGATGGCCGCGTAACTGGTCCGACCGGCTTTGAATCTGGGTCGGAGCCATCTCTCCGCTAAGATATTACCGCTAATAGATATTTAATATCCCGCCGTTAGCAGCGCCAACGCCCGCTGTGTTCGATCTCCGTTTTTACGCGAAAGATTGCCCGCGTTAGTACCACTTCTGCAACACTGTGGTTTGTAGAACGAGCCTTACTTAGATGCGAGCCGTTTTGCAAGAAGGCTGTTATTTATTCATAAATAGATTTATGAATAAATAACAGCCTTCTTCAATGGATTTCTCTCTTTTAGAAATCTATATCGTGTGAATTTTGATTGCGTTTACCGTCGGTTAGCTAATGTGTATAATTTGTGCGATAAAATGATTGAATATAACAGATTACATTTTAAGCAGTTAGGTTTAATATAGTATAACCAACGACAGAAAGCGTCATTATCAAATATTTACCCATATTAGGTTTCGACCAATAAATATTTTGAAACAATTTTATGTGATATATTTTATAATAAGTCGTCAAATACCGATCGTATTTATAAATTGAATTGCCCCGCTGTAGAGCTTAAGCCTCCCCTCTCTTCTCCTATTCGATTTGATATCAAAATTAGGGGAATATAAAAACACCTAAACGCTATGAAAAGTGTTTAATTTAAAATAAAATAACAATATTTCTTTGCTTATTTATATTTACATTTGTTTTAAATTAAAATATCACCACTTCTATAGACAGTTTGTGTGTAAAATGTTTTTTTTTTGTGAAAAATTTATTACTTACGTACATTGAAGGAAATGAACAAAAGGTTAAAAAGAAAAACATTAAAAAAATTATTTACAAATTAAAAAAAAACGTGTACCTTTTCTCCATGTGCTCTAATCAAAATTTCTAATCCCCTAATCATGTTCAAAATGATGTTATCCAGTATATCTTGAGGTAACCTCTGCCATTTTTCAACTACGGCCATTCACAGTTCTCCCTCATTGACTGGAGCTGGGATTCAGGATTTGACTTTTCTTTTCAGCAAGTCCCAGACGTTTCTGTAGGATTAATATCCGGTGATCTCGTCGGCTCGGCTACTCAATCACTTTCATTACTACTATATTCACATCACTGAGTTACGCTTGAGCTGATCGAGCGGTACGTGGTCGAGCATATCTTGCATTAATATGAAGTCGTCCCTGATAAAGAAGGTAAAGGGCACCACATTATCTAAAAATGTCTGTTATGTAGCGATTTGCAGTCAGGTTCCCTTTACCGATCACTACTAAGTCCGTACGAGCTCCCAAACATATTATGCCTCTCCACACCATTATTGATCCTTCTCTATATAATAATAATAATACATCAGATATCCCACACATATGCCAGTGTAGTTTTAAAATTAGCCTGCTTATATAGTTTTTTTCTGCATCTGTATATTTGTAGCCTGACGTCCATTTGATGTAAAAGAATTCTGCACTCATGACTAAACAAGACTTCATTCCATTGGTAAGCGTTCCAAAGTTGATGTTCCCGCGCGAAAGTGAACCTGTTTCTGCGATGATTTACCTCAAGTTTTGTAGTTTTGGTTGGCACAATAAAAGACCTAAAACTAGCTTCATAGAGTCTTCTTCGTACTATACGCTCACTTGCTGCCACACCTTGAACTTCTTGAAGCTCCTTTCTGGTCTGAAAGTTGAATGAAACCGTTGTCCCAGTTTGTAGTACTTCTTTTTCTGCCTTGTCCTAATCTTTTCCCATAAGAATCAGTTTCCATAAATCGTTTGATTCTTGGATGAATTGTGAGAATAGGTTTCCAAAAAATTTAAAATTTTTGGAAATTTCGTTGTGGGTTTTTCCATTTCTATGTATCTGAAGTGCCTTGGCAATCTCAGTTGGAGTCCAATCAGGCATAATTCAGTCTTTGACTTTTAAAGCGAATAAAAAGTAAAACAAAAACAGTTATGACTTTATTTGAAAGCAAAATATCAAATCAAAATTATAAAATATACACTGAGGGAATTTCCCCGTATAGTTGTTCTTCTTAATGGGCATTGCCCGATTTTTTCAACATACGATTTTTAATTTTTTTTCTGAAAATATAGACCAATTTAAGAAACTAATTTGAATATTTTTAATTTTGAACGAGTACTTTTATTTTTATAATTTTTTGAAAATTTACCGGAAATGACGTCCCAGGTAGTTTTAAAGTTACATCTATAGCCTGGCTTCAAAAAAATCAATAAGAATCAAGTACTGTCAGTGTCTGTGGTCAATGTCACGCATTTGTCACAAAATGGGCACTGACACTCCAAACAAAATTGTCAAGATAGTGCTGCCTACGTATTGTGAAAGAAAGAGATATGTATATGTAATTTAAACCATGTGTAAAAAAAATGGACCTCTAACATAGGCAGCACTATCTCGACAAAAACTTTGTTTGGAGTAGGTCTTCTCTCTGTCTGATTAATAATAGTATGGTGTCATGGTATTTGTTTATTCAGTGTTTGTTAGCGATGTTTATTTCAGTTTATTTACTCAATGTGATTTACCTAACTACCTAGAAATTTATGTTTTTCAGGATGCTCTAATTTGCTTTTAAGAATTCCACGTCATACGTACAGTTTTTTAGACTGGTTGATTGCATTTAAATTAGATTTTTTCTTTCTTATATTTATCGATTTAGCGTCTTGAATCTGTGACTTGAATTCATATTGTGCTAATAGTGGCGTACACAACAATGAGTACACAAAATCTTTTGTTCACCACCACCGATGGCCCGATGGGTACCACAAATAGTCCAAACAATTTGTGCTTCTAAAAGACGATTTTAAAAAAAGGATTAAAGTTAAATCAACAAAGAAGTACTTTAAAGTAAGACAGTTACTAACTTCAATAGTTTACAAGATCATTTGAAAGAATTTGAATTCACATTTGTAACAACACATATATAGGTTATCAATGTAACAAGGAAGCAGCAACAACCGTTCACCCGCACGAGTGCACGACGAATTAGTCGACTACGCTACGTGACCACACATTACATGTGATCTGATATGTAATAAAAGTTACTTTATAGTAAAGACAATAAAAGTCAATATAGTCAATTTATCTTGTATCATTCCTGCACCGCACCTGGCTGATGTCCCAAATAAGTAGCCATCTCTACCCATTAAGCAAGTTATTAGACCTCACAGACCAGTTAACCTATAGACCACGCTTTAATAATCGTCAGTATGAAAATGAAATCGCCAAAAAGTGGCGGGGTGCGGGGAGAAGTCAGCTAGTTTTCATTGGCTCGTTTAAAATTGACAATTTAATGGCTTCCGACGTGCTTCCAACTGACCGCTCACAAGAGACGTAGTTATGTAGTGTCACTACATAGCCTTGGCGAATGCTACTCCCTGTCAAAGCGTGGTCTATAAGGTTGAATTGTCTGTGTTAGACCCTAATTAAATTTCGAATTTTCGACTATTATGGCATCATTCATTAATAAGCTGTTAACATAAAGCATATTTGGAAGAAGAAGACACCATTTTACTGCTCATTATCACAACTAAAATTTGATATTTAAATCAAGGAATATTTGCAGTGTGGTCTGGTCGCCTGGGTATAATGTACACTTTTCATATGAAGATAGATTAAAACATTTTAAAATGATATAGATAGACAATGCAAAGAGAGATTGGATTTGGTTCTAAGGACTAATTATAATACTAATGCCTGGGACATCCCACACGACACCGTCTAGTCCCAAACTAAGCAAAGCTTGTAGTATGGCTACTAGACAACTGATACCTCTACATATTTAAATATTCTTTAAAATATATACATATTATAGATATCTCACACCTAGTCACGGAACAAATAGAAATGTTCATGCACACAAATATTCGTCCTGGGCGGGAATAGAACCCGCGCCCCTTGGCTCCATAGTTAGGATCTCAACCACTTGGCCAATCAGTCAATGAAATTGTCTGGCTTTATTAAACAAAATTGCATTTAAGATACCTCAAAGTCCAGAAGGGATTTTTTTGCCCGTGGACCTACTAGTACAACTGGTAGCAGAAATGAACATTTTTCTCCTACCCGTGGTACTAACAAGTCTTGAATTAGTTGAAAATAGCAACCATTGTCATCTATTAGGTTAGGTTCATCATCATAATATAAATTACATGTATAGTATATCCCGCGGCCATAGGATCAGTTTCATGTAACAATTTTCAACTAATTCAAGACTTGGTAGTACCACAGGCAAGTAAAAATGTCCCGTTGTACATAGTTGGTAAACGGGTAAAAAAATCCTCTGTGGACCGATTGGTAGTACCACGAGCAAGTCATATCGAAATCCACCAAGATATTCTAATAGAAAACTCCCATATTTTCCGAAGACCTGTACCAACTTACCGAAACAAGATGTATGCATTATATGAAGAAAATGAAACGAGCATTGATCTGAATGTAACATCATTCCTTTTTTTAAAAAAAAGTTGTATTGGCCACATAACGATTAATTCATACTTATTAATAATTGAATAGTTTAGTTAAATAGTTTAAATATTTTTTTATAATCCTTATAAGCATATGGTGTAGTAGAAATTAATAGTTATTATTATTATATATAATTACGTGAAGGAAAAGCTTTAGACCCCTTTTTAAGCATACTAAGCATACGTAGGAATGTGAGATTTGGCATAGTTAAAGTTTATGTGGAGTAGGAGTGTAGAAAGCTAAAATCTATAAAGATGAATTTTTGAGATGGGACTGTATGACCAATTCAATGAGCAATAGTGAAAAGTATTCAAAGGGGTCAGGAGCTTGATTTTTGAGAAAACAAAACTGTATGTTTACATTTTTATTAAATATGTTGCTTTAACAGGGAATCAAACCACTTCATTTGATAATCTATATATTAATTCGTGAAGAGAAAACTTTGTATTCCTTTTCAAGCATATTGCGCACACGGAGGAGTGTGAGATTTGACATAGGTAAAGTTTATATAGAAAAGGAGTCTCAAAAGCTAAACTCTATACATGTGTTACTAATACTGTCGACCATACCAGTTCAATAGTCTGTCATTTGATACAGTTTGAATTGACTTACTCTCGCCTAATTATTATTGGTGGTTTCAAAAAAGTGTGTACCTTACGGTCGAACTTCGACCACTGAGCGACCTCTAGTTTTTGTACTTAATTCAGTAAAATGTTTTATGTGATGTCATTTTTAGTAATCACGGTCAGTTAGTTTACTCAAAAAATAAGTACTTGTTATTTTTTAAATTACTAGGTATTATCTTACAGTGCATGTAGTTTTCTGTAACTAATGGGGCACTAAAACATGTTAAATTTGATTTGTACTTTTATACTGTAATGGTGTACCTATTGTTGAAGAGCCAAATAAATAAATACTTCGTATCCAAATGGACTATTCATTGTGCAAAAAAAAAAACAATATTATGAAGATCTCTTACCTTATATCCCTCCAATGCAACATGTATTTTACCAAAACTTAAAAATGAATAACTCAGCACAGGACAATGAAATGTACTTTTCATATAATTAATCTACTTTTTTATTTAGAAACCGGCCTATTTAGAAAGGTCGCCGCGGATAAAGTTTATTCGCGTTTTGATATCAATTTAATTAGCCTAATTAATCAATCAATTAATTAAATTAATCAATCAATTAATTAAATTAATCAATCTAATCAATTTAATTAGCGATCTGATCAATTTAATTCGCGGTCTTATCAATTTAATTCGCGGTCTCTAATCAAATTAATTCACGGCCTTATCAAATTGACTCGTGACTGCGGTTTTTGTTCCAAATATGATTCACAAATGGAGCTGCGTTGGTCCGTGTGATAACATGTTTTTACATGTTCGGTATATTATCCACGATATCGAAGTAATTGATGCTTTGATTCGCGGCCCTTTGTGTCGATCGTGCAGTCACAGCAAAAAAATACCAATAACAGGTACAAACTTGTCGGGTTCTTTTGTATGAAAATCTATTCATTGACCGGCCGTCTGCCCTTTTTCGCCGCTGAGTTTTTCTATGTAATACGCATTCAAAAGGTATTGTTATCTGAACTTATTACGTTCCAATATAATAGCTCACGGTTTATTCGTGGGCTTGATACGATTGGTAGGTATTTTTGATTTAGAAATCTGATGAGCGTTGATTAATTAAACCGTGGTACAGTTCCAATCAACCTTTATGGCACAAGTCGCGTCTCAGTAACCAGTTTTAGGTGTAGCGGGACGCAGTGGAGCGAGGGGGTATATGACTGAACCTGCGCAAGCATGCTTAAAGCGTTGTATTCCGATCCGCCATAAAGTTTGATTGGAACTATAATAATTATAATCAATTGAACCTCGTATTCCGTGTGATTTACTTCACATCGAATTCGCGTCCACGATTTTGATATGTATGATTAATTAAACAACGATTATTTGTCAATAAAACCGCAACGTATCGGTATGGTGTGATTTTGTATAGGACAATTATATCTAAAAATTTCCTTTGCGTGTGGTCTTTTAAACGTGTTTCAGCTTGCACTCGCCTTGCGTTCACGTAACGATTTTATTTGATTTATATGCGAGCTCTTCAAATAACTACTCGCTGTCGAAACTATTGCAATACAAAGCCAAAAACTTGTCGCAGCGTGTCTCATGAGATAAATCTTACATTGAATTGACGTTACAATGCAAAGCAAAAACTGCGTGTGTGGTTGAAATTTATTTTTGATTATGTATACACAATACACACCTACATGGATCTTTTTTGAGCTTTAAATGCTGCGTACCAAATTTACGAGACCATATCGGCTTCGAATTTCACTAGGAAATCAATATTATTCCAAAGTTAAGACGTTCATAGAAAGAACATAAATTAATTATGGAGGTGAGATTTTTTCTTAATAATTTTAATATTTATTTATGATTATTTCTTTTCGAAAACGTTTCATTCTTTTGTAACAGTTTTTAAAAGTTTCTACATTTTATTATTTATTTGTTGTTTTCAAAAATGTTTCTTACTTTAGTAATAGTTATGTGTGAAATATTTTTTTTCAGTACTCTACGAATTCATTTATTTACTTTTTAATGTATTTTGTTTTTACAGCAATCGTACGACGTCTGTGGCCCGTTTGCAAACTTCAGAAAAGACAGCTTTTATATTGAAAACTCAGATGAAGAGGAAACACAGCTTGTATCCAAATTGAGTGCCAACTATCGCAAGAGACAACTCGATGAAAAAACACCTCCTAAAAATGTAGATGAATTTTTTGAAGACGCAGGCCCAAAAAAACGGAAACATCGTGTCTCATCGTGCGTCACTAAAGGCTGTGATAATGGTGAAATTGCATTTTTGAGCTCAAACCAAGATAATGCTAATAATGCAACCCACTTGATCAAGATTGAATTGTATGATTTGAAAAAGCTGAAAAAAATTCAGCCTACGGACCACTGGAAGTACTGCAGTTTTAGAACGAAATATTACGTTCAAAATAAAGACACCAATCAACATTACATCAACATTAACGACGCTATATATAATATAACAAAGGAGATTGCTTCTTATCCTGATTGCAGAAAATTTACATTTAATAATAATTAGTTCAATTGTATTAAGTATAAGAAGTTTTTCTTAATTATAAAAATATATATTAGTTCGATTTCATTTTAAAATGTATTAAGTAAAATAAGTTTTTCTTGATTGTAAAAATAATCACTAGTTAATTTTATTATGAAAGTAAATTTAAAAATGCATTTATTAAAAAGTTCATCTTGATTGTAAAAATTAATAATGAATTGTATTAAAGAAATAAATTACAAACTGTATTAAAAGTTTGCATTTAATAAAAATTTTTTAAAACTGTTCGATTGTATTAATAGACCTATATGTCAAAAATAAATTTTAAAAAGGTATTCAATCATAATAATAAATAAAAGTCTGGTTCTACTTGATGTATTTTTTAATTTTCAAATATACATTCAAACATTTTTTTTACAATAAAATCATTACGCAATGTATTTTCTGAAAATATGCTTACAAAATCGAACATGAATGTATTTACTTCACCCAAGCAAGCAATTAAACACGCACACATCTTTGCGTCAGCCCTTTAAAAGAGCTGTCTCTCAGTATCTTGGCCATTATATTGTTAGATTTGCCCGCGTTCAAAATTGTCTTACTTTAAGTGTGTTTTCTTGTGTGTAAAAAGATGGAGGTAATTTATTTTTAAATTATATAGTATACATTAAAAAATACTTTATAACTTTGTGTAAATTTAAATCAGTAATGTTCAGTTTTATTTTATTTTTTAGCCCGAGTGGAATTCATATTACGAGCCTTCACAACATGACTTGTTCAACACTTTATACGATCCAGAACTAGTACAAATACTCGATGAAATTGAAGATAAAATGTGAGTATCAAGACAAATTATTTAGTATTTATAAGGTTTTGTTTATTAATTGTTATTGATATGCAACAAAAAATACCTAAAATACCTGAGTGATCCCCCATATGGCCTGAAAATTGGATAAAAATAGGTCTTTGTGCGTGTTATTTCAGATATTATAGTATTAAAAACATAATTCCTGCGTCTTTATTCATAGAAAAAATGTTTTTACTTCCACTGTATTTGTCATCCTTATTTAAAAATTTTGATTTTGTATTCATATTTATATATATATTTTTTTTTTTAGGACACTTCAACTTGGGCAAGGTACAAAAACAAAACGCCCCGTGCCATCGACCAGCGCGTGTGATGAAAACATGCGACGCGAAATGATCAAATGTGATTTATGTGACGTTTTTATATACAAGAGGTACATGAAAAATCATTTAAATAGCACTTTACATAAAAACAATACTTTGCAGTCTAAACATACATTGTCAAATGTGACGTTAATACAAAATGCCTTTGGAAACAGAGTTCTAACTTATAGAATAAAACCACTTGAAAATAATCTTAAAACGTTTCAAACACCTGAAATTTTTTATGATTCAATCGAAAATTCCATCACATGTTTAATCGATCAGTGTTTAAAAGAGTTGACATGCCTGAAATTAAATTTTGTTATTCATGCGGATTTTGTCCAAGAAAGTAAAAATTTAGAAAATTCGTTTGATTTTCAGACGTGTAATTTTGTTGTATGCTTAGGAGATAACCTAGATAAAGTTTGCGTATTTTTGAGGGATACATTAAAATTTAAATTAAGTGAATTTGAAAAAAAAGATAGTGGTTGGGCTTTAAAAAATATAAGACACATAGAAATGAATGTAAACAAATTTAACCCATTTCGAGGGTCTTCATATATTGATTTACCTAAAGATATTAAATTAAAGAAAGCTATTGTAAACGTAAAAAATAATGACCTTATGTGCTTCAAGTGGGCTTTATTGTCGGCTATGTATCCAACATCAGTCCATTCAGACCGTGTTTCTTCGTATTTTAAACATCAACACAAAATAAATTTCGGTAAAATCAAATTTCCTATTAAATTGAAAGATATTTGTCATATAGAGCAGTTAAATAATATGAGCATAAATGTATTTACCTTGGAATATTCTAAAAAAAAGAAATGTCATGAAATCGTTGGACCTATTTACCACACAAAATGTCGTAAGACATCACATGTAAATTTACTGTATTTTACAAATGGCACCAACGGTCATTACTGTTACATCAAAAACTTTTCTCGCTTATTGTCACGTCAATTCACATCTAAACACGGTGAAATATTTATTTGTGACGGGTGTTTAATACGATTTACAAACAAAAAACGTTATGATTACCATCAATTACATGATTGTAGACACATTCGCACTGATTTACCCAACGAATTCGCTAAAAAACAAAACTGGTTTGGTAATGACGTTTCAAATAATATTCTCGAATTTAATGATTTTGACAAACAACTCAAACTACCTTTTGTAATTTACGCTGATCTCGAGGCCTTCTTAGAACCACTTTCCGATGGTACATCGCAACCTAGCACCAGCTCGCATACAATAAATACACATAAACATATTGTTTACAGCTTTGGTTATTACATTAAGTGCTCATTTGATGATGAATTCTCTAAATTCAAAACTTATACCGGGACTGATTGTATAGAAGTATTTATGCAAACTCTTAAACAAGAATTGGTGTTCATCGATAAGAAAATTAGTTTTCGTGCACCACCTATAAAATTAACAGATGAGCAAGCAACGGAAGTGTCAAATTCAACAAAGTGTTATATTTGTCAAAATAATTTCAAGGGTGAGCCAACAATTAATTATGACTGGAACACTGGCGTTTTTTGTGGGGTCGGTTGTAAATTATGCGTTGAGAAATTCCACCCACCTAAATTCGTACCTGTATTTATGCATAATTTGCGTAATTATGATGCTCATTTCATTATACATGCATTGAATTTCGATGAGGGGAACATATCACTTATCCCTCAAAATAAGGAAAAATATATATCCTTCACAAAAAAGTTATATATTAATAACAGTTATATCAATTTGCGATTTATAGATACATTTAAATTTATGTCGTGTAGTTTAGAAAAATTAGCGAATAACCTCAAAGATGAACAATTTATAGGACTAAGAAAAAGTTTTCCTTTAGAGGAAGCTTTTAAACTGTTAAGAAGAAAAGGAGTTTATCCTTATGAATATATGTCTTCATATGATTTACTTAAACAAACCTCGCTTCCTTCTTATGAAGAATTTTACAACTCTATAACTAATTCTAATATATCTTTTGAAGATTATGAACATGCTAAAACTGTGTGGAATTACTTTAAGTGTCGGAATATGGGTGATTATTCTGATTTATACTTGAAAACTGATGTTCTATTGTTAACTGATGTATTCGAAAACTTTCGGGCGGTATGTTTAAAGACTTATTTTTTGGACCCAGCTTCTTTTTTTTCCGCACCTGGCCTCAGTTGGTCGGCTATGCTTAAATTAACAAAAGTAAAATTAGAGTTATTAACTGATATCGAACAAGTATGTTTTATTAAATCGGGAATTAGAGGTGGGATTTCGCAATGCAGTAATAGATATGCAAAATCAAATAATAAGTTCATGAAAGATTATGACACCGAAATTCCCTCATCTTTTATTATATATTTAGACGCCAATAATCTTTATGGTTGGGCGATGTCACAGTATCTCCCACTTGGGGAATTTAAATGGGTTGAAAATACAGTAAATTTTAATGTTTCGGAATCTGCTCCTTATGGCTTTATATTAGAAGTGGATTTAGAATACCTCGACAGTTTACACGATTCTCATTCGGATTTACCATTTTGCCCCGAAAATATTCGCATAGGTGAGAGTAAAGATCAAAGATTAATTGCAAGTTTACAAAATAAACATAAATATATTATACATTATAGAAATTTAATACAGTGCATAAAAAATGGTATAGTGTTAAAAAAAGTACACAGAGTACTTCAGTTCAAACAAAGCCCTTGGCTACAGGAGTACATAAGTTTAAATACACATCACCGCACACTCGCTAGCACAGACTTCGAAAAAGATTTTTTCAAATTAATGAATAACTCAGTATTTGGAAAGACCATGGAAAATGTTGAAAAAAGAGTAGATGTTAAAATTGTTACCCACTGGGAAAATCGAGGTAAAACATTAGGCATTAATGATCATGTTGCTAAGCCACAATTTCACAGTCTAACGGTTTTTTCAGAAAATATGGCGGCAGTTCAAATGAAACGAACAAAATTTTTTTATAATAAGCCAATATATTTGGGTTTTTGTATACTAGATATATCAAAAACATTGATGTACGATTTTCATTACAACTATATTAAATCTAAATATGGATCCAATGCCAAATTGCTTTATACCGACACTGATAGCTTAATATATCAAATTTTTACCAACGATTTTTATAATGATATTAAATATGATCTAAAAGACCGTTTTGATACATCAGATTACCCCCTAAATAATCGATTCGGTTTGCCTCTGATTAATAAAAAAAAGATTGGTTATTTTAAGGATGAAAATAATGGAAAAATATTTAGGGAATTCGTTGGGTTGCGTTCCAAGCTATATGCCATGGATATAGAGGATAAATTTGTAGCTAAGGCTAAGGGTGTAAATAAATGTGTGACAAAAAATCTAACTTTAGAGAATTACAAGAATTGTCTTATAAATAAGAATAAAAAATATTCTAAAATGTATAGGTTTAAGTCTATTAAACACACGCTTTTTACACAAAAAATTTGTAAAATTTCGTTGTCTTTTGCAGACTCAAAACGTTATTTGCTAAGCAACTCGCACGATACTCTTGCTTGGGGGCATTATAAAATAAGAAACATTTATGAATAAAACTTAAATATGTTTCATTTATTTCTTATGAAAAAAAAAACATACACAAATACACCCTCAAACACACACACACACACACACACATATACTCATAGAGTAAGACAATTTTGAACGCGGGCACGGCTTAGAAAGTAAAAAGTTTATTTAAGTAAGTTAGTTTTAAGAAGATAATTAGATGTTTGTATATTTTACCTCATTAGTTTTAAGATAACAACATAGTTTGTATATATCACCTTATTAATTTTAAGAAGAATATAAATATTTTTTGTATATTTAATCATTAGTTTTATTTTTTCCTTTCCATTACTTTTATTGCTTCAGCCCTTGCAGTACATGTTTAAATATCATAGTAAAATAATATGAATCATTTTATTCATCCATTTACAGCTATTGTAGCAGGTCCAAGTGGATGTGGTAAATCTAACTTTGTTACTAATTTCATTAAAAATGTTAACGTTCTTTGTAACAGCTCGTTTTCCAATATATTATGGTGTTATGATGAGATGCAACCACTATATAATCTAAACAAAGTTCATTATCATCAAGGCTTGCCTGACTTGAGTATGTTTAATGGTGTGAACCCTACACTTGTAATAATTGATGATTTAATGCGAGAATCTGATGGTCGTCTAGTTGACATTTTTACTAAAGGCAGCCACCACCGAAACCTAAGCGTGTTTTATATAACACAAAACTTATTCCACCAGGGCAAAGGCCAACGTGATATATCTTTGAATTCAAGCTATATTATTTACTTTAAAAATCCACGCGATAAGACTCAAATACAATATTTAGGTCGTCAAGTATATCCGGATAACGTAAAATTCATGCAAGAGGCATACAGAGACGCTACAGAAAGAGCACATGGTTATTTAATGATTGATTTGAAACAAGATACTAACGACTTGCACCGTTTAAAAACTAATATATTCCCCAGCGACGGATATACCATAGTCTATGTACCTAAAAAGGGGTTCAAATATGACGTTCAACAGCATATTTCACTTAGTCTTTAGCAATGATTGGACGAGTGACAACACATAAAGAGTTACTTAGAGCGCTGCATACTTTAAAACCTAAATACAGGACTGCATTGCTAAAAGAAAGTAACAGTGAAATAATAAATTGTATTTGTGAGTGTGTTTATAATGTTTTGAAAGGCAAGTTAAAACTGGAGAAAGAAGAGCACAATAAATTACAAAAGTATAAAAACGTTTTGAGAAAATTGGTTTCGAAAGGGAAAAAGAGTAAAGAAAGAAAAAAAATTATTTTACAAAAAGGGGGTGCATTTTTACCAATCATTTTGGGAGCCGTATTAAGCAACGTTTTAGGTTCTTTAATTAATTGATTATTTATCATGGAAAACGCAAAAAAAATGATTCTAGTTGAGCCAGACGTAATAAAAAAGTTACACAATGACAACCATTCATTTGATAATGCATCCAAATTGGATAATGAAATGAATACAATACTAAAATCTAAAAAAGATGATAGAGAAAAATGGATATTATACCTTCAAACTTTACAGAGATACTTACATTTTACTGCCCAAGAACGACAGCCCATCAAATTACCAATAATTACACATGATCTCGAAAAAAAGATGAATTATAACAATAATTATGATACCGGGGATAATAAATACCTAAAACAGGAGCATACTGAGTCAGTTCCTGAATTGCCTCCGATAACAGAAGCATTACCAATTAAAGACTTTTATTCTCCAGCCAATGTTTTAAGATTGATACCGAAAACATATAGAACTAAGGGTGAATTACTGGTAAATGTACTATTGGAAAACGAGGATAAAGTCACTTGGAGTGAAGATGGAACACTTATATTAAATGGTAAAAGCGTGCCTGGAAGTAATATAGTAGATCTTATTTTGGATACATTGAGACCTGTAAAGAAAGCTGAACCTGCCGCTTGGCGACAATTTGCTGGTAAATTGAAAGAAATAAAAACTCCGTTGGTTTTGGTTGGAAATCCAAGAACATTTGAATATATAAATAGATTATATACTAAAGATACTAAGAGTGGGTCTTTTGAAAACCCAATAAATGAGAAGCAAAAAACTATCAATTCTCCACCATTAGAAGAATTAAGTTCTCCACCATCAGAAAAATCTCTTGGGAAACAAAAGGGAAAAAAAATTGATTGGGAAAAATGGAGCCCTTACTAGAGATAGACAACATCTACTATGATGTTTCTAATCCTGCCGGTTATAGTAGCATTAATAAGTTAACTAAAGCAATGAAAGGTAAAATGAATAAAGAGGACGTTAAAAATTGGTTGAAAACTCAAGAAACGTATACTTTACATAAGCCAGTTCAAAGAAAATTTTCTAGAAATAAATATATATTATCCAACTTTAATGATCTATGGCAAGCAGATTTGTCTGATATGCGTACTTATAAAGAATATAATGATGGCTATAAATACATTTTGTGTGTTATTGATGTTTTCAGTAAATATGCATATGCAAGAGTCTTAGAAAAAAAAAATTCTCAGACTATTAAAAAGTGTTTTCAAAACATATTTTCTGAAGCTAATGCAACTCCAAAACATATCCAATCAGACAAAGGTACTGAATTTGTTTCTGATGACGTAAAAAAATTTTTTTTATCCAAAAACATCAACTATTACACAACTAATAACCCAGATATCAAAGCTAGTATTGTAGAAAGGTTTCAAAGAACATTAAAAACAAAAATGTGGCGTTATTTTACTCACAAAAATACTTACCGTTACGTTGACATATTGCAAGATTTATTGTTTTCATACAATCACAGTATTCATTCAAGCATAAAAATGCGTCCATGCGATGTTAACTCTACAAATATCATGACTGTTTGGCGCAACTTATACGATAGAAAGAATAAACCTGAAAATGAATCACCAAAATTTAGTGTCGGTGACTATGTTAGAATAACAAAGTACAAACATATTTTTCAAAAGGGATACGAGACAAACTGGAGCGATGAAATTTTCATAATAACTTCAATAATTAATAGAAGTCCATGGACTGTATACACACTAAAAGATTTAAAAAACGAAGCAATCACAGGTACTTTTTATGGTAAAGAACTACAAAAAGTAATATATAATCCATTCTTGGCTCATAAAATAGATAAAATACTACGTACTCGTTATAAAGGAAACAGAAAGGAAGTGCTCGTCAAGTGGAAAGGATATCTTGATAAATTTAATAGTTGGATACCATTTTCAAGTTTACAAGAAACATGAAAGATGACTTTTATTTAACGTTGTTAAGTAATAGTTCAATGCAATACTTTCCAAATAATACAACTGCAAATTTTATTACTAAATTACCCAAGTCTATTAAGTTGGTAGGAGAGTGGAATGTAGCAATTGTGGAATTTCAGCATCCGTGTACTATATATAGTGTTCAAGAACTAGAAAATTATATTAGTTTTACCGAGAGACAAAAAGTTATTATTGATGGCAAAGACACTGGATTTTATGATGAAAAAATAACCGCATATATTCCGCCTAGTAATTACGACTCTATGATTGACGTTATAGACGCGTTAAATTCGAATGTAATGTTAAGTGGTAAAATTCTATTCCATTATGACGAACTAAAGAAATCCATAGAATTGTTAAAACTAAGCGAAGACATTTTAAACATTGAAATCGCTCCTAAGCTTGCACTTCAGTTAGGATTTGATCCTAATATTGATGTTATCACAAAACGCTTTGGCACACATCCAATAAATATACATTTGGGATTACCACCACAGATGTTTATTTACTGTGACATAGTAGAGCCTCAAATTGTCGGTGATGTAATGGCCTCGCTATTACGGGTGATTTCGTTGGATACATCGAAATATGTTTTTGGTGTAAATAAAATGGTAACATTTTCACCGGCATATTACATGAAAGTTATGCGTCGCGAGTTTGATACAATGGAAATAGATATAAGATCTGATACAGGAAGACCTGTGCCATTTGAGTTTGGAACTACGTGTGTTAAACTTCACTTTAAACGTATACAATAATAATAAAAAATGATTTGTCCTTACGAACAATACTATTCACAACAAGGTGGTTCAGGTGTTGGTATAGTCTATAAGGGTGCACCGTTACAGCGTGGACATGGCATTGGAAGTTTTTTAGGTGGCATACTGCGATCCGTTTTACCATTACTTTCCACAGGGGCCAAAGCGGTCGGGAAAGAGATATTAAACACAGGAGTGGGGCTCCTTGGAGATATGATTCATGCACGCCCAATGAAGGAATCCATTCGAGGGCGACTAAAAGAAATGGGGGGAAACTTGAAAAGAAAAGCGGATGAAAAAATTGATAATCTCATGAATGGTTCCGGGTATATAAAAAAGAAAAATCGCAAACGATCATCATTACAAAATAGAATTTCGGGTGGTAAAGTCACAAAACTCAACCGAACGAAAAATAACGATATTTTTTCATTTTAAAATAATGTCGTTTTTACATAGTCATTCGTGTGAATGTGTTAAATCAGAATTAGATTTATTCGCACTTCCATCGACACAGACAAGTATTGAAAGTGGGCAATGGATTCATTATAAACCTATTTCTTCCTTAACTGATGATGGGCCTATTGAGTTTAATGTTCCTGGAACCGGTGATGATTATATTGATTTATCGCATACTTTATTACATGTGAAAGCAAAAGTATTAAATCATGATGGGAGTACACTTGCAACAACAAACAACGTAGCACCTGTTAATAACTGGATGCACTCGCTTTTCAACCAATTGGATGTGTATCTAAATCAAAAACTTATATCACCACCAAATAATACATATGCCTATCGTGCGTACCTTGAAAATTTACTTAACTATGGACCCGCAGCAAAGGAATCGCATCTTGGCTGTAGTCTGTGGTACAATGATACTGCTAAAAAAATGGACAAAACCGATAGCACTAACGATGGATTTTATAAAAGAGCCGAATACATTAAAGCAAGCAAAGAAGTAGAAATGATTGGTCATTTGCACGGTGACATATTCAATCAAGAAAAATTTTTAATAAATGGGGTTGAAATGTGTATAAAATTAATTAGATCTAGAGAAAGTTTCAACTTGATGTCTTCTGATAAAGATGTTAAGTATAAAGTTCGTTTGACTGATGTAACTCTAATGATTCGTAGAGCCCGTATTAATCCAAGTGTGTTACTTGCCCATCAAAAAGTACTGACAACGACTACTGTTAAATACCCCATTACACGTGTTGAAGTAAAAGTCCTGACTATTCCAGCAGGTGTACAAGGAAAAACACTTGACAACATTTTCCTTGGGCAAGTTCCTAAAAGATGTATAGTGGGTTTCGTTAGCAATAAAGCCTTCAACGGACATCTCGAATCAAATCCATTCAATTTTCATCATTACAATATCAACTCATTTAGTTTATGTATTGACGGGCAACAAGTACCTTCAAAACCTTTACAACCGTCATTTAACACCGAAGATAACAATTTATATGCTTTAGCATATCATTCATTATTTTCTGGTACCGGTATACATTTCCATAATGACGGAAATTCTATATCAAGAGAAGATTACGCTGACGGTTACTGTTTATTGGCTTTTGATCTGACACCAGATCTATCTGCTAATTCAACTTCTCATTGGAACCTTATAAAGCATGGTAGTGTTAGACTAGAGGTACGCTTTGATACTGCCCTCATAAATACTACGAATTGTATTGTATACGCGGAATTCGATAATATTATTGAAATCGATAAAAATCGTAATGTGAACGTTGACTATAGCAGTTAATAAGTAATGTCTTATTGAGTTTTTGGTTATAAGCTAAGGCAACAATGACATGAACAGTCATGAATACTGATGAAATAAAAAACTGTATTGAAAGGATCGATCCGCATTTAAATTTCTATGTTTGTGCCTCTAATAGGTTACCGATAATAACATCGAAGCCTGTTTTCTTAATCAGTAATTTAGACCCTGACACCAAACCTGGGTCTCACTGGATTTCAATTTATATTAACAGCAATGGACAGGGTGAATATTTTGATTCTTATGGACGAAAGCCAACAAGTTACCATTTAAGTTTTTTAAAGAAAAACGCAAAATCGTGGTTTTATAATCATTTAAGACTACAACATTTGATCACTAATGTTTGTGGTAAATATTGTGTTTTATATGTTTATTTTAAGTACAAAGGAAAAAGTATGTCTGATTTTGTAAGCATATTTTCAGAAAATACATTGCGTAATGATTTTATTGTAAAAAAAATGTTTGAATGTATATTTGAAAATTAAAAAATACATCAAGTAGAACCAGACTTTTATTTATTATTATGATTGAATACCTTTTTAAAATTTATTTTTGACATATAGGTCTATTAATACAATCGAACAGTTTTAAAAAATTTTTATTAAATGCAAACTTTTAATACAGTTTGTAATTTATTTCTTTAATACAATTCATTATTAATTTTTACAATCAAGATGAACTTTTTAATAAATGCATTTTTAAATTTACTTTCATAATAAAATTAACTAGTGATTATTTTTACAATCAAGAAAAACTTATTTTACTTAATACATTTTAAAATGAAATCGAACTAATATATATTTTTATAATTAAGAAAAACTTCTTATACTTAATACAATTGAACTAATTATTATTAAATGTAAATTTTCTGCAATCAGGATAAGAAGCAATCTCCTTTGTTATATTATATATAGCGTCGTTAATGTTGATGTAATGTTGATTGGTGTCTTTATTTTGAACGTAATATTTCGTTCTAAAACTGCAGTACTTCCAGTGGTCCGTAGGCTGAATTTTTTTCAGCTTTTTCAAATCATACAATTCAATCTTGATCAAGTGGGTTGCATTATTAGCATTATCTTGGTTTGAGCTCAAAAATGCAATTTCACCATTATCACAGCCTTTAGTGACGCACGATGAGACACGATGTTTCCGTTTTTTTGGGCCTGCGTCTTCAAAAAATTCATCTACATTTTTAGGAGGTGTTTTTTCATCGAGTTGTCTCTTGCGATAGTTGGCACTCAATTTGGATACAAGCTGTGTTTCCTCTTCATCTGAGTTTTCAATATAAAAGCTGTCTTTTCTGAAGTTTGCAAACGGGCCACAGACGTCGTACGATTGCTGTAAAAACAAAATACATTAAAAAGTAAATAAATGAATTCGTAGAGTACTGAAAAAAAATATTTCACACATAACTATTACTAAAGTAAGAAACATTTTTGAAAACAACAAATAAATAATAAAATGTAGAAACTTTTAAAAACTGTTACAAAAGAATGAAACGTTTTCGAAAAGAAATAATCATAAATAAATATTAAAATTATTAAGAAAAAATCTCACCTCCATAATTAATTTATGTTCTTTCTATGAACGTCTTAACTTTGGAATAATATTGATTTCCTAGTGAAATTCGAAGCCGATATGGTCTCGTAAATTTGGTACGCAGCATTTAAAGCTCAAAAAAGATCCATGTAGGTGTGTATTGTGTATACATAATCAAAAATAAATTTCAACCACACACGCAGTTTTTGCTTTGCATTGTAACGTCAATTCAATGTAAGATTTATCTCATGAGACACGCTGCGACAAGTTTTTGGCTTTGTATTGCAATAGTTTCGACAGCGAGTAGTTATTTGAAGAGCTCGCATATAAATCAAATAAAATCGTTACGTGAACGCAAGGCGAGTGCAAGCTGAAACACGTTTAAAAGACCACACGCAAAGGAAATTTTTAGATATAATTGTCCTATACAAAATCACACCATACCGATACGTTGCGGTTTTATTGACAAATAATCGTTGTTTAATTAATCATACATATCAAAATCGTGGACGCGAATTCGATGTGAAGTAAATCACACGGAATACGAGGTTCAATTGATTATAATTATTATAGTTCCAATCAAACTTTATGGCGGATCGGAATACAACGCTTTAAGCATGCTTGCGCAGGTTCAGTCATATACCCCCTCGCTCCACTGCGTCCCGCTACACCTAAAACTGGTTACTGAGACGCGACTTGTGCCATAAAGGTTGATTGGAACTGTACCACGGTTTAATTAATCAACGCTCATCAGATTTCTAAATCAAAAATACCTACCAATCGTATCAAGCCCACGAATAAACCGTGAGCTATTATATTGGAACGTAATAAGTTCAGATAACAATACCTTTTGAATGCGTATTACATAGAAAAACTCAGCGGCGAAAAAGGGCAGACGGCCGGTCAATGAATAGATTTTCATACAAAAGAACCCGACAAGTTTGTACCTGTTATTGGTATTTTTTTGCTGTGACTGCACGATCGACACAAAGGGCCGCGAATCAAAGCATCAATTACTTCGATATCGTGGATAATATACCGAACATGTAAAAACATGTTATCACACGGACCAACGCAGCTCCATTTGTGAATCATATTTGGAACAAAAACCGCAGTCACGAGTCAATTTGATAAGGCCGTGAATTAATTTGATTAGAGACCGCGAATTAAATTGATAAGACCGCGAATTAAATTGATCAGATCGCTAATTAAATTGATTAGATTGATTAATTTAATTAATTGATTGATTAATTTAATTAATTGATTGATTAATTTAATTAATTGATTGATTAAATAACCACTACTGTTAGTGTTTGATTTTGCCCTTGATCAACCAAATAAAAAGCATTAAATTTAATGAAATTTTTAATATAATTGTTTATCTTCATATTATATTAAAAAGCTTAGTAGTACACTTCTGGTGGGGGTCTCATTTATTGTCAGAACATAATATTTGTTTTACTGTGTTCTGGCACAATCCTCACTCTTACAACACAGCGTCCAACATCATTATTTTTCTCCATACCCAACAGCACAATTAAGTTTAAGAGTCTCGAGATGACCTGTAACAAGTTATAATGATCTTTGAATTATTCTCATCTAATACATCAAAACTACAAAACTGAGATAGGTATATGCAATGTTTTGGAAATCCAAAACAATCGGTAGGTACTTACATAAGAACTTCAGGCCTTCTTATTTCAGCAATATTGTTTGTATGGTTTAGGTACTGCTAACAGCACGAAGCTGACAAACGTTCCTCAAATATGGCAAGCTGGCAAGTTACAAGAATCAGCTCTATCTAACAAAGCTATTACTTGAAATCATTAAATCGTAAATTAAAAGCGTAGGCGACGTTTAGGCTATCCTTTTAGAGTGTAGGAACCAGGGTCAATGTACCTAAATAGCAGCTGAACAAATGCAGAATTTATCTGTGTGCAGAATCAGTGGTATGTTAAAATCTATAGAATTAATTACGAAACATTTAATTTAAACTGGTTTTATGCTGATTAAAACATTAAAACTGAGTTCAAAACAATTCAATCAAAAGTATATTTGTCATTTCGTTTTGTTGACACTAGTTGACAGTTAACTATTATTATAAATGTTTTGTTTATAAATTACATTGTGGTGAGCTATTCCATCTCCTTAGTGTGACGTCATAGGGGTCATGTGAAGGTCATTACTATTTTTCCCAATATCTTTGAAAATAAGTAATTAAAAATAAAACGGATAACAAATTATAGTTCAGTAAGGCTATTCCTCGAAACGGTTTTTCGTTTGTAAATAATTTTCAAAAATGGGCAATGCCCATTGTAAATAAACATTGACGTTCTATTGTTTTTTTTTGTAATAAGAATAATTCGTTCTAAAATTTTATTTGATGTAAACCAGCCAGTAATGTTACTCGAAAAAGACCTTAAGCTTTTTCCGGCCTTTTTTTATATTCCGCTAATTTAACTCCGGTGCGTTTAGTCAGATAGTCATTAAATTATTTTTATGGTTTCCTACCTAAAATGTAAAAACGTAAAATATGTATTTATTGTGTAAATTATGTAATATTTTATTCAACCGTCAATTAACGAGAAAAAAGTTATCGTTACCGCTTAATGTTGCTTCACTACAAAGTACCTCCCAAAGCCGCCACTGGATTTTAACATACTTTACATTGTATGTGCGACGAATTTATGAATATACGCGAAAGGTAAACTTAATAAGCTTCCAATATATATAAGCATTGTCCAAACATAGGAATCTCGATTGATGTCAATAAGATGCAGGCTCTGTGCCGAAATTCCAGATCCAATTGAAATATTATGTTGAATTCGGAATTGAAACTTACAGTAAACTCTTAGTACCATACCATGCCATCAGTCCATTTATGCACCACTGCAGGGGCTTAGGCTTACTCTCGGGATGAGAGGACTAGGTGCTTAATGCGCCAATTCACGCTGCTCCAGTGCGGGTTGGTGGATTTTGACGACTGTCATCTATCAATTTAGACTATGTTGAGACTAACAAAAGAAAATTGATTTGCCTTCCCATACTTTCTCAATGTTAAATTGCCTATTGATGCCTCCAATTATCCTAAGTAAGACAGTTTCGCTTAATTAGCCTAGTGATTTGCAATGCAATGTCTTTTTTTTTCAAAATTGTAAATTACAATGATTGTTTCCATACAGGTTAAAAAATAGCAATGAGAATGACACAACTTTATAACTTTATTGAACCTTAAGAACATATGACACAGTTTCTAAAATTATAAAATGATTTCTACTTTCTTTCTAAATTAGCGGGACTCGTTATGTTAAAATTTACAAAAAGAAATACTATATTCTGTAAATAACAGTTATTATGTAAATAACAAACAACCGAACTTTGAGTAGCTGCCATGTAGCGCAGTCTTTTTATCTGCAAGTCTTTGCTTACAATTACTTTATAGTAAGAGTGTCCATCATAAATTTGCTTCGTTTAAACATTGTTGTATTCAAATTCAACTGTACATACATATGTACACATTAATACGATCCCAGTAAGTCTTCCGCGAGCCTATCGCGAAACACGAATCGAGTGTTTCATCGCGTTTAGTTTATTCATTTGTAGGGTGTACTCGCGAACAGGTAATGGCAGACAATAGAGGGCCGAGAGTTCTTGCACAATACCCACTCTAGCATTTCATTAAAATATATTGAAATCGTGAAATAGAACCAGCATCCCATTGATTCCGAAAGCCAATAAGGAATTGGCTATACTTAGAGAGGTGTAGTTTAGAAGCGCGGTGGAATGGAATACGATTGTTTTTGCGTAGAAATATAAGTATTTTAATATTTTCCATAATCGCTCCCGCTATCGTACGTCGGTATGGCTAGAGAGTTAGTCTATGCGTCGACGCAACACGCCTAATATCGCTCTGGATTGCTTTACGAAAGGGAAACCCATTATTTCTTGTAATGGTTCTTCGGATCATTGTACTATATAATAAATGTACATTGATTCGAATTTAAAACGTTGTTCATTTTAAATCTTGAATTTTGCTTTTACTACATAAATTTTATGTAAACATAATTTTTCATTAAGCATAGGTAAGTATGCATATAAAATATAAAGTTAAATGATTTATTTGTATTTTCCCAATTATTCGGATTTATGACAAATAAACAAAATATGTTGAAATTTGCTAAGTTGCATCTTTTAGTAGCACAATATATAAATTTTCTTATAAATTATTCATGTAGCTGTGATTTAACGAAAGTAACTCCTCTAGAAGGGGGTATCTAGATTTTACATCTTTTATTGGTGAAGCCATTAGCCATCTTGCACGTCTTTTATGTCGAACTTGGCTCCTATTTCACATTTTTGGTGTGTAAAATTTACTTCAATGTAATCTTGTATGTATACACACTACGTTCGCCTGAAAAAATTTAAAAAAATAGAGCGCGCAAAACTAACGGTTATCGAGAAAAAAATAATAAAATTAAATTTTTTGTCACCTATATTTTTTTTATTGCAACGGATAAAGACCCTTAATATAGAATTATAGAATGAAACTAATACTTTTTTACTCAAGCAGGTTCACTTGCAAATTCAATAAAACCCCACTAGACCGCCTCTCAAATAGTAGTAGATACCTGTTAGACAAACATTTGTCGTGAAACAGCTGATAAAATCAATTATGTGAAATAGAAAATATTTAAGTAGTACTATTTCCAAAGTTAATCGAAAATGTCGAACTGACGAGACATACCACTTACCTACCTGTCTCTGAAAAGTATTTAATATCTTAATAGTAGAGGGACCAAGCATTTAGGTAGTCCGTTTTACGAAAATTTCTGTCTCGGTAATCGTTAGTTTACGCCACCTTCTTGCTTGAATTTTTTTGTTTTATTCGATAATCTCTGCGCGCTCTATTTTTTTGGACCATATACGTATAGTCGAACACGGTGTACCTATAGCTGATTAATGATACATCATTAAATCTATTCGAAACCATAATATTAAAATGTGGATTAAATAAGTGTCCAAAGTGGTTAATAATACCAGAAATATTTAGTATAAAATTAAGTATGTATTAATCAAAAATCTGTATATCTATATACAAACCTGTAAAGAAAATTGAAATGTCTATCTATGATTTCGAAAAAAAGACTTTTATTTATGCTCATATGTTTATTTGGACGCAATAAAAACCCAAACACGCGTTTTAAGAATTTTTGTCTGATTGTCTATTTGTGCGGCTTAATCTCTGGAACAGCTAAATCGATTTTGATAAGATTTTGATTGGCTGATAGAGAACTTTTCTGAGAGTAATCAAGACTATTTTTTATCTCAGAAATTATAATCTATACATAAACATAAAATTTAGTGCTTATCTGTGATTCCCAAACAAGAGTTCTTTCTTGGATCATATGATTATTTGTACTTTACTAAAACTTTTTCGGAAATTAATCTCATTTGCTTTTTATCCCATAAATATTCATATATTCTATAAACTTTTTATATTCTATATACAAAGACTTTCTCTTGAGCTTTCTATGAGCTTATTTATCGCAGGATTCTCACTTCAGTTTTAAAATGACAAGCCAAGAGGGGACAAGAAACTGATAAATATTAAATAGAAGAAAAATTAATTAAAATTCGAAATTAATTTTGTTCTTACCCTGTAAAGAAGTTAAATTACAACATATACAAACATGTATACGCCACGCGGGAAAAGTCGTGGATAATCGCTAGTTTTAAATAAAATAAAAATATGTTTCTATTACAAATAAAATACCTTTTTCTTATTCTTTCTCATAATAATACGTTCTAAGGTTTCCACAAGCAGAATCGCAAGAATAGATTCATATGAATTACGTACTAATCAATTATAGCGATCTGACAGCTGTTAATAGTAAATAATTTAACAATTAAATAGATTCATTCTGCGTCGATTAGCTCGATACGAACAATAATAGTTTCCTTAGAGAAATTCAATTGCCTAGACACGTCGGTTGGGCAACCCGTCGCTTGGCAAATGGAAATAATTTCGTGAGATCCGTCTAACCACATGACGATAATTAAACGGTTAATGATTAAACTCACAGTTTATTTGCATACAAATCGTAAGTTTCTGGGATTCAGAGTTTCGCGATACGGTCACGTTCGTGCTTTGTGCTTGTTTAATGTAATTCGAATGCTGCATTCGAAATCTTCTTATATTTCCAACTAGCGGTTTGCTTGAATATCAACTTTATATATTTTTATTATTTATTTATTTACAAAACAACCTATTGGCTAGGTTTTCGAAGTCGATTTCATACAACTTCCCTGTATTAATTTTTCCCACTTATTTCTACCTCCCATTCCTTATTTCTTATTCCTTCCCCTTCCTTCTTTTTCCTTTCTGAATTTCTCTATCCTCCGTAATCATTGCTTACGACTTTATAGTAGCTATATAAGTTTAAATTGTTTCTAGAATACTAGCCACCGATCTGTGCACGTCTGAATTTAAACAAAATAAAAGTAAAGAAAGTATGAAGGACTTGTGAAATAGGGCAAGCACAATGCACTTCAGAGCCGCACAGATAGGTGGTAAGTTATTTAGAATGGGCGTTCGTCAATTTTTTCAAGACGACATACACTTATCGTAGGTGTAGTATATTTAAATTATAAAGCTGTAGGTGAAATATGATGAAGAACGTGCCTATGATTATAGTAAGAGAGAGCTATCTGTAATGAATGTACTAATGTGTACTAACTGTGTAATGTGAACTAATTGTACCTTCTCCCATTGGTGTCACACTGCAACATTGATAAATATATTAATTTCATTGAATTTAAAGTTCGCTCCTAACAATTGCCAAAGTTTCATTTTATTCACATAAATAGAATTTGATTTAAAATACAAATAGTTCACTTATTATTTTCAAACAAAATCAGGTATGCTATGAATACCGCTTTCAAATAGGTAATAGTCCAGTCTGAGGTTATAGTATTTTTTTTACCCTAGTGGTAAACTAGTGTGCATTTAAGTATTAATTTGTTTAAAACATCGATAAAACGGGAAACAGGCAAGAAATACAAAATTACAGTACAATACGGATTCATTGCCGTTCTAAAATAATATGTAAAATGGGGTTCCAACTGTAAAATTTATGTATAACTTCGTTGTTAGCCGTGCACCTTATACATAAATTCCAATTGTCCGCTGTCATTAAATATTCCCGACGATAAATCGGTCGTTATCGGAAGACGGGTGCGAATGTCGGGAAATAATTTAATGGAAATCGATTGAAATACTGCTCTTAGCTATCGACGAATAGTCAAAGGCTATACCTTTTATTTATAAATAATTATAATTAGTTTGTTATTCGAATCGATATGATATTTTGATCGTGTGTTTTAATTTACTTTTCATATTATGTTGAGGTATTTAGAAACAATATTTCGACTAACTTAATTAAAATACTCCCATATATATTAATTACTCATTGTATATCAATAATCAAGTAAGTAATGTGTTTCTGGTATATCTGCGATTTTAGTAATTTTCAAATCATAGGTACATATAGTGGTAGTTATTTAGTACTAATTTCGTATTATAAAAATATTTTTAATTTATTTGACGACCGCTTAGCCTAGTGGGTAGCGACCCTGCCTACGAAGCTGGAGGTCCCGGGTTCGAATCCCAGGTCGGGTCAGTATTAATATAATGAATATTGATACCGGTACCGGGTCTTAGTTGTTATATGTGTGTGGTGTCTTCGCAAAAATATTTATATATGTATATATTATAAAGAATATTGATGTATATCAGTTGTCTAGTAACCCATAACACAAGCATAATACTTGCTTACTCCAAGGTCTAGTCCCAAGACTAGATGACGCTGTGTAGGAAGTCCCATGTATTATTATTATTATTTAAATGTCTGGAAATAGTCAACAAATACACTGACAACAAAAATAATTAACCAACGCTTACATGTGTGTGTGATTGTATGTGACACTTCCACGTCGTTCTAACCATCGCGTGGGGTTGCCAAATTAAAAAATATTGTTTAATGACGGGGTAAATTTATATACCTAGATAAATATGTCGTAACATGTACTATTACACAAAATCATTTGTTCGTATGTGACTTTGTAATGTTTTAACCAAGAAACTGTTAGACCGATCTCAAAATAGCTTCTAAAAGTGGTATTGTGTTATAATTTAAGGTTATAGGTATAGGGGCGATATATTAGATGTTTCTCTAAAACGGCTGAACCGATTTTGATACGGTTTTTTTTCGCATTACATACTTCGCTTGCGACAGTTAAATAAATTTTTCGGTAAAGGCCATCAGGAGGCGCTTCTATAAATTTGTTTCTATAAAGCGGCTACACTGACGTTGATGAAGGTTTTCGCTTTACATGGGTATTACCTCAGAGCATTCCTTAAATAATTTGAAATCCTGCAGTACAGTCTCTTCGAAGTTGCTTTTTGATCATCATCAGCTCATATCGTTGGGCATAGGCCACTTATCTTTAAAAAAATGTAAAAAATAAAATGTAAAATAAAAAAAATTATTAAAACACACAATAAAAATTTGAGTAAAAAAGTATTTAAACAGTGGGCTCTGAAAATCTAGAATTTTCTTGAAAGTTCCAAATGTCCTTGAACATCTCGTCCTACTATCTTTTCTGGTACAAACGTGTAGTTCACTAAGGCGAAGCCGCAGACGGAACGCTAGTTTGTTGTAAATTTGAATTGGATATTGATTTCAAAATTCAAGATTTCGCCGTCAGGCATTGTAACAAGAATCAAAACCGTATAGTATATTTAAAGTCAGTTGGTGACAAATGTATTGCCGACTTGTCAGAATGATTATGAAATCGAAATTTTTCTAAGTACTAATTGATTATAACTTATTATTACTGCCATTACTAATTATATAATATTCTCTGGCGCGTCTAGCAACAAATTTGATTACTATAAAAAAGGTTATAGTAAGTCAACCTTAAAAGATACACATATGCTGTCGCAGACATTTGGTTTGAATTTTTAAAGGGGAACAATTTCGTAATTCATGATTTTTGCTTAACATTAACCGTTTACGCAGCTCGGACGTAAGCTCTCGTAAGTAACGGAAGCTCTCAAAAGGAATAATTTTTCACGTTTTTGCAACATTTTTCATTGATTCTCCGCTCCTATTGGTTGCAGCTGATGTAATAATAGCTTATAGCCTTCCTCGCTAAATTGACTATCCAATACAAAAAGAAGTTTTCAATTCTAACCAGTAGTTCCTGAGATTTGCGCGTTCAAACAAACTCTTTAGCTTTATAATATTAGTATAGATTACATACTAATTGTTATAACTTACTTAACTCCTTCTATCTAAGGAAATTTTATATTTATATATTAGCAACACAACAAAATGGTGTAGGTTGGTGTAGATTGTAGGTACCTACATACCATGCAGTAGGTACTAAATTAATCAGAAAACAAAAACTATTGCTTATTTTCATTTATTTAATTATTAAGATTTTTACAAAGTTTACCTTACATTTTTTCATTAGGTAATGAACGGGTGGCCAGGAATTATATCTGATCAAGTAGGTAGGTATTGTATTCTGCGCTTTTACTGTCCAGACGTAAATGCATGTAAAAAATCAAACCAAAGTATTTCAATACATTTATACTTAGACAAAGAAACAATTATTTTTGGTTACTAATTATTAATAGATAAGTTACAATAATTACTGCTTATATTATATATATATGTGCTATTCTATTTGATATGACATGTGTTTTTGTTTGCCCCCGTGTTAGATGTAATTGTATATTTCGCAACGAATGCCGTGAGATGCCGTGAAAGATTCTGATGCTGTTTTCCTATCGATAATAATTACGATGTGCGAATATTGCGGTCCCATAGATTGTGCTTTGACAAATCACGACTTGGCAATTCCAATGCAGCAGATTTAATGTATGGGCGGCAGTTTGCATTCTAACTGCGACCCGGCGGGCCACCTATTTCCTAATGCACGCTTATTTGAGCTTTTTAACCTTTCCTCCTTACGTAGATAGGGCAACCATTTAAAGGGAATCGAATGCGCTTTACGTGTTATAGTACTAAAAACCGCTCATGGATTTGTTTTATCTAAACGTATATCAATTTGAAATAGTAAACTATGTGTGAAAATTTAAATGGTTGTCGAAGAAATATGGAAATATAGGAAACACGATTGCATTCCGTTCTGCGAAATACCTATCAATTATATATAACAAAATAATAAATACCTACAGAAGAAACCAATTTACAACTGTACCGGTTAGCATTCGTATCATGTTAATTTATAATGATGTCCTCTAAAATCCATTTAATGTAATTTTAATGTGCCACAATAAATTTTTGCAAAAACTGTATCTAAAATTTAGATAACACAAAAAGCAAGATGGAGCGTCTCATAGGTACTTCGAAACGATCCAAAACGTGAGCAAAATATCAGACTCAGTGATTAGATAGACCATTTTACAAATAATTACAATACTAATTTTACACGTGGATCACAGAAAAATCAATAAATGTACGAATTGACTAGAAGCCCTCTTCTGCGTTTACCGTCTAACCACTCATACTCTAATTAGCTGGTGCAAGATAGCGAGTTTCAGTCCGCGAGGTCTACGCGCGCCGGTCTTCATCCCCGCGAAATCGCGTTTGACATTTTCGATACTGTGAAGTGACATTTACGACTCTATTAAAACCAAACTCAGCTGTCAAATTTATTTATTTACTCTATGCAAAAATCTAAATTCACAGTGAATATTTCAAGTCAAAACATCAAGTAGCGTCAGCGGAGTAGTTATAGTTTTTTGCTCACATTTTCGTTGTCAACGCGGTATCTCTATGTACTACTAGGTACATCCTTGACCTAAATTATATAACACCACATTAAAAAAAGTATTAAAGGGTTTTAACTTTGAAAACGATTTAAAATCTGAGATAGTGGGGAAAGAGTGTAGTTGTAGTTAGAGATATGTAGTTTTGCATAGATTGCAAGAGTGTGTATTTGTAATTATTTATTTGTAAATTATGTATTAGTATTCGTATAATATAAATAAATTTATTGAGAAAATAATGTATTATTTATTTCAAGTTCTATAGGTTATAGAACTTGTTTTTTTACAGTTAATTATGTTTTATGCAGTCGGGTATTTTAATTTTTTTATGCACCTAACAATATTTTTTTTAATAAACTAAAAAACTAATGACCTTTAGTGTTTTTTATTTTAGTGGCCTATAGGGCTAAACAAGCCTGATTGTTTCAAAGATCTGTGATACTAGGTAAGTAATATCCACAATTGACCAATCCTGTGTGGTGCTTTGTTTTGATGCCACTCAATCGTTAATTTAGAACACAAATTTCGATTACGCGGTACTTTCTATTGATCAACATGAAGTAACGCGTAAACGAGATTTGTGTTCTAAATTACTGTGTTCTTCTTGAATCGTTATTCAGTCGATTAGCTATATGTTTTTTTTTTGCAATATCTTGATATCAAAGCAGAAAAGTCAGTCAGGCGCCACGTTTACAGTAGTGTTAACAGTATAGGTATACAACTTTTAATTTGATGCACTTAACTGACGACTCAAATGACAATCCGTAGAACAGATCAAGAACAATTAATTCTACAGGATGACATTTGAGTTGTCGTTATACTGTATCAGATTCCGAAAAGTAAAAGTATGAATTGGTACGAATCAGTAAAATCATGAAAATACCTAACTGAACATACATTATATGATTAGACGGCAATAGATAAAAGGAAGTGGTTTTCTTGGGTCGAAACATAGGCCGCGGGCGAATTTCGAGGAACAAACGACTAGGTATGTTGCGTAATGTTTTGCCTAATGTAGGTGAGAGGGGGAGGAGAGGGGGCTTGCAGGTCTGAGGGGCGTAGAGAGACTGGGCGGGGCGGCGTGCTCGGCACCGCCCATTGCATTTCACCACCGCGGCACAAAGCGAGTACCCGTTCATGCCCTACTTTGAACGTCGCTCATTTCTTCGTATTCATATTATCGCCTATTGTAACATTCTTGAGCCGATCTCGAGTTCGACTTTTAAATAACGCTTTACTTTTATATCAGTACGTGTATAGGCAAATAGATCTCTTCGGAAATCGATGTCGATCTGAATATAACCGATAAATTCAAGCGTCAATTTTTTTTTTGTCTTAATTATATTTCTAAAATTATTCATCTTGACATTGTTTGCTGAACATGTATTTTACATGTGAAGAAGCTCAAAATATAGTACGAATTTACTAGAAGCCCTCTTCTGCGTTCACCGTCTAACCACTCATACTCTAGCTAGCTGGTGCAAGATGGCAAGTTTCAGTTCGAGTTTCAGTGCGCAGTGCCCTGCGCCCCAGGTCTTCAACCCCGCGAAATTGCGTAACGTAATATACATGTATTGCCACTTCACAGTACATTTTCGATACTATTCGAGACATTTATGACTCTTTCAAAACCAAACGCTGTGGTCAAATTTATTTACTCTGTTTAGTGCTCTGTAAAATTTGAATTTAGAATGCACATTATTTTGAGAAAATGTAATAATAATAAGTACTTGTCATATATATGTATGTGCGGCTCTGAAGTTATCCAGGAAACGTCGCAGTAACATAATTTCACAGAAACTTCGCGGCGGATAATACGTGTAGGTACCTACTAGCGATATCAACAATAAACGATCTAAAGAAAGCAATAGCGAGTTATGAAGACAAGTATGCAGAAGACACATTGGCCACTATAATACATATATATATAAGCGACTCGCCAGGGAAGTGTCTGTGCGATTGGTCGAGGAGTCTGGCGACCGGAAGGCTGGTAGCTGTTTCCGTCAACGTATAAGCCTGGCTGTACAAAGAGGAAACGCTGCCAGTCTTCTGGGTACCGTGACTCCAGATAATTTTTTAAATGATATATTTTATTTGTAAATATGTTATTATTATTTTTTTCTTTTTTTCTCTATATCATTGGTTGCATTGTATATATTCACATTTGCAATTAAAAATGTCTGACACCCAACAAATGTCAGAAAGATATCAGGCATCCACCAGTGTAGGAATAATTCCTATACATATCGGGAGCGTAAGAATAACAATCAATTCACTGAGTTTCACGTAGTTTATTAAGGATTATTATTAATTACAATATTTCTATATCATTCACTCACTAATCGCGTAACATTTAGGTTTTTCTTTTATCTCTCAACCCCGACTGTCCTTTATGCTATTCTACATTTTAAAAATACATTCTAGAACCTTAATATGTGATGTGTATGGCCAGTTACATACGCTACATTCGTATGAGTGTCCTGCGTAATATACGGTATACGTATGATACGTCACAACTGTACCTACACATATTGCAAGTACCTACTGTATATGCCTACTTAATGGTTGTGACTTAATAACACTCGAGGCAGTCAGTGGATGGCAATCAAATATATGCTCAAGCACCCGTTCGTTTATTATACAAGTTTTATAAGCTCTGGAAATTCTGTCAAATTTATATAAAAAGTCTAAATAACTGATCTGAACTGACTAAAAAAGAGGCGTTAACTATATATTTAGCTGGTATTTGATTGTAAAAAATACTGTAACCTGGACAGTGATATTACCAGTAGATACAAAAGCAGAAAGCTAGAAACTAATACGAAAGATCTATGTCCACTCTAACTTTAGAACATAATTATAATAAAAGACGTCTATTTGGCGCGTTATGATTTAAACATCCTATTTGCATCTGTATTTGCCGAGGTATTCTAGTTGGTGCCCGAGGGCTGTATCACCTATGATAGTTGTAAGCGGTAGAACGACGTAGATATATTTGTTATAAATAATACCTAACTAACTCTGAGACCATTTTATTTATATTTTTGTTTTTAATCGACGATCTTAACGAAACAGTTCATTGTAGACCCAAGTTTGAATCCGATGGTGTCAAATATACAGAACTTACGAATTAACCTTAAAAGTCTATTCTGGTTTTACAAAAAAAAATTTTGGAATTATCCTTCAAACTTAACAGAATCGCTCCATCAATGAACCGCTTATCCACCAGCTACCAAATGTTTGCTTGACCTTGTCTATCGGATAAACTGAACCTTATCGCCGCCATAATGCCACGTAAACGCAATTTCCGGATTTATTCCTTTACTTTATGCTGCATGATTTTGCTTTTTGACTTTCACGAATCTAGGTCAACGGGAAGTACCCTATGGGTTTCGTTTTATGTTTTCTTGCGAGTGTTAAGATATGTGGCATAAATGACCCTCATTTTATCGGGTAGAAGAGACTGTAAACTTAAGTATATGTACAATACGCGGCACCGATGTAAAAGGTCGCCGGCTGTACACACTCGCCTCCGATCGGCTAGTGTGTACAGCCGGCGGCTTTTACATCGGTGGAGCGTATTGTACTAAATATTCATTTCAACTTGATATCTCCATGCATTCCCGAGAAAAGAGGTCTTGACAGACAGAGAGACGGACAACAAAGTGGTATTTTATTGAAAACTTTTTCCCTTTTGAGGTACGGGACCCTAAAAATTACGAGTAGTAAGTAGGTAGTACATGTATCACAAGATTTCAAATAAATTTCAATAAAAAATTTAATCCGACAACATGATTAATGACGTCACACGACTTAACAAAAGTTTTTAAGCTTTTGACTTTAGACGTTCTATTCGATGTCATAGATTCAATTCCCCAAAGGTCGTCGAACCAATTCCTATTGTTCTAAGTTGCGGCAGTAAGTTGCTTTACGGTTCAAAGTGTACACGATTTTAATTTATTATATTTCGTTATAAACAATTTGTTGATCAACAGCAGTTCATATTTATTGTAACAAGATTGTGTGTTCCTTCAGACAGCAATTGAGTAGTTGCTAATTTAATATTTTTAAGAAGACAAGAATTAACATATAATATTTTAATTAAACTCTAGACTATATTACAACCGACAATTAATTACATTACTTAAAATTCAGTAAGTTCTTACAACAAATATTTATGTTACGAGTACATAATAAGTACCTAATAAGTAATAATCAACTGATACTAGTTGCTAATTTGTATTGAAAAAATGTATCGACGATGATTGTTCGGGAACTTCGGAAAGCACCGCTCGGTAAGTAATTGTATCAAAACAAAGCTTAACTAAGAATCGTGTCGTAAACAAAGCGGAGGACCTCTTAAATGGGTAGGTATAAAGTTTAGCGGCGACGCACAGCTAAGCTAAGCTAGAACGAACCCACAATAAGAGCAAAGTTCAGACGGTTCAGGACTCGAGCGGAATGTCGGGGCGAGCGTTGCAAGAGGCGCCTTCCCTCCCCGCAACCCGCTTAGGCTCCGGCACAGCCACTTGACTCGTGCTCACGATCACTATTTATATCGACGTGTCTACGATAACACTTATTGTAACCGCCTCCATCTTCACCGCAACTTGCGCAAGCTCAAAGAAAACTTCACAAAAACATACTAACATTCAGGTGGACCAGATGCAAGGAGTTCAGGGAAAGAAACAAATAATTATTCGTGTGAAAATGGAAGCTATAATTTGCGGCGATTTCGATGATAATTTTGCCGATTACAATAATAACTATGTAATTTGACTTCCATACAGTAGATATTATTTGCTGGTATGAAATCGGTCACTGTTTGTTTACAAAATTACACGTAGGAGAAACTTAATAAATGCCAAATTATCGTCTAGTTCGGTGGTGTACTGTACGTCCGGCACGGCGAGTGCGGTAACGGCAATAATCGAGGTCGTGGGTCGTCATACAACAACGGGCCGTTTTTACGCTTGCGCTAAAACACGAACTATGCCCGGGGCTATCTAGCGAAAGTTTGTTTTATAATATTGGTCGGGTGGCATGAGAAGTGTTCACGACTGACCCGCGGGTCAGCCGCACACATTCTGACTCATGTCAATTAAGGAGCGTCGCCTACGGGCCCGCGGACGGCGCCGGCCCCCTGTACAATACAAAACGCTTAACAACTAAATTTTCACAAACGAAAGTATTTCTGTCGACCTCTTTCGTAACAGTCGACAGATTTTCAAAATCAATCGTCTATATATTACGTGAACCACGGCAATCATAGTTGTTTATAATACACGAGGCGCAGATGAAAGTTGAAATTTCGAAAAGGCAAAATTAATTAACATAATATTGCGACGAAACTGTTTTGAAAATCATTATGTGAATTGCAATCTCACGTTCCTCTTCAGTCGCGTAATCATGAGGTCTAATTGCCGTTTGCCACCAATTTTGTAAGCTTCGTAAAGAATAAGCTTTTTTAAGAATTTCTGTAACTGCTTTTTTGGTTTTCGGCAATAAATGATTTCATTATTATTATTATTATTCCACGTCTACCGTAGTAACTTAACCGAAACAAATTCGGTGTTTTTAAATTCTGAATCTATCTATGATTACACGTTTGTGTGTGTAATTCGATCCGATGTGTGTAATTTAAACTTTCGATCCTGGTTCTTACGAGAGGTCAGACTGCGAACCGCTGATTATTTGAAGATGGTCAAGTACGTGTACAAACATCGATTTTGCATCGTTAGCGGCATCGGAGTCCGCCGACCGGCATCACCTCACGTAGACGCATAATGATTATGACGTGCTATAACAATGATATCGCACTATAAAAATCGATAGAACAAACTGGTCCGTAATCTTGTCTCACGTTCACTACTCGGCATTTACATAACGACGGCGTACGAATATTATAGTAGGTAATTTCTGCGCACGCTCAGACCGATTTATGTGTTCAAGAGTCCATAAAAACGTCAATAAATACTCTAAACGAATTTTATAATAATCGATCCGCGTAATCGATGATTTGTGCTCTGATTAAATAATTTAAATACGTCCACCTCGTCCTATTTACATAATGCTTCAGGTTTTTATTGCTATTTCGTACACGGCAAGGTAAAATCTAATTAAAACTCCACCTCCGTACAAAAATATTGTAATCGATGGGCGGGCGAATCGGGTATTTAATTCGTTATTTATAAGACTATCTACTCCACAAGTTAAATCGTAACCAGCGTTTATTTTGTGAAGATATTACGAGACGTAATTAAAAAATAATATTTATGGCTTCAAATTGTATGAAAGTATTCATCATGATCAATTAATTAATTTTCGGCTTCCGTTCTGTCTGCTGATATCATTAGTACTGTGGAATAAGTGTTTGAAAATAAATAGGATTTTATTGTATATATGTGTAAAAATAATTAATTTAGCCTATTATTGGATATGAAGCTATGTTATTATTATCTTTGATAGCTATATCTTACGTAAGCTAAATTATTTGACGTATAAAAATTAAAATTTATAGGTATCGATAATATGTGTAGATAATTTGGAATCGGTGAAGATATTGCTATAATTTACTACCTGCATGTGATCGTTAGCGTTGAACGAAATAAAATAGACATCGTAAACTCTAATAAAACCGTTTATGAAACGTCAATTATATACTGTCTTTCGGGAATCGATTTTTTTTCCCGTTAAAAAGTTGTCCAAATTTTGAAAATAGTAATAGTCGCGCGTTGTCGTGAAGGAGCAGCGGGGACGACGGATTGACGAAAGCTGGTCGCAGACGTGCGAGCTTCTCCATCATTGTCTTCAGATCGTCACAGTACACATCTGCAGTAATGCTCATGCCATTTTGTAAAAAGCTGTGATGAATCACACCGGCACTAGACAACCAAACAGTGATCACCTTTTTAGGGGTTATTTTTTGTTTAATACGCTGTGGTACTGATGCAGGATCTAACCAACTTGATGAACACTTTCGATTGTCAAACAGAATCCATTTTTCATCACAGGTAACAATTCTGTTCAAAATTCCTTAATTTCTGTGCCTGTGCATCCGAGGTAGGTCTCGTCGCGTACGTTGCGCTGGCGATCGTTAAGTTCGTAGGGTACCCATCTATCAAGTTTTTTACTTTGCCAATTTGTCGCAAATGATTCAATATTATTTTGATGCAAACATCAAAAGCTGCTGCTAATTTAGCTGTACTTTGAGTATCATCAGCTTCTACAATCTACAATCGCCTTCAATTCATCATTGTAGACCAAAGTTTCCGGACGAACACGAGGTTCATTGTTCAAGTCATAATTTCCAGAACGGAAGCGGGCAAACCAATAACGACTTGCCCGTTCGATTGTTAAGTTTTCTCCGTATACGTTGTTGATGTTACGTGCCGTTTGTGCCGCGTTAGTTCCACGATGGAACTCATTTTCCATAATTACACGAATTTTTAAAGTGTCCATTATGACGAAAAATGTTCAAATGTAATAAAAATACAACGGTAATCCATAAACAAAAGACTGATTTTGTGAAAAGAATGTCATGTTTTTAAAACGAAATTAATTTGAATTTAGAATTCACAGCCAATCAAAATTTTTTTTTGTTTGAAGTGGCCAGTACTGAAGAACGGCAACTTCATAAGTTAAGACCCAATATATGTTTCAAAAGCTAAGAGTATATTTCAAATTCAATGCCATACATTGAATTGAAATTTAAATGTTCTACGGGACTGCGGGGCTTCAGAACCCCGTAAATTGATTTTAGTTTCAACTTGCTACCACCTTGATATTTGTTGAGGAAAAGCTTGTCAAAGGATAGACAAACGGATACCTTCTGGGGTTCAGAACCACATAAAGGCATAAAAAGGCAGAATGAGCTTTGAAAACAGAAAGAAGAAGCACTGCGAGGAATTCAACGATCTTTCTTTCTAACACGTGTATAAAACATATTTACATGAACAATGTATAGTGTGGAAAAGATGTGTCCAATGGAAACCTATTTCATTATTATGTATGCTTTTTACAATCTAAAATGAAGTAAAGACAATTAAATTTGTCTTTATTTTTAAATTATAACTATACTTATTTCTCTTGAATAAATTAATATTGAATGAATACCGAAGCTATACAGTTAAATTAATAATTTATTAAAATTATTTTTTAATAAAACGAGGGAACCTACATTAAATTAACCAAGATAATAAAATTAATTGTGATTTTATTTTTAGAAACAAATTACATATTACTCTTTTGGATTTATCACCTGACAAAAGTGTGAAATTTACATTGTGTTTTGCATACCTGTGGTAGCTTATAATTGGCATGTCTTTACCTAGAATATAATAACATTTTGTAAAGTAGGCTGTTAGCTTCTCAAAAACAATAAAATAACATAAAAATAAACAATAAAAAAAAAAGACACAAAGTATATCATATTGACAAAAGCTGCTAAAGAGTCATTTCTAAATGGAGTTAAACGGCTGTTGTAAGACCATTTGTTCTTAGCTGTCTTAACAGCTAATGTGGAACCATTGTACAGCGCATAAGGGTTCTAAGAATTCTCGAGTGTAAATGCATGAAAAACGACAAGTAAAAACCGCACTTGACTATGGTTATTATGACAACTTATTTTTTTCCGTATTTTTACGTAGCGATTTTCACTCTATTGTCACTTCACTAACTGACATATTCGACGCCACGGATGTCCAGCGCGCTACCTTTTTTACTCGAAGGCCCGGTCATCCTGGCACTTTTTAAAAAGATATCTCACTTTCTGTTTTAATTATTGACATCAAAGACGTACCTACATGTAGCAATATATGGGATCTTGAAAATATACCCAAGTTCTTCTTACTGTTTTCAAAGACAAGGAATATGGAGATGGCAAATAGACTGTTTCGTCTAAAATACGTACGTCAGTTTATTGTTGAGAGAATTTAATTTCGCGCTCCTGACGTACTTTTCAATAATGGACTATAAAGTCCAGAGTTTCCATAAAAGACATAGAACACATATGTACCTGCAGCTATAGTCGTAAAATTATTCATTTAGAATTGTGAATTTTTCAACCCAATATATTGAAATGATTCACTTGTTATGAAACAGTTCTTTAAAATAATAATTTTAAAATACCTATGAACAAGGGCTCAACTTTATAGCCTTTGGTATGTCACCACGGTTTAAAATAATTGGCCAATTTCACACTGATTTCCACGAGCGAGGTCAACAAATTGAATTTATACTGCTGAAGTGAATTATTACATTTATTTATTTCTTTACTAGCGTTCTTACCCGGTTCCGCCCGGGTGGACTACAGAAACGTTCCTCTTCCCATTCCCCCACCACCCCTCCTCTTTTCCACCCATGTTACTTGCTGATAATGCAGCTTTCTATAAGTGAAAGAATTTTCAAAATCAGTACACAATAGTGTAGTCCACGCGAGCGAAGCCGCGGGCATTAAGCTAGTATCTTTATGAATTATAGTCAATGTGTTATTCTGGTGTATAAGCTATATTATTTTAAAGTTTCATTAAAATCCATTTAGTAGTTTTTGCATGAAAGAGCAGCAAACATCCATACATACAAACTTTTGCGTTTATAATATTAGTAGGATTGTAAATAAATAAAGAAATAAATAAAATTTATGATAATTATTTTTTTCTCCTATTTACATAAACGATACGATGGATTATAAGCCCAGCCAAGTAATCTTTACGATTCCGAAGTTAAAGCAAATAGTTTTTTTTATTTAACCATATCTTCGGAACCTTATTGCACGTGGTCCAACACGCACTTGACCTGGTTTTAATATAGCATTGATATTTGGTATGAGTATATATTGGAAAAGAACTAACCTGACCTAAGCTAAACCTCAAAATTTAGAATAATTTTGAATAGTTAATGATTTGTCTAATAAGTCTGTAATACGGATCTTGTTGAGGTTCAACTATAGGTACTTATTAAAAACGGATAATTTAAACGTAAAATCACAAATTTTATTTGTTTATATTTAAAATCAATCATTACTTTTATGCTTTCTCTCGTTTAAATGATAACTGTATTGTCTAAATTAGCAGCTATAAGACGTAAGCAGTATAGTGCGGCAGTAAGTTTACTTCCGTGAAGGTGGGTTTCCGTTCATGTTGTCCTGTTCTCTTAAACCGCTCTGGCACGTTCGCGCATGGTGGGTGATTGTGGCCAATTATTTTATGTTTATCTTTAATTACCTATGCGCTGCCGACATTAGCAGTTATCTGTAATCTGCCCTTCGGCCTGTGATTTCATCTCGCCGCTAATCAGCTTCAGCCCTCTCTAACGCCCATCCTTATGTCTATAGATAAATGGAGCCGTGTGGACAAACCTTCTACATTTACTTAAGAATTTGCTTTGATGTCTCTTGAGTGTACTCGTACCTATAATGCATTCATCATCATCATCAGCCCGTGTCTGTCCACTGCAGGATATAGGCTTCTAGCAAGACTCGCCACCACACACGGTCCTCCGCCTTTTGCATCCAACTACCCCAGGTATGGTGTTTCAGGTCATCTGTCCACCTGGCCGGGGGGCGTCCAACGCTTCGCTTTCCGGTAAGTGGCCTCCATTGGAGAACTCATCTACCCCTTCGGTTATCAGTTCTACGGCAAATGTGACCGGCCCATTGCTACTTCAGCTTGCTGATCGCTTCGGCTATGTCGACAACTTTAGTTCTTTGACGGATTTCAGTGTTTCTGATTTTATCCATCAAAGAAACACCGAGCATAGCCCGCTCTACATATATATATACAATGTATATATACATACATATATATACAATAATGCATTACAAAGTGATATTTAATAACACGTATAGCCCCAGAACATTATGCTTTCACGTAGAATCGAAAGCGATGAAAGCGTATCAATTTAAATTCTATACGTCAACCGAAATAAGATTAATGTTTGTCGAGACGACATGGAAGCCGCGGGCGACCTGTCACTTTAACTTCTTCATCGTACGAGAAAATGCGGTAATTGCTCCCAAGAGACCGTTGCTATTTTTTGTCAGATATACACACAAAAAAAAATGTCGTGACGCGTGTCGGGATAACGTGTCGTGTCGACGAGAGCGGTCGGCCAGTATTAATTTATCGGCAAGTCGTGCAGACAGAATGTCGTTCCAGTTTTTTGATCGGCGCTCGAGATGCCAAAATTAGGATGCATTAACTTATCAAGGTCGGTATTATAAGGATATGGAAGAAATTAACCAGCACGAACGACGGACCGAAAACAACATAAATTATTTTTTTTTAAACATAAAAATAAAAGGATATAATAATATAGTCTAGGTTTTCTTATAAACACATGCTTACAAACTTTACGACATCACAGAATACGAGGACAACAGCTAAGATAATGTAGTTATTCACCAAACAGCAACGACTTTATGCTACGACCTCATCTGCTGGCTTGCGCTGATACCACGTTATTTAGACACATAACCACACAGTTATTAGATACGGTTTTAGACTACTTACGTCGTCTGATAAATCGATCAATCCAAAATAGAATACATAAATATTGTTTTTGTAATAATCATTAGTCTGTCTTAAAAGTAGCTTGGACTAGTTTAGACTAGGTGTATTGCAAAATAGAATTATTTACATCAAACTAAATTGCCGTTGCAACAACTTTTATATTTTTTATGATAATTTATGTTACATTCAACAGTTTTATCGAATGCAAAAATTAATGGCCACAGAAACTGTAGGTAATTTATTAGTATTTTAATTTTAGCGCTCGTTTGACTACCGGTAAATGTATGCCGCTGTTTTGCGAATGCTTGTAATTTCATGTGTGATTTTATGATTTTATTAGTGACCGTTGAATGAATCGAATTTAGAATTATGTCTCAAACTTTAAGATAGATTTCTTGATTAGACGCAGGAATGCTGTTGTAAATTGCAAGTGCTTTATAATTAAGACATTTTACGCTTATTATTAAGTCCACCAGAACCTATTTATAATTTATGTTTGACAGTGGCGATCTGGCGGTAATGTGTTAATGAAACTAGTTATAATAAAGTACATCCTATAGTGGAATATCATACACGCATTTACATAATCAAAAACTGTTTTCGCACTCTCTGTTTTGTCACAGTATGAGTAATGATAACGTAGTTTTGATGTCGTACACCTATACTTCCTCAGAGGAAATTTTGCAAAGCCTTTTCTCTGTGAATGCTTAAATTATATACCTAATAAATATATTCACAAAGTTCTGAGTTTCTTGACCGTTTCGGCTGTGGGTTGTTGTGCAAAGTTTAACATCCCTTTTTACCCCTTTGCGTTGATCACAAAATTTTAAAAATCAGCAAAACACGTGTATTACAATTTGTTTAGCGGATTAAATGCACAAAGTTGGAACGCGCTTTGTTTCCATTTTTACCCATAAAAACATTGCCACCCCTTTTCCTTTTTAATGCACCCTTAGCGTGCTCAAGGGGTATTTATTTTATTCCAATTTCAAATCTCTGGGTCTGTGGGATAGGGTTGTGGCGTAAATGTCGTCGAAGAGATACTGGCGTGAGCCTGTCTGGATTTCCTGTTTATATGAATCTATATTACACAGGAGACTGGGACTTTATAAACTGTCTTATTTGTGATGTAGTTTATTATATTTAGTATCAGAATTAAAACTATTTTATTAATATATTTACAAATGCCTAAATGTAACGATCTGGAACGAAAATAAAAACGTGGAAGACACATAAGCCAGCGAAGCGACCATACGTCTGTCTTAGGGGACTCAGATACAACGAATGTATGCGTTTGTTCCAAAAATATGAAGTAATTCTGTTAATTTAGGAAACGATGTCCCGTTGTTGCTATAAAATAGATATTTTTGCGGTCAGTCTTTCACAATACTATAATAATAATAGTAATAATATTTTAAGTAAGTAATATTTTAAATTACAAAACAATTTGTAAATATCTATAGTTTACCGCCTTAATATTCACTCAACAGTCATAAAGCTTTAAAATAGAAAAACATATTCAGTTACTAATGTACCACAAAGGTTGTGAAAAACTTTACAACTTTAAACACAGATCAAACTGAATACAGGTTAAATAATATTACAAAATGTTAAGGCTAGGTTGGTATGTATAATACATATTTGATCACATAATCCTAACATATAGAAATCACATGTCATTGTGTTTGTACACGCTAATCTCCAAAACCACCCAAACGATTGCTATTAAAATTTGTGACTGTGTTATGGTTGACTCCAGCTTGAACTATACTAGTTTTGGAACCGATAGGTGGCGCTGTTACTAAAATAAAATATGTTTTAAATTTTTTTCGATAAATTGTTGTTTATGTTACAACCACAAATTTAAAATTCTCTACATCCTCCCCCCTTCAAGATTTATTAATATGATAATTTTTTTTTTTTAATACAAAAAGGGATGTGATTAATTTTTCATTACTCATACTCGGAAAGTACGCTTGAATTTACCTGATCACAAAGAAGATAGTAGTACTTTTTGTCCCTGGGAAACGATTTTCCACGCTATCAAATAAATTTAGAAAAAAAAAACAATGCAAGCTGTGCCCCAACTTTTAAATTACAACTATATTGAATCGGGGCGTAAAATTCTAATAAAAAATAAAAAAAACATTGTCAACAATTTTGTAATATGACTTTATACTTTTAATTTACTTTTAACTAAATTATTATTTAATTTACATAGATCTGAGCTATAAATTAACCATGATCAAACACAAAAAGTACTGGCTGCTAAAATGACACACTAAAAGAAAAATAAAAAATGTGAGAAAGCGGCAATTCGATCTTCTGTTGTTTTGGCGAGTACTGATTATGTACTTAAACAGATATTAGTATAAAATGAGTTCATCAGATTTAGATTTTGATTTAACGCGTTTTGTTTTTTTTTTACTTTCCTCATATTCGTAATGAAAAGTAGAATGTTTACCTCGGGTGAACCCCTTGTGTAAAAATCTACTATTTTGGAATAATGACCAGGGTTGGCAATGTTTGGGAGATTCTCGTATTTATGGGTGATTACGAATACATGGCTTTTATGGAAAATGCGATCTTGGGGGAGTTGTTGTTCGGTAATAAAATTGTTCGGTAATTTAATTGTTTTATTCTTCTCAATGTGACGAATAGCCTTCGTCCTCATTGACCCCTCCTATTTCAATTCATTTAAGCAGACTGTAGGTACATTACATACACTATATTACACACTATATTATATTATAATATGAGCAATTTCTGTATATGTATTTCGCCTACCTGTCAAATCTTATACTATAATATGAGCAATTCTTTTTATTTATTTCTTTAGGTACATCAACAACATGCTATATTAAACGCTTATAAAAACCATGATTCAGACTTATTTGTAATATGCATGTCAATTATAGATATACACAACACAACAACAACATCAGACAACAAAATCAATGCATTAACCACATGTTACATTTTACCTGCTTATTTATATGCCTAATTTAAACTAATTAAATTTAAAATTAAAATATTGTCAAATATTGTATTTTAGATTATAGCATTTAACAAACTCTTTGAAACACTGAATGAACATAACATAGAAAACAATTTATTTGAATGAATGAAATAGTTTAGTTTTGAAATTGAACAGTGAATCATGAAAAATATCAATGTCTTGTGTTTTTGCGTTATTCTTGTATATATATTTCGGCTATCTCGGAAAAGGCTCTAATTGTTTGGATGAAATTTTGTATTTAGATAGGTATCATCTCAAAACCGCTTTCTAAATAAGTTTTATGGTTATTAACCACCAGGGGGCGCTGCAGTACATTTGTATCTTCGAAACGCTTGGACTGATTTTTATACGGTTTTGTCACTGAAAATGTTGTCATTGAAAATGACTATCAGATCCATTTCACGGGAGACGCATTTTTGGCCATAACTCCGAGGGTATGGGGTCTAGCCAAGATTTTAAGGTTTTAAAAGATTAAAAATTCAGTTGTGCATTGTATGACATCAAAATTTTGGAAATCGGTTAAGTAGTTTTTGAAAAAAATTGGAAAATGTAAAAAAATCGGGATTTTTTCGGAATTTTTTTTTACTAAATCCAAAATATTTTAAGAACGGGGACCGATATCGAAAATAAAAAAAAATGGTATCTTGGCCATTAACGTAGCTACAATTTGAGACCAAGTTTTTGGAAATCGGTTGGTAATTGTAAGAGAAATTATTTCCGAAACATGAGATTTTTTTGGTCGATCGCTTGTGTTTGTGGATATACTATATTTCAGAGGGTATTCGTTGGATTGCTTCAAAGTGTTGTTCTAAAGGTTAGAAGGCGTCGGTAGCTACAGTTTGAGACCAAAATTTTGGAAATCGGTTGGAAATCGAACAAGAAATTTGACATCACATGTTAGATTTTATGGACGTTCGGGAACTTGTTAACATTACGGTCATCGCCTTTCGGCCTGTATTCGTTCGAATGCTTAATTATCGAGTCCAGAAGGTTTAAGGATATCAGAGGCTGCAGTTTAAAACCTAAATGTTTCAAATATGTTGAACTAACGACCCGCCCCGGCTTCGCACGGGTAGCAGATAATTTTTTCGTTGATTTATTTCTGAGTTTAAAGAGTTGAAAAGAATAGTGCCACGTTTTCGTGGCAATAAAATAAAATAGTCTGTGAAAATCAGGTTTGGGTAGGTTCATTTTCAATGAAACCGATGGTTGCGGGGACTGCAAGATCTGTGGATTTTTTTAAATACATAGGTACCATCTGCAAGTAAATAATTAAATAAGTAGTTATGGGCCACCAGGGTGCGCTGCAATAAATATGTTTCTAAAACGGCTGGAAGGATGTTGATGCGGTTTTTTGCGTTACACATATCACCTTAGAGCATGTTCTTAAATAAAGTTTGTGGTTATGGATTATCAGGGTGTGCGCAATAAATATGTCTCTAATACGGCTAGAAGGATGTTGATGCGGGTTTTTGCGTTACACAGATATCACCCAAAAGCAGGTTCTTAGATAAGTTTTGCGGTTATGGGTTACCAGAGGGTGCTGCAATGGATATGTATCTCTAAAACGGCTGGGAGGATCTTGACGCGGTTTTTTGGATTACATAGATATCACTTGAAAGTAAGTTCTTACATAGGGCGCTGCAATAAACATGTCTCTCAAACGTCTGGAAGGATCTCGACGTGGTTTTTTGTATTATATAGATATCACCTTAAAGTTGGTTCTTAGATTAGATAAATATATTAACCAATTAACACAAATACAAATTTTCCTGTGAGTAGTTATTATATTCCACGGTAAAGTCGAAGCCAAACGAAGCTCGATCATCCAGGTATTCATGATGTGTTCATATTTAAGAGAATTGTGTAGTGGCCATGCAGTAGCAAATTTCTATATAAACGACGTTAATGTTAACGCACCCCATTAAACGTTAAGTGATTAGAGCAAAAACATGATATTCAGATCAGCAAAAACTAGGTTCATACGTATTTGATTTTTTAAATATTTTTATGGAATACCAAAAAAAACTTAAACGCGCGTGATTTTCTCCCCAGACAACTCATGATATAAGTAGTTTGATTTTGCTAAACAACAATAAAAACAAATTAAGTACGAGACGTAAACGTTGTCCCGAAAAAAAATTTTACGACTATATAGCCCAGTACAGACCCTTGAGGGACTCCCATTTTGACTAGAGCAGCAGCTGATTTCACATCATTTATCTGCACCCTTTGAATCCTAATTTCCAGATATGACCCCATCAGATTTAGTGCCATCACATCGAGACAATAGTGTCTAAGTTTCATCAGTAGAGTTGCGTGATCAACACAGTTAAAGGCTTTGGATAAATCGCAAAACACACCCATAGCATTCTGCGACTCCTCCCAGGCCTCAAGAATATATCGCATTAAGGAAATCCCAGCATCTGTCTGCGAACGACCCCTTGTGAAACCGTATTGTTGTTCATGCAACAAATAGTTCATGTCAAAGTGCAATAACAGTTGGCCAAGAATTATTTTTTCAAAAATCTTACTTAGAACCGGAAGTATGGAAGCCGGTCTAAAGTTGTTTGGATCACCCGATCAGTCTTATCACCCGAATTAAAAAGAGGCACCATCCTACTATGTTTCATCAAGTCAGGAAACTTGCCTGAATCTATACATGAATAATTAAAAAGATATGCCAAATATGGGGCCAAAGATAAGCTCATAAGTTTTACTGATATCCCGAATATATCTTCAGCATTTTTAATATTCAATAATTTAAACGTTTTTATAATAGTAAATGAGTGAACGTGTTTAAAGGCAAATTTTTTAGAACATCTTTCAACATTTTTACTCAGAAGTATTTTAGCATTTTCGACGGAAGAATTAATATTTCTTGTAGCGTCAGTAGGAATACTCGTAAAAAATCTCGAATTCTTTAGCAATATCTTGATCGGTGTATAATAAGCCTTGTACTGATCTTATGTTAAACGATAATTCCTTAGATGTTAAGTTGTTTCCTCTCTCATGGTTTATTTTTGGCATTATTTTTTAACCTGACTTTCTTTGACCTTCCATGACCGAGTACACCAAAAACTTTGCATTCCCTGCCGTTGACTGACTACACCAATATTTAAAAAAAGTTCATTTTATTATAATTTTTTTATGCAAACCAAACAACATACTTACACGATATCCAAAGTATTGTTTAGTATGTTTTTGCTAGTCCGTGCTTTAATGTGAGATGAGCGTAATTTTTGTCTGGTGAATTATAAATACAAGTACAATAGAGACTAGTTTAAAAATTCTGCTTAATAGCTTCTTTAGTGAGTTTTTGCAACAGCTTTAATATTTTATAGCTTTCAACGGTTCAATCTTAGATGGAGCGCAGATATCGGTGGCCCAGATAACGTTAGTCATCGGAGGCGTGCGTTATCTGACGCATTTATCGTTTGGCGTGTGAAAAGCCAATCAGTAGACAGGCCGCCGCGCCGCCACCGTACTAATCCTTGAATGAACACTTCGTGGTGACTAATATGTGTTATGAAATTTTAATAAGCCACCCGACCGTACCTACTGATGGAGTTTGACGGGGCTTCAAGTTTTAATTATGTTCTAGAACTTAGACATGTTGCTAATACAAGAGCACAAGTTGCACATCGACAATAAGATTTTGTAACTACCTACTGACTTCTTGTTTATGATATAATGTCACAATGGCTATCTATCACAGAGCAGTGGATAATTTTTTTTGAGGTTCCACACACATGGGGAAAAAATTTGCTACTTCTCTATACTTGGATGTTACGTATTGATTCAATGATTACAATGTTGTGAATTTTATTTTGAAACGTGCTGCGACCTGTAAAGTCCTGAAATCGTGGCAACTCTTGGTTCTAAAAATTACATTCAATGCTTCATGTGTAATTTCACCCGACATTAATACGGCATCAGAACATAATGTACGATTCAACTACACGTGATTTATTTCAATTCTAGTTCTAATCAAAATAGTGAAACCAAGTTTGCACATATTTTTCAAAACATGACCTGACTGGTAGAAAAATAAGATAAAAACCAACTTCAAAAACATTAACTAAAAAGTTTAAAATAAAATCTTCACTTTAAAGAAGGGAGCATTAATGTGCGGTGTCGGTGCGAAGTTGTGTTCCATATTTATTATTAGGTATAGTGCTAAATAGGTACATCATTGTTGTAATTGTTACTACTTGGTAAGTACCCATTCAAAGTGTCTCAGTTGGCACCGATTTGATTAACTATATGGCGCCTATTAATGCTTCTTTCTTTAAAGTGAAAATTTTATTTTTAATTTTTTAGTTTATGTTTTTGAAAGTCGGGTTTTTTTTGTAAAATTTATTTTATTTTAAATTTTAGTTGTACGCAACTGTAACTGATTTAATATAAATGATGCTCCTAAACGCGCTATTCAAATAAGACAGCGCCGTTTAGAGAAAACTGTCCATAAATCGCAGTGCATTATTTCTAGTTCCTAATCGTTAAGGTGTACTGTAGCTTTCCTCATCAGCCTGAAATGATGACTTCTAGAAGCAAACATTTGAAGAACTAAATGAAGTCGGTTATAATGCAAATTTAAGACTTATATAGTTTTCTCATGGATGCCATTATCAGAACTGAACCAAACTAAAATGGGACCACACAGGAAAAGCCAGCTTTCAAATTTAAAAAAAAATCATCTAAATCGGTTCATAAACGACGGAGTTGTCTGCGAACACACATAAAATATATATATACATACAGTGGAATCGAGAAACTTCTTCTTTTTTTGAAGTTGTTTAAAAATTACATGTAACCACTGCGGTAACCACTAAGTATTGAGAAGACTTTGTGGCATTGCTGTTATTGTTATATAATTTATTTTATTATAATATATCATTTATTGTACAACATAAAAATAACTATTAAATCATATATAAAATATTAAAATAATTTCCGTTATACATTTAAAAAAATGCAAATATTTCAATAATTAGGTTTATATGAGCTCGTAATTCGTCTTTAGTTGACGTAATCAGATATAATAAGCACAAGAATCGATCGAGCACGGTAAATGAATCGATTACTCACAGTTCTCACGGCTACTGACGACGACGAGACGGAGGCCGACAATCTCACACGCTCGGACACAGTCTTTATAAAATAGTTTAAGAAAATCACTATCGATTTTTTATTAGTAATCAAATAATTGTTTATACATTTCCGTAAATATACTATTAAGAGAAAATTTCTCACATTAAAAATAAACTTTATAATTTATTTCACCATTCGTTGGTACACGAGTTTAAATATATTAAACGACGCACGTTCTTTGAGGGTATGGACTATTCTCCTTAAGTTCGGGTCCCACGATGCCCAGATAAGATTGCGAGTGACTGATGCGTAGGACAATATGTAATAGATCGGCTGCGGCCAAATTTGAACCGGGTTCTCTACCGAGAATAATGGTTCATTTATTGAGATAAGTGTCACCGCTATTGCTTCATTCGTTTCTGAGAAATGAACTGTTTATTGTGCTCCGCTTGCACGAAATCAAATCTATATTACATGTGGCTCCCTGGAAATCGTCCATCCTGTTCTTCGAAGAACTTCTTACATTCATAATGGAGATTACGTTTGTTTTGTAAACTTTTTGATTTTTATGCTTTGTACGGTATATGCAATACGTTTTTAATACGGTGGATCCGGAAAGCTCTTAGGTGGCGACGTTCGTGACTGTTATTAAATGCGAATAGAATATAGCCTAGGTAGGGATATATTGATTATTTCATCTTATATACAAGTATTAAAATTCAAATGAAACTAATCGACGCCGAAGCCAAACCGCTGATTTTAGAAAGACATTTGGAACATAGGTTCTTTTTGTAATCTAAGCACGTACTTAAAAAAGAATTTCTACAAACTCTAGCTTTTGAGGGAATGGACGCAAGAGAAAGATAAACGATTGATTGTTTTCTTGATATTACATAAAAGTACAATTTTACTGTTGGTTATTGCATCATAGATGATATTGTAATATTAATTCTCTGCATAATAATTTAATAAGTAGACCACATATCAGAATGTAAATTCGAATGTTTTATTTAAATACATAGGCTCTGTAAAGCACACAGATTCATCAAAAAAATAAAAAGATACAGAAATATTATTTATATCATACCAATTACTGCTATTAGAGAGACTGGTCCCATTGTGAAATTGATCATCATTTCTATCTACTTTAAAAAGCCTTAAAATGTCATCAGCACACAGTACTGATTTCAAATTATGTATTTAGCATGACAAATTATGTATGTATACTATAAAAATATAGAGGCTTAGAGCTGAGCTTCAGAGCTACCCAGTACCACAGACGTAACTGGACAATTCGTAAAATTCATGTAACCTTCTTGAGTTCAATTATGAAGATATGATACTAATAAATTGAATGCATTACCTGTGATGCCATAATGACTGAACTTAGAACTTACTAATAAATATTTCATGATAAACGCAATCAAATGCTTTTGTTATTTCAAAAATTACGCCTATCACGTCCTGAAGAAGTACTGAATTAAATAAAAGTATTCCAGCATCAGTCGTTGATCGCCTTTCGTGAAACCAAACAAAATGTTGTGAAACATTATAAATTAAAATGAACAAGTAATGATAATAAAAATACCTGGGACATCCCACACAACGCCATCTGGTCCCAAACTAAGCAAAGCTTGTATTATGGCTACCACACAACTGATATATATGATTTTAGTAATATATACATATATAGACCAAATTTTACACCCAGACACGAAATAAAAGGACATGTTTATGCACACAAATATTTGTCCCGGGCGGCAATCGAACCCGACTCTCAATTTATATGTCTTACCGGAGTAATAATATCCTCTCTATACGTGTAGTAGTTACAATGCATTTTTTTTAAATTGACATTAGTTTATAGAAATCCCTTCATTATTTATCCTTTTGGTTGGATATTAAGTAAGACGTGAAGTAACATTTATAGAAATTTAACTTTTAAGGGGCGAAAATGGTTAATTTTGGTATTTAACCTAATGGTTGGAAATTAAAAATTAGATGTTTCAGTTCTTTTGTAAAATCAACTTTCAATAAATGCTAATATGTACGCATTTGCAAAACGCATGAGCGAACTCGCGATAACGGCTAGTTTTTTTATATTTGTTAGTCGATACTTTATCACATGGTTCGTCAATAAAAATACAGCCTGTACATATAATAAATACACAGCAAAGGTCTCTACAATTGACATAGAGACCGGCATAGGGTTAATAAATTTGACAGCAGAGACAGGGATAAAAGAAAAAACGATATTGGAATCGGAAAAGGGATCCGAGATCAAATTATTTGGAACAAGTTGCTTGGTTGTAAAATCGAATTATATGAAACACTAAATTATTTGACCGGAATTTAATTAGTATTAACTAAAATTTTCTCCATTTCTTTTGCGTCTCATCACAATAGTAAAAATGTCGTTATCTATAACTTTAATTTATAATTATTAAAAACGCCATAGCTTATTAATTTTATTTGTCTCGTAAATGAATAAAATGAATAAAACATTTATTTAAATTCATATATATTTTAAACAGCTTTCTTTCATAAATCGTTATATTGTATTCGGAAATTTAATAAAGATAAATGTTTATCTCACGCTCGACTATCAAAACAACATTAGAAAACGTGAACAATTAAAATCTTAATCAAAAATAGTTTCGCGATCCGAATTGGGTTTGCGTAACGAACATACAGTATTTATGAAAATTATAACGCAACAATCCGCCATTAATTATCCAATTCCTCAACGTTTTAGGCGTATTTACATAATTCCCTCATCAAGAGGCGCACGGTCATGTAACTCACCGAAAGAGACGTGAATTATTGTCCAGTTTTGTACCACGTCACCTTTTACCCCGCACCTCGCGGCCTTCTACTACGCTTGCACGCCATCACTTGGTGATTTTTTTTATAAAGTGCCCGTTTTGTCTCCCAGAGGCTGCACTAATGACATTAATTTATTGAGATAATACCTATATAAAAAGTTATTTCCCACACGAGGAGACGTATCATCTGTCTAGTCTGTAGATATACTTACTTTGAAAAACTAATATGTGTTTGAACTTTTAAACGACCGCTTAGCCTAGTGAATAGCGACCTTGCCTACGAAGCTGGAGGTCCCGGATTCGAATCCCAGATCGGATCAGTATTTATATGATGAATATTGATACTGGTACCGGGTCTTGGTTGTTGTATGTATGTGGTGTCTTCGCTTGGTACCCAAAACACAAGCTTATGCTTAGTTTGGGGCCTAGACTTTATTATTTTTATTTTTTCATTTTCGTATGCATCTATGAAATATGGAAATCTTTTGTTTTGGTGATTTGCGACATTATTGACGCCGCGTTTTTTTGTCTCTATGTTTGTTACGAGCTGTGGTGGCTGAGTGGCTGAGGATTTCGCCTTTGACAGAAAAGTTGTAGGTTCGATTCTCCTCATAGGTGTATTGACCAAAAAAGTTTTTAAAATATAAAAACTAAGTCTAATACATATCACAAGCTGCAACCAAATCGTTCTGTGACCATGAAGGCTCCTAAATCGCAACGAACCAGCGTGGTGGGCTTGTAATTCAAATTCTAACTCATTGTTGACGAAGGGCTGTACTCCAGCAAAGGAGCCATAAAAAAAGCCTGGTGACATGATATATACACCTCTCTTACAAGTCTCAAATTTCAAAATTTAATTTTATAATTTATGAACTATGAAATAAACTTGGATAAAATTTTCATAAACTTAATACATAGTTAATTTTTTTTTAGGAATAAACGGCTTACGAATTAAAAAATAATGAGTAGAAAAACATTTTTTTTAATCCTAAAATCAGAAATCATTATATTTAAAAAAAAGTATTGCTTGTGGATTCGTTTCCTTCACGGGGTGCTATCTTTTGGTAGATATAAAAGCTTATTTTTAAGCTTTGATTTCATATTCCAAACCATTGCTGATGTTTATGGAACACTTATGTAATCGACTCGGTTTACTTTTCTACCATGCCATTTTATCTTCGTGACTATTCAACGTGAAATCACTACAAATGATAAAATAAAGTCCCTCGCCGCGTCTGTCTGTTTGTCTGTCTGAACGCGATAAACTCAAAAGCTACTGAACGGATTTGCATAAGATTGACCCTAATGGACGGAGTGATTCAAGAGGAAGGTTTATGTGTATAATTTATCAATGTTTTGTGCAAGTTAGTTGAAATAGGACGATTATTGTTGAAGACGTTGAAAAAAATCAAGCTGCTTGGGAGCTTTCATCGAAACGTTGCTTAATGCCTTTGAGATATAATAAAACAATGTATGGAGGAAATGTTTCTCTTTTAAGGGACTAAAAAAAAGTCCGCTATAACATATATCTATCTTTTTTGCAAGCAATTTATACGGTTACAATATTATTACTTATCAAATTAAATACATTATTTACGTTGAGAATTTCATGAACATTATGATTGTCTTTTACAGTATACAATTTAAATTAATATCTTAGGAGTTATCGCAAATAAAAAAATATAATGAGCGACAAGCAGCCGAGCTGCGCGCCGGGCGGCAACATATACCAACATCGCGACACGCGTGGTAAGGCAGAAGAAGTTATTAATGTTAAATATAAAAAAATATTTTAATTTGTTTTTATTTACATATTGTTTACTTTTAAATAAACTTACGTTACGTTACGTTACGTTACGTTATAAACTTACGTTACATTTAAATCCAATTAAATCCAATCCACATGTTCAATGCAACAAGCAGATACGACACTACGACAGAAAAAACACTTCGGCATAATATTCTTTGCTACCCATGCGAAGCCGGGGTGGGTCGCTAGTATTGTATAATTATTAAAATAACAATTAAAAATGACCATTTATTTATTATTTATTATTCATTTATTTCAGTTAAAGAACACTAAATTTATAGCACAATGCACTGCCAAACTACAAAGCAGTAGTTATAAATTGTGGTAAGGAACACTTATTAAGCAAGTCTAAGTTCAACCTTTAATTTAATGCATCAAAATATATTACATCAGTAATTTAGCATACCTACACAAAAACAGGTATACCAAACTCCTTTGATATATGTATGTAACCTATGAAGTACCGTTGACAACATAACGACCGTTAGACGCATTGCACTAATGGCGCAAGTACAATCGAAAAAATGTGGCGTATCTTTCGCTTTCATAAGAATATCTCGATTGATTGATAGCACGAATTTGAATACAGGTATCATTAAAACGAAATTAAAATTCATCCGTGGTCGCGGTGACGGCGGCGGATAAAACACCGTCTCAATTTGATAAATGAGCGGTAAGATGATTTGAGTGACGATTTCGCCATAACCGTACACGTAACGACCACGTTCAGATGCGATCGCAACGTACGCATCTAATATGATCTATGTTCTATGGCCGATGTTTTATTTTTAAAGCTGCTACGGTTTCAAGGCTACCAACGTTTTAAATCAAGCGTCTGACACGTCTATGGTAATAAATTGTTAGTTTACGCAATCGACTGCCATCAACTGTCAACGCGACAAAAATTCAATTTTGTAGATTTAGTGAGAGGAAGAATTAATTTTGTAAATAATTATTTTAATATCACAGTCGATTCCTGGTTCCGTATTTCACATTCGAAATTAACTTCCGTATCATAAATCTTTCGAAAAAAAAATATATACGTATACTATATTCGTTATTATGTAATACTTTCATGCATATAATTTTTCGAAATCAAATCAGAATAACGTTTTATTTCTATAACAAAACAGTTCTTTGAAACACAAAACAAAACAATGTAATTACTGAATTTTAAAAACATGATACATTGCGTCCGAAAATGCCGCGTTTTATTCGTTAAAAAAGAAAAGTATTCTTTTATTTATTGTTTAGTTGAAAAAAAAAATAACGTTATAGAAACACACAACAACTATCATTAGCATCAGTTTAGCCAATTTCAAGGCAAAGCAAAATTTTAACTGTACGAAAAACCACACTTTTGTGCTCTTCATACGTAGGTTAGCGACAGGAATTTCAGAAATCTACAATATATTATGGGTACAGTAAAAAAAAAATTGAAAACCGAATATTTATATATGTATATATTATAAAGAATATTTAAGTATGTATATCAGTTGTCTGGTAACCATAATACAAGCTTTGATTAGTTTGGCACTAGATGGCGCTGTATGGCATGTCTCAGGTATTACTATTATTAAACAATAAAAACCCCAAAATATTAAAGTAAAACTGTACAACTTAAAATCAACTTTTACAATCTGTAGATTCACATACTCTATGGGATTATTTCAAATAACCGGTTTTTATATAGAACGGTGACATATATATCAATCAAATAAATACATATCAACGTTACGTCTACTAACATGAAAGAAAAAAAATTCGGCGAAAAGCTCAGTCGAACGTAAAACCATAGAAAAGTGACTTGATTAATATAATTATACCTTTTACCGCAAGCGCAGGACATCGCAAATTAGCCGGGCGCAACAACCGCGACGCCCTCTTACGTATTTCGTAAATTATTAAAATTAATTACAATAAAGTACCCTAAAATAATTCATTTCTCCATTTTCGAACACGTGTGTTGAAGTGGAGCATGAATGAAATTTCGTGAGCAATTATCGCCATTGATATGCGGTAATTTGGTCAGCAGCAGGTGCTCGTTGGGACACAGGGAATCGCGTGTCCCAAGTTAAACACGATCACGTCAACGGTCTTTATTGACCATGTAATTCGTAATTCTCACAGTGGACGTGACGAATAAAAATATGCGTCGGTAAAATAATAAATTATGTCGGACTATGCGTTCCCATGATGGAAATCGAACTCCGACCTCGTAAGTTACAGGCAATGTCGTATACGTGCCAAGAATACATCATTAGTGTAGTTAAAGATTTTTTTTAAATAAAGTGAATAATACTCCACAAATTGATATCATAGAGCCTTTCGGTTAAAGATTGCGGAACAATGAATACATCGTAAAAGTTTATTGCAAGCAAAAGCGCTGCACCTATATCAGAGAAAACTTACGTATTCACCCGAATATAGTTTAAAACCTTTAGGTATATATGACAACATCCTTTTGATTTATGTTGTATGAATTGTAATAAAAACTTGATTTGTCTGTTTTTTTTTTATTATTATATATTAATAACTCTGGCCCGCGGCTGCATTTCCGTGGATATAAGGGTACATCAAGCCACTTTAACAAAGTTATCTCGTTGCCACATGAATGGTACGTTTTTTTCGGGAATGAAAAGTAGCCCATGTCATTCGGGAATACAAACTATGTATATCCAAAAAATCTGTCGATTTATATGCTTCGTATAGCTGCGTGAAAAAAAGACAAACTTACAAATCAAACAAACATGCTTGCACATTTATAATACCTGAAATAGTATGAATTATATATCTATAAACGTGAAACACCATACCGGGGGTAATTGGATGCAGAAGGCGGAGGACCGTGTGTGGTGGCCAGCCTTGGGATCCTGCAGTGGAGAGACACGGGCTGATGATGATGATGTATCTATCAGCGTAAACACAGAAATCAGACTGAAATTATTACGTCACGTAAGCTTAGCAAGAGTGCCCTCAAATGTGATTCGATGTATTATTACATTGTGTTTATCGCCCATATATTGACGTTTGCACATTTTGTGCAACTAATTTATTTCGTATCGAACATCCCTTATCAAGCAATAGTTAGGTACAATCAGGTACAACAAATGTATCCAGAAACTGGCAACACTTGTTTCCATCCTTTGTTAACGTAAGATTTCAAGCCTATTTTAAATTAATTGAGTGCAACAATATTCACAACATGCTCATACCGATACTCAGATTTGTACACATACCAGAAAACATATTTCTATTATTTACTGACACGAGAATCGAACGCGAAATTAATTCGGTAAAGAGCTTACACACTACCTAAAAGAGTACAAAGCTAAAAAACAAGTATCAGGCCAGACAAATTTTATAGAATTCGATGTAAAATTAAACGCCCATAAAGCCTAAATATGGCCTGGGACTGTTGCCCAATCGAATTATATATTTTTTTTAATTTGCATCCAATATATTACTATACTTTAATTATCAATATATTAAGCTCTGCGTCATTAAATCATGTTGCTAATAAATATTACGGAGATTCTGTCCTTCGGCAGCCGAACATAGTTTTAATGACCGTTTACCCCAAAAGGGATAATCTCCACGATGCTTACGTTAAGTGATTTCCTGATGTTGTGCCGGCAAGTTAACTTCATAAATGCTTTTTTGATTACTAATATTAAATTGCTTTTCGTATAGGTTGATGACCGGAACAAAAACATAAGGTTTTTCAAGAAGCTCTTTAACAAAGATATCTAGATTAACAATGACATAAACTTAGAAACATTTACTATTGCTTTAAGGCTGTTATATTTATTAATAAACTATTTTTTATCAAACACACACGCTTATTAAACTAGAATTTCTTTACATTATCCTGAACTGCAAATTTCATAGTTTTCGTTAAAGACATTAACTTTTTTTCAGAAAGAGGAGCTTTCTTAGTTGCAAATAAGTAGATTCATGCAGTAAGTTGTACTCGTATTTGCGTTTGGATTCGCTATACGCCGCGCCTATGCATCGAACTGTTGCGCCACAACAAAAGCTCTAATGAGGCAAGGGCAATAAAATGATGTTGCGAGATTTATCTCTTCTGAAACAGATAACTCTGCGCGATTCGCGCCGACAGGTAATTGTACAGTAAAGCAAAATATTAAACATAAATATTTAGTAAAGTTCATATCAACATTGAAACGGTGTTCGTGGTGGATTTAGCATACAAAATTAGTTAGCACATCGGGATATTGTTGTCTGGATTGCATATCAGATTTAGATGTTGCTAAACAAATCACATATTTAGTGAACAATTTTATTATTGATATGATTATTACTATGTCTTATTTTACAATGCCGTATATAGCTATTAGGGTCAACAGACTCGCCTTTATTGTGTTTTGTGTATTTTATATATTTATCTATTTCTAAGTTTGTTAACTGTTGCTGTATCTATGTAATAAATTATATATTAATATAAATAAATAATAATAAAAAAATAAAACTAATCCAATAATCCACCCCTCGTCGCCCCCGACGCAAAAGTGCCCATGACGCTCATCGCATTGCCGCGCTGAATTGCAATGGCAATTCTTTGCACCAGGAAGGTACCGGAACGGGGGTCAAGTCCACTTTCTTTTAGACGACGGCTGATGCTCGCGACGAAACGTTTGGCTTCAATCCCCCAACAGCCAGCATCTTCCACCGCAAGAGGGACGAACAAGTATTTACTCTCCAGAGTAGAGTATTTGACTCGTTTTAATAATTGTAATAAATAAATAAATAAATATAGTTTTCCGTTAAAATTCACATATGAATATAATTACAACAAAAGAAATGTACCCCGTCGTATGTTTCACAGAAGAGGGCGAAGGTTCTTTCTATTTATTTATTTATTTTATTTATTCTATCTATCCATTATAATATAGGGGTTAGTTCAGCCTCGACTAACTCAACATTTTCGTATAAGTTGTAGGTATACGAAAAGTTTAATATATTTACCACTGTCGCGACGATTGACCGTAGACTGAGTGGCCGATTTTAAACATGATAAAAAAAGAACTTAATTTGACAAGAATCAGACACACGATTTTTCCAAAAAAACACGATTTTAATAAATTTTAATTACATTTCTTCTTGTTCATTGACGACGGTACAACCACGAAGTAATTTCGTCGGTGTTCCAGTGTCGTCATATAAATAACGTATTGTATTTTATTTAGTCTGCCAGTGTACCGTTAGCCAATACGGGGCGTTGCGGCACAAGCGCATACCTCACTATTGTTCTCTGACTCAAGCTCAGAGGCTGATGTCAGAGAATTAGCATTAATTAGTATTTACTGTCACCGCATTATTCGAAAATAAGGATGTGCTTTGGGAACGTATGACAACGTAATTATATATGTGCTGTACGCGAGAATACACTTTGTACGTATATATATAGAGCAAGAGTTATTTATTTATTATTAAATTATTAAAATTATAAATCACTATAATAATATTATATCATATTACTTATAATAAGAAATAAGTTTCGTAGAAAGAAGTTTTTTCCGAATTCACCAGAGGTACCAAGTGAATTTAAGTGAGATATTTACATATTGACAAACAAAATACATACAAGACGTTCACACACAAACGAATCGAAATAAGTGGAAACAACTGTCTAGGTTCGATGTGTGTGTGTATCACCGAAGAGGTGTAATATAATATATAATAGTGTGTTCATTGATATTATCCGGTTGATAAAGTTCGATAATTTTGATTGCCATATTATAAATCTGATATTGCAGTGTTCTTAAGAAAAATTTCAATGTATATTTTCTAATCGAAACATGTGTAATTTATTTGCAATATATATATATGGAATATCAAATGTATAACTCACAATTCATTCATTACCACATAAATTTTGAATAATTCCAAGCATCGGATTTTTCCCACTTAGGTCGTACTTTTTGAAATAAAAATTCGTTCGTCGATCGGTCGCCATTTCGGCAGATTTCGGCCCAGTTCGGGAGTTGAGGTAAGGGTAAGCCACATATATTTATACACAATAACATATCGAGTTTGAGATCAATTAATTTGTATTTATGGCAAGTAATTTTGTTGTGTATAGTTAATTTCGTTTGCTATTTTCTACTAATTTTCGGTAAATTTCCAACATTTTCTATATCAGTTCAATATTTCCATCTTTCATTATCTTCAAAACTTATTACTATTTCTTATTATTTACTATAATTTCTTCCGATCTACTACTATTTCCTGAAATTTCTACCATTACCACAAAACCTTACAGTCACTAATGTAAATAATTTTGTTAATTGCAATAAGAAAGGCATGAAGGATTCAACATTATAATAACCAACTTATTATTTTTGTACTATTTTATGTATGTTTCGTACATTATTACTTTTGTGTTACGCTTTTTTTATTTAATAACACGTAGATAACAGAGCTGGTTGCACAATAAAAACCTTAAGTTGAAAATATATTCTGCAACGGTTTGATTTTCCGAATAACATAAAATTTAGGAATAATAAAATTTACGAGAAAATTGACATTCTAGACATGATTAATCAAAAAATGTTTAATAAATTCCATCGCAAGATAAAAAAACCGGCCAAGTGCGAGTCAGACTCGCACGCAAAGGGTTCCGTATTACCGTACAATGTAAAAAAAATACCTTTCTTATATAGGCACCCCCTTTAATTTTTTACTTTATTTTAAGTTTATTATTTTTTGTTGTAGCCGCTATAGTAATTCACACTCTGTCAAAATTTCAAGTGTCTAATTATTACGGTTCAAAATATACAGCTCTATGATAGATGGACGGACGGACGGACAGATACGGAACCCTAACAATTCCTATATATTAAAAATTTAGTAAACCGAGAGCTTTATGGTTCAGAATTTGGAATAAAGTAGAAGTGAGAGTCCCGCTCCAGGCAATACCATAACATTAGAACCCGCTGCGTTATGAAACAGCGTTGATCGTTCGGTCGAAAATCATAAATAATTGGAAATTCACTGTTAGTACGTGTACTAATGTTATATCTAAACGCTTAAATTGTAATAATAAATTGAATCATAAATTTAACGAGACAAGCCTTACAATGGCGTTGCTTGGAAAATTTCCGACACTTTAATAGCAATATGCAAAAATCAAACAACGAGCTGCTCATTATTAGCCTTCCGTGCACTTCCAGTAATAAACTGAAGTTTTTTAGACTCTACCTATATTGATTGAGATTGATTTATAGTCGATCAAAAGTACTCAATTTCGACCATAATCTTTAAAAGAATTCTAATTCATAAAATACAATGAGGACATACAAAAGCCAGGTAATTTTAGTTTGTCTACCACACTTACTTTTGAAATTTTTCAGAGCCATCTTTTTAGAGTTCCGTAGTTTACCAGGAATACTTACAGTTTCTGCATGTCTTCCAGTCCGTAACGTCCCAGCCATTTGTTTCAATCTCAGACTAATTAGTGTTTGCTATAAAGTTGAAATGTTGTATAGTGATGCATGTATAAAATAAAAATCTGGGATACTTTTTACACATGCAAAGTGAATACAGACATACATATTTTTATTTACAGCCTTGAGTGCAGTCTCTTAGAATAGAAATTTTAAACTCACACAGATATTTTGATGCTTTTTCAAAATTATGCAAAATTTATGAAATATTTGGCAGTAAAACTATGTCTTTGTAAGTTGCACGTCCTTCTCTCTAACTTTTGCTCCGAAAAATTCTAAAAAAACTATACTACTAGATACCTACATAGTACAAAGTTAGTAAAAAAATTTGTCACCGCTATCTAGAATGTATTAATTAATTACAGCCGATCAAGATAATACAATAGCTAATCTCTTAATAACCTCATTGTTGTAGTTTATGATAAGTTTTTGTTGTTGCCGTGACTACAGAACCCTACCTTGAGTGATCCGACAGTCAATTGAAAGATTTTTAATTTGTTAAATCAGTTCGATTTGCAAAACATGTTTTAAGCGATATATACTTTGTCGTATTGCCATTGATTGCACAATGAATATTATTTTCTAGTTTCTTACATTGAACAGTGAAATAATTTAATTAGCCCCGAAGCTTAACGTTAATTGAAAAATAATTTTATGGTCGTAATAAGTTTTCTCGATTCTAAATATCGATATTTATGAAATAGTTCCAGTTTCGTAAAAGCCAGCCATAAATTCGTAGCGGTGAGCGTTACATCGCTGTTCGTGCGGACTGAGACGGTGGACGTTAACTGCTAATTTATCTATTGAAAGCGAACCCACGACCGCGACTATCTCACCACAATTCAACATAAGACTTGCCGTCTTGCCACAATATTATGCTATTTAGAATAACTTAAAATTAATGGGATAAATAAAATTTTATTGCTGATGCGGGATAAATGTCATGGGACACGATTTTTCGGTCTATTAGTAGCTGTTTGTTTATTCTACTACTATCAGACGATTTTCTACCCTTTTGTATACAGAACCCTTTTTATACCCCAATGCAGGGGCTTAGGCCACCCCTCAATATGAGGAGCTTGGAGCTTAAATCCACCACGCTGCTCCAATGCGGGTAGGTGGATTGTAACGGCCGCCTTCTATTGACAGCAACCGTATGATTCGCTAATCAATAAAGCAAGAAAATCCCACTTTGAAAAAGGTTTGGGAATATTTTTGGCAAAAAGAGTAATTAATCCCTACATAGATTTTTCTACCTCAACTTTCTTAAAAGACAAATAAATAAAAGTTAAAGCTAATATAGGTACGTTAAAATTGATAATTTTTTTATTTAAATGAGTTAATAAATTTCACCATTAATTATTATCATATTCATACAGGCTTCCGTTTCTGTCTTCATGGCCCATGTCTTGACTCTTCCCGTCTTCACCTTACCGCGTATATAAAAAATATGTAAAATTAGCTTTCCGCAAGCAGTTCCGTTCGCGTTGACTATACACAGTTGTACCGGGACTCCTTTTTCTGGAATAAAAACTAGCCCATGTCACTCTTCAGCTTATAAACTATATCTATGCAAAAAAAATGTAGCGGTTCCGCTACAACTGTGTAGTCCACGTGAGCGGAGTCGTGGGCGATAAGCTAGATTGAAAATAAAATATAGCCTATGTTACTCGCTGATAATGTAGCTTTCTAATAGGTGTGGTTTTTTGGGTTTATGCGTAATATACAAACAAAAAATGAAATCTTTTTTTTAAAATACTAGTAGGTATAGATACACGAATCTACAAAATAATGGAAAATGTAGCCACTATACAACTCAACAGGTAAAACCCTTCAGGTATATCAAGGACACCTTGTAACAACTTGAAATACTAAATCAAACAACATCAATTAATTCTGAATAACTGTATTGCCGTGGTAATGTACTGCAGTGTCGTGATTGCCCGAACGCAGCGAACCTGTTTCAAATCCATAAGGCCATGTAGCCGTGGTTCGAATCCAGGCGTGTGCAAATGAGTTTTGTCTGACTTAAGTACATTAACTATCACTGACTCTGTGCCTCGGAGAGCACGTTAAGCAGTCGGTTCCGGTTGCTGTCAATAGAAGGCGGTCGTTACAATCCCCAAAACCCGCATTGGAGGAGCGTGGTGGATTTAAGCTCCAAGCCCCCTCATCTTGAATACCTAAGCCCCTGCAGTGAGGTATAAAAGGGCTGATGGAATGGAATGGAACTGTATTATCAGACTTATAATTCATTGAAGCACTATCGATGTACATTACGACATATGTCTGCGACTTCTTATCACAAACCAGTTCAAATTAACGATACATGTTTTTTTTTTCATTTTACGCGTTACGGCATTAAATACATTTATTTAATTTGTATCTGTTATGATTAATCTAATGCTCGCTTTTTACACACAATTAAAATGCAAAATAATGTAGAACAACTTGACATAACACTTTGTTTTTTTTTTTTGTTTATTCATTATTTTTTAGTGTTGAAATGGACTCGCGCCGGTCCCATAAATCAACTTTAAATTCTAAATTGTACGTTGTCAACTCTATTTATGTGTGTAACTAATAGGTAAAGAGCATGCATAATTTCGTGCATTTATTTTAGTGTAATCTAATCTAACTTGTTATTAGCGTCTGTGTATCGATGCAGAGAAGTCGATTATTTATTGGTTTCAATTAATCATTGACAGAAACGTTTTGCAAATTGATGTTTGCATATTAGATTCGATTTGTGTTATAGAAGAGGAGGGGGAGGGGGGCAAACAGTCTCACCCCACGCCAAGAGGGTGACATCAAGCTAAAGATTTTTCTGAATCCTCTTCACTGAATCATTTTCAAGATACAGACTCTAAGAAAAGCAATAGATTACAGTACCCGGTAATAAATATTGCACGTCGGCAATAATCGCATTTCCGAATACAAACGAGTGTCAAAATCCATGTCCATCAATTATTAGATTTATCGTTCATCAGAATTTGAATTTAGAACTAAATACTTTATTGTTGTTTAGTGTGCAATAGAGATAATGCCATAAGCCGAAATTAGCTCTTCACTCTTATGACGTATTTCAAGATTATGTTACATAACTACGAAATAAAGATATTTTGATTTGATTTGAGCCGATTGTCTCTTTTCACAGATCGATGTGCAATATTTACCGCCGGGTACCGTACCTACCTATGTTTGAATAAAATGCTCCAACTGTCTGTACTAATAATATGAAGCTGAATAGTTTGTATGTTCCAACTAATTCGATCGCACTTGTCTTCGAAACTACCAATCCAATATTACCAATACCAAAATTACCAATATTTTTAGATTTGTAATACATAATTCGTTTATTGAGGAAGGTTAAATACAATAAAACGTCACGATACGAAGGAGAGGAATAGTAACCATAAACGTCAACCAATTTGGTTAACTGTATAGGTAAGTACGTAAAGCGAGAACAATAACGAGTGCGATGGCAACGGCGGTGCCGATGGTCTGTGGCGGGTAGTTTGGTGTATGGCTTGTTAGTCGCACTACGAGAACGCAACAATACCGCTTGGGTCAAAGGATTTGGTCAGTTGTTATTATTATTATTTGTTTTTAGCAGGTTTATTAAATTTTTCATTTCTCATAATATTATGTTTACTGCGAAAAATTATTGACACAATTGCAATATCTACTACAGCGTAAAGGTGTTAAAATAGTTGTACGAAGGAATATTAATAATATTCCAATATGTTGAATATACTTGACCGCTGTAAACGTTATTACCTACACTAAAAAAATGAACGAAACAAACATTTAAAAAGTTAAGTTTAAAATTCGAAAATTGGATTTTTACTGTGGCAAATTTAAGCGTTTTTTATACAAATAATAAATTGTTTTTTGTGCATGCCGTTAAAACTGCTCTATTTAATGAGGATTCTAAAATGACGACATAATAGAGAACATCATTTCTCAATAATTATCTTTTAACGTGTCTGTTTTTCTATAATAAATATAATATGGAAAAGATAGACAAAGGTACAAAGATAGGCCGAAACTTTTAACTTACACATAAAATATTTGTCAAAAAGATTTTTTCTTAATTCAGGTGAAAGTTATGTAGTAAAACCAACATTTCCTGAATAGTAATATATATATTTATAATATGCGTACTCGCTTCAGCACAGTCCAGAGATGACTTATATAGCTCGACTTATATAGTACTAGCGACCCGCCCCGGCTTCGCACGGGTAGCAAAGCATATAATCCGTAGTGTTTTTATATGTAGTGTCCTATCAGCTTGTTACGGCGAAAATGTGGATTGGATTTAATTAGATTCAAATAAAACGTAACTTCATCCTACTTGGAGTATTTTTAATGTATTTTATTTTCAATTCTATAAATATTTCAAAAAGTAAAGAATAAAAGAATAAAAGAAAGAATAAATACTTAAACTACAATATTCGCCTGCTATGGCCGGCCGGCGCGGTGCCCAGCTACTTATCGCGCAATATTTATATTTCGCAATAGCTCCTAAGATATTAATTTAAACTGTATAGTATAAAGGGCAATTATAATGTGTATAAAATGCTGAAGGTAAATGACGTATATAATTTGATAAGGATTAATACTGTATTCGTATAAATTGCTTTCCAATTACCTCATCATACGACAACATTTTTTTAAACATAAAAATAGGTATACTAAGCTATCCATAAAAGATAGAAATATGCTACCGCGGACTTTTCTTTAGTTCTATTAATGGGACACAATTCCTCCGTACATTATTTTGTTATATCTCAAAAGGATTAGGCAGCGTTTTCGATGAAAGATCTCAGCCGGCTTGATTTTTTTCCGACTTCTTCAACAATAATTGTCATATTTCTACAAATTTCCACAAAAGTTTATTAATTCTACACGTAAACCTTCCTCTTGAATCACTCTGTCCATTGGTGTCAACAATATGCCAATCCGTTTGGTAGCTTTTAAGTTTATCGCGTTCAGACAGACAGACAGACGCGGCGAGGGACTTTATTTTATAATATGTAGTGATACTACTTTATGCTATAAGTACTATATACACGTATATATATAAACACATACATATTTCTACCATATAAATCATTAAATATTAAACTCTTGCATGGGATGAACATATTTTTGGACCAAAGATGACTAGAAACTCGCATATATCTTTAACTAAATTTGAAATATAGACATGCAGGTGTTTTGAGAGCACCATTTAAATATGAATTTAATTTACCTCTGCAATTTTGTACCTAACTAGGTAACACTTAGTTAAGAATGTCATAATTGAAAATAAAAAAAAACCGGCTCAGTGCGAGTTGGACTCGCGCACCGAGGATTCCGTACAAACCTGTAGGTATGTAAGTAAAAGTAAGTTTGGTTTTGTTACAGCTGAAAAGTATTATAGACCTGTGTATTTGATATGAATTTCAATTTAATACCTCTACGCGTTCTTGAGGAAAGGGCTAGCCCTTTAAAATTATTAAAGATATTTTTATTATATGATGTGAGTGTACTATAAGACGTTGCTTCGTGCCAAATTTCAAGATTCTGAGTTTACGGGAAGTACACGGTAGGTTTTGATTCCCTTGCGAGTATAGAAAATTCGCAAATAAACGGCTGTATCCTTTGATTGCGTTGGCTTAGAAATTTGATTTTTTCACAGCTCCAAGGGACAGTAGACCTGAGTATTTAATATGAATTTCAGTTTGATGCCTTGACGCGTTATTGAGAAAAAGGATCTTGGCAGACAGACAGACAGATGGACAAGAAAGTGATCCTATAAGGGTTACGTTTTTTCCTTATCAGGTTCGGAACCCTAAAAACTTATATGAACACTAATGATCGAGTTAAAAAAGATGAACAAGTGACCAATAATAATTACAACAAGTAAAAAACTGTCAGTGGGTTATAATGGCTGATGAAACATGAAAATCATTAAATGTAACTATGATCATCTCTGCCAATGACGCAAAGAACATGTTCCATGTACATACGTATATAATTATTTTGTGTGCTTTAATAGGGAGAGTTCTACGATTTTAAAGGTTATTATATAATAATAATAACACTTAAGACACCCCACACAGCGCCATCTAGTCTCAAAGTAAGCAAGTATTGTGCTTGTGTTATGGGGTGCTACACTTTACTGCACAACTGGTATACGTACTTAAATATTATTTTACATAAAATATACATATATAGATACTTTTTTACACCCAGACCCGTAACAAATAGACATGTTCATGCACAAAATATTCGTCCCGGGCGGGAATCGAACCCGCGACCCATGGCTCCACAGTTAGGGTCTCTAACCACTCGGCCAATCGGTCAGTCGAAGTATTATATCTTCTCATTTCGATAAAAGCTACACGGAAGGTATATGGTATAGTTATGAAAAAACACCAAATTTTAATTTAATTTAAAAGCAAGTGAATTTGATACGTATTTTTTAATACAACTTAAAATAATTTAGGGTTTTAAAATCCACAATGTCAGTGATATTGATGATGCAACCTGAATTTATAACGAAGTTAGTTCATAAAAAATTTAAAGGTATGACATACCATAAATATTCTAAAAAAAATGTCCAGTTTCTTTTTTGAGACTTAAAATATTTTCTCATTACGCGAGCACCTTCGTTTGTTTTACGTTAAATAAATATTAATGACACCAAATGTATTTAAAAAAAAAATAATCCTAAAATAAAGTACCTAATAGTACTAAAATCGATTAAAAACGATTAAAAACCTCGCAGTCGTCCTATCTATGGCATAGTTCTATGGGCAAGACGCATGCGTCCGATTTTTGTAGTTTAATTATGTGTATAACTATATATGTATATTATATATAGTTTTGTAGTTTGTAGTTTATAAGCAACTCGTTCGCGTGCCGCCACGTAACGACCACAGCAGCTGATCATCGCATTGTCATTTAATTAAACCTATTATCGCAACTCTATAGGCATCTCAAATTAATTATAAAAATAATAAACTGTTTCCCTAATACATCTGCTTAATATAATTTTAGCTTTAGTTATTTAATTGGTTTTTTATTAAAAGGATAATAATAAGCACAGATGTAAATTAATCTACAGAAATTAATAAACTGAAATCGATTTTTTTTAATATATATACATTCCGAATTGAAATGAACTTAAACCATCGCAATGAACAAATTAGGTCGAGATTAGATTTGTTACTTTTATGTTTTTTTGACATTATATAGTTGATATTACAAATGCGAATATCGCGTATAAATTAATATTATTAGCTGTATCGACAATCTCTGAAATAATTCACCGCAAAATATTTAGTGTAGGACCATTTCGTAAGCCTATAACTAGGCAGCCGCTTGCAGCGCTTCGGCCGTCGATGTTGTCTAATTAAGCGCAATGCGAGCTAATTTGACACCGTGAGCGGGCAGCCGCTGCCTTAATGAATGGCCGCTATCGGACACGTTCATCTAGCCACGTTTCAGTAAACTTCCACTTTACCAAGTAAATACTTTAAAAGGGTCCGTTTTATTAATACCTATGCAGTATTTGCTTGCGATTCCACCCGCATGGTTCTACTTAAAAAAGTGGTATAGCCCACTTCTTCTATTTCACTTCTTAGTTCTGCTTATTCTGCTACTTATTTTAAAAACCAAAGTCTTGGCCGTCTTCGCTCGTTTAGATTTATTTCAAACTAGCTATGTCCGCGTCTTCGTCTGCGAAGGGTGTTGGTATAGAACCAATTTTTTTATTTCCCGTGGGAGTGAGAGAATTATTCGTAGTAAAAATTATCAAATAAATGATTTTTAGGCCAAATATCGGAAATAAATTGTCCAGTGGTTTTTGTGCGGTGGGTGCACAGACAGAGAGACAAACTAAAAGTCTAAAAGAAGATGTGTTGAAATCTAAATCGATAACTATCTACACTACCGACACAATTTAAAAAAAAAATTATGTAATTCATAATTCATAATTCTTTATTGCTTCACGTGATACAATGCGTAATATAAGACTTTATACACAATGCACACATGACCCTGTAAGGGCACTGCAAATTTTATAAAAATTTTATACATTACTTATACTATATTTATACAATGAGAGAGTACAAACACAGTCTCATTTTATACATGTAGATTTCGATTATTCTTTGAAAATCTTCACTAAATCCTATTCTATAGCAATTTGAGGTGTGGTGTGTTTACAAACTATAACAAATTAAAACTTTTTCAGTAACTCAATGCCCGTCTCAGAGCTTTGAGAAAGTTCGTATACGGCTTCTGATTGTATATTCTTTCCCATTTTACGCATTTACCTTCTCTTTTCACCACCTTTAGTGTTCACTTTCGATACGAGGTTAAAACACGTGTTCATCATTTGTCATTTCTGTGACGTGAAGTTAGTCTCCCTAGCTTCAGTAGTCTCTGCGACGCTCAAAATTGCTTTCGAAGACAAATTTAATTTGATCTTTTTTTTACAGATATCATCGCTTTTGTGTCAATTACCGCCGCGGCGCCAGTGACCACTCGTTACACGAAGACAATGAAATGTTGCCATTTCGAAAAAAAAACATGAAATTTTTATTTTCCATCAATATTCTATCACCTCTTGCAATATAATCGCACATGAAAAATGAATTCGTTAAAACAATTACATGTATTACACATACACATTTCGAAAACATTGGAAATATACTCGATTGAAATGTTCATCATACTTAGATTTAAAATATATTCCATTCCACCAGCCCATAATCCCCCACTGCAAGGCTTAGGCCTCCCCCCGCGCGAGGGGGTGAAGCTTAATTCACCACGCTGCTCCAGTGCGGATTGGTGGATAGTATATAATAGGTTGTAAAAAAATAATTCTTCTGACATTATTTTCTATTATTATTTTCCAATTTATGATAGAACTCGAAACAGCTTTGCCAAGAAACATATTGTTAGTTCGATTATAACATAATTTGTACCTACAATGAAACTATAACTGATGTAGTTAAATAATATTGAATAAATTAATTTAATATTCAATTACCTTATTTCCTTATTTTGAATTCCAAAACTTGCGCCTTTGGATGACGTCAGTTCCGTCCTGCAACTTTGCCACTACATAAATATTTCCAGTGTTAAAATATTTTTACTAAATCAAAATGAGAACGAAACTACTTAATGGAATTATAATTAACGAATATTGATGTGTCGTGATAGCCCAGAACGCAACGAGCCTGTCTCAAATTTGGCCCCATCGGGCCATGGTTCGAATCCGGGCGTGTACCAATGAGTTTTTCTGACTTAAGTACACAATATCACTGACACCGTGCTTCGGAGGGCACGTTAAGCAGTCGGTCCCGGACGCTGTCAATAGATGGCGGTCGTTACAGTTCCCAACCCGCAGTGGATTCGAGCAGCGTGGTGGACTTAAGCTCCAAGCCCCCATCCTCACCCTGGGGGAGGCCTAAGCCCCTGCAATGGGGTAAAAATGGGCTGATGATGATGATGATGATGATGATGGTAATTCTCTCGTGATCCTTTTTAATTTACTTTTCTTCTTGGATCAACGGAGAGTCAGATTCTAGATTAGTAAATGTTGACCAAACCAAGTACCTATGGGCATATTTGTGTTTTAGCGCCCGAAATGTAAATTGCATTTGTTTTTTGTTTTGTTATTGAAATTATTTTTAAGTCTTAATTGAAATGCCATGATGTAATTTAAGTTCAACTCGTGAAAATGTACATAAGTTTTGTCATAGGAAATCTATTAACAGCTAAAAATCCATTCACAACTTCAACGAGGTAGGTGCAAATATTGATGAAACTATAGGACCGACCATAAAATATCTTAATATCTTAAGTTCTTATTAAAGAAGATTACAAATAGTAAATTAAATTTAAACACACCTGTACCACCAAACCTGTACCGTTCGACAGCTGTTAAATCTTTGAATCAAGATGGTGGAACTATTTTCTGCATATGTTCTTTGCACTCTTAATTTATATAGTATAATTACAGTTTTTTTTTTAAATACGACTAAAAATGTTTCTAAGATTTTTTTTAAAATTATTTTCTAAAAAAAACAGGAATAAGTTTCTTTAACGTATGTAATTAGTCTACAAAAAACATTTATTATACAAAAGTTAGAATTAAAGTGTAAATATACTAATAAGAAATGTATTGTTTTTATACGAGAAATAAATAATATCTGCAAATAAATAAATTTTTTTTTAAATAATATAATTTTTTATTTACTAATAGGTTTTATATGCTTCAGTGGTTGCAAAATAACCGTTGATAAGGTAGCTTTTGTAACAAGGTGTGTTGGTTCTTTGCGATTGTATCAGCCGGCCGCACCAGTTTTTTCTCTCTCATAGGTTAATTACATTTTCTACACAAGACGCAATTACTGATAAGGATTGCCAACAGACGTGTCTAAAGAAATTAATATACGGTAGCAAATAATATAAAGTTAAAATAATCATATAAGGAAACCAACTCAGTTTGCGACTGTTTAATATTATATTATTACCTTCACGAAATTATAATAGAAGACAAATGAAATTCAGCCAGATAGGTATTTTGAAAAACTCTGATTCATCTCTAACACTGGGTTCGCTGAAGCCGAGAGTATCCTGTGCCACAGGACCAGAGGACCGATCCGGAGCAAACCTAATTCAATGTGGAAAGTCACTATTCCGACTGGCGTATGTTTTGTTATCGAAGAAATATGTATTGCCTGAAATTATTTCGTGATTTAAATAGTATTTTATTACGTATATACGAATACGTGAAATCATTCGATTGTAAAGGAAAGCAGGGGCTTTGTATCTTTATGAAACCAAGCCGCTGGTCATGCGCCTTACTAACTGATGCAGCATAACACTTGATAGATTTTGTCTACCACATTTTATAGACCGCAGGAATGTAAAAATCATAGAAACACTAGATGTCAACAAATCAATTTAAGAAATTTATAACTTTGTGTTACAACCATAAATAAATAATCACAATAAAGTTTTGAACTCCGCCTGCCATGTTTCATCTGTCTGTTTTTTCTGGGTAAATAAAGTAATAGGCAAATCTAGTATTCTCTAACATCGATTGTTGGGGCATTTACATACCACTAAATGTTAAAAGAGAGCTAAATTGTATGGTAGGTATTTTAAATACTTTTTGTAAATAGCGAGTTATTAACTATCCGAATTTAGTATGTTCTTTATCGTAGGTAAGTTAGCGTTAGCTTTCGTACTATGGAAAATTAGTAAATTTGTACATTCGAACAACGTCATGTAGTTGTATTGATTTAATGTTGTGCTTGTATTTACAAGAGGATAAATTTCTGTTGCAAAGATATTACATGTCGCAGCACCGTGGAGTGGTGTTGTTGCTTTAATAATGCATAAAGTTAAATTTCTCTTGAACTACGTACATACTCGCTGTCGCAAGAAAAAAAAACTGAATACACATCACTGGCAGATGTATTAGAATATAATAAACTAGTTTCCGCCCGCGGCTCCACACGCTTGGACTATACAGTTGTACCGGCACCCTTTTTTCGGGATAAAAGTAGCCTTTGGCAGTTTTCAGCTTAAAACTACATCCATGCAAAAAATTATAGGGTTAACGGTATAACTGTGTAGTCCACGCGAGCGGAGACGCGGGTTGAAAGCTAGTATCTTTATAAATCATACCCTATGTGTTATACCCTATGTGACGACCGCTTAGCCTAGTGGGTAGCGATCCTGCCTACGAAGCTGGAGGTCCCGGGTTCGAATCCCAGGTCGGATCAGTATTTATATGCTGAATATTCATACTGGTACCGGGTCTTGGTTGTTATATGTATGTGGTGTCTTCGCTTGGTACCCAAAACACAAGTTAATGCTTAGTTTGGGGCCTAGACGTTGTTGTCATGTATACGTTGTTATTTGTTATTGTTATTCTGATGTATAAGCTATATTATTATAAAGTTTCATTTAAATCCATTTAGTAATTTTTGCGTGAAAGAGTAACAAAACAAATCCATACATAAGAGCTTTCACGTTTATAATATTAGTGAGAATAATCTGGATAATGAAAGTCGTAAAAAAATTATAAGATGAATATTGATACTGGCACCGGGTCTTGGTTGTTATATGTATGTGGTGTCTTCACTTGGTACCCAAAATACAAGCTAATGCTTAGTTTGGGACCTAGACGTTGTTGTGATTGTGTGTGTTATTATTATTATTATTAATTATTACAGAACTCAGTATTTATAATTTACTTGTCTTACCTTTATCCTCTTTGACAAACGAACGATAAATGCTTTTACAGATAGAAATGTATCTTTTTTTCCTTCTAATAAGTAACGTAGCATCAGTTTATAATAATCGTGTTCTTTTGCAGCGTGTTACGTATCAAACCTATAATTTATGTTACACTTTCGCAATTTCAAAAGCAGTCCTTAACATTTATGATATAAATGCGTTTGGATACATTAAAATTGTCAATAATGATATTAAAGCCATTACTAGTTCTGAATGGGTTTTGGCTATTAATATTTTTGTATAGTATCTGGCACCGCCTATAGATCAATTTGACGCCCGCAGCGAACTGAACCTATCAATTTGGCTTAAATATTTAATTGTCGTTAGAATTTACATATTCATTGGTGTCAAAAATGATATAACAACTTATACTGATTAATTTAATATTTATAATTATTAAGCGCCATTGTGATTAATATCAGAAACATAATTTAAGCTTTCACGTATACTACACTATTTCCGTTTTTGCCTCTGGCGGTGAAATAGCTACGGAGAAATATTAAACTGATAATCATCGTACTGTGAACTCTATGTTAAAATCCAGTTCAGTTAAAAAAAAAATAAAAAAACAAAAAAATAATTTAAATAATATTCTGATGCGTATTTGTGTATATTTGGGACGTCTGATTTTGTCTTTACTTCTACTAACAAGTATATATAATCATAATTTACGAAATGAAAAAAAATTTTGGCTATCAAATTAACATTATGACACAAAAAATGCAAAGTGTTATTATAAATTATTTACATTTTGGCACGCATAATACCTACGTCATACGGACACCTCAGGAAACAAATTAGATTCGTGCTCTGTGAAATATCAGAATTCTTATTTACGTATTATTGTCATGTCTATTGCATTTGGTCACCACAGTAAAACAAATAAAACTATTTTCTAGGTATTGACATTATATGGGCCATTTCTTATGTATTTTATATAATTTGTGAATTTGCAATTTACTTCCTTGACTTTCAAAGAAGTAAACTGAAAATTCTTAAGAGCAATGTTTACTGCACTCTATCCTAATCTCTATCTATTCTAATCTAATCTATTGTATTCTAATCTTTATGTTTTTAATATGGATATATTTCAATGTGTTTCAGACATGCTCCATTCTCATATAAGTTTTGATGTAACACAAAAAGTTGCAAATGTTATATGTCACTCTGGACTAACTTACGAACAAACACTAGCTTCCTTTAAAGTCACAAAAGGACCTAACATAGATCAATTAATTTATTTCATAATATTTAATATTATAATATAATCTCGAATATCCTATAGTGTAACGAATAAATAAAACGATTTTCCTTATTTTAGGGTTTACTACCCAAATGGCAAAAAAAGAAGCTATTATAATTTTGTCCTATCCGTCTGTCTGCGTCTATTTGTCTGTCTGTCCGTCTGTTACAGTCATTTTGCTCAGAAACTATTGGCCCTATACAAGTGTAATTTGCAAGGTAGGCGCAATCTATTATACAATATACAACCACCAATATACAATTATGTAGTGAAACTTAAAATAAAACAATTTTGGTTTAAATCATCAAATATGTAACTAAGGAACGAAAAGCATCCAGTGCACATTAACTTTTGAGGCACCTATAGATAGAGCTTTAAAAATTTATATAGAGTGCGTATGTCCCTTTATTTTTTTCACTGTGGGATGGAACATGTGAAAATAATTTAAGGAGGCACGTCCCACTAAAATTTGTTTGAATAGGATATTTTATTATTGTGTTGAGTAGTTTTTGAGATATTAGATTTTAAGCCTACAATATTACTTGAATTTTAACCATGATCGTTCACTCCGACTACGGAACCCTTCACAGTGCGTGATCCTGTACGCACTTAGCCGGTCTTTTTAATTATTGAGAATAGTGTTCGAAAAAATCGCTACAAAGTATGCAATTTACAGCACGCGTTCGACCGAAAAAGCAGCGAGACGTATCGACAAATTCGTGGGTCCAGTTACGCTCGCTTATCTTATAATTTGTCAGGCGAAGTTGGCCGTTGCCACAGAGTAACCAAACGTCTACATTTTACTAGAAATATATGAAAATAATTAAATATAAGTAACGTATTCCGAAGCTATTCTGAAAATGGGGTTACTACCAATTTACAATTGAACCATTAGTACTATTCATTAAAAACACAAGACGAATGTCGTAACTTAAATCTATATCCACATACGACGAGAGTGTTAGGTCCACCCGCTAATAGAAATAAGTTTATGATTTCTTTAATATAAATAATTATCATCACAAACCATTTACTTCAACGACTGAAAAAATAAAGACATGAACTCAGTGAGACAGTGCATATTTATGCATCATCTATCAGCTATCATCATATTTTATTCGTTGAGCAGCTGTGACGCAAACACAATAAGCTCCAGCTAATTACTCCTCGCGAGGACCCACGAGTGCTCACGACTCGCGTCCATTTAAAAGGCTCTGAGCCTTGTCATTTGTTGGCCATAATGGACTGATAACGACCACAGTTAAATCTTATTTTTTTTTGGCTTCCGGACTATCGGATTGAACATAAAACGTTTCGATATAGTGACAGGAGCGGTTTTTTAGAGTATGGAATATTCTGGAATTAGGACTAACTAGAATTACTAGAATTAGACTCAATACACAGGTTGATCTTTAGGGTTCCATACCTCAAAAGAAAAACCAGTTGTAAGATCACTTCGTCGTCGGTCTGCCTGATTATGACCTTTTTCTAAGGAAAGCGTGGAAATATCAAGATGAAATTAACATCAAATATCTACAAGTCTACAGCTTTATGAAGCTATTTAAAATCAAGCTTTTAAGTCCACGCAATCAAAAAATACAACCATTTATGCCGCTATGCCGCATTTTTCGACACTCGTAAATAAATGAAGACCCGTAGATACTCCACGTTGATGGAACCAAAAAATAAATAATCATATGATCATGAAATAGGTCATAGTCTTGAAATTTGGCTAGAAGTAAATTAAAGGAAAAAATCCGTAGGAAGTCGTTGATTTATAGTTAAGTATATCTCATAGAAAAAAATTTTTTTTGCAATTATAAACTTAATTTTTTTGTAAATACCGAACACGAATAACTACACTTTTTGGTAACACGGAACCCTCAGTGCGCGAGCCCGACTTGTATTTAGTCGGTTTTTTTCATCACCTTCCAAATCTTTTTCACATTTAGGAAGTATCACTTAGTACTAAAATACTGAGATATTATGCTGTAAAGTTACCATATTACTGTGAGGGTGCGCGGGCGACTGACAATTGCGTCGACTACCCCTCCCTGCTACTTAGCGGTCACCTTTTTCTGGTGCGTGGTATTTGTATTTAACTTAATAACCACGCTGTATCGATAATTCTTTTGGAGAAATATACCTACTAATGGGAAAATTTGTATATTTAAAAAAAAATTAGTATTTAAAAAAAATCTATCTTTAAGAAAAAATTTGAAAAGTGATGAATAATTTCCTTATTTATCAATAAATTGTATAAAATAGTAGGTACTTACCTAGTTCTCTGACAGTGCATGCAAATAAAAATTAAATCAGGATACGACAAAAATTATTTATTATTTAAAAGTTAATCACAAATAGGTACACACTTCGCCAATGATGTGCAACTATGAACTTGTTCTTGGAGTTCTGATGGTTATCAGACCCTAGTCGTCTGCGGTAAGTTGTTTTTTCGCAAACTGTATAAAAAGTAAGTTGCATAAAAACACGGTGAGGTGACGAAATTTTTTTAAATATTTGATTTGTTATATTTATCTTACATTTTTTTGGTCCGTGAAATTGTTATCTATATACATCCGGTTTCGAAAAATAAAACGTGAAAAAAATAACGCATCTAACTTTATGGTTTTCAAATGTATAAACCATAATAATTTACATACTTTAAGCTCTACGTTTCTTTTAACAACAATAATAAACAAACTAAATCCAGTATTTCTCAAATATAGTTCAAAATTAAAAATCACCATATGTTTCAAAAGACCTACCCAGTGATTTCCAACTCAATAGTGTTCACGGATTTTTTTATTTTTATTGTTCTACTGCACATAGTATTATATTAATAAAGATGTTTATCGCAGGCACCTAGTTGAAATTCATAAGGGTTGATTTAAAATTAGAGAAACTTTGAGACTTTCTCGTTCTGACAAACAGACGGACGATTAAACTAAATTAGCTTTTGTTTTCCAATGAACTTAATTTCCAAGAACTGGTAAATATGGCGAAGACGAATTGTCAGCAAGAAAATCTCAGAAATCCCTTTGTTCGCAAACGCAACACGACGCTAAATACATAATGGTATTTTAAATCTCAACGCGAGCGCAATATTGTGACATTCTTTAATTCTGAGACAAAATTATAATAACTCCAGTTAATCACGACATTTATTTTGCCAGCGGGGCGAGGCCGCGCGCACGCACTTCATCTTATACCACATTATCACTTACGAGGCAAGTATTTTACTTTACTGCGCCTCGTGAAAAAATAAATATGATCACTTCCTTAAATACATTTTTTTTAATGAAAACGACCATATCGAATTAAATCGTTTCTAAATGTGCAATATTGTTATCTTTATTTTGTAAACTTAACTTGTTTGTTTTGTTAACCAATTAAAGTTTATTTGAAGAAAATATTTATTATAAAAAAAAGCTGTTGACAGCATAAACTGTTTTAATTCTTAGCCGTATATTTTATTATTGTAAGTGGCACGAATTAAAAACGTCGGCATTAGTATGCCAGTGGTTTATCTCAGTGTTTGTTGGACAGTAAGAAGTAAGATCATGATAAACTGATGAGTGTGATGGTGGAGAAACAATTACCTCCCCTGTCACATCTCACTTCCTGCCGCCAAACAGAAATTAAATAATCCACAGAGCGTGTGTAAACCAGCATCTTTGACTCGTACTATACTTACAGTATTAAGTTACTGTAACCGGCACAAGTTAAGGCTTAAGGTAAGCCTAGAAAGTTACATAAGTCTTTGCCTTAACTTACGAGTAAGCTATGCGTATAACAATGGTTAACACGAGAATTTAAAACCGTATAAGGCAATTATTAAGTAGTGTCTTTTCCGAATAAAAGCCCTTGTATTCCCAATGCAAAATTAATTAAACAATATAATGTTTACTTCTATTTAGTTTTCACTATCGCGTCTCCATTCCATTACGGACACGTCGAATATTCCACAGATTTTTGAATACAAGTTCCGTCATGGCATTAACGCAGCATCAATAGTCGCAATATCATTGCAGTGTTTGGAGGAAATATGACCAATGAACGCACCATGCGTTTTTCGTTTAGTGTTAAAGTTGTGACTTAAAAATTGAAGGAAGCGGCAGGCCAGCCACTAAAGTCAACAACATAAAATTTCATATCAGTGTAAAAGCTGATTCTAATCAATCTAACGCAGAATTTGTGCCATGGTTCAAAGTTGGAATGAGCAAAATATTGACCTATTCGTGTTAAAATAGAAAGAAACAATAGCTCTGTGTGGTTAACTGATCTTCATCATTAATGATTCACTGTAACGTAAAACCTCTTAAACAAGAAACGTTTCAACGCTACAGAAGTTACACTCAGAAATTATCCGTCACCGTGTCCGTACTCTCCGAAAGCCGTTCTCTACCAACTAAAATGGTTATACCTATATATATATTATTATTATGTATATATTTTATTCTTAAGAAGTATTTCCATGATTTGGGTAACTTTGTCAATGGAAATTTCATCAATTCCTAATATTAAACTATTAATTATATAAAAAAAAGAATATTAATTATCTACACTTTGTGATCCTAAAATGTAGTTGAATTCGTTACTTATTAGCTCTACTTGGTTACTGGGTGACCAGTAACTCTGTATACATAAAAATCATAATATTGTAGTTATTGTATGCTTTTTCTGTTGAAAACTATTCAGCCAATAACTTTGAAACTACCGTTTCGACGAAGAAAAGTCTGGGGTCTCTTTTAAGTACAACTTAATAAACTACACTTTTGTCACAAAACTATTGATTTACTAATTTTAAAAACGATTGCACAAAATGAGAATTCACTCCTCTTCGTGCTTCTGAGGACATCAATATAAAATTTTCCACAAAAATTCATCTTGGTCAGTAAATTCCGATTTTTTTTAACGGAAAATCTAGTTTTTCTAAAGCAAAGTTCTGTAACATTCTAACAATTTTTTTTATTTTCAGCTCAGAATACAAAAGTGTAAATAATCTGTGAAAATTTCAACTGCTGCTTTCTTTCTAATACTGTTTACGAGCTAAAAAACTCTAACAGATGAACGAACATTCTGACGATTACAATAGGGCTCTGTTGGATCCTTTGTGCATGGATACTTAAAAATTGCATTGACTCGATGCAATAAAAATATACACTGGTCGTTGCATATAAATGCGGCAAGAAGCTAGAACTGTGCGTGTACCTATATACGAAATAAGAAGCAAAAGATAAGGGATTGAATATGAAATGTTATGATATAATTAACATTTGTGAACGTATACATGCAATAAAAACAAATTTAACTAAAACCGGAAATCAGAATGAGGTACTAGGACGAAAACACATACGATTAATGTAAAAAATCAGAAACATCGATTTAACAACAACATTACAAATTGTTCGACTTGTTCAAAAGCTTTAAGGGTTCGTAAAAATAATACTTTAGTATGATCTTGTACTTGGTCACCAAGGTTTCAATGCGGTTATAGCAAGTGATTTTTGTATATCTACACGTCGATGTATAAACAGTGAGATTTTATCGCTTGTTTCACGACAAAAACGATTTCGATAAAAGATTTTTAACATGAACATTTTTTAAACAAAATATTACATGTTTTACTTGCAATTCAATATAGCTATTAAAATAAATATTCTAGTATTTATTTGTATTGTATTTCTTCAACCACTACTTTAAATGGTTTGCAAATAGTATTAATTCATAAATTTCAAAATCCTCTCACTGAAATGCCAAAAACTTATTAGTTCTGAAATAGGAACACCAGAACAAAGGGGCAATCTCTTAGTCAGTCATTATGTTCCCGCTACTATTACGTGCCACTATAGAGCTAGTATAAGCAAGAACCGGCAACTAAATAAATATGATGGTATGTGATGTAAAATTCATTAACAACCTCTATGATTCATAGCGATTTCATTCAAATAATCTATCTACAAGTATATTATAATACTGTAACAGAAACTGAGATATGTACTTAGAAGATGTCGTTGAGCTTATTAGGTACCTTATCTATAATCACTTAGTTATTTTTAGGACTGGAGCAGTAAGAACTAAAAATAAGGTTTCAGAAAATAAACGAAAAACATATGTCTAGAAAACAGCTTGATATAATGTAGATTAAAATCTAAATAAAGTGAATCATGAAAACAATCCAAGCACAGACGCATATTAAATCTAGTATAGTAAGACTATTCTATTGCTTTTTATTTATTTCATAACTAGTGACCTGCCCCTGTTTCGCACGGGTAGCAGAGCATATAAGCGTGTGTGAGCCGTATTGTTTCTTCTGTCATAGTGTTGTATCAGCTTGTTGCGTCGAAAATGTGGATTGAATTTAATTACATTTAAATGTAACGTAATTTCATGATACTTGAAGTATTTTTAATGTATTTTATTTTCAATTCTATAAATATTTCAAAAAGTAAAGAATAAATACATAAAAAAACTAGAATATTTCTTTGTATACGACATTGATAACTTCTGCGTAATTTTACATCACGCGAGTCGCGTCAGTCTGGCAGCTTGTTGCGTGATAGTTTTTATTTCGCGATCTTCCCTAGATATTGATATTCCTAGATAAGATATTAATTTAAATTGTATGGTGAAAAGAGCAATTATAATGTGGATGAAATGCTTAAGGTAAATAACGTATTTAATTTGATAAGGATTTATACTGTATCCGTAGAAATTGCTTTCCAATTACTTCATCATATGACATTTTTTCAAACATAAAAATAATATAGTAAGCTATCAATAATAGATAGAAATATGCCTTTGCGGATTTTTCTATAGTCCTATAAAAAAGAAACAATTCCTCTGTACATTATTTTGTTATATCTCAAAGGGATTAGGCAGCGTTTTTGATGAAAGCTCCAAGTCGGCAAAATTTTTTTCGCCGTCTTCAACAATAATCGTCATATTTCAACAAATTTCCACAAAAAAATATATAAATATTATTTACACTTTAATCCCAGTTACAGTATGGACGGCGTTTCCATTTCTATAATCACCATTGTTATAAGTGTCACTTATAAATTGATTGCTAGTATTTTAAGTAATGTTAACTGAACACAAAACCATAGATAAAATAAGGGTATTATGGAAGTTAGTCGAAATTATAACTTGCTTACATAGAAAATTTTATTTTCATTTATTGTATTGAATGAGCTCAAATGTGGCTAGAACAAGTTTTTATTTTAAAGACATGCCGCCAGACGTTGACATTCCCTGTGGTAGCAACACGATGCGATAGAGGTGGTTCCGGGCTGTCTATTGGATCACCTTTTCACCGGAGAACCTCTCTTGCACTAAGTGGCTTCTTTATTTATTACTTTTTGCCGCTTCTGAAATATTACAATGCCTATCACTGAACCAGACGCCGCGTCGAGAAGAATTGTAAAGCTTACTTAGATAGTATCGGATGCTATCGATGTTATTATTAATTCGTTTTTCGTACTGATAGGCATCGTAATCCGTAAGAAGCAATCTTTCCCACGTTACCGTTTAATACTATGCAAGAGACACTTATTGACTATAGTTGAATATTGACTTGTGTTTTTCTGAAATTGTTGGGACGTTCTTAATCGTAGGTAAATTAGACAAAAATACACGACCTACTCGCAGTACAATGTAGTAAGTATTGCAATTAAGTAAATTCATCATCATCATCAGCGCATTTTTACCCCACTGCAGAGGCTTAGGCCTCCCCCAGGGTGATGAGGGGGCTTAAGTCCACCACGCTGCTCCACTGCGGGTTGGGAACTGTAACGACCGCTATCTATTGACAGCGTCCGGGACCGACTGCTTAGCGTGCCCTCCGAAGCACGGTGTCAGTGATATTGTGTACATAAGTCAGAAAAACTCATTGGTACACGCCCGGATTCGAACCACGGCCCTATGGGGCCTTATAAATTTGAGACAGGTTCGTTGCGCTCTGGGCTATCACGACACAAGTAATAATATTAAATAGATTATTTATAATACAAATTTTACACATAGCGTTAATTATCGAGACTTACTTTAACTTAAAAATAAAAATTACTCAAGAGGACAAAATATTTTTGCTGATACGTACCTTCAAAAATTTTTGTTTCCAAATAGATAAGAGTTTTGCACACTTATGACATGGCACTTGATTTTAATAATAAGTTGTATACAATAAATACGTATTTCATTTTTTTAAACGCTGTAACGAAACGCATGCACAGTTATATATTTGTAGAGCTGAGTTAATATCTAGCTTATATATATATTATTTATTAATAAGAAGGTAAGTACGCGTAGTAGCTTCAGTTAGTTAAAATGACTGATAATTTTTAATCGAAATGGTGATTCAACCCTTTGTACAGGGTAGAGTTTTGGAAAACCTTTTTCTATTGCTTGCTTACTTTATACAAGAAACGTCTATTGAGGATTTAACGTTTCCAGATCCAGCAGCTTGGGCTGTGCGTTGATGTCAGTCAACGCACAGTACCTTATACACAGTAACTTATATAGACTAGCTATCCGCCTACGCGATTTCGCTTTCGTGGTCTACCAGTGGTGATGATTTTGGCTATAACTCAGTTAGTGAACGCCCTCGACTTCGCCTGCAATATACATTTGTGTCATAGAAATATTAACGTCTCTTTAAAAGTTGAATTAAATATAATGGATATAATATACGTAGTTGATCATTCACTCAACAAATTATTTAAAAATACAAAGTTTTGAGTTGTCACATACGTAACTTTTATTTTTTTCGTGCAAGTTCTGACACCCTATTACGTCTTTCTAGAGGTTGTATTTTGAAGGTCATTAAAAGTGTGTTTAAGTACGCGCACCATGCATAATTATTCCATTTTATCGAAATATTTTGATACCCTGGTGAATTATAAAAGGACATACGTACAAAGAAAAGACACAGAGATAAAAATCTTAAATAGCGAAAAATTTAACTGAATAAATATATATACAGACAAAATAAGAGATCCGTAATAGTAAATATAGATAAATATAACGACTTCTCCATTTGCGTGAACACTATTCGCTTATTTTTACGACTTCCTCGTTGTGAGACGGTGAGTAGGCTGCATAAAGTCGGTGACTACACTCAAGGAAAGCCATTAACCAATTACATGACAGTATATTCGTTATTAAAAATATAATTCAAAATATTTGATATATTCGTCGGTTGGCCTTCCTAGGAAATAGTTGACTGAGTGAACTTCCGATAGCTTATGCAAAATATTCCATATTTGTTATTACTATTTAATATTTTAGAACCAGTAAAATTTCCACCACCGAAAAATTTTGCGTTAAACTTTTTTTACATGCTTTTATCGAATGTTAGTTAGTCTTCATTTAAACTCAGCCGAAAAGTTTTGAAGATTTTAATAACGTTTTTAAGTTGACCTGCATATATTAAATAATAATATCCTACACAAACAAAATTGTTAAAAGTTTATTATTAGTGTTGATACACGACCGCTTACCCTAGTGGGTTGCGACCCTGCCTACGAAGCTAGAGGTCCCGGGTTCGAATCCCAGGTCTGGTCAGTATTTATATGATGAATATACTGGTACCGGGTCTTGGTTGTTACATATATGCGGTGTCTTCCCTTGGTACCCAAAACACAAGCTAATGCTTAGTTTGGGGCCTAGACGTCGTTGTCATGTATACGTTATTATTGTTATTATAGTAAATTTGTATGAACCCTGACAATATTAACGGCTTTAGTGGTAGGATTACATAGTAAAAATGCATAGTAAAAAACAGTTTACATAAGAAAAATGCACACTTTCTTATATGTTATGATACTATGAACTAATATCTAAACTCATAATAGGTGAACACAACATTCACTAAATCGTTACTAATACTTACTTATTAGTTAATTAAAATTCATTATTATAGTTCAGTTGTACCAAAACTGAATTAAAAAGTAGAATATAAAAATACTCAACCTTAAATAACATTTCTCATACAAATATTTATGTTTATAATTTAATTACAACTAATGTTTTGTACAAATGACCCTAAAACAAACAATACAATAATAAACAATTACTTTATATATATTTTAATAATGCATTTGAATATTTCAACAAATATATCAATGTTATCATAAAGCCTGGGTACAGTTCGCTTCAAACTTTAACGCGGATCGGAATACATTTGTGATAGTAAGCTCGGTAAACTTTAAGTTGTGCACCAATTACCAAAATCATGATTTTAAGTAAGGTCTCTTCACAGCGTATTCATACAAAACAGGAATGTCTAAATAAGTATTTTTTTAATTAATAGTTATATTTAATAACTAAAACAAAGTGATCGTTGTGAGGGCGTTTAAAAAGAAATCCTACAGCGCAACATAGCTAAGAGAAGTGTTTACTGGCAAATTTCCATACACTTCATCAAACCTTAACCGATTGACGTTTAAAAAACCATATGATATTCATATAAATACAATCTAAGTTTACGCATTTTAATTTTTTAAATATTTTGATACATTATAAGAAAAAAAAAACTTTAATGCGCTGGGTTTATTATTCGATTTTTTTTATTTTTACAATGTGTGAAAATGGAATTAGTTTTGAGTTCCTGTGAAAAATTAAAAAAAATTTGAAGAAAACCTCGCAAATTTTTAAGTATTTTTTTCTTATGATGTATCAAAATATTTATAAAAAAAATCCATTCCATTCTAAAAATCCAAAGTAAGATCCATTACGGACCGATCTAGTGTGGTGCTTTGTAGATCGTGGTCGCTGCGTAAAATGTACTTTGTTATCGTTTGTGCAGAAATTGTAGCAAAACAGTATTATAATATAAATTAGAATTGGATAGTTACTAGTTTTTATTTGATACCCATATTCCTATAATCAAGGGTGATAGGGCAAAAAGTAGTCAAAAGAAGAGAAAGATATAGAAAGAAAAAGTAAAGAAGGAACATTCATCATCATCATCAGCCCATTTCACCCCACTGCAGAGGCTTAGGCCTCCCCCAGGGTGAGTGGTTTGGAGCTTAAATCCACCACGCTACTCCACTGCGGGTTGGGGATTGTAACGACCGCCATCTATTGACAGCGTCCGGGACCGACTGCTGAACGTGCTCTCCGAGGCAGGGAGTCAGTGATAGTTAATGTACTTAAGTCAGAAAAACTCATTGGTACACGCCCGGATTCGAACGATGGGCCTATGGCCTTATAAATTTGGGACAGGTTCGTAGCGCTCTGGGCTATCACGACACATTAGAAGAAAGAACATTAGAAATGAATAAAACAGTAATAAACTTATATTACGTATGTTCAAAAACTACATGTCCGCAGTAATATATTTCGTGGTAAAGCTAAAGTCAAAATAATATGTAGTCAACGTGAACGAAACCATGACCTACCACTGCGTCATTTAACCAGTGATAGCACTTTTTGTGACCTATTTCAATATAAGTATAAAAATAATCTTTAAGAACGTTTTTAGGAAAAACGTAGTTATTCTTGTCTCAATCTGAACTGAAACATTGTTATATCATTAGTTACGAAGAGTTAACGTAATGTATTATTCGTTAAAAGTGTTAGTGAATTGAATTGAAGGATAATTCTCGTATGGCTTTGGCTCTTTTTCAATACAGCTTAATGATGTTATGTAACACTCGAACTCGGAGCTTGCGGTCATCATTACCTAAGTGTAGGATCTTCAATACGAGAACGATTGCTCGTATGGTCAATACATATCGCCTGTATACGTCAAGTATTTTCAGGCTACATATTTTTTTTTTATAATTTCTCTATCAATCGACTTGCCAATATAATAGGATTGTTTTTTCATCGCTATTAATATAACAATTTTTGTTAAAATAAAAAAAAATATTATACATGTTTTGTTTTAGTATCATCCGGTACAAACATATAAAGATATGTCGCCTCAAAAGTATCGTATTACCGTGAGGATGCGCGGGCGACTGGCAATTGCAAATCACGTACCCATCCTTGCTACACTCGCTTTCGCCTTTGTCTCGTGCATAGTGTTTTTGTTTGACTTAATTACCACGCTATATCGAAAATTCTTTCGAGAAAATATTTTGTTATGAAAATTTTACCAACTTACTTTTTATGTCCAAAAAAGGAGTCTTTAAATAATGTTTTGATAAGTTATAAATTTACTTATAAGTTATATTATAGTAGTAAGGTCTGAATAAAGCAATTACGCCAATCTAGTATGTAGTTTTTACAGATGTACGGTTTATAGAAAATCAGCACTTATAATTTGAATGTAAAATCAAAGCAAAAAAATAAAGCAGGTCCCGATGTTATACAACTTTTTGGATATTAAGCGCTAAGTTAACACCTTATTACAGCTTACGACAACTGTTTTCATTAAATCTACGCCAGTATAGTTTCAGCTTTTGGGAAAATAAAAAATTGAAGTCATTTCCTTGTTTTGAAACCTGAGAAGTGTTTTAGACAGGACTTCAAGAAGTACTAAATTAAGGATAAAGGAAAACACGGTGCCGCAGAAGTCATAAGTTTAAATTAAGGAATATGCTTGGATGCTTTCATCATCATCATCATCAGCCCATGTCTCTCCACTGCAAGATACGGCTTCTCCCAAGGCTCGCCACCACACACGGTCCTCCGCCTTCCACATCCCATTACCCTCGGTATGGTGATTTAGGTCATCAGTCCATCTGGTTACTTGAGTGCTTTAATAAAATTAATTACTTGTGAATAATAATTTTACCGGTTTTTGGTATGGTAAAATTGTTTTTACACCATTTCACTAAAAACGACAGCATTTTTTAAACTTTATTTCAATCTAGCGGTTTCATACAATGGGTGCAGCAACAAGCAAAGCGGTGAGGTTTTTGACGCTTCGTTCACTTTTGTCTGCGTATAACTATAGAAAAGGAAGTTTAACAATAACAGCTCGTTCAAATAACACGGGAACGGAGTAAAAATATATGAAAGTAAGTAATATTGTCGGACGCGTTCCACACATTTTTTTTGTCTCACCGTATCCGTGTCGCTGTAAAGCTTCCATCATTTGTAAGTCACCCAGCGAAATGAAGAATTTGCATGTAAATTTTTAATATAACGTTACAGAAATAAATATATAATGGTAATTATATTTAATGACAACGAATGAATTTACAATGACGACCGCTTAACTTAGTGGGTAGCGATCCTGCCTACGGAGCTGGAGGTCCCGGGTTCGAATCCCAGGTCGGGTCAGTATTTCTATGATGAATATTAATACTGGCACCGGGTCTTGGTTGTTATATGTATGTGGTGTCTTCGCTTGGTACCCAAAATACAAGCTAATGCTTAGTTTGGGACTTAGGCGTTGTTGTGATTGTGTGTGTTATTATTATTAATTATATTTAATGATGACGAATGAATTTATAATGACGACCGCTTAGCTTAGTGGGTAGCGACCCTGCCTATGGAGCTGGAGGTCCTGGGTTCGAATCCCAGGTCGGGTCAGTATTTATATGATGAATATCGATACTGGTACCGGGTCTTGGTTGTTATATGTACCTATATGGTGTCTTCGCTTGGTACCCAAAACACAAGCTAATGCTTAGTTTAGGGCCTAGACGTTGTTGTCATGTGTACGTTATTATTATTATTATTAATTAATATTAGTTATTATTCATAATACATAATTTTTGTAAATACAATAAAACCGTAACATTAAATGGAACTTATTTTGTTTTTCTATTTGTAGGTGCTTTGCGCTTTTATACGATCAGATCGGAAATAATGAGCTTAAAATGAATGTGCTAAAGCGCGTGACAGTGTGCTCTTTGTACTTAGTTCTATTAAAGCTATCTCGATAAATCTTAGCGTTAATTACACGTACGTCTAACGACGAGCTGTCTGGCACCCGACTTAAACTTATATCTCCATTTCAGCTTGACCGACTCACATTAAACACGGGTAATTAAGCGTGCGAACTTGCAATAAGTAATTGCAAGTTGCTTAAGCTTTTAATAAATCAAGTGTCATTTCTTAATTAGCCCCGGGCGATCGAGTTAAAATTCTAGACCTCCATGTTGGAAGACGTACAACTCGTTGTATCGAGCCAATACCATTATTGCTTCCCTCTAAACTTTAAGATGACCTCGAGCTATCAGCAATTACCGATTTTTAATAGATGAAATCAATAGTTCACCAAAATCACACCACTTTTATTAATCATTTTATAGAAACCAATAAAAAATTCAGTCACATAAATTGACGTGACGTGAAATCAACAGACAATGTGATATTTTTCAAATCAATCTAACCACTCATTGAATGCGTGTTAAGTTGTTTGATATTCGTTGAGCGCCAATAAATTAATAATTGAATAAACTTACAGCTATCCGTTTTCAATATCACAATTGAATAACTACAATATAATTTTGTACCCTTTTTACCTGTACCATTGCTTTAAAAAATAGTTGAGTTGTAAATAGAACAAGTAAGCTAATCCGTATACTGGGTTAGTTAACGGTTAACCCGTTACGTATGGAACAGTATGATTCATAATCAATTTTAGTCACCAATATTATACAAAGCGTAGCTGTTCAGATAGTACCTACATACTAGATTTTGTCTTTTGCTTCCGACTTCGCTCACATCGTGTTTGTTATTAATTAATCGACGAATTTTCATTATATTTTAAGATACACATGAATTTTTCGTACATCTGATCTGTTGTAATAATCGAATGATTGTCTAGCTGTACATACATTTTATGTATGTACAGAAAATATTAATTAATTAATCAATATATAAAAATATTGTGCAACCGCATTCGACATTATGTTCCTTTTTCCTGCTCTGCTCCTAAAAGTAACAGCGGATTGTTTTATACAGTGGGTACAAACAGACATAAAAAAAATAGTTTAATAATCCATTTTGTATTGGATTTATTAGATGAATAGTAATATACCAACGTATAACTTTTGATACAGGGCAAATTATTTGTAAATAGTAGTTCCAACGTGACCGCGCCGACAAAGATGACCGTTGTAAAATAAGGTCGGTATCAACTAACAAACAAACGAACAGACGGCGAGGCCAGCGTTAACTGTTACCTTTACATCCTTGACCCATCCAGAGGCACGGCGCACTCTCAATCCTGTCGCCGCAGACATGTAGTAGGTACATAAAATACCAAGCGGTGCGCGCCGTGGGAACTGTGGCGGCCCGCACCCGCGACGAGAACACGTCCCCCTCGCCCCTCTTCTATCCGCCCGCCCGAATCAAACAATGAACTTTTGATACCGAAATCCATTTGGTTGCTTAATTTCGTAACTGCTTTTATCTCTATTTTTATCTCGGCTTTTATTTTCGTTGAACGTTCCGTTTGTCAAATCGAAAATAAACTCTAAGGCACAATACTTAGTTGTATAATGTTATAACTGAATACATGTTTTAGGAACGAAAGTTCTATTGCTTTGACTTAATGTTCGTTTTCGATTGAGACCCTCTAGGCCGCTACGAGTAAGGCTTTAGGGAGATGTCATCTCGGACTCCCGCTGTGCACCGCGAACAATATTGTCTCTGCTTTAGAGATCTGTGAATTTTAAACGTGGTTCGTACTCACTTGAGAACGTATTGCAACATTCAACAGTGATCGATGCAAATATTTACATTTGTAGCAATGTTCTTTGAGAGCTTGGTACGTTTTGCGATTGTAAAAGCTTTGTACTTAAAGAGTCAATGGCATGATAAGTAGAAAAAAAATAAAAATAAGTGAAATCGATTTTAATTAAGGAATCGAATATCATATTTTCAACTTATTTTTAACTATGTACTACAGTATATGCTATACGACAATTATCTTCTCTAATATAAAATACACATAACTTTCACCGCAACGTCCATCGCATTGCTCGAGATAAATTCCACGTCATTCTTTAGTACCGTATAGTTCCAAACTTTATGGCGGATCGGAATACAACGCTTTAAGCATGCTTGCGCAGGACCAGTCATATGCCCCTCGCTCAACTGCGTCCCGCTACACCTAAAACTGGTTACTGCGACGCAACTTGTGCCTATGTTCACATCCGCCATAAAGATTTATTGGGACTGTACCGGGTGTTTAACAGAAGAAGGCATGCAGTCAGTGGGCCGGCAAATGCGTACTTAGCAGCGTGGTCTACGATAATGCTGTAGGAGCAAAAGCAGACAGCAAGGCGGTCGAGCAAGGGATTCTTCCTCAAATCCTCAAGAATTGTCGGTGAGGGCCTGGTAGTAGGCAGCACAAGATTCAGGAGTAGCGTTAGCTTCTATAGCAACACGATCGGTTCTGTGAAGGCCGCTGCGAAGGTAGATGCGATTGTGTGAGGCCGTCAACACAGCAGCCATTTTTTTAAGAAATCAGCAGTGCAGTACTTCAAGTAAATATAACAAAAATCCGCGAGATTCACGAAGCGGTACGGCTCACCGCTCGCGTCTTTACATTTCGAGTCACTCGGGCAGCGTGACGTGACGTGACGGTTTGGTCTATGCTTATATTAGCTCAGCTTGCCTTCTTCAGGTTATTTTCTTAACTTTTATCGTGTTCATTAGCTACGAAAGTATTTTAAAAGTTTAATATACAGATCAATACCTACATCCCAAAAATTAAACTCCCCATTGTTTTGACAGAAATTAAAATACTTAAAGATGAACACTGGCCTGAACTCGCTTAGAATGTTGCTTTGAAATGTTAACAATGTGATTCTCGTATCCATTTACTTCCATTTAATTACTATGGGAAACTGATGCAGCTATTGAATTGTGTAATTCACAAATTATCAAGACTTTTCCTAATTTATGCTTAACAGAACGCGCGTACACAGTTATCAACAGCAAAAATACTTACCGGTCAACACAAAAGTATAATACGCTAATTGAAAATTTTTTTTTAAATTATTTTATATGAAAGAGCTTTTTAAGTATATTATAACAGTGAAAAAATATTAAAAAATAAATCATTATTGACAAAGTTATGAATGTTTAAAATGTCCTGTTAGACATAGAGGGCAATATCGTACGGCTTACGCTATGTGTGACGTCAGGCCATTTAGTTTAAAATAATGTCGAATATCGTTTTGCAAGAAAGAGACAGAGATAAATTTTAAAAGCTTATAATTCTATATTCTTCAACCCAATATAATTGTGTTTATAAATTTTGTTATCTTATAAAGTCTATTTTATATTTAATTGATAGATATAATGTATTTAATAGAAGTCAAGCACCGTATTCCTGCACACTGCACGTAGATTTCCAAAAGACAGAAAAGCCTGTTATATGTAGGTAGCATATAAGCACATATTTAACCTACTGACAGCATGGCTACGGAACCTTACCTTATGCATAGCCTGACACACGCACTGGACTGGTTTTTATTTAATAGTTTTACTGCTCCCCTCTATCTGTCCTATGATAATCTGTCGTGAATATTACATACACGGAATCATAATGGACACTTATAAATCATTGATTGTGCGATCGGTTTCTGTTAATTAAATATGAACGATAATTTAAACATATATTTAATATGCGACTGCGGATTTACATAGTGTGGCGATCTTTACGTTCGTAAAACAAACTTATGTAATCAAAAGTGTTGGCGAAAATGTGTCGATTAATTACAACTAACTGCGAGTCCCAGGTCGGGTCAGTATTTATATGATGAATATTGATACTGGTACCGGGTCTTGGTTGTTGAATGTGGTGTCTTCGCTTGGCACCAAAAACACAAGCTATTGATTAATTTGGGGCCAAGACGTTGTTGTGATGTAGACGTTATTATTATTATTATTATTATTAAGTAATATGATAATATAAGTATCATAAAAATGGACAATAGGTAAAAATCTCCTGCTTTCGCACAAACTTCTGACGACATTGGAAATGAACCTAACGGAATAAAGTAAACACACATATTTTGGATAATATTTTTCGAAATAAATGTTTTTTGCAAAAAAAATAACACAACTGTATCTGAATAAGCTTAAAACTTCGAAATATAACATTCTATACGACATTTCGATCGAACAAACCGAATTAGTACGAAATGTAACACCGTCGCATATCCGACTTCCAACTAAGGGCACCCTTAACCACTACTTCCGGTTCTCCGATTCTAACAATTTTAGTCTCAACCGATCCACCGTCTAATTACCCCGAGCCTTTTTTTTATTTTTTTCTTATTCGGACCTAGTTTTCGAGATGTCGGGCTCCCAAAATGAAAATCGAGGAAAAAGATTGTGTTTTTTTGCCGATATTTTTTTTTGTTTTTGAACTTTTTCCAAATTGTCTTTTGCCATCTTGTAGAGCTCACCAAGCTGCGTCTTTTGACACCCCGTTCATTCCGATATCTCGAAAACCCTTCGTGCAATTTGCCTGTCTCACAATGAAATGAAAAATGAAATTACTTTCATTTCGTTGGAGTATACCCCTATACTCCAACGAAATGAAAGTCATTTCCAATGACAACATTTCCAATGACAAAAAAAAAAGAAATAATGTATGTAATTTAATTGTTTATCTATGTATCACAATCAGAGTTTATCCTTAATATTTTGGCGATTTCGATTTATGTCAAACTGTCGACTTGATATTACCATAGACATTGACGTCAGAATCGCTACAGGAATCGGTCTCAATAAAGTATTGTATTTATATATTCACGAATGCCAATCAATATTTACGATAATTGGTGGACATGCTAACGACAGAAAGACGATCCCTGGACGAATCTAGTATAACTTAATATTTGCATATTTCTTTTGCTAAACAAAGCGCTCGTTTTTTTTCCACCCATGAGACTCCAAAGATAAATTTTTATGCGACACAAATATTATTCTCCCTAAGTGTTACTTTAATCTGAACTTTAAATCTAATTATAAATAATAGTGTTATGCTCACAGTTTATAATTCGAAAACATTGAATCAAGATAAAACACAAAAAGCGGTATCATATGTATAGGAGGCGCACCGTAAACGTTTTGATACCTCGCTCGATTGTTATCTGGAATTTTTATGATCCTGCAAATGGGTTTTTGAAAGTGATAACTCCATTAATATATTAGACCATAAATCATTGAATACGCTATAAACAGCGTCTGCGCACAAACGCTACTATTGTAATATAAATAATAAAATTGACAACTGTGACAAAATATGACAATATAAATATTTATACATTCAAGTCCAAAAAAAAAATGTTTTACCTACATATATCTTCGATACAAGACTTAAATTGAATTTTATGTTAAATTCGCAGATATTTTTAATGTGATGTTTGTAATAATAGAATAGGTTATTTTAATATTAACACGATTTGGTGATTGTATCTCATCAAATTTTCGAAATCGTTTCCTTCAGTAAATACGCATTTTTTTTAATTCACCTCAAATTATAGGTTTATGTTTCGTGATATAAACAAAGCACCTTAATAACTATACCGTTTTGTCAGATGACTTCGAGATGCCATATGAACCGAAAACGGATTTAGCTTAACAGATCTATAATAGGTATTCTACAAATGGAAGTAAGGCATTTCGATTATTTATTTACTTGCAATAAAAATTAAAGTAGGATGCGGTGCGTAACCAATAATATTGTCGAATAATCCATGATCCCGATTTCCCTAAATTCATACGAGTTCTTAAGTTTCCTAAAAAAATTAAAAGAAAACAAATTATTTCTATATAATATACAAACTGCCAGTAAAAGCGAGCTCATTGGCCTGTTAAGGGATAGGCTAGAATCGATCTTAATAAAACAATAATGCCATCGTTAAATCTGTTTGTATTGGTGTATCTATTCTATTTACGATTTATCCGCTTTTACTATTTCTTGCACACTAAGCAGTAATTTATTTTTATGCAATAAATGAGTGTTTTAAAAATACTAATATAAATATTTTATCTTTTACTGCGATTACTTTATCTTTTTATATAAGGAATCGCAATATACTTCAAATAGTAAATAAAACCCAAGATGTTATTCTAAATAGTTACAGAAATAGATGACCGTCTTTTGTACGGTCTCACGATCTATCTTTATATTTATATAGATGGGTCGAGAGGCGCTTCGTACTTTGCATAACGCTTGTATTACAATGCCCTGTGGCTCACAATAAATTGAGAGGTTGTAGTGATGTTCAGTGGGACGGACGACGCGCCAAGGCCCGACCTCTCACTCAATATCTCTGCGTGCACTTATGTCCGCTTTGACGACACAAAAGAAAAATATTATCATAAGTTCGTCGATCTCTACAAAGCAGGCCTAATCAGCAAAGCTTTAAATGGAATTTTAAGGATTTCAAACCAGGTGCTAGAAGGACTGTAAATTATATATAGTCATTGAGGGCATTTGAGGGCATACGAGATAACAAGAAAAATTTTAAGAACCAACTACGAAATCAATTTAAAAAAATTTATAAAAAAAATATGGTCCTCTAAAAAGAGGAAAATAATTATATGTTTTCTACCTCACAACCTTAAAACTAAAAATATTAAAAATTTGGATTGACAGTCGACTGACTGTGGATAAACTTTAGTTGTCATCATAGTCACCACACGACGGCTAAATTGCATTACATGTTATATATTCAATCTATATAGAGACACATACAACTTTTTAAAATTTTTTTTTATTAAGTGTTTTTTTCCTCCTGGGTTTTAGATTATTTTAAATTTTTTACTCGACTACGCGATGCAAACGACGAGTAATTTATTCATCAGTGTTTATATGTATGTAAGTTTGTTCCTTTGTGGCGCTCTATAGACGAAACATGTGGGCCGATTTCGATGATTCTTACGACTATTTATTTGTCTTAGAGTTAGATTAATAATCGATATGGCGACAACCAGACGCTATATCGTGTCAAAAAAAAGTCTGTGATTATATCGAGTGGGGTATCGAAGAGGTCTATAAGAATAATTTATAAGTGTTTCAAATCATTTCTCTTTTTCATCATAATCTTTGAGTATTTAAAATTGGTCGGCAACCGATATCACTTAATACTTTTTAAATTACAATAATGTCACGATTGCGAAAATTCATTTCTTACAATTATTTAAAATTTGAAAAAAATGCAATGCAGTTGAAGACATCTATCTCCTTAAGGTTAACGGGAATGAGTAATGCCTCTAACTGCATGGGTGTAAGATCGAAGAAGGAAATATTACATTTAGTTTCAACCTTCTTTTAGTTCGCTTTTTACGCAGTCGGGTCTTTTTTATAAAAATTAGTATGCAAGTGCCCGACAATGGAAACTTTATAGGCTGATACGATTAAGAAAAAGCCGTTCTTAACAAACATAGCTACTGCAGCGATCGCTTACTAAACTTATACGTAGGTATAACCTGCAAAAAAGCGTATTAATATAGGTCCAGCCGTTTTTGAGAAGCGCTCGCTTACTAAACTAATAAATTAATACGTATCACCTGCAAAAAAAGATCGGTCCAGCCGTTTTTCAGAATTACATTACAGGTGAAAATAAAAATTGCCGGTAGTCTATAATCTAAGAACATGTTTTTAAGTGATACTATGTTTGGCAAAATACCTTCCTAATCTTCAGTATAGCTTCTTAGAAAACCTTTTCCCCAAACGCATGCACCATAAAACCGTAAGACTGCCTACATAATTTTTAAATAAAGGCAGAAGAAGGGATACGTGCAAATAAAAATCAGCTCGATTGAAGTGCCCACAATCAACAGGTACTTATTACTAAATATTAATTTAAAAAATGTACCTACACAGAAAAAAAAAGAAAAAAAATAAGAATTCTATTTCTTCTGTGTACACATAAAAAAAAATCTTATGTCAATGCAAATTGTATTGGTCCAAGAATATATGACATTTATTATTATTATCGGAGACTATACTTTCTTGATACCAGAATTCTTTTTTTTTTCTGTGTATGTAGTGGGTACATCTTTTAAATTGAAATGAAAAAATGTACCAAAAAATTGATAAATTCTTTGCGAAATTAGGACACATTTAGACAGTTAGTGCCAATGCAGGGCGTTTTCCTGTTGGGTTGAGATAATTTTTTTTATCACGTATTTTAATAAAGACTGATACGTAAATGTTTATGCACACTTCTTACAAACGTAGACAAACTATCAACGCTCCGCTCTACTAGAAAGTTTCATTGTAAATCAACGTCAGCTAAGTATTTCGTTTAAAATTTTAATACGGAGCAATGAGGTTGTTTTATTTATTGCCGACGCTGGAATTTGGTGTGTTAAACAAACCCTAATAAACACATTCAATTCTCATTTTGATATTTAAAATACATTTTTGGTTCATATTAATGTTCATGCAAAAAATTATATTGTAAAACATTTGTAATAAGTACACGTCTACCATTACCTTGATTTTAGCTTAATCGATTAATCGTGTGAGTAATTTATGGAATGTAAAAAAAATATTGTATTGATATCATACGCCATTATTGTCTGATAGATACGTTTAACCAATCGTTTAACTTCCTGTACTGACCAGTTTTAAATCGTTATGCGATTCCAAATAGGTCGTCTACGTTATTTCTTTGCGATTCAAATTATGTCACAAAACGAGTGTCTGGTTTTTTTTTTAACGTTCCGACCTTGCCGATTGCGTGTGTCGCTAAAACGACTTTTGTGAACACAAAACTAACTCGCTAGAGAATTACTAATGCATCTATTTAGACATAATCAAATAAATATTCATATCTTGTAAGTTCGTGAATACATTATGCATGCAAAGCAATGTTTTTTTTTGAAGATCGTTGTATTTTTTTTTTTGAATCTAAACCGTTACAAAATTCAATAAGCGTAAGGCACTTGTGACTCAAGAAACTATTGACTGTAACTTTTTTTTTGTATATATATAGAGCTACGTGAAAATTACAGGAGAAATATTTGACTATACATTTCATTATATTTATACACTTCTTCTCAGTCGTACACTCCTGGCGGTTTGGTCGTGGTCATGGATTGTCAGATTTTTTGACTTTTCCATAACTTTCATGGGAAAAATAGGAGCAGTTGTTTCCCGTTGCCTTCTGCTCCAGTACTTTTAGAGGTTATTTGGACCTCAAGGCTGCTGGAGCCTCATCTACATTAAGTAGGTGAGTGGTTATACCGCCACTTACTCGGCCGCCAGAGCCTCGTTGGTTATCCAACAGGGAGTGCCACGGAAGCCGATTGTCTTCCGCCGCCATCCGGCGCGTGCAGCTGAGGTTGACATTTGGGACGGTAGAAATGTTAATTACCTTTCCTTTTACTCCCCTCCATTTATACACTACACACACTGAAAAAAGTGGATGACAAAACTAGTTGTGTTACCATGAAAATAGCAAAATTATGATCATTTTAAAACAAAGTTAGTTGAAATGCAAGCTACTGGTTGGTAAGCTGGTACAACTGAGTTTAAGTAGTTAAAGCAATAGTTATGTTGTTACTATTTTTAGGTAACTAGTGACCACATTTTTTGTTACTTATAACCAAAAACTTTTTTCTGTGCAAATCTAATCAGCATACAAATTAAAATTTAGAGCATCTTTAAATTTTTGTCGCACATATACTTGACAGTTTATTACCAAAATCCTTTACGAGCATACGAATTGACTAGAAACACTTTTCTGTGTTCACCGTCTAATAATTCTTCTTCTAGTTAGCTGGTGTATCTTTGGCAAGTTTCAGTGCGGTTTCAGTCCGCGAGGTCTTTGCGCGCTAGTTGTTACCCCCGCGAAACTGTGTTTGACAGTTTCAATACTGTGAAGGGACATTTCAGACTCTTTTAAAACCAAACGCTGCTGTCAAATTTATTTACGTATGTTTACGAGCATGGATGTTCATAGAGATACCACATTGTGTTCATAGATATACATATATACGCCTTAGACCAAATATTATATAGCAGTTGATGTTATGAAATATTCACTGTGCAGTAGAATTTTGTGAGACATACATACAAAATTCGCATGGAAAAGACAATGAATATTCAGAAATTACATTTCATGTGTAATTTAACAAAATTTTTTTTTTAAACTAACATATTATCAGTCTAATCACTGGGTCTGACATTTTGCGGTATGGCGGAAAACAAAAATGACATTATTTCGTACTCATAAAAATTATTAGGTCTAATCTTAATACTAATATATTTGAGTGTTTTTTGACAAAACAAGTAATAAAGCAGGGGCAATATACATTCGAGGTTATTATGTCCGGCTGATTATAAATTAATTCAAATCGTCACCTTGGTTAACACGCGCCTCGCACGCCTAATATCTTAGTTCTATGCGACACTCTGACACAAGCATGTGTGTGATTTGCCTTTTCTATCTACGATTACAACAATTCCACGAGTGAATACTTTTGCTAAATATCCCAAGTGTCGTTGGTGAATTTCGACGTTTAAAAAAAATCGTGTTCACAGAGCCATCGATTAAAGAACCACTCTTACTTTTATTCAATATTGTTATTGTTGAATATTTATGAGACTACAAGATTAATAATGTTATTCTCGGGTTGCTGTATCGTATCGTTTCCCACTGCTTCATTTTAAATAGTCAATCAGACGTCAGTATGTCGAGATGGCTTACTTTATTTTCGGGTACACGTTCACCTCGCGTTTAGTTGCCACCCACTCATATTATATTTCGACTAGTCCGTCATTCCTACACATTATCAATGCGCCTCGATATCAATATTCATTGTTATTGAAATAATGGCCTAGTTTTCGTATCACGACTAAAGAATGGCTCGGGCTATTAACATTGTCTCCTTAGATATTTAGCCTAAATTAAATTTGTTATGTTTGAAACGAATAAAAAAAAATTGTAAGATTATATGAATATAAGACACTTAAATATATAGTTACATCACACAAAATATCAAATCACATGGACGTCCGTAATAAATAAGAACTTCAAAGAAATCCAAGTCAACAAAGAGACGATCCAGGACTGAGGTACTTGGAGACGCACGATACGGGGTGTCGACCCCCAAATAAAATGGGAAAGGGCTAGGCAAACAAGAAGACACTATTAAATATCTAGATTTTTAAACTGTATGCACCGGAGAAGTCCATTTTTGTATGAATAACGATTTAAGTTATATATGACTTTAAAGTTGGGATTACATCAACATTAATTTTTAAATACAGTGGAATGATGTGACAATATATTCTGTCATACGTTTCGTGTTTTGCAGCTGGCGCTTTAGTACCAGACATGACGCACACAATACGTGAACTAGTTGAAGGGCGCTAAAATGTGTTAACTCTAAAAGTTTCTGTTATTTATGATATTAACAGATTTTACAAAAATCACAGATTTATTAGTTTTTACCTGTCTGGTCTGTTTTTAAGTAGTGCTGGGCTATATTTCTGTTAAATATAAAAAAATATCACATTATACGGACTTACAGATTGGCCGAGTGGTTAGACCCTAATTGCAGAACCAAAGGTGGCGGGTTTGATTTCCGCCCGTGACAAATATTTGTGTGCACGAACATGCCTAGTTGTTTCGTGTCTGAGTGTAAAATATGTATATATTATAAAGTGTAATTAAGTATGTATATCAGTTGATTAGTACCCATAATACATACATAATCCTTGCTTACCAAATAATTGGTTAAGTACGTATTGACGCCGCTTTAACTTAAGAGGCGTTCACAAGACGGATTTTAGTGAATAATTATAAATGAACTTGACAATACACAACCATAAAATAGACAAGCCAGCGTGCAAGAATATATATTCCATTCTATGCCCCACTGCAGGGGCTCAGGCTTTCCCTCAGGGTGAGGGGGGTTCGGAGCTTAATCCACCACGCTGCTCCAGTGCGGGTTGGTGGCTATATATATATATATGTATAAACATAGACAAGTCTGATTTTTAATTTATATATTGTTACGGAATCAAATTATGAATTCATACAAGAAAATTAGCAATATTCATTAAAAAAGTCCCATAAAAATTTCACATCCATATCCATTCACGAAAGTCGTTTAATTAGGAGATGGTCTTTTTCTTAGCAAAATAAGTGTTACCATCTCATTTGTTTCGCAAATGGGACGCGCTTGACCAACATTTGGCAACAAGCAAAACCACAAACAAATATGCACTACGAGTGGGTGAGACCGCGGACAAAAACTACTTCCTGATATAACAAATTCATGGTATGAAGCAACATCTAAATATGCTGCTGTTTTGTTAAGGTTACAAAAGAAACTTAATGGGAAAAAATAATAACCGCTGATCTAACAGGTATTATTACACTGAGCTTACAAAAAGCCAGTCCGCTTTAGATTTTTTTCCTATAAATTTGACGTGATTTTAAATTGTTTCCAAAACTTTATATCAATATTACTTTTAGAATCCTTTAATTTTGTAAATGCGAAAGTGTGCGTTTGTGGCTTTAAGATTTATCTATTATTTAACTCTCGTCGTGATAGAACTTAAAACTGAATTGACGAGATTTTTTCTATAGAGATACTTGTAATAGAACGGACGTGGAGAGAAGCATAGATTATTGTCTACCCTTGGTCCAACATTCCCATGGAATACAAAACTGTCCTTTCTTTACGTTGTACAAGACCAATGAAACCGCATACATATTTGCACAGAAACAATGAAAAGAATTCGAATGTGTCGTGATAGCCGTGTCGTAGCGAGCCCGCTTCTTATTTAGAAGGCCGTAGTTCGAATCCCAGGGTATGTAACAGTGAGTTTTTTCTAACTCATGTACATAACTATCAGCCGTCGGTCCCGGTGGCCGTCAATAGATGACCATCGTTAAAATTTTAGCAGCGTGTTGGATTACGCCTCGGATTACGTCGTGCCTTGGGTTAAGCAGTCGGTCCCGGGTACTGTCTCAATAGATGGCGGTCGTTACAACCCCCAATCCGCAGTGTAGCAGCATGGTGGGTTTAAGCTCCAAGCCCCTCCCCTCTTCACCCTGGGGGAGGCCTAAGCCCCTGCAGTGGGATAAAAATGGGCTGATGAAGTAAAGTGAAGTTGAATTAAGCTCCAAGCTCTCTCATCCCGAGGGAAAGCCTAAGCCCTTGCAGTGGGGTATCTATGAGCTGATGATATGGTGTGGAATAGTAATAAAAGGAACTAAGAGTAAGATAGTAACAAATAAATATGTACCTGTGCATTTTTTGTGGATTTCGAATCTATATGGATTTTCAAAAAAGAGAACTGAAAACGGCTATAAGAACGTAATTTTCGAATATGTCTACACGTACGGAGCCACAGGCGACGGCTAGTAAATAAATACAACACGATATTCAAAAGGATTGTATCTTTTAATCCGCTTCGGTGTTCTTGTCCTTTGCCTCATGGCTGCCGATTGCGAACGAAGCGGTGAATAATTTCAGACACCCGCGCCACGCGCTACCGGCGACTGTGGGTCCGAAACCCACTAAGCTCCTGTCCAGCTCTCCCTGACATCTTGTTGTTAGCCTACATGGCTTCCACTGCGTAAACGGACGTTATGTGATAGTGGAAAATAAACTGGACCAAATTTATTCGATGAAGCCGTAGAAAATTTTTGATCAGTATGAAGTATTGCATTGAATTCCCCCGTATTCTTAACTCGGTCAGCCGTATAGAGGGGATAGATGGCAGCTCGTCTTGAGAGGGGTAATATCTAAAGGAACAGGCAACCGTGAGACTTATGCGGAGGGAAAGAGGGTAGGGATACCATTTTTTTAATACATTTATATTATGTTTCTATAGTTATTATAAAACTATGAACTACGCAACCTTCATTTTAGTTGATTAAATTTTATTATAAAGCGTATTTATAATTATTTTATGTACAAAGCCTATCGAGTTGAAAGTCTGATTTGCACATTATACATAGTTACATATGGTTAGCTAATTTTTGTGACAAATCGTCACATATCTTTATAGTCCTATTAGTTTTTTTTTCAAAGCCTTTCTTTGAATTTTCTTTTGAATGAAATTTGGCCCATGACTATACTGAGAAAAGTACTATAGTGAATTCAGATTTTATTACTATAGTTTCACTATCAGTAGAGCGATTGATGATCGAGATCATCATAAATATGAAGAAACCGAGGAAAAAACTACACGACATCATAATTATGACGGAACCATGATTTCCGCTGTCGCATATTTTTTGCTCTTCATCATTCATGGGAGTCATCCATTGCTCGACTGATGATGAAAACTTTCTTCAGGGTAACTAGGGTGACAGCCAATCAAATACAAATCGAAACAAATACATTATAAAATATTGAAAGTTATATGTAACAATTTTCACGTAATTGGCTTTATTTGTAATAAATTAATTTTATTATACATTTCGATTGCCGCAATACATTGAATTTTATATTTGTCTACTTAACATGTCAGACGTTAAAGTCACGTGTCAGGTCATGTTACGGGTCACTAAGAATCCGAAAGTCAATTTGTTTTGGCACGCAGAGGTCAATCCGCTTGAATATAATTTATTTTTTTGTATTTCTAATTTTGGTTTTTAGCGAATCCTTCATTGTAGTTATATATTTAACTTATTTTAATTTTTAAGTTGTTATGTACAACAATACAACAGAACAAAATATCAATTAAACGCAATTAATACTTCGATAAATATTTCATAGTGACCTTTAACTAAATAGCTAACAGAAACTATTCGAAAATGTTTTTTTTTAATCTTTTTTTTTTCGGTTTGGTATAAATAGACATAAAATCAAAGTTACATTGTTGTAAAAGTTTCGACTTCATGGAGTTATTTTTATACGACCCAATTTTTACAGTTTAACTGAATAGCTAACTACAAAAACGAGACGAGTGGTTATTTTCGAATTTAAAAAAAACATGAAGTGTTATTGAAAAAAGTACAATTAAAGATTTATATGTAATGTATGTAATGTAAATATAAACAAATTAAAAATTCAAATGACTGACTTATTTGGGTGAAACGTCATTGGTGCGTGGCTCATATGACTATCGCTTAGCTTAGTGGGTGGCGACTTTGCCTACGGAGCTGGAGGTCTCGGTTTCGAATCCCAGGTCGGGTCAGTATTTATATAATGAATATTGATACTGGTACCGGGTCTTTGTTGTTATATGTATGTGTTGTCTTCGCTTGGTACCCAAAACACAAGCTAATGCTTAGTTTGGGGCCAAGAAGTTGTTGTGATGTAGACGTTATTAAAAAAATAATAATAATAAAGTTGAATTTCACTTTCATATTACAACTGTGTTTTTGTCACAATTTTCTCTCACAATAACTTTAATAAGCTTCTTTTGCGCATATTACGCACTATCCATTGTCGTTGTTCAATGGATTTTATAAGTAATTGACTCCGGTCTCGACCTCACAAAAGCCCGTACGGATCGCTTCGGCTCTCAAACCGCGTCCGTTAGAAAGTCGCTTATCAATTCAATTGTCCGAACCGCGCCCGCGCTCCTCAGCCCGAGTATTATTCATATTATGGGAGGTATAGCAATTTCAAATACGATTAACTTCGCCTTATTATACATTGACAGATATAATCTTTATATTGTATGGCACCGTGAGCGCAATCCACACGAAATAGGTACACTTATGTAATCTATATTAAACCTCGTTTTGGATTATAGAAGAGATAAAAACTATAGTACTGCTAGACGGAAATTTGTTAACAGGAAAACGATACATCGAACCAGCTTCGAACACGTGAATGATTTTTTGCCTTAAGTAATGTCGCAAAACAACGGTTTAACACTTTATTGAAATAGTACTTGTAAATGAAAATATATTTATGTTTACAATAGAGCTCAGTGGTGACTTTATGGGTGAAGCAAGTAAGGCCGAACCTCCCTTAAATCAAATTGAAATAAGAAAATTGTAATTGTTTTCGGCACTATAGGTGTATATATAAAAAACTTTAATGTTATACACTATAATTGTAAATGACTGTTTGTACCAGAATAAATTTTAAAAATATCTGTTGATTACCTACAAGTATTTGATAATAAATATTTTTTTATAAAATAATTCGAGAGCTAAATTTCTCTGAGGTTATGTACCTACTACTGTTATCGGTGTCAAATGGCCATCAGCTGGCAATCTGCTGGTAGACTAAAAAAATTTGCTAATACATATTACGTGAACATTCGACCCAAAAGCAAAGTAATATTATGTATTACAAAAATTTTCTGGCTCTAAATAGATAGTGGAAAATTTGGTAGTGAGATAGCTTACACTCTATCTAGAAGAAACAAAAGATGGGTATAGGCTATTTCATGCCACGGGAAAACATAAAATAATAGTTTGTTTTTAAATTTGTCAGTTTTCTCCATAACCCCACTAACCACCTTCCACTCGAGTGGGGTACAGGTCGCCTCAAACTTTATGACGGATCGGAAAGTAGGCACAAGTAGCGTCGCAGTGTCCAGTTATAGATATATATAGGGGGCAGTGCGTTTCTTCAGCAAACCCCGCGGCGGCCTATCCCACCCGATAACTTTGCATGCCCGCATTTAGTGTTGTATTCAGATCCGGAATAAAGTTTGAACCAATCTGTAGAAGTACTCGTAGATAGTCTAGTTTTATTCTAGAAAGTTTTGAAATTTTCTAAAAGTTCCACAATCTCCTGAAACGTCAATTTAGCGGTTTTGATAGAAATGTGTGCACGTAGGTAAAGCCGCTAACCGAAATTCAGTCCACTACCTATATATGAATCGTCTCTTGATATCTTACATTATTATAATAATCCTGTGTAGAAATAACTAAAATAAAAACTTTATTATAAACATAAATAAATTTACTGCTGATTATTATTTTTGATTACTTTTTTTCGCCGTTTGGGGTTGAAACTCTGGGGCCGTGGGGTCCGGAGCCTCAGCGGGTCGCCAGGGAAGTGTCTGTGCGTTCGTTCGAGGTGTCCGGCGAGCGGAAGGCTGGCAGCTATTTCCGTCAACGTATAAGCCTTGCCATAAGAAAGAGGTAACGCTGCCAGTCTTCTGTGTATCGTGACCCCAAATAATTTTTTAAATTATATATTTTATTTGTACATATGTTAATATTTTTTTTATGTCAATAATATTGTTATTTCCGATTGTCTATAAACAGATAAATTAAATTCATTGTATATAAATAAAATAATATTTGAAGCGGAATATTATATTGAACTGTGATAGTGCTGTGAAACTTTGTTAGTTGTTTGATTGTCGATAAAACATTATTTTCTACTAAATATCTAAGATAGTTCTAGTAATTTGTAGAATCCCGAATAGACCTTATACAGTGCAATTCACGATATTGTACCAAAAATTATTTTAAATGTATTTCTTTAAGATTACGCAACCAACCTATATGACTTGCTATAATGCCAACTGATTTCATTGTAAACTAACACAAAAGGATAGATAAAGTTTATCTCCCAAAATGACGTTTATTTAATGATTATCATCAACGCACCAAGGTGATCATCAGACACGGAGTTCAAACTAACTCGATTTGGGTGACAAGGTCAAGTTTTTAGGGTCATAGGTTGACGGCGAACCGAATGGCAAAATTTATATACTCTTCTATTGGCTGTTACGCCAGAGCTTCATTCAAATTAATTGTTTATTTAAATACTAAAAAGAATATTTTAGTTAATCGATTTCACTTATTTTGTTTTGTCACATTATTTTTGGTACCTAATACACAAAAATGTAAATATGCCTGTTTTTATTACTTGTTACTTTTTCAGTAACAATGCAAATGCATTCCATTTATTTTTTAATCACATGCACTTCAGAGGACTACGATACGAATAATTAAAAATTATTAATTTTTAAAGAAAACGCTTTTTCATAATAAACTAGCTTATGCCCGCGGCTTTGCGCGCGCGGACAAATGTTACGCCGTTGTTATACTTTTACTCTCATCTAACTCCTGCTTCCGTTTACTTACAAATAAAAGAACAGTTTATTGATATTTTTGGCAACATCTTTTAGCATTTTTATACCTAAGTGTATGGTAAGTAAGCACTTATAATTTTTTGCATAAAATTTCTTCCCCACGGAACAATCTTGAGCCACGAGATTTAGGGAGAAGAAACAGATATTAACTGACAACTTGAAGTTCCTGCCTCTCCGTCCAGCAAAATAGTTAAATAGTTGGAGTGCATTGTGCATAAACATTTTTGCACAATACCCACCTTAAAATGCATAAAACGCTTGAGGTTTAACTAAAAAAAAAAATTAGAATATTTTATGTGAATTCTAATTTTTTTTAAGTAAGCCTTTTAACGGAATATAAAATTCCATTTATACATTAGGGGTGGAATTTTGGAAAACGCTGAAATACGTAACTCATTATTTTTGCCGTACTCAATTCATACGAAATTTCATGCACATATGTCCATGGAATAAAAAGGTTTATACAAACTTTTATCTCCTATTTTACCCCCCTTGGGGGTTTAATTTTGAAAGATATTTACAGGTGGTTGCCTACGTCATAAGAAGTAAACGTATGCGAAACTTTAAGTTTCTAGCCCTAAGGGTTTGGCCTGTGCGTTGATACATTAGTCAATCAAATAAGAAATAACGGTGCAAAGAAATTAGGTTCTTTATGTAATTTATAAGGTACAACAAGAAACTAGTACATCTTAATTCAATTGATGACACTCCTTGAATTCCAGCAAACATCTCCAAAAACACGAATTTGTTTGGGAAATGAAAGAAATCCAAAGAAATTAATATTGGCACCGAATTTTCCTGCTATGAATCCTAATCCTCAACCCAACTATCGAAATTGTGATTAAAGAGAAATTTTAAAACTGAAGTGTAATAAAAAAGAAATACTAAAGTAACAGGAGTGGCAGCTTGCCACATAAATGTGATTCATAACACATGTGATCTGCAAAAGGTTTAACAACTTTGTACGACACACTAAACTATGAAGTTGTAAAGTTCAAAAGATCAATACAGTGATCAAGGAGATATTTAACTTTGTAGCAGATTTACTCGATAGTGTTAAAAAGGAAACTTGAATTGTTGTAGCTTCCAAAACACTGCAGCGACGCTGATCTTATAAAGGATATCAATACAGCTAATCTGTAATATAATAGATCTCAACGCAACAAATATAAATAAAATTTGCCTTCAAGCGTATTTCGATTCTTGTGTTATAAAAACTATAATAAATTTTTTTAACACTCAAAGGCCATAAAAATTATCAAGACTTGTATATCACCAGTTAGGTACAAAAATTATTATTTTGACAATTTAAAATTAATTTAACATTAAAAAACAGATCTATAGTTTCAATTTTTATTTTTCTGATTTCAATTATTTTTAAAAGAAACATCCATTTTATAACATTTGAATTTTAAGTTTTAGTTTCATCTTCGTTTTAATAATACAAATACATTCATCCATTTATCAATAAGTGTATTTAACCAATAACAAAAAGACAACGTAATTTTAAAATAGCAAAATGCCGCACATTGAGACGCTAAATGATCTTTAAAACTAGTCAATAATTACTTTACTTCATAAAAATGAAAAGAACAAAAAACAATCTGCCAACAAACAGACAAGCTGATAAACACCCTTGAATCATCTTCATATTTAAAAGTATATTGAGCAATACAAATTGCACAGTGGTAAAATTATGTTACTTTACTAAAAACTTTAAATTCATGGTGGGATGGAAAGTTTACTAATAAATTAATTATTTAAAATTCACCGACTTATGATAATACATACAACTTACAAATTGAATATGAATAAATATTTTACTTAAATAAAATATACAAATAAAACGCGTCCTTGTATTATTATTGTATTTCTATAAATAAATTGCGATATACAAGATTTTAACCACGCGCCATTAGCAATAAATAGTCGCTTATCAGTGTCACTTGTGTAAATTATCACTGGTATATCACAAAACAGCTGATTATCAGTTCCGCAGTAACTATCGCATCATCTTTGTTATACAAAAAACAATTAATCACTTAATATATCCTCTGAAAAGTACAAATAACGCACCTGTACCGCATATATGTATATTATTTATCGTAGATGAAGCAACGATTAGTGCATTGTATCAAGAAATTGCGATTAAAGTTGAGCCTTTTTCGCGTTGTGTTTTGGTACATAACAAGTTGGTGATATTTTAGTAAGACTAAACACGAACGTCATTTCGAGTCAAGAAAAGCGTTCTTTCGACTATGTTTTGCTAGTTAGGTATTCATCGCCATCCACGGTTTTCCTGATCGAACTCTAGAAATCAAAACACTGAGTCTCCGAAAGACATGTTCTGTGTTTTCCATAGACATTTACTTGAAGTACTGACGGAATTTCAAAACTGAAACTTCTAATAACTGACGACCGCTTAGCCTAGTGGGTAGCGACCCTGCCTACAAGCTAGAGGTCCCGGGTTCGAATCCCAGGTCGGGTCAGTATTAATATGATGAATATTAATACTGGTACCGGGTCTTGGTTGTTATATAAATAATATATATATATGTATATATTATAAAAAATATTTAAGTATGTATATCAGTTGTCTAGTAACCCATAACACAAGCATAATACTTGCTTACTTTGGGACTAGATGGCGCTGTGTGGGAAGTCCCATGTATTATTATAATAGAATTTCATTGAATAGCTTGTATTTATCTATACCATTTTGTTAAAATAATACTTACAAGCAAATATAAAATATTATATCGGTTATTATGCTGTGTAGGTACAATTACGAAATAGGTTACAGTTAGAGCCAAAAGACAAGGACCAAAGTTATAAAAGGGACTAACAGAAATAGCGGCAAAAGGAAAAATTATTGCGGTAGGTTTTTCTAGTCGATGCACGTAAATGCAAGAAATTACGATGTTTTTTTATCTTGTATTGGCATGTTACGGGCACATAGAAACAACTTAATGAGTATATTTTATACTTTCACTATATTTGTTGTTTATTGCTAATATTCACGCTTTTTAAAGCTCCCTGTTTTCATCCTACCACTACGAACTACCAAACGTATAAACAGTTAGTCGTATCAAGTTGTACGAGTAGTTAAAACACAATGCTATTAGTTGCATATGATAAATTGGTTTTCAAAATTAGTCAAAAAGGTATATATCGTTGGATATATTTCGTTTTTAGTTCTTTGTCGTTATCTCTTTAAAATGACGTACAGACTTCAAGTGTTACTTCAAATAGATGCTATTAAAATTAGTTTATGTTTATTAGACAAAAAATAGACTGAATGGCTAGCAATCATTTAGCAAATACAATTTCAATAGACGATGGATGCCAGATTTCACTCCTTGACATTTCACATTAAAACTACAGTAATCTGAAACGGAAGACGTGATATTTATGTACCATCTATCATTTTTATATAATTTGTTATTGAATTAATTTATCTTTCACAATGACATTTTTGTCTAGAATACATTCACTATTACATCTGCGTTGATGTCTTTTGTGTGGAAATGTGTGTTCATTCTTGTAGTGGAATTGTTATGCAATTATTAGATAATCTTGATTATGAAGAAGTTTTCATAATATTTTAAACTTGCTATTGCTACTAGTATTACAGTTGAAAAAATAATAATAAATAGATCTGCAATGTACCAATGAGTTTTTCTGACTTAAGTACATTAACTATCACTGACTCCGTACCTCGGAGAGCACGTTGAGCAGTCGGTCCCGGACGCTGTCAATAGATGGCGGAAGGGGAGGCCTAAGGCCCTGCAGTGGGGTAAAATGGGCTGATGATGATGAGATCTGCAAACATCAACGTTGGTTCAAAGAAAAGTACCTGTGAAATTACACAATTTTGTAAATTTTAGGTTACTGATTTTCAAAAATATTTTATTACAATAGCTATTAGTAGCCTATCTAAAGTGGTAAAGTATGGCAATGACGTGGAATTCTGAGTGTCACAAAGAGCTACGAGTATCAACGAATTTATACAATTGTTTCAGCAAACTTCAAAATGTGAAATAAATCAGACGTGGCGGTGATGTTATTATAAAAAATAATTCATTATTAACAAAGTTACGAATATTTAAAATATTCTCTTAGACAGAGAGGGCAGCACCGCACGGCGTACCTATGTGTGACGTTAGGCCATTTAAATTATTGTTAAACACCGTTTTGCAAGAAAGAGACAGAACAGGACAGGATAGACAAAAAATTTTAAAAGCAACAACTTCCATATTCTTCAACCGAATATAATTTTGTTTATAATTTGAGTATCGAATAAAGTCTACTTTTATAATAATTGATCCGAGTAAATACTTTTATTATTTAAATAAAAGATTGTATTTTAGTATTATAAATTCTGAAGAAAATTAATCTCCTTGTATATTGTTATTGTTTAGAGCTTCGTCTATCAAAGGTATACTGTAAATAAATATGTTTTATCTGTCACCGTTGCCCGATTTACAAACAGACATCCGTAAAAGTATTGAATACAGTAAGTCGAAAATGAATTTATTCGCACATGGAGGATAAGGGTCGATATAAAATTTTCCATTTTAACAATAAAATCTTGTTATAAATGGTTATTAAAACATACTAAAAAGAATTTACTTCCGTCGCTGCATTTCAGAAGTTAATATTTTTATATAAAATGATCATCTTAAAACAACTTAGCGGCTTTTTTTTCGTAACAATATTTTTTATTATTATATACTTAGCTATTTACAATATATATATAGAAGTAAATAAAAAAATCTTCTTTGCTAATATACCCAAAGCAAACATTATTTTCCATATTCGGCCACTTGTAAATGTACAAACTTTTTATTTTCAATACTGTCGACGTCAGAAGCGGGCTCACCACCACTTGGCTATCACAACATGAAAATATATACATATCTTTATGCAATTAGACCATTGCAACTATCTATTCGCTCTACCATCATCCTAAATTGACAGATTTCCGTCAGATCTAACCGGATCACAATAATGAAAAATAGGGAAAAACGTTGTTTAGCGGCTAACAGATTTTCTAATGGGAAAGGAAGCAAAATAAAAAAAAATATTTAGAAGATTGAAATAAAAATGTAACGAAACCTTATTTAAGATTGCACTCTCCATTGTCACCGACTACATCACATCAAGGATAATGAGCATGTCAGTCTATATATTAACGTAAGTGGGTTTATCCGGAAATTATAATCTTGCTCTAAAATGGATTAACCTATTTAAAAAATAGAGTGTGTTTGATTTACTTTTAATATCCCAGTAACCGATATATCTATGAAATTACAATAAATTAATATAGCGATCGTCTTTTATCTATTTTCTCAGTTTTTCGATACTTATTTTCTTACAGAAGAAGGTTTCAATAAATATTTGTTAAATGTGTATATCAACAAAGCTTCACATTTAAAAACTTGGATTTGGCTTAGCACGGCTAATGCAAAACGGTTGAGAAGAAAGTCTTTTCGTTATATATATATAGAAATTCAAGTCTTTTTTTCTTCATTGTTTAGTTACATTTAATTGAAGTATATATGTGTTGTTTTGTTCGATAACTCGTTGCCGTTTTATGTGTACTGGTATGATCCTGTTGCTATAAAATTTTTGGGGTTTGTGGTTACAAAAATGCTACAAGTAGTTTTGAGTCTTCTCTTCGTGTTAACCTTAAATTACATAAATAATTCTGAAGAGGCCGAAACAAGTGGAAACCTGAGGGTGCAAGGTCGGTAGTGGATGCATCAACACTTCCCAGACACACTTTATAAATTTTTCCTGAGTGGCTAAAGATGGGCCAGGTCTGACGTGATCACGATGAACACATCCTTTCTAATGATCAATTGATAAATTTTATCAAATGTTATAAATTTTTGGCAGTAAATATCCGACTCTATGGTTGTTTTCGGTTGTAACAACTCATACCCAATTATGCTCTTATGCTTTATTGCGAGATAATCCGGTTTTTGCCACATACTGTGGAGCTTGGCCATACTTTAGTTTACTAATTTTCTTGGACAGAAAAAACTGTTGAAATAGGGGGAAAACCGTTTTTTTTTTCAAACGTTATTTCAAATGTTTTTTTTTTTTGTTGCATGGTTTTATAACCAGCTTCAGTACGACCAAAAAAGATCAAATTACAGCATAATATACAAACAAAATACGAGAAAACTTTCTCCTGAAGCTATTATAAGGATCTTCAGAATGGACATAAACAATATATTATCGCGTCTGTCTATAAGTCTGTTTGTTTGTCGACACCAAACTTAAACCGATTTTCATGGAATTTTTATTAGCAAAAAGAGGACTTTTCGGAAAGTAATCTGGGTTAATTAATCTATACATGTAAATTAAATGAAAATTTCGGGCTGTTATTTCAAAATTAAGGACTTTTCAAAATATGAACTTATTTATGGTGGCATTGCCACTTCCACCACAAAAGAAAGTGATGAATATAAGATGGAACAAAGATAGATAGATCTTCCCTACTTTATTAAGAAGTAATTAAGTTTAATTGTTATTACATTCCCATGTATAATTCTAATTATAATATATTATTATTATTATTATTATGATATAATTATAAGGTTGGGGATTGTAACGACCGCCATCTATTGACAGCGTCCATACAGCGTCAAGTACCCCATAATACAAGCATAACACTTGCTTACTTTGGAACTAGATGGCGGTGTGTGGGATGTAGCAGATAAAAAAAAATTACATAAGTGAGTAACGAGCAATTCAGAAGTTGTATAGCACACTAAATTAGACATAACTTATGATTAATGCGGAAAATTAATGAAATTGACTGAAGCCTTTAGCTCAAATTAATGAAAATTTATAAACGAAAATCGATTGCCTGCAGTTGCATTATTCTGACTTATTTTAAACTACAGAACGTTATGGTCGAATTGCTTTACAATATTCTATTGAGTTTCATTAGTAAAAAATTAGAAGAAGTTCTTTTAAATTAACCTAAAGCAAGAAAATCAATTGATTGTGTGAGCGAAACACCTTTTTCTTTTATTAATAGACATACTTTTAAACAAGAAGCACACCCAAGTGGATATCAGAACCAGTTGATCGTTAAAACGCTTTTACACTTTGTGACATGATGTGGCAGAATAACAATTATTTCTAATATACACGACGCGTATGTTCAATGTCTTCTCATTAGCTATAACTAAGGGTTAACATAATAAGCGATTCAATAAACGGCTCACATATTTGAATAGATTTGTACTTGAAATTGAATGTATTGTAACTGGCAGTGTAGTTTGTTTGTAACGGATTCCCACAGACTACACCAAATTATGTAAAGTTCTCAAACAATTCATAAAACTTTCATTTCTTAAAGGAGCCAAATTTTTTTTTTTCTCCTGCATACGGAATCAACTATACGTTTATCCCACTAATACAAATAAGAAATACTACCAACATATTGAACTGCAAGTTGAGATTAATAATTGCCCAAATATAAATAATCAAAGTGTTTTTCACTATCACTTTTGTTGTAGTTCTGGTGATACATGTAAAATGATCCAAGTCCACTGTACTTTCCTATGACGTCGTGTCGATATATTAAAAAGCGCTTTTGTCTTGACCATTCTTTGTCCCCGCAGCCTAGACAGCCGCACGCCGCATTCATGCATAGTAAATAATTATAGTGATCGGCGGCAGGTGGTAAGCACGCGTCGAGGGATGCGTGCATAGAAATAGAAAGGCACATTGCAGTAATTATTTTGTACAGTTATCCCTAATAGGCTAGTCTACGAAAGCTGTTAAGTAAACACGTCGATCCTGCTACCGACAGAGCCCGGTGTCGGTGAGTATTAAGGTGTGTTGCAGTCAAATACCGAATCGGTTCGCTTCAATAAATGTCTGGAAATATATATCAGCCCACTAAGCAATTATTATGAAATATCAATGTTCACTTACTAGCGGCCACCCGCGGCTACGTCCGCGTTGACTACATTTTTAAATTTAAATAAATTCATTTAGCCATTTTAGTATGAAGAATCTTATAAGAATCGTATATTTTTCAAGATCAAATTTATCCTGTGTGTTAGTCCAAGCTCTGTGATATCTTTGTACTAAATTTCATCAAAGTCTATTGAGCTTTTTTATGAAAAATAATTATCCTACAGTTACCGTGCCTTTTTCCTGCCAAAAAAGTATCCAGTATGTTTTTCTGATGTATAAGCCATATACCATGAAACCTTGAAGCAGCTAGGTTTCATCAATATCTGTTCAGTAGTTTTTACGTGAAAGAGTAACAAACATCCATACTCACAGAATTTTGCGTTTATAATATTAGTAGAATCGGATTAATAACATAAGTAGGCTTGCTTAAGTACTTTTGGCTCGTCAAAACTTACAGTATCGGTGTCTTTTTTAATTTGTATTTTTAAATTACTATAAGTTTGGAATGTAGCATCTACTGAGAAGATTCAACAAGAAACTTTGCAGTTAATCCTTTCAAAATATTATAAGTGTATTGTTAATACTCTTATAACAATAAAGTACACAATAACAATAAGGTAAAATATTAAGAGTCAATTAGCGACTTGGGTATAATACTTAAAAACCTAATTTCCTACGTGACTGTAACACACCCACACGTTCTAATAACTCCATCTAAGTAACCACTTTATAATAGGCGTACTTGTGGAGATGGTTCATTAATTTTTCCATGCTGAAATTTCCCTTAAGAAGTTTATTGCTGCCTTTAATAGTAACGAGTCAGTTATGCGCTTGAAAAAAAAACGCGAAGCTCACTGATCGCGTGCTAACGGTGCTTAAGATTAAATTGTCTGAGTAGGCGCTCAATTTCACTTTTTATTTTCAAACGAGTTCCCGTTTATTTTTTACGATATTTACAATAATTTATACACGAATAAAGGTTTAGAAATGTATGTGCATAATTTACTAGTTACACTCGTTACTTTCTATTTATATATACATGTTTCACAATATTCAGTAATAATTTATACTTTAGTATCCATTACAGACATAATATTAACTAAGCGTTAAATTAAGCATTTAATATAATACAGCTATCGGCGTACTGCAGAACGTTTTAATACAACGACCATAAATTTTATGCAAATATAATAGAAGAACTACTCATAAAATATTAAAAGAAAAATATTGATATCATTGGAATATCCCACCTAGAGTGTATTAAAATTATCCGATCGTAGAACATCCCAAAGAAATTAAAAAATCCCAAATATTGTATAAATTTGAAGCAAATTCAAAATTAAGATCTTAATTGTTTTACCAAATCTTAACAAAAGTGATGTAAGTAAAATGTAAGATCTCGTATGATATCATGAGCATATATGTTACAAGAGATTTTGATGAAACAAATATAATTTTTGTAGTATTTATTTATTGTAACTTTCGAAAATAAATAAATTACTGGATCGAAGATAAGGTTTGACCCTTTAGCAAAAGAAAAAGATCTAAATTTGTGGTTACCCGTTGTAGAGAAGGATCTACACATTGAGATCAAAAAGTTTACAAACTGATTCTACGAAAAATAAATAATTATTAAAGTTTGAAGTAAGTGTGGAGATTTTAAGTACTGGTGAATCTAGCTCCGAACTCAGTCGTGGAGCTGTATTTATAAATCAACTCTAGCATTGACTCCATGTGAACAGTGGGGGCAGTCGCAGTTGCGGATTTCACATTGTAGACTCCAGCGGATGCAATAACTTCATGAATATTAAAATATGATTGCAATACGAGATAAAAACGAATTCATTGTCGGAGACATTATTTTAATACGCCGAATTCAACAGGTTGAACACTTAGTGTTGAATTTGAACCTGCGATGTGAATCCAGTCATATTTACCTAAGACTATAGGCTGGCTATCTTTTGTCTTCCAACAGCATTTAAGTAACGAGTGGCTACATTCGATTCAATAATAGTCCTCCTACTGTATAATACTGTTATCTTTTGTTGTGACGCTCGATCATTAGAAAAAAAAATATTGTAAAGTAATGGATCGGTCTTCAAACACATTCCAAGCATAACTGCCTTATTCATTAACGTTTTATCTTAAATATGTTTTGACTTTGTCTCTCATAAGAAATATGGAAATTAGTAGAAAGAGACAAAAACAATTTCATTAAAACACTTTTATTTAACGTAATGTATATTAATAAGACAATTAATGTATAAAAATCGAGAAAATGGAAACTCCTGCATTACAATACGATTGCATATTTGCAGAATTTTTCTCTTAATATAGTACAACGATGGTCAACCGCCCTTCTTACTCCCAGGTCTTAAATCTGTGAATATTTTCAAGAAAATTTTTTATATCATTAGATATAAAAGATTATAAATAGAAAATTTTTTGACAGCATTTGATAAAAGAACGTATATATTCAGTTTTGCTTTTTTTTTCTAAATACTTATATTTCCATAAAATCGACTTAGAAATTTTCTGAACGTATTATGTATATTTACTAAAACTTTCCCCATACAAATAATTTACACATAAATTGTATTAGGTTCAAATAAAATAAATTTCTACATATTCTTTAATTCAAAAGTGTTGGTAGTCAATATTCAAAAGATTAATCAATGTAGCTACATACAAAAATTCTGTAAACAGCAATAGGAGGGAAAGCTCGAGCAAATCTCTTAGCGGACGACGGCGCACAGCAGCCGGGTTATAGGTTAAGCGATACTTTATTTTGAATAATTTATATGTCTTTGCGCGATAGACGGTTTGCCCTCCGCCTCTTACTGTTTATGGTAATGCGGGATCTTGCATTGCGAATGCGCTCAATGTGTTGCCAGTGGGAAATGCATTATATTGGAAAGAACTGTCCCATATGCAACTGGATATATGCAGGGTGTTTGGATTACTGAAAAGCTTTAATTAGATACCTATTATTTAATTTGCTTCAATGATTGCAAAAAAAGTTTTCCGCTACTCACTGTTCTACCTACTAAATTTAACCTTTTACTGAGTTTTAATCAATTTAGTGTTACATGTCATAAAGAAATGTTTTAGTTTTTAATATAGACAATACATCATCCAGTTAATATGAAAGTATTAATGTATGACAGCATATTATTATGTGTAGCGAAAATACTAAATTGAAAGTTTTTTTTTTTGCAATATTCTTCAAATGATTCCACTTTCGGAAATATTCGTAGTGTACCAAAGCAGCTATAATATTCAACTAACACCCTAGACTTGTGGACATTGTGACATATTTATTAAGTGTTTTCTCTTCAGCAGCGACTATATTCAGTAGATAAGGGTGGGCATGTTTATGAAGTAGCGAAAGACCTCGCTAATTGCGCCGTAAATCATAGTTAAGGCGACGTCCGCTTGCGTCTGCTCATGAGTTTCGTTCAAGTACTCCCCGCTCTTGTATTCTGACGCACTTTGTTTCTTTTTTTTTCGTTGTGTTTATTCAAACAAAAATTATGTTTTTCGTGAAGAAACAAAAAATATTTTCAATCAATAGATGCCAGAAGTCATTAAAAACTCAGGTCTTTTATATTGTTTTTTAAAGACTAAATTTTTTTTGCGTATGTCTAATCAATACTATTTTTGTTGTTAGCACGTAAGCAAGTCAAGGCGCTAGTAACTAGCTAAATATACATATATTTATGGAAATACTTCAAAACTAATAAAAATTTAATTTTTCAATAGAATTTACTAAGACAATCAATCATAAAATAATAGAAATAATGTTAACTTTCAATTAAATACAATAGTATAATATACTAAATACACGTAAATAGTTTGCTAACATAAAACTACAAGTAGGCAGGTAGGTAAAAAAAAAAACTTGTATCAGAACATATTAAATACGTTTTTAAATGACTTGTGGGAAATCGCTATTAATCAAATTTAATGGGATTATTATCACACTTGAACTTTCAAAAAATATTTATTGCGAATATAAATCAAGGTAAAGCAAGGGCCGCAATCATCGAGCTGGACTTTCTAGGTTTTGCAGGAATTCGGCCGAGGTATTATTAAAATCTGAGGTTACATCTGCGTGTATAAAGTTTTAAGTATGAAATCGGGCCAAGACTTAATCATAAAAGTTATTAGAACTTTGTATTCATACATTTTAATGTAATGAACTTACTTGTACATATATATATATAATAAAAATTCTAACATATACCGTGACGTTCGGCTGAACATAGTGCAAACTTGTAGAGCGCAAGAACTAAACAGTTTTTTTTAATAAAATAAATGATAAAAAAAATAAAACAAATGTAATCTGGATTATATCTTTCTCGGTAACCCTTAGTTTGCGCCATTTGCTCGCTTGTATTTTTTGTTTAGTCCGGTAAGCTCTACACGCTCTATATTGTTGGATTACGTTCAGTGGAACACGCGGTATATTATTTAAAGGGTGTTTGGCTATACTATATAACTATAGAGTAAATAAATGATGACAGCAGCGTTTGGTTTTAATAGAGTCAAAAATGTCACTTTATATGTTCGAAAATGTGAAGCGTAATTTCGCGGGGTTGAAAACCGGCGAGCGGGGACTTTGCGGACAGAAACTCGCCATCTTACACCAGCCAGTTAAAGTATGAGTAGTTAGATGGTAGACGCAGAAGAGGATTGCTAGTCAATTCGTATTTTACGGGCTGAACGTAGTTCAATTTTGAACATGTTTTTCTCGGTAACCGTTAAATTGCGCCATTGGCTGCGTCATCTATGAGTTTGGACTACGTTCAGCCGAACGCCCAGTATATTTAAACTGCATATTTTTCAACGTCGTTCAACTAATTATAATCAATTCAATATAATAAGTTCAATTATATTATAATTATAAATTACAATATAATTAAATTTTTCGCTTCATGAAAGCCATTAACTATCTATATACACAAATAGGTGCAGGTAACAGCTTCATATTTCGATTATATTCTATTTCAGTGCAATCTGTTCCCCCGTACTTATGCTTATACGTAATAGGAACAATAAATATTTTACAATACAAATCAATATGAAATAGCTTCAAACTTTTTTTAGTAAAATAAGTCGTAAATAAGTACAAGCTTAAAGATCTAATCTAGAAGAAGAAGGGATTCGTTGCAGGATGTAGCCATATCCTTGTACCAAAATGAAATGACTCCGCGTTGACGTTACGAGTACGCGAAACACTGACCTCAACCAACAGCCGGATACAATACGCTGTGATGGATCGCGGCTGAATTTGCAACGGTCCACTAATTATCGTATTTACATCGTATAACCTTACACATGGAAAATTAATTGCTACTCGCTAACGTTTTAAACTGTTATTTTTAAGTTTCATAATAGCGTCGGTGATTTATTGCCAGCTCGCGATGCAACGCCGATAGCGCTCGGACGCGGCGCTAAAAGCTGGTTTTTACAAAATAGCTAACAATATGACGCGATACATTTAATAGATAACGTTGTTGATGAACGGCGAGGTGAGACTTCGGCTGCACCGTGGGAACAATATTTCGGCTCGCTCACCGAACGGCCGCTTTCGCAACCTTGAGATGCGTCGTTAGATACTAACAAACGCTTTGTTCCTTGTTTCTTATATAAATAACATTATTATTGAATCTAGCTACACCTAGCAAAAAATATAAATTATAGCAAATAATTAGGTACGTCGAACTTTATTTCTACAAATAATTTAACGTGGCTGGGTTGTTAATATTTTTTTGTTCAAATGCTTTTTTTTTTGTTATAATAATATTGCGATCGTACATTTGTAATTAAATATTGCATATGACTAATCGATTCCAGTGGCGACTGCTCAGTTATATTTAATTCGATCGGTCGATGGCACGTAATTGCAATCGTAAGCGAACCGGTAGTAAACGATGAAGTTATAAAGTCGAGGAGACGGCACAAAAAAATGACAGACACTTGTTTTTATTATTTTCACCTACAATCGATATTTATAGAAATTTAGTTAATCCACAGTACTTATCGAGTAGCTAGCCGAAAAGGCCGCTTTTCAATGAGTAAAAATATATTTCTGAAACTCTAAATATCATGACTGAATTATATCAAATCTTTACGTAACAAGTATCGATATTATTATTATTAATAATGATATTATTATTTATAAATATTATAAAAAAGTATATATTACTATTATTATTAATAATGATAATAATAAAAATATTAATAATAATATTAATAAATTATAACAGTAATAACACACACACACACACAATGACAACAAGGTCTAGGTCATTAGCTTGTATTTTGGGTTATTATTATTAACAATAATTAAAACAATAAATATATACAATTAAAAATTAAAACTGAACAATTATTTATTTTACATTTTTTTTATTATTATAACTTAGGGAAATTATAATTATTAGAGTAATATTTTCGTTATAAAGACTTTAATTTCTCATTAAACATTAATTTATCAGTGGAGCCTCAGAGCAAGTCTGAAACCTCGCCCTGTTACACAAGGTTCGCGAAATTTATGAATTTAAAGCGAGTTCGCATTCAGAATAATTAAGCTGACACTGGCTTATAGTCGTGCTCGTTTAGCCTTGATTAAAAGTGGCCCGGAGCTTCAGGGTAGCTGCCGACGTATATATCGAATTCAAAAATACAAAGTTATGTGGCACCGAGAAAAGCGGTTTGCGGCACTTTGACAGTGCTCGGTATTGCATTGTTTCTTAACTTGACATTTCAATAAAACAATACAGATCAATAAGAAATAATGAGGAAAAAAAGCTAATGGTCCGAGTTTCACAAAATCATAAATATAATTTTATTTGACATAATTTTATAAAAATATTTAATTTAACATTATATTCGATCTTATTTATTTATTGTATAAAACGTTGAAGACAAAATATAGTTTTAATTCTCTGCAAATTTCCAAATTAACCGGTCTAATATATGTATGCTTAATAGTTCCACTCAAACTGTAGACATGTATTTTGGACTTAGATTTGCATTGACGGAACGGCATTGGAGGGAATGAGTTATGCATATTTGTAAATATAATTTATTAAATGGGTTTATTTCAAGTTGTTGATAATCTCGAGTGATTTATACGTATGTTTACATAATCAAGCAATTGTATATTTATTCACAAAATAAAAAAAAACTTCTAGGGACATCGGGCTACGGTTATAGTTAATTAGCGTAATGTCAACAACCATTAAAAAAATTATAATTAACGTAGATTTTATGAACTATAATTGAAATTTAGCGGAAAATGTAAAAAATTACTATTCAAGCGTCATACTTACAAAAGCTTAAGTCATAAAAACATTATAAATAATTACTTCTTCTTAATACTTTTAAAAACTTTTATAGATCTGAAAATTTAAATATCTATAATGAAAAATCAACGGATCTCCTGCGTTCGCGCGAACTTCTTACGACATTGGAAATAAACCTGACGGAAAAAAGTGAACACACATATTCTTCGAAATAAATTTTTTTCACAAAAAAAATTACACAACTGTATCTGAATAAGCTTAAAACTTCAAAATATAACATTCTGTACGACATTTCGATCGAACAAACGGAATTAGTACGAAATGTAACACCGATGCATATCCGACTTCCAACTAAGGCACCCTTAACCACTACTTTCGGTTGTCCGATTCTAACTTTTTTTCGTTTTTTGCCAGTAATTTTTGTGTTTTTAAACTTTTTCCAAATTGTCTTTTGCCATCTTGTAGAGCTCACCAAGTTGCGTCTTTTGACACCACGTTAATTTCGATATCTCGAAAACTCTTAGTGCAATCTGCCTGTCTCACAAAACTCCCAAATGACCCCCCATTCTCCAACGAAATGAAAGTCATTTCCAATGACAATTTCCAAGGACAAAAACTAGATTTTAATATAAGTTTATTTTTCGTAGCAAAGGCAAATAGTAATTTTTTGAACTGGACATTTTTCATGTAATTAATTTTAATCATAATTATAAAAAAATAAAATAAAACACAATTGATTATGAAAAGGCTTTTATTTCATAAACAGTTTTCAAAATGACGCCCCCACATGCACAACCTATAGCTACGCATAAAATATTTTTCCATTGTCGAAACGTTTCACTATTTTCACCACTTTTTCAGGGTCCCTAATGTTACTCTGCAGCTCATTTTCACTAGAAGCTTCTCAGTCGTAGACATACCGTTGTTGACGTGAAAGCGTAATTTTGTTAATAAGGATAATATTATTGCTGATAACTCGCATCGCATTGTTTATTTACACTGTGAAATCAAAGATGGTTTAATCATGGATGGTTTAACATATGGTTTAATCTCGGTGTATTACTTAGAACATTAACTACAAAAATTTAAATCTGAGATTTTACGGGTTAAAGTTAAAAAAAAACTTATAAAAAAGTTCTTGATTCCAATGCTTTGTTAGGAAATCAAAGAAAAATTTCTAAATATAAATGCTTAGTCAGCAATTTTTGTTAAATGAATATTCCAAGAATAATTTTTGAAGTCTTGATTTTTGCACCTGTGCAGTCTTTGTTTATTTTCTTTCTAAAAATCATGAATAAATTATGATTTTTATTTTGCTCATGAACTTCAATGATCCAGCCTTGACTATATCACGTATTTTTTTAATAAAATAAAAAACCTTGAGTATTACCAATGTCATATAATTAAGCTATTACACCCAGTTCTTTTTACAAGTAAAAATACATCAATTATTAGTCTTTATTAATGTGCTGCAAATGGGTTGAAATGTCTTAAAGGTAAGAATAGGGGTGCCACTCTCACTTTAAAATAAACCATTTCATTTATTTTAAACCAATTTGATTTAAATGTGAAGTACCGAAACACTTCTTTTGATTATTTTAACAGTTCGATTGTGTTATTTTATTTTAAAAACGAAAATTGGAATCGTTAAGTCGTAATTTTAAAGATGTAGCGTTTAAAGATGGCCTTTCTTGCGATATTCGAAGATTCCGAACGAAAGACCAACGTCAGACAGTACATATTTAATTTCGTTGTATTAAGTTTTGGACGTCAAGTTTTCTAGACAATGTTGGATTAATGAGCTGTAATGAGGATTAATGGGCAACGATTAGTATTTCACAATTCACTAGGCGGTCTACGAATTAAAATCTTCAGGTACATTTTTTTACATATTTGTTTAAACAAATGTTTATGCTAAACATAAACTTAAATATAATCTATAAAGTTGCTTGAAATTTCTTTCAATAAAATCATTGAAAAGCCGTTACCTAAAATATATTCGATAACACAAATAAAAAAATATTTAAACAGTTTTTTCTTTTTACTTTCTTTAAACTGTTCAAATATAATTTTTCTTTCGCTCGTAAATCTGATTTAATTCACTTTGCAAGACAGAAAAGCCAGGAAGTGACAACCTTAGTTAAGATGCAATATTATAATACATAATCACGCCTAATTTCTTAATATTAAACGAAAAAAAATCCTAGCTTAACACACATTTCATTTATTATTCATTTTGCAATGAAAGTGGTAATAAATTAAGGCATTAAAATGCGGCAGACACGAAATTAATTGGGTTAGTATCGAACATAAGCCATTGATAAGTATTAATCGCGGCGGGTCCGGTGACAATAATAAATTGGTTTATACTGGAAAAAAAACTGTTCATGGTGCGGAATCTATTATGTTTGTTATTATTCCTTATAGAGACCCACGTAACAACGAAACACTTTGTGGATTCTCCAAGAGACATAGCTGGTTTATTTTTGAAATGCCTCCTATTTTAAATAGTCACTGAAAAATATTGTTATAAGAGTCTAATTTAATTGGGATTCATACTTCCTATGAAAGTTGACATCTGTCTGACTATACTATTTATTGAAAGAAGGGAACGTTGGCGTGTTCTCAGCCGCGCCCGCCGACCAGAAGAAATGTTGTACCAAAACAATAGTTATCTTAGATAAAATAAATTTAATAAAACTTTATTCAAAAACTATTTACAATATTATTGAACACAATTCTAGACAAGGACTTGTGTACCTGAGGGCGGTGCAGTGGTTCTACTACTAGTGACATTTCGTGTCATTACTAGGTATTTTATATGTTTCACCTGATTGGCTTGATGTGTTTGACCCTTTAGTGTTTTAACCAATCAGAAAACATTTTGTGTGATTCAAAGTCCAAAGTATTCAGGCCGTACAATGACCGATCTAATCAGTTAGCAGAAATATTGTTTTTGAATAAAAATCAATGACGGCAAGAAACTGTTGCGATATCGAGATCGCCGATTTAGACTTTAGGTAGTATATAGGTATTGTACACCTGAAGGAGATATCAAGGAAAGGTATCTAATTCCGTCATTCATTACATTATCATTCCCTCAAACTTCTATAAACGAATTACAGAAAAGTATGAGTGTGTCAATGTAAGTCTTATATTTTACCAATTATTTAATGATAGTTAAATTAGAAGTTTGCCAAGCGTATTTTCTCTACTTTATCATGATGTTTTTGTAATAATTTGATGCGACGACTTTTGGCATTACATAAAAGTTAATGCCAAAGCTACGTTGGAGATACAAACTGTAACAAAAGTCACTAGATACCGCTGCCTCGAAGCTCGGAGTACAATATCTATCTTTTCCTGTATCATGGCTAGACCAAAAAATAGAAAAGTAAATGCTTACTGAGATACAAAAGCCAGTTCTATACGTGATTAAATTTAAAACATATGAACAGTAATTTACACACAAACATTTACAAACATTTTTTATATCCCCAAATCACTTACGCGAAATTAAAAATAAATGACAGTGTGGACTTACCAAACATTTTGGCATTACATTTGTATACTTTTTTTTTACAATGTAGACAATCTGGAGTATTTAATTTTTATTTTTTAATTTGATTATGGATTTGACTGATCCTTTTGAATGACGAATACAACGATAGCGGAGTAATGGCAGCAAGAAAATTTTTATGTATTTGTATGGAGCGGGCTACTACTCCGCTTTGAATTCATAGCTGCAGCCAGTAGCCAATTTCTTTCTCTCTTTTTGTAAACGGTGCGGTGCTACCTCATTTGAGCAACACGTTTAGAATGCTTACACGTACTAATATAATTCTTACAATAAAAATAGAAACAATATAAAAAAATAAATGATACTTAAATGTTTAAAATATTTAATCACTAAAAATATTTTTGAATTCGGTGCCAGCCAAATAAAGAAAAATAAAAATATATTTAATAACTTCGTACTTACTAGTCTAATAACTTTACATGCCCGTTCCTTAGTATTTTGTTTTTTTTTTAATTAATTATTGAGCCTGCTGAATCATTATATAGGTAATTAAAAAACTCAAATTGTAATAATAATAATATTAACACAATCAGAACAACGTCTAGGTCCCAAACTAAGCATTAGCTTGTATTTCGGGTACCAAACGAAGACACCACATACATATAACAACCAAGACCCGGTGCCAGTATTAATATTTATCATATAAATACTGACCCGACCTGGGATTCGAACCCGGGACTTCCAGCTTCGCAGGCCGGATCGCTGCCCACTAGGCTAAGCGGTCGTCAATTGTGTATTGTTAGTTTGTAAAATTGCCGTGGCTGAGACCGAAGACTAATATAATTTATTAGATATTGTATTATAATAAGTACCAATATATTTTTGTGTTGTCCTCTAATACTTTTTTTTTTTTAAATACAATATATTATTTTCAATTTTTTAGTTCAAGTATGTATTATACTTAAGCAAAGTTTTGAAGTCGATTTTAATATTTTTGTAAACATTTACTTCATTTTTGGATATTTATAAGCACCTTGACGTCCACATTACAAGCAGTATTTTCGACTGCACTACGGAATCGGGAGTATGCAAAATCTGCGGTTCTATAAAGTTTTAATACTTATATTCGACATCAACGCGCTTCGACGCTACCGATAAAAATCCACACTACACTGAAATTGATAAAAATCTTCGAGGATAAGCTTTAGGATGACATGACTGAAAATGAAAGTAATTCATTGATTATAAACGGCTGCATGAGCACTTTAATAACGAGGGCTAATGTAATAATAATAATAATAATATCTGGGACATCCCACACAGCGCCATATAGTCCCAAAGTAAGCAAGTATTATGCTTGTATTATGGGGTACTAGACAACTGATATAAATAGTACATATTAAAATTTTTTATATATATAGATAGTTTTACACCCAAACACGGAACAAATAGACATGTTCATGTACACAAATATTTGTACCGGGCGGGAATCGAACCCGCGACCTTCGGCTCCGCAGTTAGAGTCTCTAACCACTCGGCCAACCGGTCAGTCGCTAATAACTGTAATATAATAAATATAGGTAACTAAGTATCTTGTGAATGCCAGTGACTTCATCAATTAAGACGCTAATAACTGTAAATTTAGTTGTTTTTATTAAAAAAAAAATCACAAAATCCATACTATGTTCATTATTGTATTTTTTTAAATTTATCTTATTCTAAACCACGTTTTGTCAAGATATCTTAAATAAGAAATTACATATTCTCTCCTTAAACTACACTCAACAATTATTGTAAAATTCTATAGTAAGGTGCTAAAATCAAGAGTATATACATATATAATACATTATTTAAAACCTTCACTGATTTATATTTTTAATTAGCATCTAGATTTTACCCGATCGAATTAGTAAATATTTGCGTCTTTTACACTTACATCCAAACCGGTAGTGATATCAGTAAAGCACGCTGCTAGTCAATAGGCTATTTGACTAAAATTAAATATATCTATCAAGAAATAATAAAAATAGACATTATCCGAAAACAAAATTTATATACAAAATTATATTCGGTTGAAAAATATGGAAATTATAAGACATTAAAATTTTGTCACTTGTATCTGTCCCTTTCTTTCAAAACAAAATTTTACATTATTTTAAATAGCCTGACGTCACAGGTTAGCATACCGAGCTATATTGCCTTCTCTGTCTAACAGGACATTTTAAACATTCAGATGTCTGTTAATAACGATTTATGTTTTTAAAGTAATTCATTGTTACGATATTTTTATTGAACTCTTTCATACAAAATTATTTAAAAAAATAGTCAATTAGCCTATTGATCAATATCGTCGGCTAGTGTGAGCCTCTTAAAATGTCTAAATTGTTATTCTAAACCTTCAGGTCAGTTAACAACACAACAATAAATGAAGATTCGTCTTTTAAGTCATCTGATAATCATACTATACGACTGAACGCCTATCATGTGAAACCCAGCTCGCACTTGACTAGTGTTTTTTTCTCTTTTTTCACGGCAATCGTCAACGCTGACAGCATTCCCTGAACAGTAAAAAGCCTCCATCAACTAGATGTTTGCCGCTTTTCTCCAACTTAAATTGCAATCCAAGTGTATTTACGGAGGTGTTTTGTTCGCGTTTACCTCACGCCTTTTATGAATACTCTTGGCTCGTTCCATTTCACGTCTTGACCAGAGGCGGTAATAATCAATATACATACGTGTACTTGTTTTTCTTACTGTATCTAAATTTTTAGTAACATATAATGTTTTTATCTTAAAATATTGTTATTATTTATACGTACATATGTTAAATATAAATATTGACGACCGCTTGGCCTAGTGGGTAGCGACCCTGCCTACGAAGCTGGAAGTCCCGGGTTCGATTCCCAGGTCAGGTCAATATTTATATCACGAATATTGATACTGGTACCGGGTGTTAGTTGTTAAATGTATATGTTGTCTTCGCTTGGTACCCAAAACACAAGCTAATGCTTAGTTTAGGGCCTAGACGTTGTTGTGATGTATGCGTTATTATTATTAACGTTCAATATATTTTGAATGACTGTCAAGACGTTATTGTAAATATGATGTATACATAGATATATAATATATACACAGTATGTATGTCCAGAAAAAATAGACTCGTTTGTGTATAGAAAAGATCTAGATCTATCACAATATAAAAAAAACGCTTTTTAAAACATTTTCACGGTTTCCAAGACTGTCAAATTTTAATAATATTAAGAGATTTGTATCCTTAGTTACTCTTATTTAAATTTTGCTAAGACTTCATCAGAAACATCTCAACAAGGCCCTTCTTCAGTTAAAGAGCAGAGCGTGCGGGGCTTATTCTGCATTCTGAATATTTATAGATTCTTTGAAAAAGAACGATCAAATGTTCGTTTTTTAGGTATAATAAAATGAAATTTCTTGGATTCTGTTTTTTTTTTTAAACTGTATTATAAATTCTTTAGAAAGTTGTAGTTAACATTGAATGAAGTTCCAAAGTAATTGACATAGCAATTTTTTATACGACAGTTAATTTAAAAACCAATTAATGGAAAAATTTAATTTGTCAGAATATTGAAATATACCTACATAATATTCATAATTAATACCACTGCAATACAGAGGCCATTAATTACTAAGATTAGATAGAATCACAAGTATGCGAAAACAGCCTTCTATAAAGTTTTTGATACATTCGACATCAACGCGTTTCGACGGGCGACTGAAAATTTCGTTACTAAAGTATTTCTTCTTAATTAACCAAGTTTTACGAAACTGAAAATGTTAATAATCTCCATTTTGATGTCTTTGACGCAATTTCAATACGCTATGAATATTATTGCAGTTACGCAAAGTTTGAACACGTTGCAATTTCAAATTATACAACCGGAGTTGCAGGATACGTACGACGAAGGCTTAGATGCAAGTTTAAGCGAAATATAATTACATATTGAAATAATATTGACGAAATATTTCGGGCATTATTTTATGCTAAATAAGTTTTTATTTGGTAGCTTAATACGACGCATGAATCTGTACACAACAGGTAAGGTGGATTAAAATAATTAGCTTTAAATATTAGCTATCGAATAGCGTGCTATTTATATTTGAAAGAAATTATTTATACGGAATCGTTTTTGTAGCAGAAACTATAATACCTATATGTAGTGGACGTTAATAAAATGGTTCACGTCTCTAACAACTTTTAATCGTAATACGCGCTTGTCTTCGAACTGTTCTCAAGCGGCTCCGAATTCGCATTGCATTTTGCAGGCGGCGCACATAATTGACTTTCTCAAATTTTCTCTCCTCGCCCTTACATTACGCGTCCGCATGGACCAAACTGTACCATTAACGTAATATAGGGGAACGGGTTAACTGCCTGATTTATAGGGACGATTATGAAAATGTTTATTTAACCTCCACTCGAATTTAATGGCAACGACAATTGATTCTCGAAAATTGACTTTCTTTTTTTTTTTAATTTGACGTTTTAAAATTAAAAAACTTTACTAAAAAATCACTAGTAAAGGGTTAATTTCTTTTTAAATTTCAATCGCAAAAATTTGTATTAAAACATTTCATCGAATTTCATTGACAAAATAAAATTGATCGAATGCGACCGATCGAGTTATTCAATTTCCTCGGACGAACTGGAGATTCAATTGTAGGTCAATCAGATAAAAAGGGGCTATTGAAAAACGAAACCGTAGTATAATAATGACGGTGCGTAGCTTGCGACAGCGCAGCGGGTCCATATTGCGTTCGCGCGAGTGCTCGATGTGCATACGTTTGCAAAGAAATGACCAATAAATTTGTGCCGTCGATAAAGATATCGATCAAAATTACAGGGTTCCGATGATTTAACAAATGCGCTTCGATCGCGCGCGCGGTGTGGCCCCAGCTCTTCCGTGAAAACTTAATGTTTATAGGTCTTAATAATTTAGCTGGCCTGCGAAACATGAACTTTCTTTAATTACCAACTGAAAAAGTAAAGCTACTTTGATGACTCAATCAAACACTGAGTTCTTTTTTAACGAATATTGTAACATGCAGTCGGAAAATAATATTTGAAATAACTTTAAGCTAGTGTTTTTTAATTTTTGTGTTTAATTTATGGAGACTACAGAAAATATCTTAAATACATACCCAGAGAGAAATCATTTGCTGTTAATTTTATGTTCTTAGAGATAAATCAAAAATATTACAACACGACTATACTGCGTTGTATTTCTGTATCAAACGACTGAGAAAAGAAATGACCATGACAATCAATTTTTGAGCCAGAGAAACAGCGCGGCTGGTGCAATAATCTCGATAAAAAGTTATCGAGCGCTCATTAACGGCTTGCGCAAGCGCGAAAGCGGCCCTTGCGGCTCCTCGTCGCCGTACGACAAGCGGCGCAAATTACTTTGGCACCGTTTGACATCAAGAAATTTCATTACTACGAGCACATATCATTATTATCTCGCCTCCAATCTACATATTTTACCCTGTAATAAATACGCACATGGTTTCACTTTCGGCCGTCGGTTTTCCGAAACGACCGAGCTTTATAAATTTGTTTCGGCTCGTGTAGGGCGTGTTACAGTTTCGACTGAATTTCTCTGACCTCTTGCTTGGTGTCGCAACTAATTGCTTTTTATGTAATACCAATCGGCCGTGTGTGATTTTTTGCAAGCTTTAACGTAAGACGTCGGTGATCAATCGGACATTGCAGAAAATGTACTGTTACATGTTTGAATATTCGTTTGTTGGGTAATTTCGTTATGAAACATACTTTCACGAAGCTATAAATCGCTCAAAGTTATGTTTTATTGTTTATAAAGCTCATCATCAGTCACGGATTAAAATTAACATTATAAATTATTGTAATAGACTACCGTGCCGTATCATGTATTGCGAGATATCATACTACTTCCTATTCTATTTCAGCCGTTCTTCATAAATTGAACTAAACTGCACTTATCCGACGAATCAGACACGCCGCACCGTCCGCCTCAGCCTCTATTCTGCACATAATTAACATAATCGATTGTCAGAGAAATCGCACATCTACCAGAATACTAGTGTTTATCACTTAGTTATGAACTTCTTTCAAATTTTCTTGTACCTGCTTTAAAAAAAAAAAAACTAGATTGCTTATACAAATATTCTATGTATACACACTAAAGTTTGAATGACTAGCGCTATCTAAAGCACCTGAGGATCCAAATGCAGCTTTAAAAATTTATTTGAAAAAGTCCCTGCAGTTCCATTTTTTACTTTATTTTTTTATTTTTTTGAAGATTACCTTCACCGTAAAAAAAGGAACTGCATTTCAAAAAGATAGAGACATACTTTCGAGAAATGATATGTGAGGGAACCAGTGCCATCATTTAGCTCTTTAAAGATCTGGTTAGAAGACGCGGGCGCTTCGTAATTCTAAATTTAACGACATGTCTTCTTCATATAACAAATAAAATAATTACTGCCAGTAGTTAGTTATTGTTCGTGTCAACTTAAATACAGCCTCATTAGTATATAATTATAGTTATATGGGATTATAATATAATGAATTTACCAGAGTGTGAATTACTTTTCAACCCGTTTGCTGTTTTAATGAAATGTATTTTATTCTCATTTTGAAATAATATAATTCGTGAATATTTGGTGTTGCGATGGGTGGTTATAGGCTCGTTAGCGGCGCGAGTCGCGGACAGCGTAATGACAGGGTGCCGCCCTTCGTAATCACCGACATGTCGTTTTTACTCCATTTCACACCTCGCATCCGACACTTTTAAGGTTTTGAAACAAATTAAATTGGATTCTTAAAGCCACTCTGTCGTTTCACACTTCAGTCGCTGCGTGTCCTGTTTATCGAGTTGAAACAGTTAAATAAAATGAAGTATTTTTTTTTATTTTGAAGTTAAATAAAATCTGCATGAATATTACAAATAACAAATACAAGATATAAATTAAAATTTACACATTGAAGTATGAAATCGATATTTTAATACGCAATATTCGTTCTCCGCGTATCTAGGAGTCGTACAACCCGTCCGAATAAAACATATTTATATATGGTCAATGTTATCTCGATGTGTAATTACCCTTTGCTTAAAATGTTGCACAGTGGTAAATCAAGAGTCGGCGCAGCTGTCGGCGCGGCCTTGCCGCGTGGGCAATTTTTAACACGGCACAATTATTCCGCATCGCTGAGAAATTAAGGCAAAAATACGATAAAAATGAACTGCAATGTGATGAAAATTTCGCCGTGAGCCGCCCGAGCGGAAAAGACCTCGACGTATGACAGGAATTTGGCGGCAACAGTAGGTACGGGCCGACCGACGGCCGAGCTTATATAAGCTCATATTGTAAATCGATTACGGTGAAATTTCTGCTCACATGATCGCGTGACAACTTTTAATTACACCGAAGGTGTCAATATGTAAGGCTGGCCACTTGATAAATATTTAAACGTGAAACAGATAATCATACAAATTACTATGTTTATATACCCTTGTTCTTTACGTATCACGGTTAATTTTAAACGTGTACATTAACAGTAGGTTTTGGTAAAGTTGTACATTCCGTTCTTTACTATTATTACACAATACGATTTCTGTTTTTTTTTTCTATTTGAGAGCATATGATTGAAGAAGATCTACTGAAACGAAAGAATGATTTTTGGGATAACGAAATAACGAATATATACATATACATAAATAAATAACGAGTTGGAAGAACTGAAATAAAGCAGTAACGAAATAATAAATACAATAGAAAAAGTCCATGACATCAAAGTTGGAAGATATTAAAAGTGTTACTATTTATTGTGAATCTAATAGTGATAACAACCTCACTTTCTCTAACCTATCCTAACAATCTTTCATGTATAATAATGATATAACAGTTACAACAAACAGGAATCATACTTTTATAGTTTCTGCGTTGAATAGACTTTTAACTGAAATTTAAAATTCTCTATATTTCTTTTTGTGATGTACTGTACAAATTAGCTCAAAAGACTGAAGAATACCCATATCTTTGAAGTATCACTCAGACATTTCTAAAATTGGAACAACAATTTTCACATACGAATTCCTTTTAACTGCTACTCAATACAGCGAAGAGGTAGGTCATTTCAAAATCTACGTATAAGTGACTATTTTATAGTATACTTTACTTATTAAAATAATAAAATAAATACAACGGATAGTTTCTTACTTGTGTCAGATAAACTTTGTATAGGAATCAGCTGAAGCATTTAACCTGAAAGCTCAACTTTTTGAATTTTTCGACCAGCGCTTAGTTTCAGTTTGTTGTGATAGTATAGATAGGGTACATGAACAGGGCGCTGTGTTGCGACAGGCCGTATAGAAGCGGGCGGGTCGGTCCCGTCCCGCAAATATCTTAGTCCGATCTCACGCCCCGTTACCACGTTTCTCACCTCCGCCTCGGTTTATCACCACATCGCTCTCAACTTCTTTTACTCGTGACTTACTACGCCGACGCCCGAATGACCTACTGAACTTTATCAGAGCGATTTTTTTTTCTTTTTACGTTTAAAACGCCTTCGATGTAAACACGGTTCAAGAGTTGTCCAAAGAGTACGCGACATAATATGCCAAGGACTTTCACAGAAGATTTGTATGGTCATAAGGAATGAAATTTATTTTTAAATTCCAACGTTTTTTTCATACCAAAACTATACATTGTATGACTAGCTTTATCAAAGCCGGCAGCGATTCGCGCATGGCCGAATTACCAAAAAAGTAATATTTCTTTTTTTTCAGTACAAATTAGTTTTTTTTCGAAGTATTAATGTAATAACATGTCACAAATCAGTATATATATAAAATGTGACGCCCTGCAAGCACGTTTTGCATTGAATTTGATACTCATGTTCCTCATTCCTAAAGTACAAACGACAACGACCGCTTAGCCTAATGGGTAGCGACCGTGCCTACGAAGCTGGACGTCCCGGGTTCGAATCCCAGATCGAGTCAGTATTTATATGATGAATATCGATACTGGTACCGGGTCTTGGTTGTTATATGTATGTGGTGTCTTCGCTTGGTACCCAAAACACGAGCTAATGCTTAGTTTGGGGTCTAGACGTTGTTGTCGTGTATATGTTATTATTTATTTATTTATTAAAATAAAAGAAAAAAAAATATGTAATAAAATAATTCAAAATTTAATTGTTTACCCTACCTTACATGCACGTACTATGTAAATTGGTATCGCGTAATAATTACAAAACAATATACTACTGAAAAGAATTAAATTCTTTGATATCTCGAAAAATAGAAGAATTAGGAAAAAAGTTACTTATCACTTTAATTTAAAACGATGATATAAATGTTGTGATACAATCATTCGCACACATTGGGAAAATCCTGTATATACAAATACCATTTTATAAAAAAGGTTTTTTTTTTCATTATATAATAATAATGATAATAATAATAATATCGTATACTGGACAACAATGTCTAGGCCCCAAGCTAAGTATTAGCTTGTGTTTTGGGTACCAAGCGAAGACATCACATATATATAACAACCAAAACCCAGTGCCAGTATCAATATTCATCATATAAATACTGACCGGATCTGGGATTCGAACCCGGGACCTCCAGTTTCGTAGGCAGGGTCGCTACCCACTAGGCTAAGCGGTCGTCGTCGTTTGTACTTCAGGAATAAGGAATATGAGTATCAAATACAATATCAAATACAAAACGTCCTTGCAGGGCGTCACATTTTATATAAATACTGATTTGTAACATGCAATAACAAATTACAATGAGACATTTCGTACCTAATTTTGTACTGAAAACTTTTTAATTAAAACAGTTTTCGTAAAATTAGAACGTACAATGAGAATATATTAAACCAGCGAGGGAAATATCATTTGAAAAAAAATTTAAAGTTCACATATTTTACACTTTTAATTTATAAACTGTTATAATAAACATCTTTATTATATAGTGAGAAGATTATAAAAGACATACAAGCTAGTTAGTCGTTTTGTAGAAAAATCTTTTACGTATGCGTGCAAGTGTACCTATAGATACCTTTAATTAGCCTATATCCGCTAAAAATATTTATATAAATCTAAATAAAATTCAATAAGTACTTCTCATTGATGTTCGTAGAGATACAAACACAACAAAACGCGAGCAAAAAAATTTACTTTTTAGACCAAATATACGCCAGTTGATGTTTTGAAATATTCGCTGTGAAATGGCTGTAAAATAGAATTTCATGTGACCCACATATGAAATTCGTACTGAAAAAAAATAAAGGTTCTAAAATTACATTTCAGGTGTAATTTAACAATATTTCAATACATTTTTTTTATAATACATGGGACTTCACACAGCGCCATCTAGTCCCAAAGTAAGCAAGTATTATGCTTGTGTTATGGGTTGCTAGATAACTGATATACATACTTAAATATTCTTAATAATATATATTGACGATTGACAGATTGACCGAGTGGTTAGAGATCCTAACTGCGGAGCCAAGGGTAGCGGGTTCGATTCCCGCCCGGGACAAATATTTGTGTGCATGAACATGTCTATCTGTTCCGTGTTTGGGTGTAAAATGTGTACAGATGTATATATCGTAAAAAATATTTAAATATGTATATATCAGTTATAGTTCTAATCAAACTTTATGGCGGGTCGGAATACAACGCTATAAGCGTGCTTGCGCAGGTTCAGTCATATGCCCCTCGCTCCACTACGTCCAGCTACACCTAAAACTGGTTACTGTGAAGCGACTTGTGCCTATGTTAACATCCGCCGTAAAGGAACTGTATCTGGTACTCATAATACAAGCTTTGCTTAGTTTAAGACTAGATGGCGCTGTGTGGGGATGTCCGAAATTTTATATTATTATAAATATTTTACCCCAGACACGGAACGAAATAAACATGTCCACGCACACAAATATTTGTCCCGGGCGAGAATCGAACCTGTGACCTTCGTCTCCGCAGTTTGGGTATCTAACCACTCGGCCATTCGGTCAGTCAATTATAGTGACAATTCTGTGTTTAATCTCTAAGCCTGACAATTTACTCGGGTTTTTGATCGTTTTGAAGTATAAAACGCTCCATTGTAATGATTATACTGTCTACGGTCCTCCTATGAAACACGTCACATTAAATCCATCAACTCAGACACTTTTTTTTGTCATAATCCTGTAATGCAGAAAACTTTATGTAATCACAACCAACCAAGTCTGGGAACTTGACATTTAATGTGACAGTACGTCTAGACAAACACTGGCTTTAACTTCGACCACGTTGACTCAATTCGACTTAGCCAACTCATGCAGCAAATAAATAAATTTTAGATAGCCTACGTTCATTACACTAATCTGTTTACGATATAAGTTTTTACCGGTCTGTGACCGCGTTATATCGTTACGTCTCATCTCGTCTGGCGAGCTAGAATGCTTACGAGCTTTTAGCCATTTGTCAATTCTATAGACAGCTAGTATAATGTCAACTGGTCTGTCTAGTGTCTAGTCATTAATCTATTTAATGATTCAAAGTTTTCTGTATCAAGTTAATTACATGATCAGCTAGCTAATCGTATTTCAATAATACTAATTACACTAATACATGGAATGTTTTTAGACTTGATAATAAATTACCTGATACAGGCAAGAAAAAATGTATCGAATGTATCGATTACTCACATGAGAGTGCATTAAGATTTATTATTAATGACAAATTTTCCGCCGCGTCTTCGCCCGCGTGGACCACTATATAGACGCGATGTTCCAAGACATTATAAAAATTTCTAAAAAATTCTGAAACTCAATTACTTAAGGAATCTCATAAAAACCCATTTAGATATCTTATTAGCAGGCCGAATAGCTATCCTACAGGAACGGTGTATTTTTTCGAGATAAAATTCATTCTGTGTGTTATTCCAAGACTTAGGGAACCTTGGTACTAAATTTTATCAAAATCCATTCAGCCGTTTTAAGGTGAAGAGCAATTATTCCACTGGAACCGTACCCCTTTTTCAGATAAAAAGGCACTTACGTCATTTTTCAGTTCATAAACTTAATCTCTGTAAAAAATCACGTCGATTTGCTGCTCCGTGAAAGGACAAACCAATAAACACACTTTTACATTTAAAGTATAGTAGGGTCAATCCCAATCTGAATAAGCTGATCCGTGGTGAATCATACATTCGGCTACAATAAGCTCTATCGACTCGTCTTTATTAAGTGTGCTAAAGCGGTTTAAATATGCCGGCCATCAAAAAAGTACAGATGCCCAAGAGAAGGGCGGTCGCGCGGAATTCGTGGATTATTCGACGTGGTCACATTTCAATGTCAGCGTTTAAAATAATTGCAACATAATTTAAAAGTGTAACGCTCTTGCTCTTTTAACCCCTTGGTTATACCGAGAGCGGCGTTGAGTATCAATATCAGTAACCATGGTTCGGCTCAAGAGAAATGGAAAATAAAACGATCGCTGGTGCTTTTTCCTAGTTCTGCCATTCCGCTTTCGTGTAAGCTTCGTTCGTGGTGTGGCCGAATTAAAAAGTCCACCTTAAAACAGAAACGTAGCACGAGCTTTGTGCTTGACATTATTTCCTGGAACGCGACACGGTCGGTATAATTGCTCGTTGGGCACTTCACCTTTATTGTTCCACTTTCAGGTCCCGACCGACAATGCCGAAACGAAATATTTAGGGTTTTTATAACATTTTTGGTGTTACTTTGTAAGTATTTTTGTGTGGAAAACGTACGTGTCCTTATGATTATGTATGTAGACACAAATTTGCCAACGTGAAATTATATTCTTGACTTTTTTAAACTAGGCGATAAAAAAGTGTTCATCATGTATGACAAGTTATTATTACGTTTTGACGATAATTACTAATAATACCAGCTTTATATTGACACATATTGCATTAGCGTCATTCTAGGATTCTCTGTGCCATGAATGACTGCTACTGCGACAACAAAAACATGAGGAGACGTCCATTGATTACATGAGGCGTTGTTTTTAAAATGGACCACGCACCTCTTGGCGAGATTTGGTAATATAAAATACGGATTCCCCCCCCCCCCCTTACACAAAATCATAAAAGAGAGTAAAATAATTAAATGATTGTATTTCAACTCATAGTCTTAAAGCAATAAAATTTTAGATTTCGTTTAATCGTCCTGCATGTCAATGACGCTGAAGCTTATCTATGCAGTATACGGGTCACAAACAGCGGTTCATCAAAATCTTAAATTTGTATAGACTGACATATAATGTCTTCATCAGCATCATGATTCGTTGCGCGTAAAAAAAAAGAAACGAAAATTTCAAAAAATCTTAAATGAGGTCAACCCTTTGGCGAGGTTTTGTCATCCCCACCCCATACGTGCTCACATAATTAATGGATGTCCCTTAAGCGGGGTATAAACCCTTGAACCCAGACTAGGATACTCGTCTTAAAATGTATTTACATAAATGAATCCCAGGGCAGGTGAAATCCACCAACCCGCATTGAAGTTGCGTGGTGGAATAAGCTCCAAGCACCGTCATCCTGAGGAGAAGCTTAAGCCCTTATTAGGCCATTATGCAGTAGGGCATAATGGCCTGATATGGTAGAAGCCCGAGACCTTTCGCATTGCCAGAAAATTAGTATTTGAACTGTTCTACGCAAACCGTTACTTACCTACTGGTAAACCGAAATAATTTCCTTAGGTTTATCAAAAAAATATTTATATCTATTATTATGTTTTATATTCACTGTAGCCGTAGAGAAAATACTAAATTACAGTTACTATTATATATCGGATTGAACAAAGGAAGTAGGCCGAGATCATCGGAGAAGCTTTCGTTCACGAAAGCGCTCGATGAAGAGCAATAAATGAACTGACAATAAGACACATGAGCCTAGCTAGCCCAGCGTTCGTAAGTTAACACGTTTTCACACAAATACTATTGAATTTTGTTTAGTAATAAAAACTTAAAATAATCATAATACAAAGCATGGAATCGACATAGGTAACCGAAAATGATGCGTTTTGCTGATTGGCATATTTAGTTCGTTGAACGGGACTTAACAAAATACTTTCGTTGTCGCTTAGGATAGGCGATTTTATCTCTTTTTAACTTGTGTTTTATTTTGTATCATTATCTCTGTCACACGAAATATAAATTGATTTGCATGCACATAAGTGGCTGTCTTGACAATATACTTAAGTAGGTCATGCAGAACGACTTTATCAATCATTTCACACTAGGATTATGCAGATTTGATCTCAGCACAGACACTTTCGTTTTATTTGGTTTTTATGTATTCTATTTAAATGAAAAGATGAACAAATGCAGACTGATGAAAGAAATCTATTGAGTTAATGTATTTAAGGAATGCTTTAGAAAAACGTATTTCGACCAAATTGTATCTCAAAGAATGACCTAATTTTAGGCAACCAAAACCGACAAGTCTTCGTAAAACAATGAAGCACAAGAAATATATAATTTAGGACATTATACTAGGACATCCTACAGGACGATATATTAGGTCATTCAGCGAAGATTATAGTGACTGTCTGTCTACCTCTCTGGAAAACAGGCAAGACCGAATATATCAATCACTCACGCATTCAGCTGCGTTATAAATCGTTGCACGAATCTCGTGAAATGTTGGCCTTCGGGTCTGGCGCACCGAAAATTGTTTATATTAAAATTACGGGAAATCACTCTCTCCCAATACGAGCGACCTCGCTTATCTTTCATTGTTCCACGTCGGAAACGATTCTGACAATTGATGGTGTAGCGCAGCCGACGGCGTGGGTCGTGCTCTATTGTGCTCCGATTTAAACACAATTCCGGTTGGTGCCGAATGCTTCTCAGAATGTGTTCCACAGTATAACCACAAGAGTTACAGTACACCATTTCTGTACAATACACGTGCTGCTAATAAGCGTGGTCAGGCTTCTCAGGCTACGTAACTCGCCACACAATACAGGGTTCCGTAAATATGGAGTGCATGTCAGTATTTTCGTGTGTGATAGAGGTGTCGTGATAGTCCAAAGCGCAAGGAACCTGTCTCAAATTTATAAGGCCAGAGGGCCATGGTTCGAATCTGGGCGTGTACCAATGACTTTTAACGACTTAAGTACATAACTATCACTGACTCCGTGTCTCGGAGACCACGTTAAGCAGTCGGTCCCGGGCGCTGTCAAAAGATGGTGGTCGTGACAATCCCCAACCCGCAGTGGAGCATCGTGATGGATTTAATAAGCTCCAAGCCCCTCTCACCCTGGGGGAGGCCTAAGCCCTGGCAGTAGGGTAAAAATGGGCTGATGAGTGATCAGATTTACGGAGTGATCAGACTTAAGTGTCACTTAAGTTTTGTAAGAATATATTCCAAAGCGGATGTTAGCGAGTGCCGAACCGCTCACAAATTATGAATAATCGATCGTGCATCCAGTTTCGCAACTACCTGTACTTATGGTTTAAGATTGTAGTAAAAAAACGAGTCAAGAACGAACTCAACACATGTACTAAAGATTGTTTAATTCGCTGTATATGTAATGAAAAATATAATGTATAATGTATACGTATATATTGTCCACGTACCTATTGTTATTGTTATTGTTTGTTGTTATTCTTTTAAAAAAGTGTTGTCTTGATTTTACTCGTACGCTTAGCATTTAAGAAACTGCTTGTTTTCGCTTTCAGTATTTCACATTAATTGCTTTCGTGTCCTCGTCGTCTCATACTTAGCCGGCGATAACGGGTCCTTAAATTCTCTGAGATATAGTCATCGTTATTATTGAATGTTCGAGAAGGATACTTTATTAACTAGACCGTTTGTGTTTTACCTTTGTTCAAAATGTATACAAACTAAATATTCCATAATTACGTATTTAAGTGGTACGGATAAGTATAATATCAAGCTCGTTCAATTATGCTTAAAGTTTTCGATGATTTTATTAATCGAATCTTATTTTATTGATCGAATTGTCATAAATTAGTTGCAAAATGATCTGAATTCATATTTTAACATGCCGTCCTTGAAAGCCTATCACGTTCTTAACCGGTTTGAATATATACGAGAGGATGTTTTAAATATTTATCTTACGTTTTATAGTTATTTTATGTACTACCAAAAATCGAAGTAATTTTGATAATATTTCAATTAATAGATATTTTAATAATAAAGGTGTGTTTATTATTAAAATATCTTTAATAATAAAGGCATCGCTGGCGCATGCTAGGAACACCCGCGGTGCACGTCTAGCTCATTTGTTAAATTAACTATTCACGCTAAAATATAAAGTATCACTAACACTTAAGGTGCAGACATACTGGGCAAGAACGTGTGACCATTTATTACTGTAGTATCCGACTTTTTGTTCATTGTTTTTATTTTCAAATATTATTAACTAATATGCTTCATGTTCGATGATTAATATGTATACATAATGATGGAATTCAAGTATGTATTTGAAAAACGACGATGTAGTTATAATTTTTTCCTTTGAAATACATCCGCATTAAAATGATGCTTTAAGTTGTTAAAAAGCGCCATTATTTTGCAATGTCTTAAACAATTTTTTTTGTAATTTTTTTTATATGCACTATGCAGATGATGGATGAAACGAAGATCATAGTTGTTTGCGTAGTTTGAGTACTTTTTTCAATCGAACGCACCTTTTTAAAATACCTATGAGGTAAAAATATCGAATACTATTGTTTGCAATATATTTTCCTACAATGAATTACTAAAATTTTAAAATGCACAAATATCGGTATTAATGTTAATATAGAACGTTATTCAAAAATAAAAACAGCAGATATAATGAAAACCTTATAATATATGAGGTAAATAATGGTCTCATTATTTACGAAAACAAAGAAAAGTTATCGAAAAAAATCATCATAATCCATTTTCTTTTGATTTTGAGGAACTGTGATTGTGACAGTTTACTGCAACGCAAGCCATTTTTGTGGCGAATTTATTTCGTACTAATTTATTTAATAATTTACTCCTTTATTATCTTTAATAAATATTTTTATAAGTTTTAATAAATTAATGCAAACGTCTGTCTGACTAGTCAGACTAATGTCACTGCGAAAGGGGTACAAGCAGGTTGAAGCAAGCCGCATATATATACTTACATCTTTTTCACTCGCACTGAAATTCACCATGTGGAAAACATGTGAAAAATGAAACAAATATATGTAAATACAAGACCGCCTTCTATACTTCAATCATTACTTCAACTTGGCGAGAAGGCTCGGTTCTGCAGCTTACGCTGTAAAAAGGATTCGTTTCCTTTCGGACATAGAAACCGCGAGGTTGGTGTATTTCAGTGGTTTCCATAGTTTAATGACTTATGGCATTCTGCTGTGGGGACACGCTGCTAATGTTAATACAATCTTCGTGTTGCAGAAGCGAGCTGTTCGAGCAATTTATAAACTGGGATCTAAAGTATCACTTAGAGAAAAGTTTAAGGAAATTAATATAATGACATTGCCATCTCAATACATATTTGAAAACATTATGTACGTAAAAAAAAATATTACATTATTTAAAAAAAATAGTGATCGGCATAATGTTAATACAAGAAACAAAGATAAACTTGCTAATCATGTCAGCCGCCTCAATAAAATCACGAAATCTTTTAAAGGGCAATGTATACGCTTTTACAATAAGATCCCAACTGACATTCAAGATCTACCCCTTAATAAGTTTAAAACTACATTAAAACGAAAGCTTTATGCAAAAGCTTATTATAAAGTATCAGACTACTTAGATGATAAAAATCCATGGGTGTAAGCCGCTCGCCTATCAGTTTGTTTCAATAATATTATTCTTTAAGCACTTATTGTTAAAATTTTTTTTTTATAATTTTGTTAAAAAGAGCGTCCCTCAGTTTCTTGCGTATTCTTCTGAGAGGTACCAGCATTTTTGAATGCGCCTTTGTGGTGACGTTTTTCCACAAAGTAATAAAATTCACTCTTAAGACGTATTTCAAGATTATGTTACATAACTACGAAATAAAGATATTTTGATTTTGATTTTGATTTTGATTATTTTAAGATTAAAACCAAACGCTGCTGCCAAATTAATTTACTGTATGTATAATTCGAATTTTACATGTTATAATATTTTTGGTTTTTCTGCTTTAAATAGGCATCGAAATTTAGAACATTATATAAAACCGTATTGATACTGATGCATGCTATTTTCTCCAATTTAATTTATATGAAACTGCTACCCCTTCGAATGGATTGTATCTAAAATCTCATCTTTCACAATAAAAGATAGCGTAAATAAATTTGACAACAACGTTTGGGCTTCCATACAGTAAACGTGATTTTATTGCTCGTTTTTGCTCGATATTTATAACGGCAACAGGTAGACGCTTGAAATATTCACAGAATATTTAGTTATATATTCACTTTAAAAATAAATAATTAAATTAAAATAAAACAAATATTTAAGGGGGCTCCCTTACAACAAACGTGATTTTTTTATAATGTACGGTGGTATGGAACCCTTCGTGTGCAAGTCCAACTTGCACTTGGCTGGTTTTTATTTTAAGAGGAAGGTTTGTACAGGGTGAAATTTTAACAACCATCCAAATTTTAATATAATGATTTTTGAAAAAAAGCGATGGCTGTCTTGTTTCCTATTAATATCGTTCAATAGAAAAATATTGAGAAATGCATACACAAACCTATCCCGAAAAAACCAATAACTCTAATCACAATTCATGGCCGTTGCAGGTTCCACCCCGTTTCGGTCTCAAAGTCTCGTGCGCGTTGTGAAAAATAATGCGCTCAAACGTTTTAAAATAACATTGTACATAACGCCCAAATGGGGCGCGGTGATTTCGCGGGGGTGAAGACCGGCGCGCGGGGACCTCGTGGACTGAAACTTGCCATTTCGTACCAGCTAACTAGAGTATGAGTGGTTAGACAGTAAAAACAGTAGAGGGCTTCTAGTAAATTCGTACTTTTATGCAATAAAATATATCCCAGAAACTGTTAAAATTTACTTCATCCCTACAATAACAGTTAAATAACGTTTTCCCATCATAAACTCAAGTTATTAAAAAACGAGTCAAGTGTGAACCTCCTTGACGTGCTGAGACATTAGGTTAGGTTATGTTAGGGTAGGTAATTACTGTTTTGCTCTATATGATCATTGTCTTTAACGCGTAGAAGATTTAATTTTGTGTAAGCGGTAGTGACGGGAATCTCAGCATATTACAATTGGCTAGTTTTTTTTTTGCTTGTAGTAACTGTACATAGGTTATTTACGTGGAGAACTATCAGTTAACATAATCTGTGTAAGTAGGTATGTTAGGGACAACCGTTGTCGGACTGTGTCCGTGACGACTGGTTCCCGGTGGCATGAGGCACATGCAATTAAGGGGGGTTGAACACGTGACTTGATGTGTCAATAAAGCTGATTCTCATATTTCCTGTTTGCACCATAACATTGTTTTGTACCTAAATTAATTCAAAATTTTGGACCTTCAGAAATCTAGGGTTTTCTCTATTCCCATATACGGCTTTTTCAGGAAAATCAATAGTTTATTGCACACAAGTGCATTATGAAGTCTTTCATAAATTAAATTTATACTTAAGTATGTTAACATATTGCAGTGAAATAGCAATTTTTTCAACTTTTAAACGATATATTTGATACAGCAAACTAAAAAATTATAAAAACGTTATAAATTTTGAAAATTGTCTCATGAATGCCTATGGAATGACACACCATCAAGATACTACTTTTACTAAAATCGATTCAGTGTATCTCGATATATCGACAGACAGCCGGGCGCCAAAATGATCCAAAAAAAGATTGCCTTTATTCGTAACTTTATGCGAATTTCTGAAAATAATGAAATATTCATTTTATGATAACATAAGCATTGAGTTTAATGTAGGCAGCTCGATCAGCGAATCGGCCTCACGCCGCTCATCAAACTATAAGCGTTGAGGGCCTCTAATAAGGGAAATGATCTCCGTAAATGCACGTCCATTTACAACACTTCCCTCGAGGTATTGCCCACTCTAACTGACTCTAAAAACAGGTTAATATTGCGGCAAAACACTGACTCGTAGCTTAGGTTGAGATCTCCGTTCCTTTTGATTGTACGGCATTTTACAAATATCTTTTCGAATACTTGAATAACATAATTGTCATAAGTATCGATAAATACGTACAAAGCAATTATTTGGTAATTATCTTACTGTATTTATAATTCAAGTTATAACTCAAAATCTTAAAATATAACCGCGAATATTAAACTAGGTAAAATACGTGAACCGTTAATTTTGTACAATTGAAATTTCCGTTGTATTTAATGGCCGTGTACGATGTCAAAATAAAAACATTTAAAACCCATTTATAAATGAGGAAAAGGTTTAAATTGCTAACATGTGATATGGTCGTAAAACTTAACTTACCTATATTAACTCTTACGGCGCTCAAAGGGAATATTAAACTCTATTTTTGTTATTGTTAAAAATGAATTTCAACAAAATACTTAGAGGTGAAACTTTAAAAACTCAATGACTTTACTTCAGGCACTGAATAACATATCAAAAACAAAACTTGTAAAAAAAATAAAATCTCGCAACTCAGTCCTTCTACCGTAAGAAGTTGTGAGTATTACCAAGTCGGTTGATTTATTCAGTCCCTACTTAAAGGACTTTCTGTCTTAAGTTATTACGTAATTAGCTAATCTAACAACATCTTATAGTGACCACCAATAATATTAACATCAATATTAAAAACTTTTATTTATTTATTTTACTTTCTATACAAAATTTTGTTACATGTTTTGTTTATGTTTAAATAAAATAGAATAACTTTGCAATCGCACTAAACAATCTTATTTACTATAATGTGTATTGCTTGTGAGTTACATTGTGTTTTCATGCGACGGCCAAGTCAATCTATTTTGTTTAAACATATTTTTTTTTAAATCTTGATGTGGTCATTATAAGATGTTGTTAGATTAGCTAATTACCCTCATGACACGAATCCGACTCGCACTTGACCGTTTTTTTTTTAATTTATAGAAGTTTGAAAGTAGTTCTACTATTTGTTGAGGATTGAATTTTTAAAGAAATTAAATTTTGTGTAGTTGCGTGAATTTAACGCGCACCTTTATGTCCATTTCCGCCTTAAGCCTCAAAGGTTTTTTAAGATTACATCAGATATGGAACGCTTGTATTGTGCACGGAGAAACTTCGAGCATGCGTCGTCCAACGTGTGAGGCGAGCCGCTCAACGTAATAAGTATTCATTAAAGCCTCCGGGAGAAAACCGCGGGTGTTTCGTTAACGACGACCAACATCGATCGAGACGACATGACACGACGCAAACAAACCAGAAAAACCTCCAAGAGTGCGTGCGTCGACGCAGACATTGTTCCAACAGATTGCGTGTGCACAACTCAACGGTTCGTTCGACATTGTTGATAACGACGCTGTTTTTTTTTTACTTAATAAATTCAATAGCTTTTAAATTTTTTAATATAACTATGTATCAACTCAGTAGAAAAGTCTGTGTTTGTCCATTGCAGAGCATACTTTTTTTTAAATGTTCGCCAGTCCACGCTGCATCACCTTGCCGGTGTCCTTTGGCTTTCCACTTCTTTTATCAGGTCGTTGGTATATACTAGGTTGGTAAGGCGTTCCACACTCCAATTACCGATATCAAAAAGTACGGAGTGCAAATTTTTTGTTTATATGAAATCCATTCGCAATTTCGGCACTGCATCTACGTCGATACACTCGCCTGCTGTGCTGTGTACAATATCATCCAGTACGAAATCATTTAAGAAATACGCGCACTTATTTATACAGTTAATGAATTTCCCAACTAAATAATTTAGCGCTGTCTAGGCATCTAAACAAGCTTATCTTGTTGTCACTATTGCCGCTGGAGCGAAACCGCCCGCTCATAGATTTACCGCCCAACTTGCGAAATAACGAGCTGTATTCGAAGTTAGAAAGCTTCAAAATCAAGTAGTATCCAAGAAAAGCGATGTCAGAGGTCGCCGAGGTACCCTGAAGGCGTGCGTGCGTGCTGTACTACAAGATAATTAGCTTGCCCTTAGCGTAAATCCAATTAGAGACGGCGGCGTTTAATTTGTGTGCGACCGAAGACTGTGCACACGATTGAAATGTCCTTTTTATATGGTAGCTAACTGCGATTATATCTAACTCGCTTGTTTATGTCAAAGCTGACAACTCGAGTTGTGTTTTCATATGTAATTAAAATTGCATACTGGTTTCGCTGTAGTACTACTCAATTTATCTTTAAGTAATTTAATATCGGAGACGATAGATTCGTAATTAGGTATTGTAATCATTTCCTGCATTGAAAGATTTTAATTAGTCTATCTAATAAAGTTATGATATTTTATACAGTCTTCCATATAATTAAAAAATAAAATTCTGACGAAAAACAGTGCCAGTATACTGCCTTAAAGTGGTACCGTTCACGTTCATTAAGAAAGTAAGATGCCTAATTATTTTTACAAAAATATCTTCTTATCGATTTATTAATCTGTAATCACAGACCAGTCAACCTATAGACCACGCTTTAATAAACGTCAATATGAAAACGAAATCGCCAAAAAGTGGCGGGGTGCGAGGAGAAGTCGGCTAGTTTTCATTGGCTCGTTCAAAATTGACAATTTAATGGCTTCCTACCTGCTTCCAACTGACGGCTCACTAGTGACATAGTTATGTAATGTCACTACATAGCCTTAGCGAATGCTACTCCCTGTCAAAGCGTGGTCTATAAGGTTGACTTGTCTGTGTCTGTAATCAATGATCAAACCAGAACATTTGATTGTGGGTTTCTATATACTTTTTTTTTCGTTTTAAGTCCATAATTTAATATAGACATAATATAGTCGTCAAGTGGTTTGAAATTCGACCATACGAACTTTTTTTTAAACCCATCTGTGTGTTGAAGGTCAGGAAAAAATTTTTTTTAAATTTTTTTTAATACCTGATAAATGAAAAACCAAAAAACTAGAATCTGTTGACAAACAGAGGAGAAAAAAGGTACTAACCTATTTTGTCTTTATCTATTTATATACAGAATTACAGATGAGAATCTGTACCTAATTTGCTTTTTGTTTTTTATTTATAGGTCTAGTATATAATACTTTGCTGTTGATCTTCCTACAACAAAAAATAAATAAATAAAAATAGATAAATAAATAAGACAACTACAAATGTCTATTTATTTTTATAATAATTAATAAATAGTTGTTTTTTGTACGTGAAAAATAAATATTAAAACGTGTAAAATTAAAAAAACCACAAATGTATGTAAAAAGAAAAATACCACACTCAAAGAGCACAACGGTAAAAAATTGTTTATTATAAAACCAAATACTTGAAGAAGAAACTGAAAAAATGTATTTAAACAAGACGTATTTATAAATCATAATAAGCAGCCGGAGGCTACTGACGTGGCTTAACTAAATGATTCGCAGACTGCATGTCATCCCTATCGTTACCAACATTATAAAGGTAGAAATAGGTTTGTTGGTATGTATGTCCTTCTGTTACGCAGTAACAGAGCAATGTATCGACATGATTTTTTATTTATAGTTTCTGAACTGGAGAGTGGTATAGGTTACTTTTTATTCCAGAAAAAAACATGGTACCTGTGGAATAGCGATTCTGCATGCTAAAATGGTTGAACAGATTTCGATAAAATTAGGTTTAAAGATTTCTGGAGTAGTCAAGTTTCAGAATTTTTTAATGAAAGTCTCACAATGTTCTGGAGCTTCGCGTCCCTTAACGTTTCGGTACTCTGCGTAGACAGAAAGATATCATTTATAAATAAGTATTGTTTACATTGTTTCAGTCCCTGTTAGGTAATCAGGTAATCGCGGTTATTGTTTTTCTTTATTATTATTAACAATTATCTTTTTTTTTCAAAAGTTTTCGTTTCGTTTAGTTAACAACTTTATTATTGTATAAATCCAAGTATATACATAAAACGAAAATATTCTTGATCTAATTTTTATAGCCCCATGAGTTCAAATCTGAAATACTCGCACCCTAGTATGAGTACACCTATGACAAAAAAGCAAGCATATATATGAGTAGCATACATATATGAATACAAAAGAAACGTACATTCGTGATATATTTATTGGAAAAATAAACTGAAAATTATATTATGTTTAACAATTTTAACATGTAATTCGTAGGTATTAAAAGTGGAAAAATATTTGAGTAAAATTTTATACAATATTTTTTTTAATTTTTAAAAAACTCAATAGTAAATGAAACTAGCCACGACATATTAATTTTGATTAATGTGTACAGTCTGAGACGAGGAACTTGAAATATGAGCGACAATGGTATGGATAAAACGCGCATATATACCTAGCTACTGTTTCGATAAATGTAAACTGACGAGCCTGTGTGCCACATGTCGTGATAGCCCAAAGGTGTCGTGATAGCCCAAAGGTGTCGTGATAACTCAAAGCGCAACGAACCTGTCTCAAATTTATAACGCCCCATAGGGCCATGGTTCGAATCCGGGGGTGTTTTTCTGACTTAAGTACACAACTATCACTGACTCCGTGCTTCGGAGGGAACGTTAAGCAGTCGGCCCCGGACGCTGTCAATAGATGGCGGTCGTTACAGTGTCCAACCCGCAGTGAAGCAGCGTGGTGGATTTAAGCTCCAAGCCCCCCTCCTCACCCTGGGGGAGGCCTAAGCCCCTGCAGTGGGGTAAAAATGGGCTGATGAAGTGAAGTGAAAACTGACGAGCGCATGTAAACTGGCTAATACTAAAAGCAAAATTAAAAAGTTTGTCGGTTCGTCTCGCTCCGTTTCATACCGCCAAGCTAAGTATAAACTTCTGCACAGATAACCTCAAGTTCTTTGTCCCGAATCGTAATGTTGACTTCCTTATTGGATGTTTTAATTCAGTGAGTACGTTCACAGACGCCCGTTCTGACTGACTTAAGAGAATGGGTGCAATAAAACACCTGTTTTATGGTTTGTTTACATTTATTTATATACCTAAATGAATAAAGTAATACCTACAAGATCTATAATATCATAAAAGTTTAACAGAGCGATGTCGGTACTTGAAATATATTATAAAAAAAAAATATTGAGTTCGATTTATAAGACACCACTGAATCCAAAAATAACATTTTTATTTTTCTTGTTCGTTTGTCTGTCCATTTGTTTCAGTGATCCAAGAACCACTGAATCGATTTTGATAAAACTTTTACTTTTGTCCATGGTCCGGGGATGCCGTTGCCGGGGATTTGTGTCCGGTGACCCTCTGAGCAAAGAATATTTTGTTCAGAGGATCAGCCTAGCCATTCAGCGCAGGAACTCTGCTAACGTTCTCGGTACTTTGCGCTCATCATTAAATATTAAATAAATTATTTATTTGAAACATTTTATGAAAAAAAATGTTATGGTCTTATAAATAAATGGATTAAATTTCGGTTCTACGTATAGGGTATGTTTCACCATGTTTTTTTTTTAGCAACAGAGCAGTACGGAAAAACGATTTAATTTTTACAGTCTAAGAAACGAAAAGTTATGTAATAAAACACGGTAGTTATTGTGCATATTTCTAAATTACAAAATAAAACAAATAAATTAATATAAATAACAAATTTATTATTATTAAGTATTAACTCTACTCTGGAGAGTAAATACTTATTCGTCCCTCTTGCGGTGGAAGATGCTGGCTGTTGGGGAGTGAAACCAAACGTTTCGTCGCGGGCATCGGCCGTCGTCTGAGAGAATGGGGACTCGACCCCCGTTCCGGTTCCTTCCTGGTGCAAAGAATTGCCATTGCAATTCAGCGCGGCAATGCGTTGAGCATTATGGGCACATTTGCGTCGGGGGCGAAGAGGGGTGGATTATTAGATTAGTTTTATTTGATCACCATTTAAGAATTAATTATTTATTTATATAATAACAAATACCTAATTCTGTCATTCTTCAATATCAATAAACTCCAATAATTGAAAATAATATGGTACTTAAGAAGTTTTAAAAAGGCGGGAAAGAGGAAGCAAAAAATTAAAAAAAAAACAACATATTCTAGTGATATTTGATACGGGCAGAGCCTCGACCAAACACTGGTATTAAATAAAAAATATAGGTAATTTACAAAAACTGAACTCAACTGCGCAAGTATACTAAACTAAAAACTTAAAACAAGTTCTAAATAAAATAACACAGCCGCAGGCTCTTCTCTAATAAAAACTCAGATTGAATATGAAGGTACGACATGTTTCCAATAGAGCCTCCAACAGCGATAAACAATATATTTGCATATACTAATTTGTGTTGCACAATTTGTCTAAACCTTTACATTATGTTTTCCGTAATTCGATTTTTGTTTTTTAATCTTCTTTTTTTATCACATGGTGCTAAATTTAAATAATTCTTTGTTTTTTGTCCAATACAATAGGTTTTTTTTATTTCCATGTTGCATAATATAATTTTAGATTAGATAAACTAACTTTAATGGAACATCTTCTATCTTTGACAGTAAAATTAACTAAATGTTAAACGAAACAAACACATTAACCAATTTAATTATTATTTAACGTTTATTTCGCAATTCAAATTACAAGTTAAATCAAATTGGCCACGTTTATAATTTAGGCCACACTAATCTCAAGCATTAGCAGAAAGTTTCCATAATCATGATTACAACAACAGTTTGAAAGTGATCACAGCGCGATGATACCTGTGCGTTAATCGCCTCATGCCCAATTATTTCCAAACCACCATCAATTACCATTGCGGGCCTTTACTGGCGCCATATTATGAGTTTTGTGTGCACGTGAAAGTGAATTATTTCGTATAGTTTGAATATGACAAAACAAAAACTTTTATTACGTATTACACATTACAAGTGAATTGTAAATGGATATGTAATTAAAAAAAAACTAAATATGCATAAAAATTAAAAATGCTATCTAAATAATGATAAACGAAAAAATTTTAAAGAGACGACAGGTTCTGGGTGCCAAGTATACTTGCATCGTTGAATATTATTTAATTAAACGATATTTATTCTGTGTGCTCGTGACCTATAAACTTTTCTCGGCAGTTCGAACCGCGTAGAGTGTACTCGTATATGAGACCCCCTCTATGTATATTTTTTTGTTCCCGTTCCGCATCTATACCACTTCTTTTTACCCGACTGCAGAGGGTAATGTTTATCGAGTGTTTATTTCTGTGGAACGCTCTGTAGCTTAAACGGCTTATTGGATTTCATTGCAATATAGTGTTTTATCACTATATTATATATACATAAACACAAATTAAATCAAATATTTCTATTTCATAGTTATGTAACATAATCTTGAAATACGTCATAGGAGTGAATTTATTACGTTGTGGAAAAACGTCATCACAAAGGTGCATTCATAAAAGTGTTGGTTCCTCTCAGAATACGCAAGCAACTGAAGGACGCTCTTTTTTTTAAAGAATAATAATTATAATCAATTTTTTTAACAAAAAATGTTCAAAGATTAATAATTAAAAGTTGCTGGTTCAGAGGTATCTTGTGCTTTGTTCCAAAAAAAACGTTTTAGCATTTTTACACGATGAAATGGTGGTTTAAGAATACTTTAAATTTTGTACTGACATAATATTACATCTATTTGTCGAGTCATTTAGAGAGAGCATAGTATTTTTTTTTAAATCTTTGATAACAAACTATTCCTTAATATTATTATACACACACATATATATATATATATATGTGTGTGTGTATAATAATTTTTCTTATGTTATATATTTCCTACATATACGTTTTTTAAATGATTTATTTTTATTGAACAATCTTTACAAATTAAAATGAAAAATATTGTTAAACTTTATATCTACTGTTATTCAATTTAGTCTGAAAAAATATAAAAACATTTTTCTAAACCCACAAAATACAATTGCCAGATCCGCGGTTCCAGTTTTGGTTAATATTCAACTAATCAAAAAATATGTTTTCGTCCTTAAGCCTGATGACCACATCCCGGAAGCGGTCTCCGGTCCGCCGGTTTAATTTAGAATTTTGATTAATTTTGTTTGCATGGGAACTTTCGAGTAAGTTAAATGCGTAAATCGGACAATAGGCCTGAACGATGACTAATGTAATACAAAATTTTGATCGCTCTATCTACATTCTTAGAGGTGGATTTAACACTTCGATTACCATGTGCTTAATAGTTGGAGTGTGATCTATGCAATCGTGTTGTTTGCTTCTAAATGCTCTGATTATGACCTTGTAGTACAATGTCGTTATACTAATTGCTAGGAGTAAAAGATATTTTAATTCTTCCGTACTCAAGAACATAATTATTTAACATAATTATATGAATTTCAAAGTGAAAATTTACATATTTAATTATGGTTTAATGTTTCACAATAATCTCTCAAATAAACGTACTCTTTAATTTACAGACTTGGAGAACTGAACTTTAAAATATAAAACGACAATATATATTATATATAAAACGACAATATTCAGTTCATTAATTTAAAATAAAAGCTTATACCTACTCTATATTATGGAACTAGCGACCGCCCGCAGCTTCGCCTGCGTAGACTACACCTTCCTGTTAAAGTGATCTATTATTAATATTCGAGATGGTTTCTGTGTACTTTTTGCTTATATAAATTTTGGTTACTGTCATACTAACTTTTGACTCCCACCTCCCCCTTTATAGTTTGAAAATAAAAACTCGGAAACACGTCTTTACTTATTTATGATTAGCGGTCGTGCCCGGCTCCACCCGGGTGTACTACAGAAACGTTCCCCGTCGCGTTTTCCCTCCCCTCCCCTTTCCTAAGACTCCAATCCTAGGTAACTAACCTATTTAATTTGATAAAGATTCATATGTTTAAAAAACATCTTCGCAAATAGTGCATTATGTTGGAATAAATTTGATTGCCATAAAAAAGGTTATAGTAAACCAACCTTAAAAGATACACATATGCTGTCGTGGACTTTTGGTTAGAACTTTCAAAGGGGAACAATCCCGTTGTACATGATTTTTGCTTAACATTAACCGTTTACGCAGCACGCGCAACGGAAGCTCTCAAAAAGAATATTTTTTTCCCGTTTTTGCAACATTTTTCGTTGGTGCTCCCCTTTTATTGGTCGTAACTGATATGGTAATAGCTTATAACCTTCCTCGATAAATGGACTATCCAACACAAAAAGAATTTTTCAATTCGAATCAGTAGTTTTTGAGATTAGCGCGTGAAAACAAACAAACTTTTCAGCTTTATAATATTACTAGCGACCGCCCGCAGCGTCGCTTGCGTAGACTACACATTCCTGTTTTAGGTAGTATTAACATTCGAAATGGTTTATACGTAGGTACTTTTTGCTTAAACTAATATTGGGTACACCCATTCAAACTTTCAATCTTCATTCTCCCCACTCCTTTAAAAAAACCGGTACTCCCTTACTTTTCACCTCCCATTTCCCACCCTTAAAATGTGAAAATCCAAAAATCCTGAAACACGTCATTATTTATTTATTTTAAAATGTTTATGTTTCTAACTTTAAAGAACAATGATTCTCATACAAAGCACCTCCATCAGTCCCTCTTTAAATTTGAAATTTCCAAATATTCTTTTCTTAAAAAATTAATACTCACGCTACAAAATAAACCACTGTCCCAAATTTCGGCTTCCTAGACTTAGTAGTGTCGGCTTTATCTACGCTGATAGATCAGTGAGAACAAACGACACACAGCCACAAAAAGTAACTGATGTCACTCTTAACAACCTTCTCTCACGTCTGCAAAGTTTCATTAAAATCTGTTTAGCCGTTTTGGAGATTAGCTCGAATAGACACATAGACGTACAGACAGACAGACGGACAAAAATAAGTGTATGTCACTTTTGACCATCGCCTTTTCATACCCTTGAAATTTCATTAAAATTGGTTTAGCCGTTTTAGAGATTAGCTCGAATAGACAGATGCACGTACATACAGACATACAAAAAGTAATGTATGTCATTTTTGACCACTTTCTTTCCACATCTGTGAAGTTTCATCAAAATCGGTTAAGGCGTTTTGGAGATTTGCTCGAATAGACAGACATACATATAGTATTATTTTATACATATAGCTTATAGCCTTTCTCAATAAATAAACTATCCAACATAAAAAGAATTTTTCAATTCGAACCAGTAGTTCCTAAGATTTGCGCGTTCAAACAAACAAACAAACAAACAAACAAACAAACAAACAAACAAAC